>CAWUFW010007258.1:0-600000 GCA_963921515.1 Calotriton arnoldi
ACTTCGTTCAGTTACATGTTACTTGCTGAGGGGTGGTGTTTCAGGGTTTAGGGCAGTGCAGTGGTGTTCGGGCAGTGTAGGGGGTCGTGCAGGGGGTGGTGTTTCAGGGTTTAGGGCAGTGCAGTGGTGTTCGGGCAGTGTAGGGGGTCGTGCTGGGGCTGGTGTTTGAGGGTTTAGGGCAGTGCAGTGGTGTTCGGGCAGTGTAGGGGGTCGTGCTGGGGGTGGTGTTTCAGGGTTTTGGGCAGTGCAGTGGTGTTCGGGCAGTGTAGGGGGTCGTGCTGGGGCTGGTGTTTCAGGGTTTAGGGCAGTGCAGTGGTGTTCTGGCAGTGTAGGGGGTCGTGCTGGGGCTGGTGTTTCAGGGTTTTGGGCAGAGCAGTGGTGTTCGGGCAGTGTAGGGGGTCATGCTGGGGGTGGTGTTTCAGGGTTTAGGGCAGTGCAGTGGTGTTCGGGCAGTGTAGGGGGTCTTGCTAGGGATGGTGTTTCAGGGTTTAGGGCAGTGGTATTTGGGCAGTGTAGGGGGTCTTGCTGGGGGTGATGTTTCAGGGTTTAGGGCAGTGCACTGGAGTTCGGACAGTGTAGGGGGTCTTGCTGGGGGTAGTGTTTCAGGGTTTAGGGCAGTGCAGTGGTGTTTGTGCAGTGTAGGGGGTCGTGCAGGGGGTGGTGTTTCTGGGTTTAGGGCAGTGCAGTTGTGTTCGGGCAGTGTAGGGGGTCATGCTGGGGGTGGTGTTTCAGGGTTTAGGGCAGTGCAGTGGTGTTCGGGCAGTGTAAGGGGTCGTGCAGGGGGTGGTGTTTCAGGGTTTAGGGCAGTGCAGTGGTGTTCGGGCAGTGTAGGGGGTCGTGCTGGGGCTGGTGTTTCAGGGTTTAGGGCAGTGCAGTGGTGTTCGGGCAGTGTAGGGGGTCCTCCTGGGGGTGGTGTTTCAGGGTTTAGGGCAGTGGTGTTCGGGCAGTGTAGGGGGTCTTTCTAGGGGTGATGTTTCAGGGTTTAGGGTAGTGCAGTGGTGTTCAGGCAGTGTAGGGGGTCTTGCTGGGGGTAGTGTTTCAGGGTTTAGGGCAGTGCAGTGGTGTTCGTGCAGTGTAGGGGCTCGTGCTGGGGATGGTGTTTCAGGGTTTAGGGCAGTGCAGTGGTGTTCGGGCAGTGTAGGGGGTCGTGCTGGGGGTGGTGTTTCAGGGTTTAGGGCAGTGCAGTGGTGTTCGGGCAGTGTAGGGGGTCATGCACGGGGTGGTGTTTCAGGGTTTAGGGCAGTGCAGTGGTGTTCGGGCAGTGTAGGGGGTCGTGCTGGGGCTGGTGTTTCAGGGTTTAGGGCAGTGCAGTGGTGTTCGGGCAGTGTAGGGGGTCCTCCTGGGGGTGGTGTTTCAGGGTTTAGGGCAGTGGTGTTCGGGCAGTGTAGGGGGTCTTGCTGGGGGTGATGTTTCAGGGTTTAGGGCAGTGCAGTGGTGTTCAGGCAGTGTAGGGGGTCTTGCTGGGGGTAGTGTTTCAGGGTTTAGGGCAGTGCAGTGGTGTTCGTGCAGTGTAGGGGCTCGTGCTGGGGATGGTGTTTCAGGGTTTAGGGCAGTGCAGTGGTGTTCGGGCAGTGTAGGCGGTCGTGCTGGGGCTGGTGTTTCAGGGTTTAGGGCAGTGCAGTGGTGTTCGGGCAGTGTAGGGGGTCATGCTGGGGCTGGTGTTTCAGGGTTTTGGGCAGAACAGTGGTGTTCGGGCAGGGTAGGGGGTCGTGCTGGGGGTGGTGTTTCAGGGTTTAGGGCAGTGCAGTGGTGTTCGGGCAGCGTAGGGGGTCGTGCTGGGGGTGGTGTTTCAGGGTTTAGGGCAGTGGTGTTCGGGAAGTGTAGGGGGTCTTGCTGGGGGTGATGTTTCAGGGTTTAGGGCAGTGCAGTAGTGTTCGGGCAGTGTAGGGGGTCTTGTGGGGGTAGTGTTTCAGGATATAGGGCAGTGCAGTGGTGTTCGGGCAGTGTAGGGGGTCGTGCTGGGAGGTGGTGTTTCAGGGTTTAGGGCAGTGCAGTGGTGTTCGGGCAGTGTAGGGGGTCGTGAAGGGGGTGGTGTTTCAGGGTTTAGGGCAGTGCAGTGGTGTTCGGGCAGTGTAGGGGTCGTGCTAGGGGTGGTGTTTCAGGGTTTAGGGCAGTGCAGTGGTGCTTGTGTAGTGTAGGGGTCGTGCTGGGGGTAGTGTTTTAGGGTTTAGGGTAGTGCAGTGGTGTTTGTGTAGTGTAGGGGGTCGTGCTGGGGGTAGTGTTTTAGGGTTTAGGGTAGTGCAGTGGTGCTTGTGTAGTGTAGGGGGTCGTGCTGGGGGTAGTGTTTTAGGATTTAGGTTAGTGCAGTGGTGTTTGGGTAGTGTGGGGTTCGGTGCTGGGGGTAGTTTTTTAGGGTTTAGGGTAGTGCAGTGGTGTTTGTGTAGTGTAGGGGGTCATGTTTTAATGTAGTGCAGTGGTGTTTGGGTAGTGTAGGGGGTCGTGCTGGGGGTAGTGTTTTAGGATTTAGGTTAGTGCAGTGGTGTTTGGGTAGTGTAGGGGGTCGTGCTGGGGGTAGTGTTTTAGGGTTTAGAGTAGTGCAGTGGTATTTGTGTAGTGTAGGGGGTCATGCTGGGGGTAGTGTTTTAGGGTTTAGGATAGTGCAGTGGTGCTTGTGTAGTGTAGGGGGTCGTGCTGGGGGTAGTGTTTTAGGGTTTAGGGTAGTGCAGTGGTGTTTTTGTAGTGTAGGGGGTCATGTTTTAAGATGCAACGCTCCAATACCTGACCAGTCTGCACTACATAAAACTGCAAAAAAACAAAAAATAAAAAGTGTTTTGCACACTTTTGTCATTGGGCTATATGTGGGCTAGATCTGGGTAGTATTTGTGCTACATTTGGGTACTTTTTTCACTGGTGGCCATCTTGGAAGACTTCTTTGCTATGAAGTTTCCTAATTTCCTCATTTACTGCAGTCTCCTCAGTAGGAAATGCTTTCAGTTTTTTACTTTGATTCCATCAAGAAGGCATTCAGATGTGTCTCACATTTGCCATAAATTCAGAATGTTAGCACTCTAGTTGCTCATTAGATCACTGTAGTAAAGCTACTGCTCACCAGGGAGTTAACTGGAAGTCTGCTGCTGGTATTGAAAGTGATTGTTTCAGTCTGCATGTCAGAATTTTCTAATGAAATAGAAGAGGATTTGAGATCTCACTTAAAACATGCCCTAATTTTTCTTTCTGCAGCACTAACCATAATTTCTATTTCAAAAAGAACCCCTCATTTTGTTCCTTTTTAAATTAAATGTTTTAAGTGTTACCGGTTTATTCCAATCAAGATGGCTTCAGGTGTGCCATACTTTTGTCATAAGTAAGGCTGTTAGTGCTCTAGTTGTTCTTTAGAACACTCTGGGAAGCTGCAGTAGAACACAAAGGCATCAACTGGCAGGCTGCTCCTGTTGAAATATAACAGGAAGATATTTGAGATCACACTTGAAACATGTCCTAATTTTTCTTTCTACAGCACTAACCATAATTTCTATGACAAAATGAACCCCATCATTTTGTTCCTTTTTAAATTAAATGTTTTAAGTGTTACCAGTTTATTCCAATCAAGATGGCTTCAGGTGTGCCATACTTTTGTCATAAGTAAGGCTGTTAGCACTCTAGTTGTTCTTTAGAACACTCTGGGAAGCTGCAGTAGAACACAAAGGAATCAACTGACAGTCTCTGCCCTTGTTGGATGTACATGTTTTACTGAGAATGTCAGACTTCATTCTCACATGACTGAGAAAGATAATGTGAATTTACAGAAAATATGCTGTCATTTTAGCTTCTGGAGCACCTTCCAAAAACTCTATGGGACATGCATGTGAAAATAGTTTTCTCTCAAACATGATTCATGATATCCCAGCAGAAGGTTTTTCACAGGGTAAAATCACCTTAGAACACACCACAATTCCTGAAATTAGTATGGTACCATCAACAAATGAATTCTAATGTAACTAAAGTCTGTTATCACCCTTTATAGTTCTCCTTTTGGTAACCCTCAAAATCTTTGATTCACTACAATGCATTTCAATGGGGTACTATCATGTATGTTGGTCTCAAGATGGCTGCCAGCAATTCCAGGATGAAGTGCTGACAGCCAATCAGATCTCACAATGACATGTGTGGTTAGGCTCCGCCCAGATATATATGTGATTTTACTTTTGATTTTCTCAGGAACTACTGAACGGATTTACACCATTTAAGCAAAAGGCACGACACTGAACCAAGGGCTACCTCTTTGCCAAATTTGGTGTAATTCCGTTCAGCAGTTCGGGCTGTAGCTGCGACTAAAGGTTCCTATGGAAAAATGAATGGGGAAAACACGTTTTGGGACCCCCATTTTTTCTAGGCCCCCGCTGACGAATCACCCCGAGACTTTCAGGATAGGAGCGGACCGGAGCGCCCCAACAAGTTGGAAACTTTCGCGAAGATTCGTCAACCGGCACCAACGTTATTTCAAATAGAATGTTGCGGATTTCCTATGGAAAATAGGTCCTAACTATAACTATCTACTGGCGACCGCCAGTAGGTAATATATATATATATATATATATACAAAACAAACCAAAAACGAAGACCTATATAGAGGTGAGGAAGAATCAGAGGGGACACCCTAGCTCTTGTTACACCCACTGCCACCTGCTGGTAGAGTGACAGTGAGGAGGGAACTTGGCAAGAAAGACTTAATGCTGCGGCAGAGCAGCGGCACCGGAGCCTAGTCCTCTGCATCAAATGAGGGAGAGACCATGATCATAAAATGAATGGAACACTTTTGAAGAGGGAAGGAATGCACTGGCCACTAACTATCAATGAAAATAAAAATGCACCAGAGCGCCATTTATTGCTACTTTCTTCAGTGCCAGGCTGTACAATTACTGGCGGTGCAGTATCACCAGTACCTCAGTATCACCAGGGGTTTAGTATACCCCGTCATTCGGTTTTATCGGTCAGGTAGTTGCACCAGAGGTGAGACGTCACCAGTTGCACAATACCACCAGGCGTATTGTCACAGTAGCGAAGTATCACTAGTGACGCAGCATTATGAATGACTGCCCTACAGGTAGCCTGGTGTCATAAGTGGAGAAGTGTGGCTCAATGGTTAGAGCGGCAGACCCTGATGCAGAGATCTGGCCCGGGACCAGGGTTCACTCCCGCCTCGGCGGGTCTTAGGCTCAATTTCC
The DNA here is from genome assembly GCA_963921515.1 of Calotriton arnoldi. NCBI lineage: Eukaryota > Metazoa > Chordata > Amphibia > Caudata > Salamandridae > Calotriton > Calotriton arnoldi. Next base: position 5,166 of record CAWUFW010007258.1, read on the forward strand.
TCGGACCTGATAATTCTCGCCTCGGTGCCTATTCTAATCATGGGTCCCACTCTGCAACTCTGGGCAATAGCTTGCTTAATCTCCACAACGGCCCCAACAGCGCTGGGATGCCTGGCTTCACCCTGGGGGTGCCCAGGAGTGGACATTTCACAGGGAAAAGCCAGGAAGGGTTCCACAGCGGTATGCGTACAGCGCCAGGACACCTCTTTGGGGGTATAAGTGCGCTTTACAAGTACGAATTTCATTTCATAAGTGGGCAAGTTTCAAAGGTCACTGAGTATCAACAGTGACTCAGTGTTATCAGTGAAGCATTCTCCACGTGACTCAGGATCATCAGTGGCCAGATGATGCAGTGGCACAATTCTCAGTGATTAAGGATTTATGGTGAGAAGTCATCCGTTGGGGGATACAATATGTCAGATTATCACAACTGAATTGAAGCTTTTTGAAATATAATAAATGTAATTGTGGCAGACTTTGGTAAACAGCAATAGGCTTTAAAATGTTTTGCATTGTTTTGCAATGGGTGTTGTGACACAAGCATGTATAACAATACATGGCATGCATGGATGCATGACGGCACATTCTGGACATTTTCTGTAATTGTTTCCTTGTATAGTTCTAACGTGACCATCCGCCTAAAATCTCACTAAAAAAGTGAAAAACAAAGCGCACACCTGCACAAATAATCGATCTTCGCAGCCCGGCAGGGCTTTGACGCTGCAAAACCCTTATTAAATAAATAAATAAGTAAAATATCTTAAAAAGGGAGCAGGACAGGGAGCATTGGAGGGTGGGGAGAGGCAGGGGATCAAAAACAGTGCAGACTGGGAGAGAGAAGCGTGAAAAGATATAACTCATTCCCTCAGAAAACGGTGAGACTGGAATCCTCCCGAACAAACACAAGAACAGGGAAGAAAGGCATAAAATCATGAGTAGATAAACGAACTAGACAGCAAGGACATTTTAACCATGAGCAACAGGCTGACCCAAAGCCCGCTCTAATTATCGCTTATGTATCTGAAATTTGTCTGTAGACTTAAAAGAGTTGTAAAATGCACCATTAATTCACATATTTAAAAATCTTTCATTAGGAGGTTGGTTCACTTTCCTAACATGACTATGACTCAGGAGGATCGTAATTCCTCTATTTTTGGTCAACATCTTCCAGTGCCTACGGGGACAAGTAGGAGGGAAAATGCATAATTCTTTTTGGCCTCTCATCTGAAGTGATTAAATAGCATGGAATGCTTTTTACACCCTGTCTTGCTCAGTACATAAAGTAATTGCTCGTCCTAAATTTGAATCGGAGCATGACCAATCTTTGCCCTGGGAAAGTCCTTAAAATGAGTACCTTGTGGGTTATAGCAAAACCTGTTTTTACAAAGTGTGGAACCAACAATACTGCCTTAATAGTCACTTTATAAAAAGTTATTTCCTTAGACTGTGAACAAAATTCAGAAGCCTGAGAGATTTTCAGAGCACTTACACCTCTTCTACAAGGAGCCCCCTTGAGGAAAAGGCATTGTGAAGCTAACGATAATTTGACAAGTGTCGTGATTCAATCAAATGGTTAATTTTGTGGTGTATTGTTGGTTCTGCCTTCCTTTATTCAGCAAAGGTAACCTCTTATGTAAGAGCATGCTGAGAAAGCGATCATGTAAATGTGAGCCCTGTGCCTTTTAACAGGTCAACCCTCAAAAGAGCTGTACCGTGGTTTGTGAATAATAGTTAAAAATGAAGGGCCTCATTTATGAAAAGAGTCCCATTGCTGCGGTAAAACAGCGATGGGACACTTTTCACTGCGCCCTCCTTGCGACACCATGGATGGGCCGTATTTACTATATGGCGCTCCATGTTGCAAGGAATGAGAGATGCGTCAGAAATCCTGACGTATCTGTGAGCGCAAAACTCACACATTGCTGGAGTTGTGTCGTAAGCATGACGCAGCTCCAGCAATGATTGGGAGAGGCCTATACACATTGCACTGCGTCACCGTTACGCCTGCTATGAGGAAGGTGTAAGGTTTTGACGCAGTGGCGTCCTAGAAGTGGTGCAGTGAAATCGGATAGATTTCACTGCACCACTTCTACAAGGCTTTCTTGTGGGGAACGCCCACCCTGCATACATTATACCTGACACAGGTATAATGTGGTGCAGGGGTGTACAAGGTGACGCGTCTGCCTCGATGTGTCACTTTGTAAATATGGCACAACGTGGTGCGTTGTTTACACCGCCACTGCATCATGAAAAGTGACCCAACGCCGGTGCAAAAGTGTCGCAAGGGGCTCATAAAGCCCCGAACATTTTTGTTTTAAAAAGCCCTCTGGCATAATTGCATCATATTTTATTAGAAAAGGGCATGTTTGCTCCCAATAAAAGCAGCATACTTTAGTTTCCTGTTATTGTTTTTAAAAACTGGAGTCAAAGCCCAAAGTCCATCCCTTAACGCAACAAAGGGATATTCAAATCGATTTAGCCTTAAATACGGTGATGTGAATGGCAAGCAGGTCCTGACCTGAGAGAGAACAGTGCAAATCAAACCTCCCTTCTGAGCGCTTCTAAGACAAAGGGTCAGATTTACAAGCCCCTTGCGCCACTTTTATCATGGGAAAAATGACGCAAAAGTGGCGCAAGGGGCTTGTAAATGTGCCCCAAAGTGTCTGCAGGCATGGGGTTAACAAGCCCCCCGCGATGCTGCATTGAGAGCACAACAAGCACTTATCACAAGTGCTAAGAGTTTTGTTGTTTTGTTGATACACGTGGTTCAAGTGTGCTTTGAAAGTAGCCGAATTCCCTTCTTCCTGTGTAACCTGCCACTGGCTCAGGTCGAATGCTGCCTTATTTTGTCTGTGGTTATCCTCCCTATCTTTACAGTGAAACAGGTGCAGCTGAAAGGAAGTTGAGTGTGAATGTCTGAGTTTGTAGGGAAGATTCACGACTGCATGTTGTGAATAGTGCATACGGAAAATAAAAATTAACATATTGAAAACATCCAAAATGCTGGAAACAATCTTGTAGACTGTGGTTACACTAGGCTCATTACTGTATAAACGAGTGAAAAATGGAATATGAATTACTTCTCTGCATTTTCATTCTAAACAAATGTATCCTCCCTCCAGCGCCTAACAGTGATTTTTATCCTATGTCTGATGACTCTTACTTTCAGCTCAGGATTGCATATTTTGGTCATGGGCATTTTTGGGACCAAAATGTAGGTTTGATAATGCCAACATATTTAGCAACCTAGCTATGAACTTCACGGCCAGGCCGCTGAGTCTCAGGTGCAACTTTAGTAAGTTGTCATGTAAGGCTGTACCCAAAGATGCTGCGCTACTTCGCATGAAAAGGGGAAAGCTGTGTTGGCGTACATAAGGCTGCTTTACGCAAACGAACACACACTTGCACCATAGTGCAAGGGTGAGTGCCTGATATCAAGCATAGATTTTGCTCTGGAAAGGGAGCCTTCCTGTTCAAAATATTGCGCTTTGACAAACTTTAACACTTTGTATGTGTGCTGTACAGTGCTGAAGAGCATGCAAAGTTGGAAAGGCTTAGAAAAAAGAAACCTTTTCTCAAACTTTACTCCTGTCTCAAGAGGCGTTCATTTTTGGCACCTCTACAGTTTTTGTAGCTAGGGCTTTGCATCAAAATCCTAACTTGCAGTATGGGAAGTCCCATGTCCTAATCATGAAGGGCCTCTTTGAAATAAAGTAGCAATAAGTGTTCCATTACGTTCCTTCAGGGCTACTTTCCAACACAAATCGGGATTTGTGCTGGAAAGTAAACCCCAAAATAACACTTCGCGCTGGGTGCAAACCCGGAGCAAAGTGTTAGTATATCTGCCCCTCAGCGCCTTCTGTCCTTCCCTCAACTTCCAGTCCAGCGCGCTCCCTCGTGCCTGCGACACCTCTATCTGCAAACTCGCCATCCTTAGACTTTTGTCTTTCTTGCTTTTTGACGTCTTTGCTCACCCTAATGTTGTCTTCTTTTCAAACTCTTTTCCTTCCTTCTGTTGCCCTTTCACTCTGTGCTCACACTCTTTCTCATCCTTCTATTATCTATCTGCATTTCCGCTCTGTTTCAAGCCACACCAGCCCCGCCCACTGCCCCCTGTGCTCCTCTTTCCCTCTCAGGACCTACTTAATAGTGGCAGCGAGTGTGCTGCTAGCACGCCAAAGGCCTGGTCTGCCCGCCCCTGCACTTTACTCCGCAGAGCTCCTCCGGTCCCTGTGAATTGGGCGCACATCCATGTGCTGCTGCTGCGCCGCACTACATGGAAGGAGCTCTTACCTGCACCCACTGCCACTTCACCTGCAACACATCACCCAACACACCCACTCCAACAGCACTCACAAACACTCACCCCGTGATAAGCTTTCATGCATGTTGCTTAACACTCACGCGGAATGTAGCTGCTGTCCGCTGGGTCAACTGCCTGCCACTGTGGACATACTTGACCCGCATGGTAAGTAATTTACTCTTGACTCTCAAAAAGGAGGCACTCTGTCTTTGGACAGTCAATGTATAGAATGCAGAATGCAGTGATTGTCCACCAGTATGGGGTCAGGACCGATTGCCCTATCCAGTATTGCGTCCCAGTCCTTATAATGGAGTATTTGGGCCACTATGAGGCATGGAGGCGCTCCCGCAGGGGCGGCCGGCCGGCACTCGGTGGGCCCTCTCAATGGAAAAGTAGGAAATGAGGCTGTGGTGGAGGACCAGGTCTTTCAACCAAGTAGTCAATCATATTGCAGCTACCCGAATATTGTTGTGACAAGAGAGGTCCCCCGCATCCTCTGCTCTGTGTTCCAGAGTACGGACCATGTCCTGTAAGTCCTGTACCTGAGTATGAAGGTCGAAAATTTGTGACTGTAACTTACCCAATGTTCTCTCTGAGTGGGTGATGCGTTCTGCAAGGCACCTGTGATTGTTCTGCAGAATTTTCAGATCAGTTGCCAGATCACTTCCAGGGAGATACCAGAAGTCTCTATGAGCTTCAGTATATTGTCCAGCTTGTCTGATTCAGTGGCTGCCAGGCTAAGGGGGCAGGTCCAGGCAGTGACTGGGCCCCAGTCTTTGCCGCTTTGTTGCATTGCATAATATAGGCAGGTGGTGGAGACAGCAAACAAGGAGAGATCAGGGGGTGAATGGACCCACTTGCAGCTGCCAGCAAGGGAGCCCCACCATGGACCAGTGGCACAGCTGACATCACAGGGCTCCCCTGTGAGATAGCTGTGTTATGTAGGGGCACCGTCACCGTGGGGGTCAATGCTGAACCCCCAGGTTCTAGGCCTTGAGAGACCCTCCTGTTAAGCATTTAGTTACTCACCTGCTCGGCACCAATAAAACTCAGCCTGGCCCTAAGTGTTCCATGCCACCATCACACTCCTAGACTAGTGTCAGATAATGAGTCCAGGGGGCGCCCCATCAAGTTACAGGCTCATCAATATGGTCTGGGGGCGCTAGGCAGGCAGCTGCTCTGGTATAGGTGGTGGCCGCTCCAGGGCTGACCAAGGTGGTTCACCCCCGGCTGCTTCCGATCAGGTACCACAGGTCCACTGTGATGGCTTGCCAGCATCCAGGTAGTGGCCAGTCTCTCTGGGCCACAGATCGGCTGACTCACTGTGTGGATCTGCTGACTCCACACGGCGACCAGCAGTGGGTGATGCCCCCCACCCACCCTGGAACCAGTTTATTTCCTCCAAGAAACACTCCACAGGCCCCTTTCCCCGGCCGATAGTGAGATTGCTGGGCTGCGGTGTCCCAGCTCTGCCCCTGGCCCATGAGGCCTGGCAGCCAGGTGCAGACTTTGGCTCAAAGAGGACGGGGAAAGGGGTGATGTGTACCCCAGCCCCTCTAGCACTGGGTCACAGACCCGGGGGTAAAATTTCCATTACATGGACAGATCATAGCCTGATTTAAAGAGCTTTGAGCCGGGAGACTTGCTTCAGGTGTCTACCATGTTTTCTGCACAGGCCACGCCCCACGGCATGAACATCGCTGTAATCACACTCAAACTTTATGGGTATTTCAACTTCACTATACCAACACAGTATCTTTGTGAGGACTTGATCATGATTTCCTTCACACACTGTCTTTGAGGGAACTTGAGCTATCATTACACACAAATCTGTTTTGGCTTGAGCATCATCATCTTCACACACTGTCTCTGTGGGGACTTGAACATTGCTATAATCACACACTATCTCTGTGCGGACTTGAGCATCGCGATAATAACGAATTATCTTTGTGGGGACTTGAATGTCACTATAATAACATACCGCCTCTGTGGCTGCTTGAGCCTTCCTATAATTAAACATAACCTCTGTTTGGACTTGATCATCATTGGCTTCACACTCTCTGAGAATTTAAGTTTTCTCTTTACACAGTATTATAGTGGAAACTTGAATACAATCATCTTCCCACACTATCTTTGTGGGGAGTTGAATATCACAATGATAACACACTATCTCTTTGGGGACTTGAACATCACTATCTTAACACACTACCACTTTGGGACTTGAACATCACTATAATACCATACTATCTCTGTGGGAACTTGAACATTCCTATAATTACACACAACCTCTGTGTGGGCCTGAACTATCATTAGTTTCATACACTCTGTAAAGAGATTTAAACTTTGACTTTACACACTATTTCAGTGGGGACTTAAACACAATCATCTTCACACATTATCTCCATGGGAACTTGAACATCACTATAAAAACACACTATCTTTGTGGGTACATGAACAACCCTTTAATAATACACTATCTTTATGGGGACTTGAAAATCATTAAATAACATACCGTCTCTGTGGGTACTTGAGCATTCCTGTAGTTACACACAACCTCTGTTTGGACTTGAGCATCATTAGCTTCACACATTCTGTACGGAGATTTAAACTGTGTCTTTGCACACTATTTCCGTGGAGACTTGAATGCAATCATCTTTCCACACTGTTTCTGTGGGGACTTGAACATAACTATGATAACACAATATCTCCCTGTAGACATGAGCATCACTATAATATTACACTCTTTTTGTGGGGACTTCAACATCACTATAATAACACACTATCTTTGTCCTCATTCCCTGAGGACTGCAAACACACGGAAGTGAGGCCCTCCTGAAGAAACCATCCACCGACTCAGCAAACCTAAGAACTGCAGACCCATCTCCTTGTTCCCCTTTCTAGTGAAGGTTTCTCGAGAAGACAATCAACCAGCAACTCACCAAACACCAGGAACACAACAACCTCCTGAATCCCTCTCAATCCGGATTCTGAACCAACCACCGCACCAAGACAGCCCTGATCGCAGCCAACCTATGACATCAGAGCCCTTCTGGACCACAGCGAAACTGCAGCCCTCATCCTCTTGGACCTGTCAGACACCTTCAACACCATCTCCCATCACTTCCTGATCAACAGACTCCACCACATCGGTATCCGGAGAGACACCCTCAAATGTATCGCCTAATACCTCACCGGAAGAATCCAGAGAATCTGTCTCCTACAGTTCACTTCGGAACCCAAGAAGATCATCTGTGGCGTCCCCCGAGGATCGTTCCTCAGCCCCACCATCTTCAACACATACATGACCCTCTGGCCAACAATGTCAGAATGCACGAACTTAACATCATCTCCTTCGCCAATGACACCCAGCTCATCCTCTCGCTGTCAGAAGACCCCTCCACGACCAGCGCCAACTTCCACATACGTATGATGATTGTAGCTGACTGGATAAAGGACAACTGTCTCAAGCTCAACACGGAAAAGACAGAAGTCCTCATCTTTGGGAACAACACTTCACAATGGAACGACGCATGGTGGCCTGCTGAACTCGGCCCATCTTCTGCCCCGATGGACCACGTCCGCAACCTCGGCATCATCTTGGACAGCAAGATACCCTTGAAGAAACAGGTAAACGCCGTCTCATCAGCCTGCTTCCACACCCTACTCATGCTCTGCTAGGTTTTCAGGTGGCTCGTAGCCAACACCAGAAGGACCGTCATGCAGGCCCTTGTCACCAGCAGACTGGACTACAGTAACACACTCTACATAGGAATCACCACACGCCTCCTAAAGAGACTACAGACAATACAAAACTCAGCGGCCAGACTAATCATTGACCTCCCCAGACGAACCCACATCACACCTCAACTCAGGAAGCTACACTGGCTCTCGATCCAGAATAATAATATTAATCTTTATTCAGCAGTAATCACAGCCATAAAAGAGATAGAGATAAAAAACAGCAACAAATTTGTTTAAAACAACGTATCACAATATGTGCAAAACCGCAAAAGTCCTTATATCCATCAGTCGCATCTAGAGTTTCTTGATCTTACTGCAGCTCTTAGGAAGTTCGTTACAATAAAAAGCGTGCAAACATTAGGCAGAAGTTGCAAATACAGTAGAGCTACATGAGCATGCCTAAATCTCAATTCTTTTAAAAACAGTTTAAGAAGCAATCGCCTAGGATGGGTAAAATATTTACATAAGAACACAAAATGTAGGGTCTCCTGTGGAGACCTATTGTCGTATCCTATTTATCAAAAGAGGGGGACTCTAGGAGCTATTCTAAAAGGTCCGGTGACTCGTGCTCCCGAACGAGGAGCAAAAGCCCAATGATGAAGCATGACATCCTTCGGGGTGTGTGAGGGCATCAAGATGAGGACACCCTGCCTCCCACAAGCAGAGTAGCACACGACAAGAGTACCCCCTACTTCCCTCCTCTCCATCTCCACTCAGGAACGGTGACTCCCTTTGGTACAAGTTTAATTTCGACCTATAGTCGTAGCCACAAGGACCTCTATTCTCTACATGTAAAACAAAGCCAGCCGGGGATGCCAATAGATGATGGAGCAGATTTAATCGAAAATGGGTACTTAAAAATCTATCATAGGCACTAGTTAGAAAAGAGAGAGAAATCTCCATGCCCTGGAAAGATTTAACTAAAACATGCCCTCTTACCATAGGTTTACTAAGCTCCTTACCCTCACAGGAGGCCATAACATTTTAAAAAACAATTCTTTAACTATTTTCTTGTCCTAAGGGTTCACTATATCATGTCTCAGGAAAATGTCTGCATTCCTAGGGCCGTGAGGGTCTCCTTAACATACCTTAACCATGGGATTTTAAACACGTGGTTGAGTGAGAGGCAGTCCAGGATTACTAACCGATTAAAAGCTGCCTCGTCACTAGACCAGATCTTCACCCAGCGCATCAAAGGCTTGACAGCCACCAGGTCAGTTATGTACTTAATACCTAATTCTTCATGAAAAGAGTACGAGGGGGTACCCTGGGGGACTTTCAAAATCCGTCTTAAGTATTTATTTTGTGCGGTCTGTAGTTTATTAACCACCATATACCCCCAAGCCCCGCTTCCATACAAAGCCTTAGAAATGCAAAAGGACTGGTATAACTTTAAAATCACCACCGGTGACCATGTGCCTAGTCTGTGGACGTAATTTGCAATAGCTCTCATTGATTTTTTCATATCCAATAGCCCCCCCTTCTGCATATGTTCCCTGTTTAGTTTATCATCAAATAAAAATCCTAGATAAGAAAAAGCTGGGACCTTTGCTAAACTATGTGTTCCTGCCTTGTAGGTCTTATGTCTAGTCACCCGATTACCTAATTCCATGATGTACGATTTTATAAGATTAGGTGACAGGTCCAGCCCATTCATAAAAGAAACAACCCCGTTCATTAGGACCTGCAGGTCCATACGTGTGCGCGCTATCAATACCGCGTCATCTGCGTACAACAGGACAGGCACCGGTCTCCTACCTATCCTAGGAGTGTTTGGCTTGTAAAGATATCAGGGCTGATTCTAAGCCGTTAATGTATAACGTGAATAAAAAAGGAGCTAAACTTCATCCTTGGCGAACCCCTCTAAAACATTTAAAATTATCAGTGAGTTCCCCTTCATGAGTATATCTAACTACAGCAGTAGTATTGGCATGAAGAGTCATTAAGACATTTATAATCGCCTGGTCAACCCCTAGGTCACAGAGTAAAATCCACAATTTATTATCGTTCACCCGGTCAAATGCTGAGGTAAGATCCATAAAACCCAAGACAAGGGCTCCAGATTTGGCAATCGTATATTTAGAGATTAAAAGATAAAGATTTAAGCACTGTTCTACTGTTGACTTTCCTGTGCGGAATCCATATTGCACCTCCGAAATGATTTGATTTGTGTCAGCCCAAGCGTAGAGCCTATTTAATAAAACCCAGCCCAAAACTTTGACTGTAGAGTCAATAAAGGATATAGGGCGATAACAGTGAGGGTTGTCTCTGTCCCCCTTCTTGAAAATTGGAACAATGGTGGTGGTAGACCACGTGGGTGGCATCACTGTCATTACTGAGGCGCTTAGTACCCTTGTCAAAACCGGGGCCCAAACGTAGATATTGTCCCAGAAAAGGTCCAGATGGATTCCATCGTGTCCGGGGGCCTTATTCCTGGACGATCCCTCGATGCCCAGCCCAACCTCGTCGAGAAGAAAGGTAATGGGAGCATCGCTGGGACGGGGATTTAAATCATTAATAAATCCCTCACTTTGTCCATAATTATAAACTTCGTCAAAATGGGCCTTCCATTGTTCCAAGGTGATATGATGACATAGGTCCGGTTTATCCGGCTCTGAGAAGTAGGGGCTGTTAATAAACCAGCCCAAAAAGAGAACAGTCCCTTTGTTCGCTTGCTTCTATTAACTCATCCCATGCTTGTTTTTGTAGCAAGCACCTCCGTTCCTTAAGGGCCCCATTATACTTACTGCGACAACTTGCCACCCAAGTTCTATTGCGTGGGGTCTGTTTCAGGGCCATTTTAAGTTGCCGGAGAGCCCGGGAGCACTCACTATCAAACCATCTCGGCTGCTCAAAGCGGGGAGTGACTACCGGGGCTGGTAGCAGACTGGCGACTGACTAGGCAATGGCAATAAATGCATGTATGGTTTCCTCTCCAGGAGCTGACGGATCTAGACACAATAAATTCTCATGTTGTCTCAATTTAAAAAGAGAATAATTAAAAGCATTGGTGCACAACTGTGACCACCGTAGACACCTCCCTTGATCGGTTGAAGATAATATGCCCACATTTATATTACGTGGCGCTGTCTAGTTGCCCGGCACTTCGAGCGCCAGAGTCAAAGGGCTGTGGTCACTGAAGGGGCTGTGTCGAATATTAAAAGAAGATTTGAGCCGGGCCAAGAAAAACGAGACAAAGATAAAATCAGTAGTCGTTGCACATCCCCCGCCTTTATAGATCCATAAGAGATGCCAGTTCAAGATGTTGACCCACGCATACAAAGCCCTGCACAACAAGAGACCAGCATACATCAACAAACTCATGATCTTCCACCAACCAACCACGCACCTACAATCCGCCTCCCTCTTCCCTGTAGACACCCCCCCAAATCCACCAAGGTAACAGCGGAGGATGCGCCTTCTCACACCTGGCAGCAAAGCTTGGAATGACCTTCCTCTGCACCTCACAACCGCCTCATCGCTCCAGCAACTCAGGAATGGACTCAAGACCTGGCTGTTCGAATGAACAGATCACCGCGAAGCAGCTAGCAACTCCAGCAACTCTAGCACCTTGAGACCCTCACGGGTGATTTGCTGCACTTTACAAATCCTTGATTGATTGATCTCTGTTGGGACTTGAGCAATCCTATAATTACGCACAACCTCTGTGTGGACTTGAACATCATTAGCTTCACACTCTCTATAATGGGATTTAAGCTTTGAATTTACACACTATTTAAGTGGGGGCTTAAACACAATCATCTTCACAGACTATCTCTGCGGGGACTTGATCATCACTATAATAAATCACTATTTTTGTGGAGACTTGAACAACACAATAATAACACACTATCTTTGTGGGAACTTAAACATCACTGTAGTAACATACCATCTCTGTGGAAACGTGCGCATTCTGGTAACTACACACAAGCTCTGTTTGGACTTGAAGACCATTAGTTTCACATTCTCTTTACACACTATTTCAGTGGGGACTTGAACACAATCATATTCATGCACTAACACAGGGAACTTGAACATCCCAATAATATCATTCTATTTCTGTGGGGACTTGGACAGGATTACATTCACCCACTATCTCTGTGAGGACTCCTATTATCATATGCTATTTCTTTGGTGACTTGAAAATAATTAGCTTCACATTCTACCTTTGTGGGAACTTTCATCACTTTTGAAGACACCATCTCTATACAGAATACTGGTACTACTGTGATCACATACAACCTCTGTTGGCATTATCACACGCTATCCCAATGCAGTGATGACATACCACCTCTGTGGGCATCATCCGATACTACTCCTATGCAGACATTAACATTATATGCATTCCTAGGGAGGTGTGGTCCAACAGCTATTTTGACTAAAACACAAGCAGCTACTCAAGCTCTGGGTTCAGCTTATTTTTCTTGGTTTTATATGTTAATTTCTTTATGTGTTAGTTCCCTTATCTCCTAAGATTTAAGCACTAATAAATAAGCGCATAAGAGCCACCAAGAGGACCTTTATCAAGAACAAAATCCACTCCAACGCAAGTAACGCAAAGGAACTCTTCAACGTCATACAACAGTTCATCCAACCCCCCAGCGAAGCCACGGACGTCACTCCTTCCCAGGACCTCTGCAACAAGCTCAGCTCCTACTTCCACCTGAAAATCAAGGCCCTCTACGACAACTTCAGCGAACAGTCTCCTGACACCACCCCCCTCTCCACCACCGACAACCAGCCGACCATCACCACCTGGAAACCTGCTACCACTGAAGATACCACCAAGACCATGAAAAACACCCACTCTGGAGCCCCCACGGACCCCTGCCCAACACACATCTACCACAGAGATGATGCCGCCATAGCTCACGAACTAGGCCGGACCATCAACGCCTCCCTCAAATCCGGCATCTTCCCCGACGACTGGAAGCGGGCAGAAGTCAAGCCCCTCCTCAAGAAACCCTCGGCCGACCCGACGGACCTGAAAAACTACCGGTCCATCTCCCTCCTTCCCTTCGCAGCCAAAGTGACCGAGAGATTCATCAACGCCCAGCTGACCACCTTCATCGAAAAGAATGCCATCCTCGACTCCTCCCAGTCTGGATTTCGCAGCAACCACAGCACCGAGACCGCCCTCCTTGCTGCCACTGATGACATCCGGATGCTACTTGACCAGGGCCACACTGCGGCCCTCATCCTACTAGACCTCTCCGCAGCCTTCGACACCGTCTCACACCGCACTCTCGCAGCCAGACTCCACGACGCCGGTATACGAGGAACCGTCCTCGACTGGATCCGCTCCTTTCTCTCCGGCAGAATCCAAAGGATCAGACTCCCTCCCTTCCTCTCCGAACCTACAGAGATCAACTGTGGAGTACCCCAAGGATCCTCGCTCAGCCCCACGCTTTTCAACATCTACATGGCCGCCCTCGCCGCCATCATCAGACGGCATGGGCTCAGCATAGTATCTTACGCCGACGACACCTAGCTCATCCTCTCTCTCATGAAGAACCCCGAAGACACCAGACTCAGCTTCCAAGAAGGAATGAAAGACGTCGCAGTGTGGATGAGCGACAGCTGCCTAAAACTGAACTCGGAGAAGACTGAGGTCCTCGTCCTTGGACCCTCCCCCACAGCGTGGGACAGCTCCTGGTGGCCCCCTGCCCTCGGAAACCCACCCACCCCGACGGACCACGCCCGGAACCTCGGCATCATTCTAGATTCCTCCCTCACCATGACCCGCCAGATCAACGCTGTCGCCTCGACATGCTTCAACTCCCTCTGCATCCTCTGCGAGACCTTCAAGTGGATCCCCCACGAATGCAGAAAGACCGTCACCCACGCACTCGTAACTAGCAGGCCGGACTACGGTAACGCCCTCTATACCAGAATCAACAAAACCCTGCTACACAAGCTCCAAACCATCCAGAACACTGCAGCCAGACTCGTCCTCGGAACCCCACGACACGAGCACATGATCCCGCGCCTATGAGACCTCCACTGGCTCCCCATCGAGAAGAGAGTAACCTTCAAGCTACTCACCCACGCCTACAAATCCCTCCACAACATCGGACCCAAATACCTCAACGAAAGAGTCTCCTTCCACGTACCCAAAAGGAACATCCGCAATCTGGAACAAACTCCCAGTCAACATCAGACGCTCCCCCACTCTGCACACCTTTAGGATAAGCCTCAAGACCTGGCTCTTCAACTGATCCGGAGCTGCACCCCGCCTTAGCCCCCCCCAGTGCCTTGAGACCCTCACGGGTGAGTAGCGCGCTTTATAAACCCCCTGATTGATTGATTGAAATAGGTTCAATACAATTTTAAGTGTCTTTCTGTAATCATGATAAGATATTTTCTGACACATTAACCCCTTCGGTGCTTATGACGAGCTGGACTCGTCATGGCACACAGTGCTCGTGTGCTCATGACGAGTCCAGCTCGTCATAAGACCAACCACGGGGAAGCGCTGGCGCTCCCCCGTGGGAATCCGATCGTCGGGTTTTTTGGGGGAAGGCAGGGGAAGGACTTCCCCTGCCTCCCCCCGCCCCCCCGCCCTCCCCATCAATGACGTCAGCGCGCGAGGCGCGCTGACATCGTGAGGGTTTCCCTTTCTTCCCCGATGCGCTGGAAGCCATTTGCTTCCAGCGCGTCGGGAAATAAGGTGAGTTTTGGCTCGGGGAGGGGGTTTGATTGGAAAAGAGACATCGAGGGAAAGGAAAGGGTTTTCCTTTCCCCCGATGCCTCTTTTGTGCATTCCTGCTGCACGATCATGTGATCGTGCAGCAGGAATGCCTACGAGGGTGTTTTACGCAGCTGTAGTGTAGGAAAGGCACTATACAATTCCCCAACGAGGTAGCATTTACTGATTAGCCAGTAGAAAGTACTCCAGTTGAGTAGAGGTATTGCACAAAACGGTGGCATCTTCGTGGATAAATATGCAGGGCAGGTGTCTGCCTTCTTCCCATTTTCAGCCTGAAAAGTGAGCTGTAATCCTCGATAGAGGTCTCTGCATCCTTGATTTTCTCGAGCGCAATCATCCTGTAGAATTCGTGAGCGTGATTAAGCAGATGTGCCTTCTCTCCCCTGTTTGTGCTCGTTTTTTCCTTTCTGTGCCCCCTTGCTGCCCCTGATTGTGCTCGTTTTTTCCTTTCTGTGCCCCCTTGCTGCCCCTGATGGTGATCGTTTTTTCCTTTCTGTGCCCCCTTGCTGCCCCTGATGGTGATCGTTTTTTCCTTTCTGTGCCCCCTTGCTGCCCCTGATTGTGATCGTTTTTTCCTTTCTGTGCCTGTTTCCCGCCGCTGCGCCCCTGCGGCCCCGCCCCCTCACTGCCCATTCGCTGCCCCATTCCCTGCTCCTCCCTCCCACCTCCCCATTTATGGCGGCCACGCCGAAGGCGCGCCTAAGGCAAGCCCGTCTGCGCCCGTCCGCGCCGTGGCCGCGCCCAGCGCCAGACCCCCTGGTCCGGGCATCCCCGCGCCCGCCACATCAACAGACGCCGATACGACGCCAGCACCCTCCACGCACTCAACCCCGGAAAAGATCAGGCCTGCTACCAGGCCACCCCGAAGCGCACCCAAGGGCCCTTCACCTGCCGGAACTGCAGCTTCGCCAGCACCCGCCCCGCCAAACCACCACCCAGGAAAGAACCCAACTACCTCAGATGCATCCTCCTCAACACCCGCTCCGCCCGCAAACACGCCATCGAACTCTGGGACCTTCTCGACTCAACCTCCCCAGACGTCGCATTCCTGACAGAGACCTGGCTGAATCCCGCTTCAGCCCCCGACATCGCCATTGCCATCCCGGATGGATACAAGATCACCCGCAGGGACCGCACCAACGGAGTCGGAGGAGGCATCGCCATCGTCCACAGGAACACCCTCAGAGTCTCAACCAACACCGACGACACCCTCAGCACCGCCGAACACATGCACTTCCAGATTCACACCGATCCCAACACCACCCTCAGAGGAACCCTCATCTACAGACCCCCGGACCCCGACCACAGTTCAGCGATTCCATCGCTGACTTCGTCAGCACACACGCCATCGCCTCCACGGACTACATCCTCCTCGGGGACCTGAACTTCCACCTCGAGAACAACAAGGACACCAACTCCACCACCCTGATCGACAACCTCGCCACCCTCGGACTCAGACAGCTCGTGACTACACCCACCCACGCCGCCGGCCACACGCTAGACTCCATCTTTTCCGCAAGCCCACACGTCTCCTTCAACCACACCTCCGAACCCCACTGGACTGACCACCACTGCATCCACTTCACCTACAGGAAGCCCACCACGCACCACCGCACCGAACAAATGCCTCGCCGCTGCTGGAGCAGAGTCACGGAAGACCAGCTAACCACAACCCTCGCCCTGAGCCCACCCGCCGAATCCTCCGACCCCGACACCGCCGCCCGCAACCTCAGACAGTGGATCGACGACTGCGCCAACACCCTCGCCCCGCTCAAGAATCCGCCCAACAGCCACACCAGCAAGAAAGCCACCTGGTTCACCGAAGACCTCCAGGCCTCCAAACGAACATGCCGAAAACTGGAGAAGATCTGGCTCCACGAACGGACAGCGGACAGCTACGCCGCCCACAAGAGCGCCACCCGCAATCACCATCACCTCATCAGATCCGCCAAAAGGGCCTCACTCAAAGACCGCCTAGACAACAACGCACACAACAGCAAAGAGCTCTTCAACATCGTGAAGGAACTCTCCAACCCCAGCTCCAACACCAACGACATCCAGCCGTCGCAAGACCTGTGCGACTCACTGGCCACCTCCTTCCACCGCAAAATCGCCGACATCCACGACAGCTTCAACACCACGACCGCCCCGGCAACCACCGAGACCACTGCCCCCACAACCACCAACCGCCTGCTCTCCTGGACCAACATCAACGACGAGGACACCAGCGAGATCATGAACACCATCCACTCCGGTTCACCGCTAGACCCGTGCCCTCACCACATCTTCAACAAAGCCAGTACAGCCATCGCGCCCCATCTCCGGAAAATAATCAACATCTCCTTCGAGACAGCAACCTTCCCGGAAAGCTGGAAGCACGCCGAGATCACTGCCTTACTCAAGAAACCCAAGGCAGACCCTAAGGACCTCAAGAACTTCCGACCCATCTCTCTGCTCCCGTTCCCCGCGAAGGTCACCGAGAAAATCGTCAACAAACAACTGACCCGCTACCTCGAGGAGAACAACATCCTGGACCCTTCCCAGTCCGGCTTCCGCAGCAACCAGAGCACCGGAACCGCCCTCATCGCCGCCACCGATGACATCAGGACCCTGCTAGACAACGGAGAAACAGCAGCCCTCATCCTCCTGGACCTATCAGCCGCCTTCGACACGGTCTGCCACCACACACTACGAACACGCCTTCACGACGCCGGGATCCAAGAGAAGGCCCTGGACTGGACCACATCCTTCCTTTCCGGCAGAACACAAAGCGTCCGCCTCGCCCCCTTCCGATCCAAGGCCACCAAGATCATCTGCGGCGTACCCCAAGGCTCCTCCCTCAGCCCAACGCTGTTCAACATCTACATGGCACCCCTCGCCCACGTCGCCCGACAGCACAACCTCAACATCATCTCCTACGCCGACGACACCCAGCTGATCCTCTCCCTCACCAAAGACCCTCACACCGCCAAAGCCCACCTCCACGAAGGAATGAAGGCCGTCGCCGAATGGATGAGGACCAGCCGCCTGAAGCTGAACTCGGACAAGACGGAGGTCCTCATCCTTGGTTCCAACCCTTCAGCCTGGGACGACTCCTGGTGGCCAACATCACTGGGAACAGCCCCGCCACCCACCGACCACGTACGCAACCTAGGGGTCATCCTCGACCCCACCCTCTCCATGACTAAGCAGGTCAACGCCGTTTCCTCATCCTGCTTCAACATCCTCCGAATGCTCCGCAGGATCTTCAAGTGGATCCCCACCGAAACAAGAAAACAGTCACCCAGGCCCTCGTCACCAGCAGGCTGGACTACGGAAACGCCCTCTACGCAGGAACGACGGCTAAGCTCCTGAGACGGCTGCAACGCATCCAGAACGCCTCTGCACGTCTTATCCTCGACATCCCCCGACGCAGCCACATCACACCCCACCTGAGAGACCTGCACTGGCTCCCTGTCAACAAGAGGATAACCTTCAAGCTCCTCACCCACGCACACAAAGCACTCCACAACTCCGGACCAGCCTACCTCAACAGACGACTCAGCTTCTACACCCCCACCCGCCAGCTCCGCTCGACCAGCCTCGCCCTCGCCACAGTCCCCCGCATCCGGAAAACGACAGCCGGCGGCAGATCCTTCTCCCACCTCGCCGCCAAGACCTGGAACACCCTCCCCACCAACCTCCGACAGACCCAAGACCTACTGGCCTTCAGAAGACTCCTCAAGACCTGGCTCTTCGATCAGTAGCAGCACCACCCCCCTCTTCCCCCAGCGCCTTGAGACCCTCGCGGGTATGTAGTGCGCTTTATAAGTGACATGATTGATTGATTGATTGATTGATTGATTAATTTCCACCCTGAAAAGTGAGCTGTAATCCTCGATGGAGGTCTCTGCATCCTTGATTTTCTCGAGTGCAATCCTCGTGTAGTTCCTGTGACCAGGAGGTTCCCTCTCCTCGTCTGCCGGTGAGATCCTGCTCTGACCCTTTATAAACAAGAGGCATGTGAACGGGCCTAGAAGCCCCGCTCGTTTGGCCCCGCCACACATTCGTGAGCGTGGTTAAGCAGATGTGCCTTCTCTCCATTTCCACCCTGAAAAGTGAGCTGTAATCCTCGATGGAGGTCTCTGCATCCTTGATTTTCTCGAGTGCAATCCTCGTGTAGTTCCTGTGACCAGGAGGTTCCCTCTCCTCGTCTGCCGGTGAGATCCTGCTCTGACCCTTTATAAACAAGAGGCATGTGAACGGGCCTAGAAGCCCCGCTCGTTTGGCCCCGCCACACATTCGTGAGCGTGGTTAAGCAGATGTGCCTTCTCTCCATTTCCACCCTGAAAAGTGAGCTGTAATCCTCGATGGAGGTCTCTGCATCCTTGATTTTCTCAAGCGCAATCATCCTGTAGAATTCGTGAGCGTGGTTAAGCTGATGTGCCTTCTCTCCATTTCCACCCTGAAAAGTGAGCTGTAATCCTCGATGGAGGTCTCTGCATCCTTGATTTTCTCGAGCGCAATCATCCTGTAGAATTCGTGAGCGTGATTAAGCAGATGTGCCTTCTCTCCATTTCCACCCTGAAAAGTGAGCTGTAATCCTCGATGGAGGTCTCTGCATCCTTGATTTTCTCGAGTGCAATCCTCGTGTAGTTCCTGTGACCAGGAGGTTCCCTCTCCTCGTCTGCCGGTGAGATCCTGCTCTGACCCTTTATAAACAAGAGGCATGTGAACGGGCCTAGAAGCCCCGCTCGTTTGGCCCCGCCACACATACTCTCGGTATGCTACGTCTTCCTGCCCTTTCCCCACTATGATGGACAGCTTACTCAAAGGACCCCGGCGCTTTCGGCGCGGTGGCAAAGTTACAGACACACAGGTCACTGGAGACAATTCTTCTGGTCCTTTACGCAGCTGTAGTGTAGGAAAGGCACTATACATTTACCCAACGAGGTAGCACTTACTGATTAGCCAGTAGAAAGTACTCCAGTTGAGTAGAGGTATTGCACAAAACGGTGGCATCTTCGTGGATAAATATGCAGGGCAGATGTGGCTTCTCTCCATTTACACCCTGAAAAGGTAGCTGTAATCCTTGATGGAGGTCTTTGCATCCTTGATTTTCTCGAGCGCAATGCTCGTGTAGTTCCTGTGATCAGGAGGTTCCTTCTCCTCGTCTGCCGCTGAGATCGTGCTCTGACCCTTTATAAACAAGAGGCATGTGAACGGACCTAGAAGCCCCGCTCGTTTGGCCCCGCCACACATACACTAGCGGTATGCAACGTCTGCCCGCCCTTTCCCCACTATGATGGACAGCTTACTCAAAGGACCCCGGCGCTTTCGGCGCGGTGGCAAAGTTACAGACACACAGGTCACTGGAGACAATTCTTCTGGTCCTTTACGCAGCTGTAGTGTAGGAAAGGCACTATACATTTACCCAACGAGGTAACACTTACTGATTAGCCAGTAGACAGTACTCCAGTTGAGTAGAGGTATTGCACAAAATGGTGGCATCTTCTTGGATAAATATGCAGGGCAGGTGTGCAGAATTCGTGAGCGTGGTTAAGCAGATGTGCCTTCTCTCCATTTCCAACGTGAAAAGTTAGCTGTAATCCTTGATGGAGGTCTTTGCATCCTTCATTTTCTCGAGCGCAATTCTCGTGTAGAATTCGTGAGCGTGGTTAAGCAGATGTGGCTTCTCTCCATTTACACCCTGAAAAGTTAGCTGTAATCCTTGATGGAGGTCTTTGCATCCTTGAATTTCTCGAGCGCAATGCTCGTGTAGTTCCTGTGACCAGGAGGTTCCTTCTCCTCATCTGCCGCTGAGATCCTGCTCTGACCCTTTATCCCCTTCGGTGCTTATGACGAGCTGGACTCGTCATGGCACACATTGCTCGTGTGCTCATGACGAGTCCAGCTCGTCATAAGACCACCCACGGGGAAGCGCTGGCGCTCCCCCGTGGTAATCCGATCGTTAGGTTTTTTGGGGGAGGCAGGGGAAGGGCTTCCCCTGCCTCCCCCGCCCCATCAATGACGTCAGCGCGCTGACATCATTGAGGGTTTCCTTTCTTCCCGACGCGCTGGAAGCCATTTGCTTCCAGCGCGTCGGGGAAATCAGGTGAGGTTTGGCTCGGGGAGGGGGGGTGTTTGTATCAAAAGAGGCATCGAGGGAAAGGAAAGGGTTTTCCTTTCCCCCGATGCCTCTTTTGTGCATTCCTGCTGCATGATCATGTGATCGTGCAGCAGGAATGCCCACTAGGCACCAGGGTTTTTTTTATTTTTGTGTTGGGGAGTGGCCAAAAGGGCAAGGGTTGCTCCCCTTTACGGGGGTGAATATTTTATTTATACTGTTAGGCCCACCTACCCCTTAGCTTGGCTGGTGGATTGTGTGTGGACTGGTGCATTATTTGCATATGTGATTGTAATGTTTTTTTTTTCCTTTTTATTCTAGTGTAAAGCTTTTGATTCCTGTTTGCGGTTTCGGCAGTGGTGGTTCTGCAGTTTTGCGTAATTGCATTTATTTGGTAAGAAAAATATTTTTGTTGTGTGTACTCCAAATGAGTATTATTGTCATGCATGAATGAATTTTTTTGTAAGTGGTGCCATAATGGCAGCATATTTGTTAGTGTTCAGAGCAAGAAATTCTTTGCGATGTTTTGCATTGTCTTATGTGTAATTTTTTTCTTCTTTTTTAGTGGGATATTGTTGATCCTTACTGTGTCTGTGCAGAGTAGGTGGTGGTGAGTCTAGCTGCTTCTGTCACGTGAGTGGTATAGTGTTGGAGTATATAGGTCTTTGTGATAAAGCTACATTTTGTTTATTTCTTTTTTTTTTTACAAAGGGTTTGTTGTTGTTGACTTGTTTGACAAGTAACCTTTATTAGTAAGCATTATGGCTAGCCGTAGAATTACTGCTCAGCAGGTGGTTGGTTTGCTTCTTGAATCTTCCTCTGAGCAGGATTATGAGACTGACAGTGCGTCTGAGGGAGAGGAGGGAGGGGAAGATTCAGGCAGTGAGTTTTCTCTCCACATGGAATCATCGGATGATGAAGGTACTCTCAGTGCAGATGAAGTGCCTGATTTAGAGGAGGATACTACTGTGCCGATGGTGCAAGAGGCATCTGGATTGCAGCCTGGGGCTGCTAGGCTTCCTACTGGAAGTGCTGGACTCTGGGTTGATCCAAACATGGTGCAGCCGGTGTTGCCTGCCTTTAGTGGTTATGCAGGGTGTAGAGTGGATTGTGAACATTATTTGCCTATACAGTATTTTCAGTTGTTTATGGATGATGTATTTTTGGGTGAGATTGTTGAGCAGACTAATTTGTATGCTGAACAGTTTTTGAGGGACAACAGTGCCAGACTTAGGCCCCATTCTAGAGCTACCCGGTGGAGTCCCACAAATCTGGAAGAGATGAAGAAGTTTTTGGGCTTGACTTTTTTGATGGGTTTGATAAGGAAGCCGTCCATGGGTTCATATTGGTCTACCAGTCCCTTGATGGCAACGGCCATATTTCCTGCAGTTATGACTCGTGATCGGTATTTACTTTTGCTTCGGATGCTGCATTTTGTTGATAATGGTTTGGCGTTGCCACGAGATCACCCTGAATGTGACCGTCTTTTTAAGATTCGGCCTGTTCTTGATCACTTTGTAGATCGATTTTCAGAGATCTATACTCCAGGGAAAGAAATATCTATTGATGAGTCTTTGGTGCTGTTCAAGGGCCGTTTGGTTTTAGGCAGTACATTCCTAGCAAGAGGGCACGCTATGGAATTAAGCTGTATATGTTGTCTGAGAGTAGGACAGGATATGTTTTTAATTTGCGTGTGTACACTGGTAGGGATTCCACTATTGACCCCCTGGTTGTCCGTCCACTTTAGTAGGAGTTTCAGAGAAAATTGTGTGGGAACTTGCTAGAGGACTGTTTAACAGAGGCCACCATTTGTACCTTGATAACTTCTACACTGCTGTGCAATTGTTTAAGGAATTGTTCAAAGTGGACACTTTTGCTTGTGGCACAATCCGCTCTAACCGTAAAGGTTATCCAAAAGAGCTTGTTTGCAAAAACTTCAGAGGGGACAGTGCAGTGCCTTGCGTAGTGAGGAACTGCTAGCTGTGAAATTTGTGGACAGGAGGGATGTGTACATGCTGACTACCATCCATGATGAGAGTACTTCACCTGTGGCTGTTTGGGGTCAGATTGCTGAAGTGCGCAAACCTGTGTGCATTTTAGACTACAATAAGCACATGGGTGGTGTTGATAGAGTAGATCAGAGGTTGGAACCTTACACTGCTATTCGTAAGTCTTACATTTGGTATAAGAAGTTGGCCATCCATCTCTTCAATTTAGCAACTTTCAATGCTTTTGTTGTGTTCAAGGAGTGTTCTCCTGCGTCAAAGTTGACTTTTGTTCAGTTTCAGGAGTCTGTCATAGGCAGCCTTGTTGTTGTGGAACAGGCAAGTGTTCCTAGAGTTGGAGTGGTGGAGGATGTGGCTCGATTGAAAGAGCGCCACTTTCCTGATCACATTCCTCCTACACTCTCAAAAGACTTTCCCACTAGGAGATGTAGAGTCTGTTGGCGAAGAGGTACGCGGAAGGAGACTCGTATGTACTGCCCTGAGTGTCCTTCTAACCCTGGGCTGTGTGTGCCTGCCTTCCTGGTATAGAGCGTACCACAAGCAAAAGAATTATTGGGAGCAACCATGAGTGGTAAAGTGAACTGCCTGGTCTGTAATGTTTAAGAATTGTTGTTCTGTTTCAAGGTTGGCATTAGTGCAATGTTTCTGATTTTGTGTTAGTAGATTTGTATCTATTTGCAATTTGTTTGTGTTTTCTTTTTTGTATAAAAAAATCCTAAATGTGATGGTGGTGTGTGTAGGCTGGTGCTTGGCTGGCGGTGTGCGTGGAGTGGCGCTTGGCTGGCGGTGTGCGTGGACTGGCGCTCGGCTGGCAGTGTGTGAGTAGTGACTTGCTGCTGGTCACTACACACACTGCTAGCCGAGCGACACTCCACGCAATCCATCAGCTTGTGTGGTTGCTGTGTTAGGAATGTGGGCGTGTGAAAGTGATGGGCCCTTGAATGGCGCTGTCTGCTGGTGTGAGTGTTGTAATGTGATGGGCCCGCGGCTGGTGGTGTGAATGGTTTTGTATTTGTCACACGTATGAAAGGTGTATGAATGGCCTGTAAAGAGCTTGGTGCCTTGTTGTGGCTTTACAGCTCACGAGCTGTGAGTCAATGGTTCAGTTTTTCGTCCTTTCAATTATTAACAGTGCATTTCATTTTTGTGAAATCACTTGTTAATACAATAGTATATACTGAACCATCACTCACCCTCGTGCCTAATCCAACCAGTATGTGTGTGTGTGCTTGAGGATTAGATGGCTGTGCAGTAATATTTTTTTTTGTCTTTCTCAAGCAGGGTGTACCTTGTCCCTTTTTGTGAATGTTGTAATGTGTTTGTTTCGTGCCTGGGGGTGTGAATGGTCTTGTGTGTATCACGTATGAAAGGTGTGTGAATGGCCTGTAAAGCGGTTGGGGCCTTGACGTGGCTTTACAGCTCACGAGCTGCGAGTCACTGGTTCCGTTTTTTGTCCTTTCAATTATTGACAGTGCATTTCATTTTTGTGAAATCTCTTGTTAATAAAATTGTATATACTGAACCATCACTTGCCCTCGTGCCAAATCCAACCAGTATGTGTGTGTGCTTGAGGAATAGATGGCTGTGCAGTAATCTTTGTCTTTTAGTCTGTCTGCCAAGGTGTACATTCCGTCTAAGAATAACCTACCAACTGTAGATATTGTCGTAAACGAAACACCCATGGGAGTACATGGTGATATCTCTCTTGTGGATCCCAACAAGTTATGGTACCCACAATGTCCTGCAAACCTCAAAATGTCTGTCACATTTTCCTTGCAATATTGTGCCAAAATTTTCACGCTGCAGAAATAAACACATTATCTCAAAATGACCTGGTTTTGCAAGGGGGGTCACCTGGGTTTTTGGCCCAGTGCTCGGCGGCCATCTAGGGAAACCTACCAAACCCACACATTTCTGAAAAGTAGACACCCGGGGGCTTCCAGGGAGGTATGGCTTGCGTGGATCCCCCAACGTTTCCTTACCCAGAATCCCCTGCAAAACTTCACTTTTAGCTGAAAAAATCACTTTTTCACACATTTTTGTGTGGGAAAGTGTGGCATCACTGGCCTCACACAAATTTCCTACCACCCAGCGTTCCCCCAGGTCTCCCGATAAAAATGGTGCCTCACTTGTGTGGGAGGCCCAAGTACCCGCGACAGGCAAGGGCCCACAACGTATTGAGGCAACCTCAAAATGGCCTTTCACAAAACCACCTGGTTTTGCAAGGGGGTCACCTGGGTTTTTGGCCCAGTGCTCGGCGGCCATCTAGGGAAACCTACCAAACCCACACATTTCTGAAAAGTAGACACCCGGGGGCTTCCAGGGAGGTATGGCTTGCGTGGATCCCCCAACGTTTCCTTACCCAGAATCCCCTGCAAACCTCACTTTTAGCTGAAAAAATCACTTTTTCACAAATTTTTGTGTGGGAAAGTGTGGCATCACTGGCCTCACACAAATTTCCTACCACCCAGCGTTCCCCCAGGTCTCCCGATAAAAATGGTGCCTCACTTGTGTGGGAGGCCCAAGTACCCGCGACAGGCAAGGGCCCACAACGTATTGAGGTGACCTCAAAATGGCCTTTCACAAAACCACCTGGTTTTGCAAGGGGGTCACCTGGGTTTTTGGCCCAGTGCTCGGCGGCCATCTAGGAAACCTACCAAACCCACACATTTCTGAAAAGTAGACACCTGGGGGCTTCCAGGGAGGTATGGCTTGCGTGGATCCCCCAACGTTTCCTTACCCAGAATCCCCTGCAAACCTCACTCTTAGCTGAAAAAATCACTTTTTCACACATTTTTGTGTGGGAAAGTGTGGCATCACTGGCCTCACACAAATTTCCTACCACCCAGCGTTCCCCCAGGTCTCCCGATAAAAATGGTGCCTCACTTGTGTGGGAGGCCCAAGTACCCGTGACAGGCAAGGTCCCACAACGTAGTGAGGCGACCTCAAAATTGCCTATCTCAAAACCACCTGGTTTTGCAAGGGAGTCACCTGGGTTTTGGCCCTGTGCTCGGCGGCCATCTAGGGAAACCTACCAAACCCACACATTTCTGAAAAGTAGACACCCGGGGCTTCCAGGGAGGTATGGCTTGCGTGGATCCTCCAACGTTTCCTTACCCAGAATCCCTTGCAAACCTCAATTTTAGCTGAAAAAATCACTTTTTCACACATTTGTGTGTGGGAAAGTGTGGCATCACTGGCCTCACACAAATTTCCTACCACCCAGCGTTCCCCAGGTCTCCCGATAAAAATGGTGCCTCACTTGTGTGGGAGGCCCAAGTACCCGCGACAGGCAAGGGCCCACAACGTAGTGAGGCGACCTCAAAGTTGCCTATCTCAAAACCACCTGGTTTTGCAAGGGAGTCAACTGGGTTTTGGCCCGTGCTCGGCGGCCATCTAGGGAAACCTACCAAACCCACACATTTCTGAAAAGTAGACACCCGGGGCTTCAGGGAGGTATGGCTTGCGTGGATCCCCAACGTTTCCTTACCCAGAATCCCTGCAAACCTCAATTTTAGCTGAAAAATCACTTTTTTCACACATTTTTGTGTGGGAAAGTATGGCATCACTGGCCTCACACAAATTTCCTACCACCCAGCGTTCCCCCAGGTCTCCCGATAAAAATGGTGCCTCACTTGTGTGGGAGGCCCAAGTACCCGCGACAGGCAAGGGCCCAAAACATTTTTTGATAGGCAATGTTGATGTTGCCTCAAAACGTTTTGTGTCCTTGCATGTCGCTGGTACTTGGGCCTCCCACACAAGTGAGGCACCATTTCTATCGGGAGACCTGGGGAACGCTGGGTGGTAGGAAATTTGTGTGAGGCCAGTGATGCCACACTTTCCCACACAAAAATGTGTGAAAAAAGTGATTTTTTCAGCTAAAATTGAGGTTTGCAGGGATTCTGGGTAAGGAAACGTTGGGATCCACGCAAGCCATACCTCCCTGAAGCCCCGGGTGTCTACTTTTCAGAAATGTGTCGGTTTGGTAGGTTTCCTAGATGGCCGCCGAGCACGGGCCAAAACCCAGGTGACCCCTTGCAAAACCAGGTGGTTTTGAGATAGGCAATTTTGAGGTCGCCTCACTACGTTGTGGGCCCTTGCCTGTCGCGGTACTGGGCCTCCCACACAAGTGAGGCACCATTTTTATCGGGAGACCTGGGGGAACGCTGGGTGGTAGGAAATTTGTGTGAGGCCAGTGATGCCACACTTTCCCACACACAAATGTGTGAAAAAAGTGATTTTTTCAGCTAAAATTGAGGTTTGCAGGGGATTCTGGGTAGGAAACGTTGGGGATCCACGCAAGCCATACCTCCTGGAAGCCCCGGGTGTCTACTTTTCATAAATGTGTGGGTTTGGTAGGTTTACCTAGATGGCCGCCGAGCACGGGACCAAAACCCAGGTGACTCCCTTGCAAAACCAGGTGGTTTTGAGATAGGCAATTTTGAGGTCGCCTCACTACGTTGTGGGCCCTTGCCTGTCGCGGGTACTTGGGCCTCCCACACAAGTGAGGCACCATTTTTATCGGGAGACCTGGGGAACGCTGGGTGGTAGGAAATTTGTGTGAGGCCAGTGATGCCACACTTTCCCACACAAAAATGTGTGAAAAAAGTGATTTTTCAGCTAAAATTGAGGTTTGCAGGGGATTCTGGGTAAGGAAACGTTGGGGGATCCACGCAAGCCATACCTCCCTGGAAGCCCCCGGTGTCTACTTTTCAGAAATGTGTGTGTTTGGTAGGTTTCCCTAGGTGCCGGCAGAGCTAGGGTTCACAAACTACAGCTAGGCACTTTGCCAAAAAGGGTCATTTTTCACTGCGAAATTGAGGTGTGACCACGTTGCGTTTTGCGCCGTTTCCTGTCGCAGGCACTAGGCCGACCCACACAAGTGAGGTACCATTTTTCTCGTAAGACTTTGGGGAACGCGGGGTGGGTGGAAATTTGTGGATCCACGCAGATTCCAGAACTTTCCACCACAGAAATGTGGGGAAAATGTGGTTTTTTTGACAATTTTTTATGTTTGCAAGGGATTCTGGGTAACAGAACCTGGTGGGAGGCAGTCAAGTCACCCCATCCTGGATTGCCCTGGGAGTCTAGTTTTCAAAAATGTATAGGTTTGCTAGGTTTCCCTAGGTGCCGGCAGAGCTAGGGTTCAAAAACTACAGCTAGGCACTTTGCCAAAAAGGGTCATTTTTCACTGCGAAATTGAGGTGTGACCACGTTGCGTTTTGCGCCGTTTCCTGTCGCAGGCACTAGGCCGACCCACACAAGTGAGGTACCATTTTTCTCGTAAGACTTTGGGGAACGCGGGGTGGGTGGAAATTTGTGGATCCACGCAGATTCCAGAACTTTCCACCACAGAAATGTGGGGAAAATGTGTTTTTTGGACAATTTTTTATGTTTGCAAGGGATTCTGGGTAACAGAACCTGGTGGGAGGCAGTCCAGTCACCCCATCCTGGATTCCCCTGGGTGTCTAGTTTTCAAAAATGTATAGGTTTGCTAGGTTTCCCTAGGTGCCGGCAGAGGTAGGGTTCAAAAACTACAGCTAGGCACTTTGCCAAAAAAGGGTCATTTTTCACTGCGAAATTGAGGTGTGACCACGTTGTGTTTTGCGCCGTTTCCTGTCACAGGCACTAGGCCGACCCACACAAATGAGGTACCATTTTTCTCATAAGACTTTGGGGAACGCGGGGTGGGTGGAAATGTATGGATCCACGCAGATTCCAGAACTTTCCACCACAGAAATGTGGGGAAAATGTGTTTTTTTTTACAATTTTTTATGTTTGCAAGGGATTCTGGGTAACAGAACCTGGTGGGAGGCAGTCCAGTCACCCCATCCTGGATTCCCCTGGGTATCTAGTTTTCAAAAATGTATAGGTTTGCTAGGTTTCCCTAGGTGCCGGCAGAGGTAGGGTTAAAAAACTACAGCTAGGCACTTTGCCAAAAAAGGGTCATTTTTCACTGCGAAATTGAGGTGTGACCACGTTGTGTTTTGCGCCGTTTCCTGTCGCAGGCACTAGGCCGACCCACACAAGTGAGGTACCATTTTTCTCGTAAGACTTTGGGGAATGCGGGGTGGGTGGAAATTTATGGATCCACGCAGATTCCAGAACTTTCCACCACAGAAATGTGGGGAAAATGTGTTTTTTTTGACAATTTTTTATGTTTGCAAGGGATTCTGGGTAACAGAACCTGGTGGGAGGCAGTCAAGTCACCCCATCCTGGATTCCCCTGGGTGTCTAGTTTTCAAAAATGTATAGGTTTGCTAGGTTTCCCTCGGTGCCGGCAGAGCTAGGGTTCAAAAACTACAGCTAGGCACTTTGCCAAAAAAGGGTCATTTTTCACTGCGAAATTGAGGTGTGACCACGTTGCGTTTTGCGCCGTTTCCTGTCGCAGGCACTAGGCCGACCCACACAAGTGAGGTACCATTTTTCTCGTAAGACTTTGGGGAACGCGGGGTGGGTGGAAATTTGTGGATCCACACAGATTCCAGAGCTTTCCACCACAGAAATGTGGGGAAAATGTGTTTTTTTGACAATTTTTTATGTTTGCAAGGGATTCTGGGTAACAGAACCTGGTGGGAGGCAGTCCAGTCACCCCATCCTGGATTCCCCTGGGTGTCTAGTTTTCAAAAATGTATAGGTTTGCTAGGTTTCCCTAGGTGCCGGCAGAGGTAGAGTTCAAAAACTACAGCTAGGCACTTTGCAAAAAAAGGGTCATTTTTCACTGCGAAATTGAGGTGTGACCACGTTGCGTTTTGCGCCGTTTCCTGTCGCAGGCACTAGGCCGACCCACACAAGTGAGGTACCATTTTTCTCGTAAGACTTTGGGGAACGCGGGGTGGGTGGAAATTTGTGGATCCACGCAGATTCCAGAACTTTCCACCACAGAAATGTGGGGAAAATGTGTTTTTTTGACAATTTTTTATGTTTGCAAGGGATTCTGGGTAACAGAACCTGGTGGGAGGCAGTCCAGTCACCCCATCCTGGATTCCCCTGGGAGTCTAGTTTTCAAAAATGTATAGGTTTGCTAGGTTTCCCTAGGTGCCGGCAGAGCTAGGGTTCAAAAACTACAGCTAGGCACTTTGCCAAAAAAGGGTCATTTTTCACTGCGAAATTGAGGTGTGACCACGTTGCGTTTTGCGCCGTTTCCTGTCGCAGGCACTAGGCCGATCCACACAAGTGAGGTACCATTTTTCTCAGAAGACTTTGGGGAACGCGGGGTGGGTGGAAATTTGTGGATCCACGCAGATTCCAGAACTTTCCACCACAGAAATGTGGGGAAAATGTGGTTTTTTTGACAATTTTTTATGTTTGCAAGGGATTCTGGGTAACAGAACCTGATGGGAGGCAGTCAAGTCACCCCATCCTGGATTCCCCTGGGTGTCTAGTTTTCAAAAATATATAGGTTTGCTAGGTTTCCCTAGGTGCCGGCAGAGCTAGGGTTCAGAAACTACACCTAGGCACTTTGCAAAAAAAGGGTAATTTTTCATTGTGAAAATGTGGTACGTCCACGTTGCATTTTGAGCCATTTCCTGTTGTGGGAACAAGGGCTACCCACACAAGTGAGGTACCATTTTTATCGGGAGACTTAGGGTAACACAGAATTGTAGAGCAACTGTTATTACCTATTGACTTTCGATGCATTTCTGCCTTCCAAATAAAAGACAATGTGTAAAAAATAAGTCATTTTGAAAAATGACCTATAATTCTCATGCTAGTATGGGTACTCCCAATTTCGGAAATGTGCAAATATCTACTTTTTCTAAAATCTACATTTTGTTCCCATTTCAGAAATACATAGTTGTCTTTCATAACAATTTTTCCATGTATACATTTTCCCAAAATAATTGCTATATACCCGGTACTTAAAAAAAAATCATTGCAAGATGTTGCTCAATTATTGGCTCTGGGTTCGTCGGGTTCTTGGTGAACCTACAAGTCTTGTATATCCCCACAACCAGAAAGGTCCAGCGGATATAACGGTATATTGCCTTCAAATAGCTGTCATAATTAGAAGAAGTTACAGGTGAAAACGTTGACACAAATGGCTGTTTTTTTCAACTAATTTTCTATTTTTCCTTTATTTAACTGTTAGTTTCTATAAGGAAAACTTTAAGGATCAACACAAATGACCCCTTGCTGAATTCAGAATTTTGTCTACTTTTCAGAAATGTATGGCTTTCCAGGATCCATTATTGGTTTCATACCCATTTCTACCATTAACTGGAAGGAGGTTGAAAGCACAAAAAATAGCAAAAAATGGCTATGTCCCAGAAAAATGCCAAAACTGTGTAAAAAAGTTGGTTTTCTGACAAAAGTCTGCTTGTCCCTGAAAGCTGGGAAGATGGTGATTTCATCCCCACAACCCCTTTTTTGATGCCATTTGCAGGGAAAAATCAAGACGCTTTCATCTGTAGCCCTTTTTCGCATTTTTCCCAAAAAAAAAATTTAGCTGTATTTTGACTAATTTCTGGGTCCCCTCCAGGGGAATCCACAAACCCTGGGTACCTTTACAATCCCCATGATGTTAGAAAAAAAGGACGCAAATTTGTCATGGATACCTTATGTGGTCAAAAAGTTACAGGGGCCTAAGCGCGCACTACCCCAAATAGCCAAAAAAAGGCTTAGCACAGGAGGGGAAAAGGCCTAGCAGCGAAGGGGTTAACATAATCTGTCTTTTGTATACACCCCTAGTACATATGCAGCAATTCATATGTGAATAGATTATAATGGTGTTTGTGTATATTGTTGATAAAATAAACATTTAACCATGTGCCTTTTACTATATTCAATCACAAATAGTATTATGGAGTGGGTCCTCACAAGGATGGTAGCACATGTTCAAATCTCCACAAGGATGGTTGTGTATCATGATTTTTTCTTAACAGTTTTCTTTTATTAGTATATTTTAAAACATTGGGAAAGGTTAGTCACCACAAGGCAGGGATCCACATATAGTCCTCACCAGGCGCGGTCGGTGTTAGGAGTGCCGGTCGGGCGGTGACGTGGGGCGGGGGAGGGGCAGGGTGGGGGGTAGTAAACTACGGATTAAGGCCGAATACAGGTAAGTAAACATTTAAATAAATGAAACGAATTTCGTTGCGCGCACTGCATCGCATTTGGCGATGCAGTGCTCACAACGAAATTCGTTTCATTTATTTAAATGTTTACTTACCTGTATTCGGCCTTAATCCGTAGTTTACTACCCCCCACCCTGCCCTCCCGCCCCACGTCACCGCCCGACCGGCACTCCTACCACCGACCGCGCCTGGTCCTCACAAGGATGGTAATGTGTGTGTAAGTGTGTGCGTGCGTGCGTGTGTGCATGTGTGTGTGGGCGCGCGTGTGTGAGCCTTGCTTGTACCTGTGTAGGTGTGCATGTAAAACTACCCGGACATGTCCTTTCTTTAAAGAATAGAGTTTCGATTACTCACCACTCAGGCTCAATGTTCAGGGAAAAATATTGATTCATACTTCCACTTATAATAAACGTGCAGAACAAAAAACGCCAGTGCAAACACATTAGTAGTTATCAGTTAAGTGCACACAATAAAAGTGGGCGGTAGGCAGTAATGAGAGATCCTAAGGGCCGCCCTTTATAAGAGATGTAGAGGCCCCTCTGCTGTGCTCAACAAGGACAGGAACCTGAAACAGCAGAAGAACCATCACCACAGGAGAGCAGAGCTACCACTGCAAGAGTAAGTGAAAAAGAGATTTCATTATTCTAGGGAGAATAAGGCATTTAAGGATGGGCAGTGCAAAATGCTGTTTTGTACAACATTGATTGACGTCGCTATTTTATTTGAAGTTATGCTATAACGACTGGCACCATAAAAAATTCTCAAACTGAAACAATCCTCGGCAAATTATATAAGTACGTTTGTCTGAAGTACTATTTTTTTCTCATTCAAAAATGAATTGCTTACTTATGATTGGTGTACTTAATAAATCTCGTTTTGAGAGACTGGAGTCTTAACAATAATATAAACCATATTGGCAGATGAGTTTTCTCAAGTTAAATACACAAAAGTGACACAGGTTGTAGGGTGAAATGCATAGTCAGTCAGTCAAATAACTTTATTCAATTTTAAAAATAAGATCACAAAAGTACAGAACAGTAAATCCACCAGTAGAGTCTTAAAAGGACTAAGTGCACATTGTAATCTTTTTATGTGTTAGCTGTGTTTCGATGCAGTAGAAATTGAAGATCATTTTTAGAATTCACGCATTTTCTCAAAGAATGAATCTTAGGGAAACTTTGTAATGCTCCAGTGAACATGAAAACGCTTCGATCCTTTTCATCACAAGAAGCGAATCTTCTGTGAACAGATCTTTGCTCAGAAACACTGCTGAACGAATGTTAGACGGTCAGACGTCACTTAATGAATCTAATTACGTCTTTTGATCATGCAAATGTATTAGATTTGTGCCCTTCAAAAAAACTAATTATTTGTAGGAATGAGCATGAAGTGCTCTCCTGCTCAGACATATTTTAGGAGGCAAACAGAATACGTGTAAGATGTTACTCTAATTACATAATTTAAAAGGAGACATTAACCCCCTTTTTTCGTTTTCTTTTATCCCTGAAATAATTAATAGTTCAACATGAACTGTTACTGGTAGAAATTTAAAATTTCTGCTGGAAGCTGATTTGAGACAACGCTGAAAATAATTTCCATGGTGTTTGTTACCTGTTATAGAGTGCACAAAAAAAGCCTAGGCAGTCACCAGCTACTAAAAGTTAGTTATTGATGGAAACGGTGCATAATGGATAATTTCAAGTAAAGAGCATTCCATAATCTGGTCCCAGGAGCTGAGAGGGAAAGCCCTCCCCGCTTAGCAGGTCTATAACTGGGAACAAACAGAGCTTTGTTCACTGACCCAAGCTGTTGAGTTAGTTGACATCTGTTAAGCGGAGGCTCAAGAAGCTACGTCCCTAGTGAAATACAGCTCTTTCGACCATAATTGTTGACTTATAGTCGATACGTTCTCCAACCGGGAGCCTCTGTAGGCTTCGATGTGCTGTGCC
The DNA here is from genome assembly GCA_963921515.1 of Calotriton arnoldi. Classification (NCBI taxonomy): domain Eukaryota; kingdom Metazoa; phylum Chordata; class Amphibia; order Caudata; family Salamandridae; genus Calotriton; species Calotriton arnoldi. The sequence goes on from CAWUFW010007258.1 coordinate 39,057, forward strand.
GGGAGATACAGGCTTTACAGTTTATAGGGATGAGGGGGCATATTACCAAGAACGGCGTTAAAATTATCGCCGCTTTAGCGGCAGGAAACTGCCGCTAAAGCGGCAATAATGGGCTTGATAATATGCCCTTGAGAATTCCAATAGAAGCCCATGTTTACACCAGAACATGGGCTTCTACTGGAATTCTCAAGGGCATGTTATCAAGCCCATTATCGCCGCTATAGCGGCAGTTTCCTGCCGCTAAAGCGGCGATAATTTTAACGCCGTTCTTGGTAATATGCCCCGAGATTCCCAGCAGACACATTTTGAAGGTGATAGAATTTGGTCAACAGGTTCTTGTTCACACCCAAATGTGCTCTGTTTGCAAAGTTTCAGGGCTGATACTAACACTGAGATCGCCTGGATTTTTGGGGGAAACTGAAAAAGCCAACATTTTTGTCAGTAGGGGAAGATACTAAAAGCCTGTGCTTTCAGCTTTGGAGATTTGGGTTTTCATATAAAGTTCATGGTCCATCCAGATCCCCAGGTTTTTCAACTTCTCTGTTGGTGCGGACTTGAACCTACTTCCCTTGTTCAGACTTCTTTTGGACAGCTAGTAGGAAGCGCTCTGACAAACATGACCTCTGTTTTTCTAGGATCTAATTTATGCGATTAAAGCCCTTCTAGCAGTCAATGTCCAGTAGATAAAAGCTGAAAAGCAGTGTTGATAATGCTGCTCCATGGGGCACACCGCATGACAGTGGTTTCCGTTTAGAGGGAAAGTTTCCGTGTCTCATAGCTTGTGTTCTTTGAAACAGGATCATGTCAATCCGTGAAAAAGCGAAGTCCCCTAGGCCACAGTCGACCACATCTGCAGTGTCTCAAGATTGACCATGTTGAAGGCGAATGACAGATCTAGTAAAACTAGTACTCAATACGCTAGTAGTCAGGGATCATCAGTAATGCTATGAAGACTACCTCTGTGATGGGAACCTCCATCTGGAATCTTCTACAGTCTTGTTGGTCTCAATATATGCTTGAAGGTGTCCCTGACAATATGTTCTAGTAGCTTGGGGCTCTAAGGGATATTGCAAATAGGTGTTTTCATTGACTTAACATCGGGATCCACCTGTGATTTTTTTAGAGGGGGAAACTTTACCCTATATTTCAAGCACTAGGCGCCTAATATAGATCTTATAGAGCAACTGATTGCAAAGGCTAAGAAGGGAGTAAAACTAACATAACCTTTTTCTGGACAGACATCCAAGGGACAGTCATTGGGTTTGCTCTAGCTTATGATACGAGTCATTGCTTCGGTTTAAATAGGTGAGAAATAATATAAGATGGCGCTGACCGTGGCATCTACTTAGATCCAATCAATGCGATTGCTGCCAAAAGCTTAACTTTCAGGTCAGAGTGGATTTTATTTATTCTGTGTGGAAAAGCTCAGCATTTTCATCACAGAGCAATAGCCTAGAAGGCTCAGTGGCTCTTTCCTCCATGATTCTTTCTGTTGATGTATTCCTGTATGAAGAAATCACAGGTACTGTAAAAGCTCTTTCTCCTTTTATTATAGGAGCCTTCTGGGCCCTACAATGTTTTTGGAATAGAGCCATGCAGGCACTATCTTAGTTTGCCATTCTTTTTCCAGGGTATATTTAATTAGTTTACATTTTAGAGCTCTTTCTGGAATCTATAATTTCATTAACATTTAAACTTTAACTTTGCTACGAAATTCAGGATTTATTGGTTAAACCCAGTAGTTAACTACTAAGGGAATTCTTCTAACTGAGGTTCTATTAAAATATTATCAATATAATAATCCGTGTTATGTCTTTTCAGGTGAATTAAAGAAGTTGCACAGAAACTAATTAATGATGTCCGCCCTGAAATTGTCTTCGTTGGTCCTTATCATCATCAGCCTTATATTCATTCTAATCTCGCTCGCATCTGATTACTGGATATCTGGCCCTGATTCATTTTTTGGACTCTGGAGAATTTGTTTACTGGGTATTTGTGGGACACTTGGAAATGGCGGTAAGAGAAGGAATCAAACTGGCAAATGCACAGAGATGTAACAATGTGTATGAGAATTTTTCATCTGTGCTATAAAAGTCACAAAAAGCAGGAACTGGAGGCCGATTTGAAGGCATTCGCATGAAGGATGGACAGCCCTTAAAGCAGGAGCATCAAATGTGAGTACAGAAGGGTTGGGCTCATACCAGAGTTTCAGGATGTCCTCACAAGATATGTTTGCAATAAATGAATCTACATAAAAACAAGTTGCATGGTCAGTGGTAATCCTGAAAGTCTGGCATGGATCCGACCTTCCTGCACCTACTTTTGATAGACAGCTGTACGTGCTCGCAAATCGATGTGTAATCCCTGAAGGATGTCTATGTTGTGCTTTTTAAATGTTATGCATTTTCGATTATGCTAGTGTAACTGCTTTTACAGTGGATTTTAACTTATTGTATGTGTTGTGCTTTTATGGATATGGCGCTATCCGAATAAAGTCTTTTGAACTGATAGCCTTGAAGTTAAGGGAATCCTTGGCGAGCAGCACAAACACATGACCGAAGTTATTTTTATGTTTCAGAATAATTCAGCTATTGTGGAAGCTCTCTTTGATTTCTTTTATATAACTTAGTTTGAGCATTAGAAAGGTAATCCCTGCCAGTCAGAATAGCAGAACCCAGCAGTCCCATTCAGAAGTTCCCAGAGGTTTCTCATCTCTCACTTTACGGACAGATGTTTAAACCACTTGCATTTGCAAGCACTGTCAGTAGCAAAGTCACAGGGTGGGCAAACATTTGTTTTAAATGTACTAAACCCATTTTGCGAGTCGTAAATGGAGGTCAGACTGGCAACATGTGTTTAGTGACTCATAACAAATCGCAATTAGGAAGGGGCATAAAAGGGGAATTCCTTCATACCTGCAATTTGGTATGGTACTTATCAATGGTTTATGACTACAGATGCGGTTGCAAACCATTGACCTCTTACCGACACCTCAAATGAGGTGGTAACACAGCTGATTTGCAAAGGGGAAGGGATACTCTTGGGATCACTTCCCCCTTTAAAAATCATGTCGGCAGCCTCGGGGCAGCAGGCAGTGGTTCCTTGTACCCCAATATCCTCCCAAACGGGAACCCTTTTTTTGAAGTAGCTCTAGTTCCTGTAATGAACATGGGCTACTTTAAAAAACATACAAGCACAGGGATGGTGGTCTGCTGTTCCTTCCTGGGACCACCGACTCTGTGTTTGTAGCCAATCACAGTGGATTGTGGTCTGCTGTTCCTTCCTGCGGCCACCACTTCTGTGTTTGTAGCCAATCACAGCGGATTGTGGTCTGCTGTTCCTTCCTGCGGCCACCACTTCTGTGTTTGTAGCCAATCACAGCGGATTGTGGTCTGCTGTTCCTTCCTGGGACCACCACCTCTGTGTTTGTAGCCAATCACAGCGGATTGTGGTCTGCTGTTCCTTCCTGCGGCCACCACTTCTGTGTTTGTAGCCAATCACAGCGGATTGTGGTCTGCTGTTCCTTCCTGCGGCCACCACTTCTGTGTTTGTAGCCAATCACAGTGGATTGTGGTCTGCTGTTCCTTCCTGCGGCCAGCACTTCTGTGTTTGTAGCCAATCACAGCGGATTGCAAACGCGACCTCCGGAATATTCGCTAGGCACGTTGCGCTGCTATCTCCTGTAACCTGAGATTTTGCAACACGACCTAGTACATAAGTTGCATCGCAAAGTGAGATGCACATTGCACAACGTCAGTGTAGAATTTCTGACCTCTTTTTGCGACCTCTCGTCATACATCTGCTCCTAAATTTCCTCTCTCAGATTGCAGAAGAGAAGACTGTGGTCTTAAGCTTTCCACAAGTATGGAAACGGTCTGGGGTTTGATCTCTTTGTGACTCCTACATCTGAACTAAACTGTAACATTTAAAAAATATAAGAAATAGACCCCCCTGTTTGTTTGTTCTTCTTTGCACCGAGGCAGTCAGACATAAGAATAGAATCAAACTACGCTGGTGTCTGATAACCTCTTGAGGATGTCAACATTAAAGCATTTATTTGCAAATGTTTCTAACAGACAGACTATACACAGTCAGAAGTAGCACAATCATAGGTGGCAGCATGATATTACATAGACCAGAGGGTGAGTTGATTGACATTACAAAAAGACCACATACACATAATTCCAGACACAATGAGACGATAAGGAATTGCCCAAAATCACACAATGCTTAGTCAAATGCATAAGCTGTAATTACCTAAATACAGTCATTATGTTTTAACATACTAGCTCCTTGTTTTTGTATTGTTTCTTTACTTTTGGACCCCTTAATTAGGGTATAGTTTAGAATTGAGCAATATCAGAAAATTCTCTGGGGCATATTTTTGAGAGGAGTTGAATTGCTCTTGCACCGCAAGCCCAAAATGAGATTTATGAAGCCACGCAAGGCCACCTTGTGTGACCTTGAGTAATGCAACGCAGCACAAATCGCTGTGCTGCGTTACTCTGCTCTGGGAAGGTGTTCCATGGGCGTTGCGTGGGTGTTCTCATTCCAATCCCATGGTTTTTGACAAATTCCCAGATTTATCAGAACTGGTAGACCTGGGAATGCACCAAAATGATACGCCTTCCCAGGAGAGGCGCAACAAAGAGAAATATCTTTATTTCTCCTTGTTACTTCCTTTTTCATGTGTGTTGTCCCCTGCAGCAGACAAAGAAAAAGGAATATGCCTCACAGGATTGTTTTTGTGCAGGAAGGTGTCCGTTCCTGCACAAAAACAATCCTGCATGCAAGACAGGCACCCTTGCACCATGGTGCAAGGGTGCCTGCATTGGCGCTAGGCAGCCAAAACTGCACCAGTGCAAGGAGAGGACAGGAATGTGTCATATTCTTTTAAATACAGTGCATTCCTGCCCTTTCCTTTTGACGCAGTGCTGCGCTGCTCAGCAAGGTGACTTGCTGCGCTGCGGCACATTCTCATAAATAATCCCCTCAGTTTTTACTGGATGTGCTGTGTTGGCCTTTGAAAAACCACCTAACAGAATTCTCCCAGCATCTGGGATAAAAATGTCAGAGGTAACTGAAGGAGAATCATCTAATGAGGATTTATATATTATCCTCAAAAGGGATGATTTTTGTCAGCCATGCAAGTTTAAACTCAGGGGTCACAAAGTAATTATGAGCCTGAATTAAAGTTCGGTGGTAATGAAAAATCCCCCCATTTGTCGAGGAAGTGCTAAACCCTCATCTGGAGGATTCCACGTTGCTACATAATCTACAAGCGGAATAACATCCACTATAAGTAAGGGTAGCTTGGCGGATATACTTCTGCTGGCAGATTCTGAATTCCTTTTAAGAGGATTTAACACATCCTCTAAAAATCCGAGACTCTCCCATGTCCACCCATCTCTACATCCCACCCTCTGCAGCACAATCAGGTAATTATTTGTCTAGGGCAGGCTTTACTAGGAGTGAACCCATCAAAGCTACCAATCCTCTTCTTGGCCATCACCCCAGATCACACAGGAACAGTGCATGTAAACAGATGTGCAGATATGATTGTGCAATTGTAGAGTGTGGACCTTGGAACTGAGCTGCAGAGCACTGTAGAAGCTGGGGGCAGAGCTACAAGATGGTGGAGTGAGTATGTTTTAATTAGGAGAGGGCGGGGGTATCTTTTCATGTAGCATCCGAGGCGGGAATGCGGTAGCTCTATTTACTTATGGATAGGTTGTTCCTTGGAGAGATGTTTTAAGGCCTTTCAAAAGTGGAGGGAGATGGATCTTCCTAGAAATGACAGGTTTGTCTTAGCCCTGATCAGGAGAGAGCACCAACCCCACCCAAACCATCACCAGAATACCCATTAGCAACTCAAGGCAGAGTGATGTATGAAACATGTTCTGAATCAGTTTAAGAAACTTTTCTTGGTTCCTTGCAGCTGACATTGATGCCACTCGAGCCTTCATCATCATCTCGTTCCTGCTGTTGGTGGCATCTGCCGTTGTGCAGATCCTTGAAATCTGGATCAACAATGTCATGGTGGGAATGAATAAGCAGAAGATGGTGACCATCCTGAATTTTTGTGCAGGTGAATCCTTCTACTAGCTTTGTTTTAAAACAGTTCGGTGTCTCTATAAGAATTGCACTAATATGATGAGATATTCTACAACTAATCGTTTTATCACATAGTTGGCTGTTAATGACATTGATTCAATCGGTTAAACAATGGATCTCGCAGAGAGGTGAGGAGAGATGAAGACGGCATCTTATACAACACTGTGGGATTTCAGAAAAGTTGAAAGTTATAACCTACCAAGGGAAACAGCCTTTACAATATTGTCTTAACCACGCATGCCTTTAGTACGCATGCCTTTACCACAAAAACGCCTTTACATTGCATATGTCTTCACCACGCATGCCTTTGAAATGCAAGCTAAGTATATTTAAGGTAAGAGAGAGTGTGTGTGTGTGTGTGTAGATATATAATTTAGGATGTATGAGTGGTTAAGGGTATACAGTGGCATGGGTATTTTTATGGTTTGGGGTGTGTAGGAATATAGAGTGGTAAAAATATTTTAGGGAGTAAGGGTGGGTAGAGCTATAGGATATAGGGTATAGGGCGGTAAGGGTATTTTCAGGGATTGGGGTGGATTAGAATATAGGGTGGTAATGGTATTTTTAGGGTTTAAGGGTGCATAATGGTGTAGGTGATAAATTAATTTGTAGGGTGTACGGGTGGGTAAGGGTATAGGGTTTTAAGGATATTTTTAGGGTTTAGGTATGGGTAGTAAAGGTAATTTCGGAAGAGGGAGGTTTGGAGGGTAACTCCTAAATAAAGAAAAAATACATTTATAATTGATATTAAAAGAAAGTTGGGGTATATAAAAAGGTGGAGGGTAAGCTTACCTTAAATATACTTACCTTGCATGGTAAAGGCATATGTGTGTAAAGGCATGCGTGGTAAAAGCATCGGCGTGATAAAGGCATCTGCGTGGTAAAGGATTGGAGGTAAAGGCATGCGTGGTAAAGGCATGCGTTGTATAGTCATTAATCCCCTCAGAAAGGGATTTGTAGATGGAAAAAATGCAATAATGGCAATAGGGCTGGCTGCTACCGTGACAGTGAAGCAGTGAGCTCTACTAATGTACCCAGAATGTATCCTGTATTTTCTTAGATCTGGCAGAGTCAACCTCTTGTGTACAATGCACAGCCAGTGGCTTATTTGGCATCAGCAGCCTTTAACTAATGCCTTGAAACGGTGTCTCACATCTTGAATCAGCCAAGAGCCGGTAGGTTTATTACTGTAGGATACCCTCGCGGGCGATAGCGCGCTTTACAAATAAACATCACATCACATTACATAACATAGCATAGCATAACATAACATTCCACCTACTAGCAAGTGCTTCCATTGCAAAACATGAGGTGCATTGTTTTCGTGAGCAGCACTAACAAACTGTTTGGGTTTAGATGAATACGTTCGATTTGCCAGTTTATATTTGGTAAATGTTAATTCACATTTAAATAATATTTTAGATCAGATGTGACGTTTTTAATGGAATTGTTTCTTGATGATGGCGTGCATATTTCTGACAGTAGTGTCTCCCTTGAACACAAGGCACCCACCACAGGCATGAACCTTTCTTCATTTCTGCCTTTCTTTGTGTGTTTCTGCCTTTATTTTTTCTATCTTTCTTCATTTCTTTTCATTTCTTTGCTTCTTTTCTTTCCTTTTTCTCTTCTTTTCTTTCTCCCTTTGTCTTGTTTTTTTCCTGGCTCTCTTTCTTTTTTTCTTTCTTTCTTGCAGTTTGGAACTTCGGAGATTAAAACACTGCAAAAGCCTAAACCCATGCCCTTTGGCACATTACAGACCAAACACTCCTGCTTTGATGCTGAGAAGGCAACAGAGTGCAGTAATTATTAATACTGGTGCTAGTAATATTTACCTGAATTGATATATATTAATAATGGATTAAGACAGGGTTGTGTGCTAGCCCCACTGCTAGTCTCCATATTTGTCGCGCATCTCCTGAAGACCCTGGCGGGGGCAAAAGACGCTAGCCCTAGAATGGATGGGAAGCACATATCATGCCTTCTGTATGCAGACGAGCTTGTCATTTTAGATCAGACGGAGATGGGTCTACAGAGAAAGTTGGATGCATTTAGGGATTACTGTAGTCACAAACAGTTAACCGTAAATATGGATAAAACTAAGCGGTCTACTTGGGTAAAAAAGTTGATAAGTTTAGCTGGCATTTGGGAACCACTAAACTGGAAACAGTTAACGACTATAAATGCCTAGGAATGTGGTTTGAAAGGCCCCTGAATTGGCATACCCACTTGGAGGCCCTAAAGGCGAGGGCCCTCGCCTCGTTCAGTGGCTTGAGAAATTCAACCAGCACTATGGGGATAGGTCACATAGACCAGTTTTGAAAGCTTTTGTGGCCATGATACCACCACAACTACAATAGGGAGACAAATTGCTTTGCATCAGTGGTAAAAGCGGGTGGGACACCGAAGAAGGGAAATGCATCAAGACCTTAATGTCCCTGCCAGGCTCCTCCTTCATACAGGCCATTAGACTAGAGGCGGGTCTGACCTTATGGAACATATTGGCCCAAATGGATTCAATAAGATTCTGGAAAAGACTGGGCTAGGGAGAGGAACAGAAAGTCTCACATTGGTGCAAAAACGAGATCCAGCACAGTGAACTAAAATGGGCAAAGGGGGTCAGAAATAATCTGAAATCTGTGTGTAGGGATATGAAGGTGAGCTTATGTCATGAAACCCTGCAAGTAGAAGTCTCCAAGAGTGAGCTGAGGTCAATAGGGAGAGAATTATCCCGGGAAATGGATTGGCAGTATCTGTGTGGGAAAAAATCAGCAGAATTTATGTTAAATTCATGGCAGAAGGGAGTCTGGTTTCCTTACCTGGATATCTTGCCAAACCGCTGGCTTAGGTGCGAATTTATTAAGAATAAGAATTGTTGTTAATCCTTATTATGCAAATGGGAAAACAAAAATGGAAATGATCCAACCTGATGCGAACTGCATATGTGGGCTCCATACAAAATGCGGCATTTTGCATATGTTAGTGGATTGCTTAAAGGTGCTGCCCTTGCGGAAATTGATTTGGCGCCCACTGTTTTTTAAATATGGTATTACGAATCGAGCTCAGGCTGTAGAGTTTATTACTAACATGCACTACTTGGACATCGCAATTGCTAATGGAAGGTTTATGACTGCAGTTAAAAAGTCATGCTCGGATAAATAAAATTAATTTGGTGTTTAGATAAATTATTTTAGCAGTTATAATAAGAAATGAAATGGTACAAATATAATCGGGAAGTTTAAATGTCACAGTTTTTATCTTGGTTTTAAATGAGAAATTCCTATTGAGTCAACACTGCATAATAAATTGAAAATGCATATCTTAAAAGGATAGGTGAGGCAGCTAAGAACGGACATTTCGGGTGTCCAATTTTAAAATAATGGCATTCCGACAATTTTGTTAGAACTTTTTGATTACATGAGTATGAAGTTGAATCTAAATATTATGGCTTTTTCTCTGTTCTAAATTGTATTGGTTGGAATAGGAATTTTGTTGTTGAAATTTTAATACTGCAATATTTATTACTTAATCTGTTAAATGTTTAAGATAAGGTGACTATATGTGTAACTGTGTTGTTTAAAGACCAATGATCTAAGTGTACATTCCTTTGACTGACTGACTGACTACCTGATTTCTGTTTATTTAAGTTTCCCAAAAATCACAAAACTTTTGTACAGTGCAAAAGGACAGTATGAGTGCAAATGAAACTATGTCTATAATGATTTTCTCACATGAAACAAATATGTGATCCAAGTAAACAGTCACCATTCTTTCCTGACTCAGGACTCATCTGCTTTCCCTGAGTGAAGAGATGTCTCATGTTGTTCCTTTTGTCCCCAGCTTGCAGCGCCATCATTGCTATGGGCGTCTTCACTGGATCCGCAGGAGTCAATGCTTTATATTCTTGGTCGTTTGCCCTAGGTTGGGTCTCCGCAGGACTGAGTCTGTTGGCAGGTGGGGCCCGATATCTAATACAGTTTAACATCAAGTCTCACCATGGCCTCAATGCTGACGTCTGCCTCTAATAAACTTTAATACCAAGTCCCACGATGATCCTCAACGCCAATGTCTACCTCTAATAAACTTTAATACCAAGGGCCCTATTACAATATAAATCGGAAAGTCTCTGACCGTGGGTCAGAAGCTTTCTGTCTTACATCATTGGTTTCAAATCCGACAGCCTTATTACGATGTAGGCTGTTGGATTTGAAACCGTCCGGTCGGACTGACTGGCTTCTGACGGGCTCATGGAGCCCGTCAGCCAGTCGGATGCCACCCATATTCTCCTATGTACGGCATTTTCGCCGTGGGGATTATGATGTCGGTTTCCGACAGGCTTTTCATGCCTCGCTTTCCGACATGAAAAGCCTGTTGGAAAGTGACTTTGGAAGTCCCTAGCAGGGCCCCCTTGGCACAGCGGCATCCAGTTGCAGCTCTGGGGCACCTGCTAATCCCTGCACTGCATGGTAGGCACCGTCAGGTGCTTGCCACGCGGTGCAGAGATTAACAAAAACACCCATTTCTCTATAGGAGCTTGTGCTATGGCCGGGTTTACGGCCGCAGCACAAGCTCCCATAGAGAAATGGGAGTGTGCGACCACACCATGTGCGGTTGCATCCAAATAATGCGGTCGGGACTGCCGACCGGAGGTGAGTCGGTCCCGATTCTGCAATGGTGTGTCCCCCTGACATAGTAATGAGGGCCCAAGTCTCACCATCCTTCTCAATGATGATGCCTACCTCTAATAAACTTTAATACCAAGTCTCACCGTAATCCTCAAGGCTGATGCCTGCCTCTAATAAACTTTAAAACCAAGTCTCATCATGATCCTCAATGCTGATGCCTACCTTTAATACACTTTAATACCAAGTCTCACCATGATCCTCAATGCTGATGTCTGCCTCTAATAAACTTTAATACCAAGTCTCACCATGATTCTGAACACTGATCCTACCTATAATAAACTTTAATACCAAGTCCCACCGTGATTCCCAAAGCCAATACTTAACACTAACTAACATTACTATCAAGTCTCACCATGATCTTCAGTGCTGATTCCTAATTCTAATAAACTTCAAGACCAGCGGCCTGATTTAAATCCTGATGGATGACCCGTAGTTCCGTGGGACCACCCGTCGTATTTATAAATGACTGTCAAGCTGGTGGTCATTTATGAAGCATTGCCAGGAACTGCCGTCACTGCGGCTCCTGTCAATGCATTTTGCTGTTTGGTGCAGAGCTCCTTCAACATGATGGAGCGCTGCACTAAACTGTTTTTTTTTTTTTCTTTTTGAAAAGAAAATCCTAAAATGGGATTTTGTTTTTGAAAATAAAAAAGACAATGCTCCCCTCACCATGAGTGCATGTACCAGTTTCCACTGTTCCTTCCCGTCAGGGTTTTCCTGTCAGTGACGGGAGGTATAACTGAAATCTAATTGTGTGCATCTGAATCAGATGGGCGGAAATACAGGTCTGCCTCCGATGGCCCTTACTCTACCGGGCAATTGGAGGAGTTTAATCACTGCATAGACGGAGTAGTATCCACCATGATTAAACATATGGCCCGCTCGCATCTACATAGGGCAGGAGAACCATTATCTTGGCACTAAGCATAATCCATTGCCATGGAGTGTGCTTACACCCAAGATATAAATCGGGCCCCTAATCTCATTGGGATCTCCAATGTTGATCCTTAACTGTAACACAGGTTAACACTAACACTCTTCTTGATGTCAACTTCCAACCCCTAGCTTTCACCTTACTCAGGCACAAATTTCTCTTTCTAAATAAAAAGTTTAGGATAAACTATCACCTGGTTTCTCAATGTTTCCATTTGTCAACTGCCTCAGAAGGCAATGCCAATCCAACCAGAGAGCTTTTATTATTTGTTGCATTTAGAGTTCATCATAATTTAAACACAATCAGGAAAAGTCAAGGTTACTAAAAGGTTTCCAGTACATACATACAAGTGAGCCAGAATTTACACTCCAATACATCCCTATTTGTATTTTTCATAGAATGCAAAATATCTCTTTATTTGCACATATTCGTAACACATAACACTCAGAGTGAGAGAGGCAGGGGATGTAGAGACAGAAGGGAGCAAAAGAGTGGCTGGCAGAGAGAGGAGGAGGAAGCGGGAAAGAGTAGGGAACAAAGGTGAGAGAGAAAGATGAAGGGAGGAGGGGAATGAGTGCCAAAAAAGAAAAGCAAAAAAATTAAAGAGCAAGTGGCAGGGAAAGAGCAAGAGGATTGGGTGAACTGTGAGAGAATGTACGCAACGAGCAGCAAAAGAGGAGGGTGATTTGGATATGATGTCCTTGGGTCCGCTCTACTATTGAGCTGCAAAGTGGGCCAAGTCTTTCCAGCACTTGACTCTCAGATGGCAGCATTCAAAGGCTTCTCAGGGGGGTAGTGTGGGGGTTCTTCAAGCTCAGAACTCAACAGTCATGGTAATTGACCTGTTCCCTCCTTCCTTCACTCTTTCTCAACTCTCCTCTTTTTGGGTTCTGTCTTCAGCAGGTGTCAGGCACAGGTGCAGTGGTACCCCCTCTAATGAGATTGTTTGCTCAGTTACTCTTATTAGTCCCAGTTGTCCTTATCTCACCACTATGGAGTTTCGTCTGCTGTTCAGCAAAGGCAGGGATCCACAGCACTCGCCAGTCTCTCTCTCTTCCTCTTCTGAGAGGAGACACACTGGCGAGTGCTCTAGCACTCATGTCAGGTCAGCAGAAGGCAGCATCCTAGGCCCCTACCCAGATCGTGTGTAGGCGGGCAACCTTTGGCGTGGTTGCAGTCTCTCACTAGCTGTAAGCCCACTTCTGGGATTAGGGTTGTTTGGCGTGCTGGGTTGTGGGGTCAAGGGTCATGAGGTTGCCTCAAGGCACATTGTTTCTGGCAGCATGACCCGGCTATGGCTTATATTGCTGGGTCATTAGCACAGAATGCTCGGGTGCAGTTGAAACACACAGCATCCCCTCCCACTCTGGCAAAGCTTCATGATGTTGCAGCAACAAAGTCCACTCGGGCACAGCTTCACAATGTCACAGTGGTACAGCCTGTGCAGGCACAACTTCATGAGTGTCACAGCAGCACAATCCACTTGTACACAACTCTATAATGTCGCAATGGCACGTTCTGTTCAGGCGCAACTTAACAGCTTCACTGTGCCGGCAGCTAACTGGGAGGAATGGTGACTAGGTCCATGGAGCATGCAGATCCCTTCATCTTCCTAGGTGGACAAACACTGAAGCTCCAGGGTCAGCTGATTTTGACCTGCTCTGGACAACCACACCACCTGCATGGTTGACGTGCTCCTTCTCTCTCTCAGGAGGCAGGTTGGCCTCCAGGCACTTCAGGACTGGAAGACAACTACTTTCCTTCCTGGTCAGATTCCTGACTTTTAAGTACTCCGAAGAGAACTCCCTCCCTTGACAAAAGTGAATGTGGAACTGAAACAACAAGTGGGTCAGTAGGTCCCACTTTTATACAGTCACAGCAGAAAGGTATTGCCGAATCTCTGTCTGTACTTCTAGAACCAGTGTTGGTCGTTCTTTCATCAGGCGTCTCCGGGCTGTTCTCCAGTCTTTGTATAGTGAGGTTCCTCACAGCAGGGTAGTCTACAGCCTGGACAGTAGCGGCCCGTGGAGGGAGTTCCGTGGGGCGGTGAGGCGGGGCGGGGGAGGGTCAGGGTGGGGGGTAGTAAACACCGGAATATGGATGAACGGAGGTAAGTAAACAAATAAATAAAACGAATTTCGTTGCATGCCCTGCATCGCAAAATGCGATGCAGGACCTCACTCATGTCAAAAGACAAGCCTAGGCCTTCATGAACACACTTGTGAGGCTCAAGCCAAAAAGAAACAACAGGATACCTAATGTTCACAGTCAGGCCCTCGGGCATGGGAACACGACTGTGCACCATGTAGACATTGTAATTCCAACAACATCTAAGAGATGTTTATCAATGTATCTATTGTACTGAGGTTTATAGCCTACTGTCAACTCAGACAAAATATAGAATACAAACACAAAATAAATAAAACAAAAGGGACTACTTAAAAATGAAGTTGCACCATCAGCAACATGCCATTCAAGCCCCTTTCTGCATATTGGATGATGCATTGTATGTTGTATAGTGTGTGTTGTGATGTTATATGCAGTTCTGGGCTGTTTATAGTCATCACAGCAACGTCTTGCCAAACATCTAAAGATGCATGTGGCAAAACTGTAAAAAAATACGTTGTTAAGTACCTGATCTTGCCACTGCTTCATATGGACTAGCAAAACATAGTCAAGAACCCTATGGATGTGGCAATTCCCAACATTTCATATCTCAATGCCAACAATACCATAGGAAAGGGTCCTGGCAAATAATCACACACTGAATGGAAGAAATTGTATCAGCCCAGAAATATCCTGATGTGAGTACAACAAAAGTTTAAAAATTCATCTTTGAAAATTATATCTTCATTACACACCAGCAAAATAGTGCACATTAAAGCTAAGTGGCTAGTGCTTTGGACCCAAAACACATGGGCTGAGAGCATGTGCATGGGTAATATACTGTAGCATTATTAGAGTTGGGTGCCTCTTCTGAGGAGCAGTATACGGAGGAAAACACTTAAAAAAGAGAGGCCAACTTCAATGCATAATTTGCGGCAGTGGTTGCAGTTGATGGGGACAAGAACTCATTTTTCATCTTTGGACGATCTAGAGCAAGAGAGAGAAAGGCACAACATGGAGAAAAATTAGTAAGAGAAAGATGGGAAATACAGTGCATATGTAAAGGCAAGGATGAAAATAACCTAAAAGAGCGTGAGATAAAGATACAGAAAGTGCAGGGTGAAGGGCATAAGAAGCGTAAGGTGGAATCAAAACTAGGCAGCATTTAGTTTCATGAAATAAAGAGACAAGAATCGTAGGATGCTGAACGAAAGAGGTTGGAGGTTGAGTCAAGACTTAGGCCCTGATTAGGTGTTTGGCAGAAAGACTACAGGGCATCAGTGTGACAAAGGACATTACATCCATCACCTGGATGGACTGACACCTGCTAAATTTAGAGATGACCCCCGGCCCAGCGGTCCTTTCAACCAAAGCAGCTGTTTGCTTTTGAGAAACAAAAAACAAATGGATCAGGCACACAGGGACTTTCCTACAAGGTTGTGAAGGATATTATAGTTTGTTTCCTGTACCTCATTTCCATATGATTCCTGGCAGTGACAGACAGGGAAAAGTACATTACAGCATTCACTCTAAATAGGGCAGATGTCCTTACCCTGGTGGCCTCTACTCCATTGAGCCGCTGGAGGCTCCGTCAACAGAACTCTTAAGGTCTTACTATCTCTAAATGAGGCGGGCGGACCAAGGTTTGGTGGACAGCTTACTCTGCTGTGTTTGCGATGAAGCGCATTGTCTACTAAACTCTTAAGTAGGCCCGAGGCAGCCTTGTATTTGACAATCTCAGCATTCAGTGAGGCAGGTGGTAAGCTCCACAGAAACATGTTTGTTCCTACATTTATAAGTGACACATGCGCAGACTTAATGAAGTAGATAGTGGGCCCAGAGTGATAAGAGACCTCCTGCAGCAGGAAGACAGCATTCACCCATATGCCCAAGTGCTGCACGTGCACCAGAAGCTGCCAGCAGAGCTCTCTCTTTAGAAACGACAAGGTACATAGGTGCTGGGTCTGAAACTTGCCTTTTGCTTGGAAGTTAAACATTACTCTCAGTTTTTGCTTGTTTTTTGCTTGTTGGTGTTTTATGTGTGGTGCTTTTGTCACACTGCTGAGGTGGGAGAAGCTACACTGTCTATCTAAATGTTTGATACACACTTTAAGGATGTTGGTTTCTTATCCACTGACCTTTGACCTTTGTTCTTTCTCTCCACTTGTGGTCTCTGTGTCTCATCTTCTTGGGGCTCCTTCATGAGCAGGTGTTGTTGCCTTGGTGTCCTTCAAGAAGGAAGGTGAGTAGAGGGTGAACTGAACAAGACCCGAAGCAGCAAACAGAATGGATGGTGCTCAAGAACACTGGCATGAAGCCCCCCAGTGCTGGACCCTTCTGGAGCAAGTGCTCATCATTTTCAGCTCTTTTTTGCACAAAAATAGAGCTGAACATAGGAAGACCTGCAAGATGACTGTTAAGATGCCTTCGCAGCTTTCATAATTTGAAATGTCTCCAGAAGAGGACATAATATTACACTAAACATTCCTACAAGAATGGACTGTAAAATACTTTGATATTTCTGACATACAAAACCTATGGATTGTTGAGATTATTTTCTATTTTCTAATAAAAGTTTTTTTTCTAATGCCTTTGTAGGTTCTACAGCTTTTTTCAGATTATTAACATTGGTTTTACAACATAGACAGTAATATAGGTGATCTTCTTCCAAACCATCAAGTATTCACAGTTAGTTGTAGGCCTCTAGTCTTCTGTAGTCCTAGGGTGAATGCTGGAGGACTCAGGTCATTGGACACCCATTTGTGTTGCTTCTGTGATCTAAGTGATTCGATGTGATCATGTTTCCCAAGTGAAACTGATTGAATAGGTTTCTAGAACCACGATTAGTACTACAGAAAGGACCTCAGTGGCGCAATGGACGTGTTTGCCTGCTTTTTGCATCCCCGGGGCACCATGTTATTACAGAAGGGGCCGCTGACGCTTGTGCTGCCCATTCTGTGATACTGACAGAGCTGGTACACATTTAGCACCAGCCTTATCGTGTGAGGGTGTTCCCTCATGTACATGGGAGTATGGCCCCATGCAAAGGAGGGAATTTCTTTGCTTCTGCATCTGCACTGTATTACGGGCGTGGGCACAGAGACAAGCATGTTCTTAGGAGGTGCACTGACACTAAAGTAATGCACTCTCAGTACAGACCCTAAGAGCATCCCTTCAGAGTGGAGAGAGGGGACCCCCAGAAATCCCCTACAGGTGGGTTGTATGGTATCCACCTTCGACATAGGTTAGTCCATCCCACTTGCTGCCTTGTTCTCTCTGCCACATCTCTCAAAAGAGGTGGAGAGGCTCCATCGGCTGCATTGTTCTCTCTGCCACATCTCTCAAAAGAGGTGGAGAGGCTCCATCGGCTGCCTTCTTCTCTCTGCCACATCTCTCAAAAGACTTGGAGAGGCTCCATCGGCTGCCTTCTTCTCTCTGCCACATCTCTCAAAAAAGGTGGAGAGGCTCCATCGGCTGCCTTGTTCTCTCTGCCACATCTCTCAAAAGAGGTGGAGAGGCTCCATCGGCTGCCTTGTTCTCTCTGCCACATCTCTCAAAAGAGGTGGAGAGGCTCCATCAGCTTGACCCGAGAAGAGCCTTTAGTTTATATATTATGCACACAAGGATGCTGTGTAGATGACCAGCTCGTAATAGGTTTGGCAGGGGCCAAGAAGGGGAAGGTAGTGCAGAAAGTGACCCTTTCCAGGTGGATCATCCTGTATATAAACACATGCTATGCCCTGGGCAAGAAGGAGCTCCCTGAATGACTACCAGCTCACTTCATCCAAGCCAGAGGTAGCTCAATACATTGGCGAGGGGTGTTTCCTCTCTGTCTGGCAGGCTGTAATGAGGGTATTTTGCATACATTCGCCAGGTGCGTAGACAGTCAGCTCCACAGAGTGAGGCCACTCTTCAGACCCTTTGTGGGGCACTGCTTGGGTATCTCTTCTAAATGTGAGGAAGATTTTGTTAGAAATTACCGTCAGAAGAATAAGTTACACACCTTCACTTTTCCTGGTGGATAGTCTAACTGAAGATTTCTCAACACCTTCTCTGTTCCGTGGAGTGGACACCTTTTTGTGTCAGAAAGGTCCCAAGCTAGTTTTAGCACTCTGTAACATCCAAATTGTCATGATTGACCTGCATCTGCAATCACCCAGGAGGGTGCCTACATGCGACCATTTATTCCAGGGAGGGGCAACGCTGTTGTATAGTACAACGGCGCAAATGCTTTTAGTCTGGCAGCTGGGATTAATCTAAAGGTCAGGAAACAGAGATCAGATAGATTGTCCACAAGAAATAGCATCAAAGGTTAAGTATCTTGTTCTTTGCCAACTGGCAGCAATACTCTTAGAGCTATCTTAATCTCCAACTCTAGTTACTATTCCAGTACTATGGCATCCAGAGTTCCATTGATACTGGTACATAGGTCTGGTGTGGAAATCCTTCAAAATGTTGTGGAGCCTGAAGTGACCTGGACCTGAAAGGTCTGTGAATAGCAGTAGCCTGATGTCCTCAGGAAGTACACCCAGTTGACTGCTGAAGAATTTCTATACTATACTATCATACTAATGGCATAGACCGCATGGCGACCCGTAGGCATCCCACAGCTGGTTCAACAACAGTGAGTATAAACAGGGCCAGCTGTAGGGCGGTGCGATCGGTGCCATTGGAGCCATCGCACCGGGCACTGACTTGGGGTGGAAGCACCATGTTTATTATTTTAAAAGCACCTGATGCTGTGTTCCTTGTCCCAGCAATTTTCAGGCATCAATAAAAATGTCACGATAACTCCAGTGATTAATGTTCTTCCTGGAGAGAGACCGGAGCTTTGTCTAGGAAGTTTAGACTTATCGTAGCCCAGAGGGTTAATATGCCGGCTGCAAAGAACATGTCCCATTCAGATTACAAAAAGCATATAATATAAATAGGTCAATGGGTTACCACTTTTGTCAGAGAGATCCTTTTGGTACTTGCAGTTTATAAGTTAAAATCCTAATATAGAGCAGTGAGCTGTTAACTGTCAGCCAAAGAGCTGCATGCAAACTGCAAGGAATATATTTGAGCTTCTTATTATTAAAGAAAACCCCTAACAATGGTGTTGCATTTTAAATTCTGAATTTGTGTTTTTCCAGGCCAAGGACTCTTAAACTATACTGCCTACCAGAATGGATGACATGTCACTCCTACAACTTGTAGTCCTCTGTCTTATGTAACATTTCCTATACACTGATTTACACACGTATGATTGTCTCTGTGCAATGTGTGTGGGATGTAAAGTGTTCTGACACCTTAAACTGGTATGAGTGGCGCTATAAAACTAAATGAATATAAGAGATAGTGGTATGGGGACTTTAGGGGTACTGTCAAATGGTGGTAGTGAGGGAATCCGTGGCAGAGGTGGTCAATGGGGCGGGCACCAACAAACATTGTCGCACAGGGCAATACCAGTGCTAAAGCTGGCCCTGAGTATAATGGATACTCCGTCTGGGGTTAGTACTCGAATAGCCAAGTCTTGAGTAGTTTACGGACAGACAGTTTGTTGTGCACTGTCTGCAATAGTAGGGGAAGGGAGTTCCAGGGATTGGATACATTGAAGCTGAAGGACCGTTCTCCACTTCTTGCTCTTCTAATAGGAGGAACCAAGGCCCTTTGTGCGTTAGAGGATCCGAGGATCCTCTTAGGGATGTAGGGGGCAATGAGCTGACAAGAGATTTGAGGTCCTTGCATTTGGAGGGCTCTGTGCACAATGCATAGGGCCTTGTATTTGATTGTTTGGGCGACTAGGAGCCAGTTTAGGTATGTGATATTTTGTCTGACTGACGGGTATCTGGGTATTTTAAACAAAGTATGTGCTGCTACATTCTGCACAACTTGTAATTTGTTGATGAATGCTTTGGGTGCACCCACGTAGAGCGAGTTGCCGTAGTCCAGGAGGAAGAGGATCAGTGACTGAACTAAGAGCCTCCTGGATGTCAGTGGGTGCAGGTGAAGTATTCTGCGTAGCATTGGAAAGTTACTGAAACAACAGGCCAAGAATTTGGTGACCTGGTTTTCCATATTTAGGGGGAGATTTACAAAAAAGTCACGCAACGCAGCCCCCTGCGAGGCTGCGCTGCGTTGCGCGACAGGGAGGGAGCAGGAAAGCGCCATATTTTTAAAGATATGGCTCTCTCCTCCCCTTTCCCTTGCGCCGGTGCTGATTTCAGCAGCCGTGCGCCATGCACACACCTTAGCGCTAGGGCGTGTGCATGAGTGTAGCATAGGTTTTGTACAGTAGGGTACCCTTCCTGTACAAAATACTGTGCTAGACACGAGGGAAAGCTTTTCCCACTTTGTATGCATGCTGCACAGTGCAGCACGCATGCAAAGTCAGAAAAGGAAGGAGAAACGAAAGCATTTCTCCTACCTTGCACCTAGTTGAAAAGGGCGCAGCTTTCTCACGCTAAACTGTTTTTAGTAAATTGGGTTTAGCGTGAGAAAGCTTGAGTGGTTGCATGGGAATGCCCATGCACCACCCTTGGTACGCCCCATCGCGCAAAGTAATGTGAAGCATCGCAATGCGCTGCTTCGCATTACTTTTATGTTATTTCCAGCGCTAAACAAGTTTAGCTCTGGAAAGTAAATTACAAAAAAAAGATTTTGCGTTGTTTTGCGTCACTTTTGTGATGCAAACATGGCGCAAAAGCTTAGTAAATCTTCCCCTTAGAGTTTTATCCAACCATCCCCTGCCTTGACATTCTTGCCAACCCAGGAACCGGTGGGGGTTTGGATTGTTCCCTAAGATCATCAGTTCGGTTTTGCTTCCATTCAATTTAAGGCAAGACTTGTCCATCCAACTGGCTACAAGCTCCAGACATGGTCCCAAAGTGGGGGCTGCAGGGTCCAGGTCTAAGGGAGCGAGAATACCAGTTGGGTGTCATCCAAGTAGAAGACTATGAAGATCCCGAATTGAGTTACAATGTCTGCGAGTGGCTGTAATTAACGATTAGAAAGCGTGGGACTCAGGGAAGATCCCTGCTGGACTCCACAGTTGAGAAGGATGATGTCTGAAGAGAAGGACTTGTTGAATACCTGAAAGGATCGGGCCGTCAGGAATGAGCTGAGCCAGTTCAGGGCTTTCCCTGATACTCCAGCCCTTTGAAACCTTTTTGAGCAGGATGTTGTGGTTCACCGCGTGAAAGTCAGCGCTTAGGTCAAGAAGTATAATGGCTGTGGTGCCTCCTTGGTCAAGTCTCTTTTTTGGGTCCTCTACTACTGCTAGAAGGGCAGTTTCAGTGCTATGTTTAGGTCAAAACCCAGTTTGGGCCGGGTGTAGGATATTGTTGGCTTCGATGATTTCAGAAAGGTGCATATTGAGGTGTTTTTACAACACTTTGCTCATACCTGGGAGGAGTGATATTGGTAGGAAGTCGGTATTTGCAGGACTTGTGGATCCACCTTTCTTCCCCCTCTATCCTGAAGAGGACCCGTCACTGAAACCATTCCTGAAGATTTACCACACAAAGTGAACTGCCTTTGGCATCACCATTGGGAAACAGTTTGTGCCAACTGAGGTAAGTAACCTGACTTCAGCCCACCAGCCCTTATGAACAGTCTCAGGGCCTCATTTACACTATGGTGGTATTACCTCTGTCTGTCAGAGAAGCAGAGAACATTTTGGCCACCACCCGGAGGACTGCCGTATTTAGAGTGATCACTGGAGCTGACGTCATGAGGGTTCCTGTGAAGTCACTGAACATTTGGTGCACGGCCACCATATTATGGGCCGCCCTGCACCAAATGCTTTGTTGTTTCTTCTGAAAAACAAAAAAGATGGCCCCCCACACCCTAGCAGTTTTCCTTCAAGTTGAGTGGCTTATTATTTTTTTCTGTTCATAAGTGGCATAGAAAAGGGACTTCCAGCCGTCTCCTCTACATAGCAGGGGCAGCATGATGCTCTGTCTCAGAGCTGTCGGAGTAAGTTTTCTGAGGGTGCAGCCAGCATGGCTCCCGCCGTTGGAAAACTGACGGTCTGCCCCACTGCTTTTGAATTCGTAAGAAATGGGTTTGGAGCTGCCTACTTTCAAAGGACTCATTTTATTGTTGCTTTTGAATATTTTAATGTTAAATTTAACCCATTTGTAGACCAACAGCTAAAGGAATATTTGCTCTTCGAAGTGCCATTGTCTAGAGTTTCTGATTTTCTAAATTTCTAGAGCAGTTCATATGTTATATGTACTTCTCACAGAGTGTGAACTGCACACAATGCATCATGGTAGATGTGGTTCAGTTTTCTCACATGTCAGTTAGTTAGGTTGTATAATACTTGCTCAGACTTGTTAGAAACCCTTGCACATGTTTGATAGCTTTTGCCATTTTTCAGATGAGACTGTTCCTTCCTTTCAATGGTACTTTTTTACGTTTTTATTTTGGCTTGTTACATTTCTCGAACATTACATTTTGCTCTTCACGAGTGGAGGTTTCAAACCAGCTCACGTGGTGTGCATTCCTCTTACCAAAGAGGACTATAGACCGGCGCCAGAAGCACCAGGCAAGTGTTGGCCAATGTTCACAAGTGGAAACTGATTTCACACCTCATGCTGAACAGGAAATCAACTCTTTAAAAATGGATATCTTTTTCAACCACCTTTTTCAAAGGATGCTCAGCTGCTCTGTACTTTTGTTTTGTGGCCAACATTCTAAATACTGCAGAATCACGCCTTTTCTTAAATATTTGCTACGGTGTAGGCCGAGGATGTGCCATATCTTGCAAATCTTGCCCTCCCAATATATTTAAAAATAGCCCAGCAGTGGGGAAGCCGTTGTTTGTTTTGTTGATACCAGGATGATCCATTGTGCCAACAGAGAACTTGTTCATGATCAAAGTGGTGCAAAGGCGCAACAGTCTAACATTTTAAGTGAATGTCCTGGCAGGGTGGGCAATATGTGCTTCCACTAAAGGCAAGAGCCGTGTAATTCAATTTATTAATATGAAAAGATTCTCCTGTTATTCAATATCGAATATAAATTAGAATAAATTATATTTGTGGGTTGCCAACGGAGGCTCCTCCACAATGGCGGAGGAGCATCGCCCACTAAGAATGGAACATGAGACCATAATAAAACAATTTTATTATCATTTTATTTTTCACTGGCAGTGGTTGCTGCTGAGTCTAGGGTGGGGCCAGGCAATCCTCTGCACACTAGCCAGGGACTGGGATGAGGAGGAGTGTAGGGCACATGTAAGTGTGCATGTCAGTTTGGCCGGCCGTCTTAGGCCAGCCAAACAGACATGCACACTTAGAATTTCTCCACCCAGTTGTATTGTACAGCTGGGTGGAGAAATGGCACAGGCTCCCAGCCCCTTTGTGAGCGCCTAATCAGGCCACTCAGACCAATGCAGGCACTGCTCTCGCAGCATGAGAGCAGCATCTGGATTGGGTGGGGAGTCTAGGAGCCTGTGCTGTCCCAAGGACTTCCAGAAGAAAGGAGCACCGAGGCGGCCGGCAAACAGAGCGACAGTGAGAAAAGCAGGTAAGTGTGTTTTTTTTAATTATTTGTTCCCGCACTGCCCCACCATTTTATTTTGGCAGCAGCCGCTGCTGGGGTTAACTGCAGAGCAGTTGAAAAACATATGTTGCAGATATAACCTGCAGCTAGTTTTGTTCCATCACAGTAACGTCCTGTGTGCTCCTTGCCAGTGAAACATACATCATTGATGTCACAGGATTTCTTCTCCTGGGGATGACTGTCTGCGGTAGGAGAGGAAAACTTTAGCAAAGCCAATAGGTCTGACTTTAAAGAGCTAATGCGTGCAGACACAAGCACACAAGCTTGTGTTTTCATTCACTATACTCGAAGTCTGCAAACAATTCAGAACACGGCGGCCAGAATCACTCTCAACCTCCCACGCCACACTCACATTACACCACACCTGAAAGAAGTCTACTGGCTCTGCATACACAAACGAGCACAATTTAAACTCCTCACGCACATTTTCAAGGCACTACATAACTCTGGCCCAGCATACCTCTATATATCGCAGCTGCTTTCACAAACCTTCCAGACCCCTCCTCTCGTCCTGACTCCTGCTTACACAAATTCCACGCATATGGAAAAACAGATCTTGTGGTCGAGCCTTCTACATCACTTTGAAAGCATAGGACACATAAGAGCCTCCTCCTAACTTCTTGAATTCCTCAAGAAGCCAAAGACCTGGCTTTTTGAAAAGTCTCACTAGGCCCTACGTTTAGCTGGCGTCACACCTGCTCAGCAGTAGGGGCCCATGGTGGGAGTGCTGCCGGGTGGTGACGTGGGGCGGGGGTGTGGCAGGGTGGGGGGTAGTAAACTACGGAATACGGCCACACAGAGGTAAGTAAGCAAACAAATAAATAAAGCGAATTTTGTTGCGCGCGCTGCATCGCATTTTGTGATTCAGCGCGCGCAACGAAATTTGTTTTATTCATTTGTTTGTTTACTTACCTCTGTGCGGCCGTATTCCGTAGTTTACTACCCCCACCCTGCCCCTCCCCCGCCCCGCGTCACCGCCCGGCAGTACTCCCACCACGGGCCGCTACTGCTGCTCAGTGCCAGGATAACCTTCCAGGTAATAGTGCGCTCTACAATCTGCATAACATACCATAAAACCATTGATAATGCTTGTTGTTTTAGTAATATGATTGCAGGGTTACCTCCGTTTTGGTTCTCTTCCTACAAGCATTTACTGCCATTAATTGAAATTCTGACCCATGTATAGAGGTATCAACTTTTCCTGATTGGTTGATGAATAGGAAAGTAATGCCTTATTTGCTCAATCAGGAGGGCCAGTGCCGTCAGTCAGAGTTTCCTGGCAGAGCATTAAATTGCATGGGACACAGCTAAAAGGAAGTGCGGTCTGATAGTGCAGCATACCTGCCCCAATGTGCTGTAATCTGAAACATGCCTCGTTGTCGGGTTCATTTTAAGTTTCACCATCCATCCCAGAATTATACCTAACGAGAAGTTGAGGTGGAGCCCTGGTGTGATAGACTTCCTTAATTCAGATTCAGAAACAGGTAAACCTCTGAACCAGCATATGAACTGATGTGGAGTCCACTCCCAGATGACTTGGACCATCCCTATGCGTGGTACATACATTCTGATGGGCCCCCTTCCAACGGAATTGCAACTTTTGATTTTTTCATCCAGGTTTAGGTGCCTAGCAAGCAGATAAATCTTTAAGTGAAAGAACAGGAATAACAGTGATACCAGTGCAGGGAAATGACAGGGATTTTAATAGTCCATTTGCAATTAGGGGCTTAGTGTGAAAGTGCCACAGATCGGTTCTGCACATCTTTCAAATGGGATGTCTGATAGAATATCTATGGCAAAAATATCTTGTGGACAGAATATCGTGTCACAAATATCGAGGACCAAAATATCGAGAAGGTGAGTGCAGAAAGGTACGTATAGATGTACTGGGGCTTTTTTATGAAAATTGTTGCATCGCTGCGTGAAAACAGCGATGCAACAGTTTTTCATTGCGCCTTCCTTGCGACATGATGGATGCGCCGTGTTTACTGTACGGCGCTCCATGTTGCAAGGAGAGACAGATGCGTCAGGAATCCTGACGTATCTGTCGGCGCAAAAGTCACGCATTGCTGGAGTTGTGGCGCAAGCATGACAAGTCCAGCAATGCATGAGGCAGGCCCACACACATAGCACTGCGTCAACCTTACGCCTGCTATGAGGCAGGCGTAAGGTTTTGACGCAGTGGAGTCCTAGAAGTGGCACAGTGAAATCTGATATATTTCACTGCGCCACTCCTAAAAGGCTTTGTTGCCTGGGAACACCCACCCTAAATATATTATACCTGATGCAGGTGTAATGTGGCACAGGGCTTTACAAGGTGAACAATCTACCTAGATACGCCACCTTGTAAATATGGCGCAACGTGGGGGAGCGTGGCTACGGCACGTTGCGAGATGGCTGCCTGCTAAGGGAGCTCCGCAGGCCGGGCCTTAATATACGGCAAATACCATCCTGAATCTCCATCGAAACTCGCCGAAAACGAGTACATCGACTGCTGGAGGGGTCGAGAGCTGGCGACAGTGGCATTTGAGACCGCAGCTTCCTGTAAAGCGCTGGAACGAGTGTGGATGCTGCGTGACGCGAGCAGAGGGAAAATGGCCGTCGTCACTCGCGAGGCAGCCGAGTGAGTCGAACCTGCTGCGAAGAAGAGCGGCGGCTGAGGTGTAGCTCGCCGGAGGACTGGCGAAGTACCGAGCTGAGGGCGACAGCGGGTGGAGCCATGCTTGATTGCACATCTGCCAACACACATGCCGACCGGCCAAGGAGCGGAGCTCGGCGTCTTCGGTGGCCGGTAGAAGGGTGTAAGGACGTGATCTGCTGAGTGCGGCGGAACAGGAGCGAGGAGCTGAAGGCGGCGCCTGCTGGTGAGACGGAGGTCCCCCCCAGAGCTTGAACACAAGAGGTAGGAGAAGCGGGATCGGGGTCTCACGGGCGCTGGACCGACTGTCACGGCGCGGCCTAGGCCCCCCTTCGGCACTTATGTCGCGCAGAGCCCGGGGATAGCGCTGAGGCCTGGCTGGCTGGGGCGGAGGCCTGGAATCCAACCTGTTCCATTCCCGGGGAGGGGCTATTGGCTGAAGCTGCATGCATGGTAGGGGCGAAAGAGGGAGGACTGCGAGCGCTGCTTGGTTCCCCTTTAATACACGGAATAGGGGGTAGCTGTAGCGGTGTGCGTGCCCTCCAGGTTTCTCCCTCATCTGCATTGCGAGTCGGCCGAGCTTTCTCTGTGCCATCGGCGTAGCTGCCTGATCTTGCTCTAGGCCGGCGTATCAGCTGAGACCAGCGAGCAGTGGCTGTGGCCACAGGTAGTGCGCTGCCGGCACTCTACAACCACAGGCGATCTGATCCTTGGAGGGAGCTGATTGCGGAACACCTCTGCAGTGCATGCCGGCACTGCAATCGCTCCCTTTTGGCTGTCTCAGGACTTTCACTGCTATAGATGTGTCTGTGTCGCTGGGCCTACGCGCTCCCTACTGCATTGGGTGTGTTGGCGCCTGAACGGATCTCTCTCGTCGTGGGTGCGTTAGTACCTGTTCAGACTCCCTGTGGACGTGCGGCGGAGTGGGACATATCACGGCGCTTACTGGCGACCGAGACGCAGAGAACCACAAAGTACGCCTTGGGCAGTTGTTCGACCATGGGCAAAACGGACCCCAAACAGCCCAAGATTCCGTTCGAAAGCAAGCGCCAAACACGCACTGGAGACACGCTGATGGAGGCGGGAGCCGCCCAGGGCACGTTGGACAATGTGGACGAAGTGGAGGAGGACATGCGGTCCATATTGTTAGAAATGCGCACTGGTCTAAAAACCATAGACAGTAAAATCGACGCCCTTACTTCCAGCCTGGATACAGTCAAGAAAAAGGTGGATAAGCACGAAAGTCGACTGGACGTGCTGGAAAACAGGCTGTCGGACACCCAGGACTCCAACGCTGAAGCAAGGACACAAATCCTCAATATGGAGAAAGTGCTGGAGGTTATTAGGATGAAGAAGGAGGATTTGGAGGCGCGATCAAGACGGAATACCCTTCGCATACTTGGTATTCCGGAATCGACAGCCATCTCGAAAATGGAGACCTACATAGATAACCTGTTGCGCGAACTGTTTGGGCCGGTGTTGTCCCCGGTACTGGTGGTTGAGATGGCGCATCGGACTCTTGGGCCTCGACCGGCGCCGGGCGCGCCGCCGCGCCCGATAATAGCGCGCCTTCTCAACTATGCAGACAGAGACGCTATTCTTCGTGAGGCGAGGGTAAAGAGCCCCATTACTCATCAGGGCAACACTCTGTCCTTTTACCCGGACTATACTCCAACAGTGCAGGCGGCGCGCAGAGAGTTTGTGCCGGTGAAGAGAATTCTACATTCCACCTCTGTCCCCTACGCAATGCTATACCCTGCGAAATTGAGAGTCACCCACGAAGGCCAAGCTCATTTTTTTACAGATTCCAAGTCGGCTCTAAAGTTTACGAAAAATATTTGCCCTCGCAAATCGACCAAGGCCGCTTCAAAAAGCTCACCGACGTCGCTGTCTCACAGTGATGCTGACTAGAGTCTGACTCAATCGCTATACTCTATTGATGTTGCCACATGACACAGCAAATTGGTACATAGCTGCCGGTGAACTTACAGTACGATTCGAGAGCTGTCCGCGGCGCCATGCCGTTGGTACAATATCGTTAGCGCTAATTGTTGTTTGTTATGGGCGGCTATCTCCAGCACGCTTTATTTTACAGGAGCTGTAGAGTTTAGAGGTTCTACTGATATGGCAGCTTGGCCACCCTACCGGCTGGTGGGTGTATGCTGTCGTTCCTCCCCCCCCACAGGGTGATCCCCTTGTTGCTTGTTGTTTTATAGTTATTGGGGTAGATATTGGGATGGGGCGGGGTTTGTATTCTCGACCTAATTGGGAGGTTGTAGTGGGAGGGGGTGGAAAGGGGAGTTTCATGCGTTTGACACCAACCACTGTAAGCATGAGGGTATAGAGAAATTGGATTATTGTGATCACATCGACACCAAGACTGGGAGTTATGTTTTTGGATCAGTGTACCCTGATGGCTATGATGGCCAACTGTTTGACTCAGAGGTAAATCTTTATGCTAGGGGTGCCAACGGGTGAGGATTATAGATTACTCACATGGAATATCAGAGGGCTGAACTCTCCTAAGAAAATCAGACACGTATTTGCGTATTTAAATCGCCATGCTACCCAGATTGTTTTCCTGCAGGAAACACACTTGACCAAGGTCTCAGAGGCAAGGATAGCGCTGAAATGGGCAGGGTTTAGGTTGGCTTCATCATACTCCTCTTATGCCAGGGGGGTTATGATATTGATCAAAAAGGGTATCCCGTTTACGCCACACAAGACTCACATAGATGAAGACGGCCGATGTGCAATGGTACAGGGTAAATTAGGAAATTCGTTAATCACCCTAGTAAATCAATCAATCAGGAGTTTGTTAAAGCGCGACTACTCACCCGTAAGGGTCTCAAGGCGCTAGGGGTGGGGGGGTGCAGGTTCCATTCCATCAAGGAGGGGGTCTGTCGAAGAGCCAGGATTTGAGGTTTCTTGCGAAGATGGGGAGCGATGTTGTCTGTCTGAGGTGGAGCGGAAGGGCGTACCATGCTTTGGCCGCGAGGAAGGAGAAGGAGCGGCCTCCCGATCTGGTCTTTCTGGTGCGGGGGACCACGGCGTAGGAGAGCTGGGCTGATCGTAGGGTCCTTTGGGGTGCGTGAAATTTGAGTCGGCTGTTCAGGTATGCTGGTCCGGTGCCGTGGAGGGCCTTGTGTGCGTGGGTGAGCATCTTAAAGGTGATTCTCGCCTCGACGGGGAGCCAGTGGAGTGTGCGCAGGTGCTGGGAGATGTGGCAGTGTTTTGGCAGGTTGAGGACCAGTCTTGCGGCAGCGTTCTGGATGTTCTGTAGCTTGCGGGTGAGGTTTTTGTTTATTCCGGCATAGAGTGTGTTGCCGTAGTCGAGTCTGCTGGTGACCAGGGCGTGAGTGACTATCTTTCGGTGTTCGAGGGGGATCCATTTGAAGGTCTTACGAAGGAGGCGGAGGGTGTGGAAGCAGGAAGATGAGACAGAGTTGATCTGGTGGTCCATTTTGAGCTCGGAGTCCAGGATGATTCCCAGGTTGCGTGCGTGGTCTGTGGGGGTTGGCGGGTTTCCGAGGGCTGGGGGCCACCAGGTGTCGCTCCAGGCGTCGGGGTTTGGGCCCATGATGAGTACTTCTGTTTTGTTGGTGTTTAGTTGTAGGCAGCTGTTTTTCATCCATTTGGCGATGGCTTCCATGCCTTCTCGAAAGTTGCGTCTGGCGGTGTTGGGCTCGTTGGATAGGGAGAGGATGAGCTGGGTGTCGTCTGCGTATGACATGATGTTGAGTCCGTAGGTTCTGACGATGGGGGCAATTGGAGCCATGTAGACGTTGAAGAGCGTCGGGCTGAGGGAGGAGCCCTGGGGACTCCGAAGGTGGTAGGTGTGGGGTCCGAGAGGAAAGGGGGGAGTCTGACCCGCTGCGTCCTGCCGGAGAGGAAGGAGCAGATCCAGTCGAGGGCCTTGTCCTGGATTCCTGCGTCGTAGAGTCTGCGTATTAGGGTGCGGTGGGAGACTGTGACGAACGCCGCTGATAGGTCGAGGAGGATGAGGGCTACTGTTTTTCCTTTGTCCAGTAGGGTGCGGATGTCTTCTGTTGCGGCGAGGAGGGCGGTTTCCGTACTGTGGATTTTTCTGAAGCCGGATTGGGAGGAGTCGAGGATGTTGTGTTCTTCAATGAATGTGGCGAGTTGGCTGTTGATGGCTTTCTCAATGACTTTCGCTGGGAACGGGAGCAGGGAGATGGGTCTGTAGTTTTTGAGGTCGGTGGGGTCCGCTGAGGGTTTCTTTAGGAGGGGTTTCACCTCGGCGTGTTTCCAGTCGTCGGGGAACGTGGCGGTCGCCAGGGAGCGGTTGATGGTGTGGCGGAGCATGGGTGCGATGGTGTCGGTGGCTCTGTTGAAGATGTGGTGGGGGCAGGGGTCCGTGGGGGCCCCTGAGTGGATTGACTTCATTGTCTTCAGTGCGTCTTCGGTGGTGAGGGCTGTCCAGTCATAAATCGCTGGTTTCCGGGTGTCGGGGGTGGTTGGTGAGGGTTCAGTGTGTTGGTTGTCTTCGTCGAAGTTGTCGTAGATGCTCTTGATTTTGTGGTGGAAAAAGGTGCTGAGTTTGTCGCAGAGGTCTTGTGAGGGTGGGATGTCGGTAGACTCGCTGGTGGGTTGGGCGAACTCCTTGATGATGCTGAAGAGTTCCTTGCTGTTGTGCGCGTGGGTGGAGATTCTGTCTTCAATCGCTTTTTTCCTCGTTTCTCTGATGAGTTGATGGTGGGCGTTGGTGGCGGCTCTGAAGTTGTTGTGGGCTTCTGTGGATTTGGTGTTCCTCCAGGCCTTTCCGAGGCGGCGGCATGTGCGTCTGGACTCTCGAAGTTCGGTGGTAAACCATCTGGCTTTCTTGGCGCGGGCACTGTTGTTTTTCTTGAGGGGGGCTATGGTGTTGGTGCTGTCCGAGATCCATCTATGCAGGGTTCGGGCTGCGATGTTGGGGTCGTCGTTTTCCGCGATGGTTGGGGTGGAGTTGTTGAGTGAGGAGGTGAGCTGGTCGTCCGTGATTTTGGTCCAGTTTATTTGTGGAAGCAGGTGCTGGTGTCTGTGGATGGTGGGTGTTCTGAAGGTGAAGTGGACGCAATGATGGTCGGTCCATGGGAGTTCGGTGGTTTGGCTGAATGTGATGGAGTTTCCTGTAGTGAAGAGGGGGTCAAGGGTGTGTCCTGCTGAGTGCGTGGGCTCGGTCACGATCTGGCGGAGTCCAATGTTGTGGAGGTTGTCCAGGAGGGATGTGGTGTTGGGGTCCAGTTGGTTGTCGAGGTGGAAGTTGAGGTCTCCCAGCAGGGTGTAGTTGGTGGATGCGATGGCCTGCGGGGAGATAATGTCCATGATGGAGTTGGCGAAGGGTCCACGGAGTCCAGGGGGTCGGTAGATGAGGGTTCCTCGGAGGGTGGCGGTGGGACTGGCCAGTATCTTGAAGTGAAGGTGTTCCATCAGTTCTGTGGGCTCGTCAGGGAGTGTGCTCAGGCGGAGGCTGGATTTGTGGACGATGGCGATTCCTCCTCCTGGGTGGGTGGGCGGTCCTTCCTGGAGATCTTGTATCCTTGGGGGATGGCGATGGCGATGTCCGGTCCCGAGGTGGTGTTGGTCCAGGTTTCGGTGAAGAACGCCACATCCGGGGTGGTGCTGTCGAGGAGGTCCCAGATTTCTGTGGCGTGTTTGTGGAGGGATCGGACGTTGAGGAGGATGCATTGCAGGGTCTTCGGTTCTGTTGTGTTCTTGTGGGCGGGTTGTGCTGGATCCGTGTTCTTGGCGGTGCTGCAGGTGTGCCGGCAGCGGTGACAGCTGAAGGGTCCGTGGGTGTCGGCTGGTGATGCTAGCTTGCAGTTGTTGTTGCAGCCTGGGTTGAGTGCGTGGAGTGCTGCTGGGTCATAGCGTTGGCGGGGCGGAGGTCCAGGGTTCCTGGCGCTGGTCGCGGACGGGTCGCAGATGGGCGCAGACGGGCTTGCCTTTGACGCGCCTTCGGTGCACCAGCGGCCGCTGTGCAGCCGCGCACTGGCCACCATTAAGTAGGGGTCGGGGAGGGCTGGACAGCTGGGAGGCGGGAGCGGGGAGGGGAGCTGGATTGGGCCGGTCACGCTGGGGGGGGGGGCCGTGGTGGCAGCAGCGGCAGGGAAAGGTAAAGGGTGGAAATAAGGGATAAAGAAAAATGGGAAAATAAGCAGAAATAAGGCACAAAAGAGCAGAGATGCAGAAAAGTGCAGAAAGGTGAAAGATAAAAGAGGGTAGAAAAACGAGTGAAAGAGCAGAGCGAGAGAAAGGGAAAATGAGCAGAAATAAGGCACAAAAGAGCAGAGATGCAGAAAAGTGCAGAAAGGTGAAAGATAAAAAGGGTAGAAAAACGAGTGAAAACAAGTGAAGGAGCAGAGTGAGAGGAAGGAGACAGAGGTCCACTGGACCACCAGGGATGAGGCGCAGGGAAACCTGCGGGTGGAGGAGGGCCTCGATCACCAACACTCAAGAGTGCAAGGGCAGGGGCACCTCACTTAATGGGTGGAGCTGCGAGGGTGGGAGAGCAATTTCACTGACAATGAGTCAGTGGTCTTGCTCGCCTGTCCCCGCAGTGGCCGCCATTAAGTAGGGGTCGGGGAGGGCTGGACAGCTGGGAGGCGGGAGCGGGGAGGGGAGCTGGATTGGGCCGGTCGCGCTGGGAGGGGGAGGGGGCCGCGGGGTCAGCAGCGGCGGGGAAAGGTAAAGGGAGGAAATAAGGGTTAAAGAAAAAAAGGAAAATAAGCAGAAATAAGGCACAAAAGAGCAGAGATGCAGAAAAGTGCAGAAAGGTAAAAGATAAAAGAGGGTAGCAAAACGAGTGAAAACGAGTGAAAGAGCAGAGCAAGAGACAGGGAAAATGAGCAGAAATAAGGCACAAAAGAGCAGAGATGCAGAAAAGTGCAGAAAGGTGAAAGATAAAAAGGGTAGAAAAACTAGTGAAAACTAGTGAAGGAGCAGAGTGAGAGGAAGGCGACAGAGGTCCACTGGACCACCAGGGATGAGGCGCAGGGAAACCTGCGGGTGGAGGAGGGCCTCGATCACCAACACTCAAGAGTGCAGGGGCAGGGGCACCTCACTTAATGGTGGAGCTGCGAGGGTGGGAGAGCAATTTCACTGACAATGAGTCAGCGGTCTTGCTCCCATGTAAACATGTATGGACCTATAGCGGATGAGTCAGAAGCATTCCAACGAATGTATAGCATACTGCGTCAGTGGCCTGAGGCAGTCATAATATGGGGGGGGGATCTCAATACTTATCTGGATCCTGATCTAGACAAATCTAACCCACAAAGTAACCGCACCCCTGGCGTAGCCCGGAGTATTAACCAAGCTCGATTAGAGTTCGGGCTGGTGGATGTCTGGAGATTGCGCCACCCTACGACAAAAGAGGGTACACATGCCACACCAGCGCACAATAGTTGGTCTAGACTAGATTATTGGCTCCTTAGTGAGAGTGCAGCGGAGTGGGTGACCGATGTCGCCAACTGCCCACGCACGCTCTCTGACCACAACCCAGTGACGCTGACTCTACATATCCCTACCTCGACACATCGCCCATTCACGTGGCGCTTCCGCTCGGAGGCGTTACTGGATCCTCTGTATAATGACGCAGTCCGCAAGGCAATAGAAAACTACTTCCTGGAGAAAAAGGGCACTGTAGACAGCGCTAGCACTCTCTGGGAGGCGTTTAAGGTGACAATTCAGGGAGTATGTATAGGCACATCAGCGGGTATCCTGAAGGATATCAGAACACAACTCACTAAAATAGAATCCACACTAAAAACTCTAGAGGAGACCTACACGAGTAACCCTACTCCAGACACACTATCACGCATCCACGTATTAGTTCAGGAGTATGACGAGGCAGCGGAATCAGAAGTACGTTATCTTTCACGCCGTCATGTAGCTCGGAAATATGGGGAGGGTGGAAGACCGGGTCGTAACCTTGCTGAGAAAATCAGGACACGAGAAGATCGCTACCTCATAGATAAAATAACGGACTCTCAGGGAAAGGAACACTATGGTCCGTTAGGCATAGTGGAGCAGTTCAGGGACTATTATGCCAATATGTACACTACTCGCGGGACAGGCCCAGACTGTGAAATCGAGGAGTACCTCGAGGATATTGCCTGTGCGTGGCTGTCAGAGGGGCAACAGCAATACTTGAGTCAGCCAATAGACGAGGCGGATATAAGGGCCGCGATTCATGCCTTACCTAACGCAAAAGCGCTGGGGCCGGACGGTCTGACGGCAGAATTTTATAAAGCCTATGTGGACCTCGTTACCCCATTTCTATTGGAGATGTATGCTGAGGCACATGAGACTGGTGCTCTGCCTCCGTCCCTTAGACAGGCACTCATTATTGCTCTCCTGAAAAAGGACAAGCCTCCTGATGTGTGTGACTCTTATCGGCCCTTGTCCCTGATTAATACTGACGCAAAAATACTTGCTAAGATTTTGGCCACAAAACTCCAACCATTGATGTTGTGCCTGGTTCTACCGGACCAATCGGGGTTTATCCCGGAGCGCTCCACCTCTCATAACTTACGTACCATTTTTGCGATGATGCATGTTCTTGACCCCAAATTACACGCTGCGGCGGTCATGTTAGACACGACCAAAGCGTTTGACTCTATAGAATGGAAATACATGTTTCGGATACTGCAGCGTATGGGGTTCCCATTAATTTTCCTGGGGTGGTTGAGGGCGTTGTATACTGACCCATCGGCAAGAGTCTGAGTGGGTGGACTAACGTCTGAGCCCATTGCTATCAAACAGGGCACCCGGCAGGGCTGTCCTTTATCGCCGCTATTGTTTGCTATTGCAATTGAGCCCCTGGCGTGCGAGATACGCCAGAGGCACAGAGAGACGGCGTTAAATTTTAATCACCGCCCAGTTGGTATTTCGCTCTATGCTGATGACATGGTGCTCTTTATACGTGAACCCGATCGGTATTTAGCACAGGTGTTGAGAGAATATATCAGGTTCGGACTAATATCGGGCCTTCACATCAATTGGGACAAGTCGATCATTGTTCCCCTAACGGCTATTACCCCAGCACCGCCCCTGGAATATCCGATAGTATGGTCAGCAGACCGGTCAAATATTTGGGAGTCTGGGTTCATCGAGACCCGGATGTGGTTGTACGGGAGAACTATGGGCGAGCCTGTGTGGCACTGGATCACCAAATAGATACATGGATAGCACTGCCGCTATCTCTGGCAGATCTCATAGCTCTTATCAAAATGGTAGTACTGCCCTGCTTTCTCTATCTTTTTTCTAATATCCCTATAAAATTGACGCAGAGGTTCTTCACTACACTGCGAACATCATTGATACGATTGATCTGGGGGGGGCAAACAGGCTAGGGTAGCATGGACAACCATTACTCTGGATTATGCCAAGGGGGGATTCGGTGCACCGGACCCGTACATATACTACCTGTGTGCCCAAGAACAATATGCGTATTATTGGTTTAACAGACACGACTTTATAGCTCACGTGGCGGTCGAGGACGGTGATGCTTTTCCGGTGCCTCTTCGCAGCATCATCACCCACACGCGACGGAACACATCAAAAATGGAAATAAATACGATAGATACTACAATAGCGGCATGGCAAACAATAGGACAGCTCACTGACAAACTGCCTATATATGCCCCAGCGATGCCGATGGCACATCACGCGGCGCTATCGGTGACGCAAGAAAACTGACCCTTGTGTCTACTCAGGGATGCGGGACTGACCACTATGCAGGATCTTTATCCAGATGGCACATTCCTCACACCCGAGGACTTGCAATATGTTGATAATCCCACACTGCTTTTCAGATTTGCTATACATCGGCTTCGGCAAGCTATCAAATCACACTATCATACATACCCGGCGGAACCTCCGGTTCTGCAAGCTTTGCAGTTAATACTCACCGCTCCCACGCGGAAGAAGCTTATTACGAAGCTATATAGGGCTATAAGAGCTGAGACGACTAGAATGTCAGACAGGAGCTTAGACCGCTGCAACGATGTGTTGGCCCCCCCTATGACAATGGCGGAATGGGAGCGGTTGTGCAATTTAACTAGTAAGCTCACTCCCAATGGGAACCTCCGAATAATTCACTTCAAATATTTGCATCAGACATACCACACACCCCTTCGCCTCCATAGATATGGTCTGAGAGATACTAGCAACTGCAAAAGATGTGGCATGATGGGTGCGGATTTCATGCATCTTGCATGGGAGTGTGGAAGGGTGGCAGATTTTTGGCAACAAGTAGTGCAGAATATACAGGAAATGTCTGGGGTGGAACTTCACTGTACACCACTGGTTTGTCTATTATGTTATGTTCCTCACGCAAAAGGAGTTCTGGGTAAGTTCATACGCATAGCTCTACTCATGGCTAAACGCAGAGTTGCTATAACATGGGAGGCTACGCGGGCGCCGAAAATGGCACACTGGATCAGAGACATGGTATACTGTAAGGAAAACCTGGAGCTATATGCGGAGGAATTGCCGATATCATCCAAACCCAGGGACATATGGGAGCCACTGCGCCAGTTCCTACAGAGGGAGCCCTCGTCTGACTTGCAGGATTGAGTATAGAGGGACATTATGCGGGAAATCACTTCTGCCATGTCCGGAGTGCACTGATCTCAATCATTTTATGTGATGTATAATAAGTCTTGTGATGGTGTTGGTTACAGTGTATTCATGCCTAGACTGATGTGATCCCTAGGTCGCATAGTGGTATTGATGTTTGTGGTGTTTTATTTTATAAATGCAATAAACAGAATTTAAAAAAAAAAAAAAAAATATGGCGCACCGTGGCGCATTGTTTATGTCGCCGGTGCATCAAGAAAAGTAATGCAACGGCAGCGCAAAAGTGTTGCAAGGGCCTCATAAATAAGCCCCTCCGTCTTCCTGACGGAGTACCCTCCCTCCAACTCTATAGATGTCCACCAACCCAACAAACATCACCTACATTGGTAGGATCTGCCGTTACAGTGGTTCCTGGCAGTATATTGAAAGTCTGACAGACGGCTCCGTCAACATGAGAGTACCATTCGTCAAACTTTTAACCTGTATTTTTATATTCAAAAACAAAATCCCAAAGTGGGATTTTGTTTTTCAAAATAAAAAAACTAATGACCCCTACACCATAGGAGTTGTCTTCCATGGAGTGGGGGTCCTATTGCAGTTTCACTGCAGTGAAAACTTGTCATTTGACCGCCCACTGTAAGCAGGTAGGTGATCAAATAGTCTAACTTCTGATGGCCCTTACTCCGTCGTGCCATCCGACATGTATGTCAGTAGCGGAGAAGTAGTAGTCTCCACCGATGACATACTTAAGGTCTGCCCAACTCTAAACTGAGGTGGGCGGACCTTCAGTTTGGTGGAGCGGGAACTCTGTCACAACTGCAACGGATCACTGACATAATATCGACAACAAAAATATCGAATATACAAAATATCGGCGTCAAAATATCGACTACAATAATATCTACTACCAATACTTATTTATAAAAATACAAAATATCGAGTACACAATATCGTATATAAAAAATATCGTTCACCACAATATCGAAATGCTAAATATCGTTACATTAAATATCGTTTACATTTTTATAACATACAACATAACAAAAATATCGAATACCAAAATATAGACATCAATAATATCGACTTTTTACAAATATCGACTATAGAAAAACTGCTCAATTAAATATATCTTTAGCACCAAATATAAATTCACATTATAAAACAATATAAAATACTTAAACAACATAATAAAATAATTTGCAAACACATCAATATATGAAACAAAATATTTTGGCTAAACAAACAATTACAATAATAAAATATAAACTGTAAAATATATAATGCTTGCATTATTTCACATTAAAAACAACATTTAAATTATTTAAAAAAAGTAAAACGATAAAATATTTACTTTCTACTAACAGTTTCTTAATTAGCGTTTCCCTTATATGGAAAGAAAGTGCCAAAAGAATAAAAACAATTAACTTCAACCAATAAAATGCTTACATTTCAAAATACACCAATAACATAAAGCAACCAATTAAATAAACACTATATAAACATCAAAGACATACATCTCTTTTACACTTAAAAACTACAATAAAGAAGAAGGTGAAACTGTGCCCAACTGTTTCCTGAAAGAAACTTTCATTACTAAAAAAGAGATTTAAAACTGCACTAAGTAAGTAAAACTGTTTTTAAAATATAACAATACTACTAACCTGCAACAAAAATGATTTCTGAAACCTAATTGACTATTCTTTCATTCCTTACTTTTATATCACCTCTACAGATATCCTACAAAGCCAGAAAATTATTTCCAAAATACTCACCAATAAAACAACAATAAATGTAAGTATATTCTATTTTTGCCAAACCGACCTAAAAATATTTTCCAAAGGTTATTCACTAATATATATTTTCTTTTTTATCTATCTCCTCTACAGCCAACAGCAAAAGCTTCCAAAATAATTCTACAACTACTAACAAAATAAATACAACTAAAAAGTAAGTATATCATTTTCCATTATTAAACAACGTTAAATACCCACCCAAATAACCCTTTTCCTCTAAAATCCCTATCATCTACAAACAATATAATCAAATTATTAATATGTTTTTTTCTCCTCTCAACAGAAATTACATCAAGAAAATAGAAAAGAAAGCTTGAAATCATTTCCTAACCAATTTCATTTACATCAAACTAAACATTGTAAGTATATTCACTGAGATGTAACAGTATTTAATAAACATGTTGTATTTATTATATTAAAATATTTTCTTTTTGAATTTTCCCTAGCATAAAACAAAACAACATGACTGAAGGTGCAGAATTTGTAATGTCACAAAAAAATAAAATGCTATTATGTTATATGGGGTATGTGTATACACAGGAGAAACAAATTGGCCTTAAAGTATTTTGGAAGTGTAGCAAATACTACTCTAACAAATGCTATGGAAGAGCTACTACTCATGAAACTACTGTTGTTTCTGTAAAAGAACATAATCACCCCCCAAACATAACAGAGATTGAGGTTAGAGATGCTCTTGAAAGTATAAAAGAAGCAAGCACTAGTACTGACAAACCAACTACCCAAATACTAAAAGAGCAACTATTAAAAGTACCTCAACATGCATCAGGACAATTACCGTCCATAGCTTCTTTAAAAAGAACAATTGCCAGACAAAAAAAAGCTACTACAACTACTATACCTGCCCCTAAAACATTTGCAGAAGTAGTTATTCCACCAGAATTAAGCATTACTCACAGTAAAGAACCATTTATATTTTTTGATAACAAATGCCCAGATAAAAGAATAATTATGTTTGCTACTGCTAAGAATTTACTTAAATTACAGCAATGTGACACCTGGATGATGGATGGAACTTTCAAAGTCTGTCCAAAACCATTTTACCAGCTGTACACAGTACATGGATTATACCAACATTCAAATATTCCATTCATCTACGCACTATTACCAAATAAACAGCAAACTACCTACATGGATATACTCACTAAAATAAAAGAAGAAAGCAATAATTATTTTCCTTCAAAAATAATTATTGACTTAGAAATAGCCATGATAAATGCTATACCTAAAAATTATCCACACACAGCAATTCAGGGTTGCTATTATCATTTTAATCAGAGTCTCTGGAGACATCTACAAAAATCAACCCTAAGGTGTCCATTACGATACCGGGCGGTAAAAAATCCGCCATCCACCATAGCGGTAAAAATCCGCCCGCCTACACCGTCTGAATACCGACAGAGCAATTACGATGCCGCGAAGCGAACACCGCCCACGGCGGAAAAAAACAAAAAAATACCGCCCGATCAT
Source organism: Calotriton arnoldi (assembly GCA_963921515.1). Lineage (NCBI taxonomy): Eukaryota > Metazoa > Chordata > Amphibia > Caudata > Salamandridae > Calotriton > Calotriton arnoldi. The sequence goes on from CAWUFW010007258.1 coordinate 78,948, forward strand.
GTCCGATTCTAAGTCCACCCGTCCGCCACGGATGCAAATACGCACGACAACCAAAAACCGCCCGCCCTGACATGAGCGCGGTAAATACACAAATACACCGCCCGCAATCGTAAACAACAGAGATGGAAATAGACACGGCGGAAGCCCTGGCGGCCACGTCCCTGCACAGAAACCATCCGCGGACCCAAACAAACACAACATGGCCAACAAGTCCACACAGCAAGCCACGCACAAATACATAAACACAGTACACATCCCGAAAACACCCCCCCCCTGGACAAACAAATAAACTACTAATCCCAGAACACCAGCCACAACACACCTGAAAACAACAGACCATCATGACACACCCACATAGGTAAGCACAAAAGCAGCCCCTTCACAGACCACAATCCCTTGCAACACTACAAAGCCAAGAAGAGAGGAGAGAACACAGCGACACAGCAAGGACAGCAGCACACCACAGATACGCACCCATCACACCCACCACCACCAGCACCAGCACCAAACACCAGCACCACAAATGACCTGCACATCACACACCACACACACACACCGCACCAGCACCACAAACACCAAACCACACACCATGGCAGCACACAGAATGCCAAAGTTCACTTCAACTGAGCTGACGGTCATGGTCGACGAGATCATCAAGGTGCACCCACAAATCTTTGGCAACCAGGTCCAACAGACAACAGTAGCCACCAGAAATCGGATGTGGAGCAGGATCGTAGACCAGGTCAATGCAGTAGGGAACGTGCCACGCAACCGAGGCGAAATCACCAAGAGGTGGCACGATATGAAAAGGGAGGTCAAGAAGAAGGAGGCCAAGAATCGGCAGCTGGCTGACAGGACTGGCGGAGGTAATCCCGCGCTTTTCAAGACCTTCAAGGCGTGGGAGGAGAAGGTGCGAGGCATCATACATCCGGAGAGTCTCACCGGAATACCAGGGGGAGTGGAGGCTGGTAAGTACAAACAAATGTATACCAGCACACCGCTATGTACTCACATGCACTACCACAATGCCATAGCTCCGAGGGACAAACACCCCCATGTCCAGTACACAATACACAAGACATCACTCACACATGTAACAGACACTACCACACACTCAGCCCAAACCGACCAACTAACAAAACCATGGAGGCATGTGAACAGTCAGCCAGCACCGCAACTCCCACCAGGTCCCCTTGTACTCCAAAAGTGCCAGAAGGAGCACTCACCACACCCACACCCATGTGTCAGCCATAGCTGCAGTAACCGACAAGTAACAGGTAAGTAGCCGGAACACAAAGACAGTGGGTGGGAGGGGGGACAGCTGAAGTACAACACACACCAGGCCCCTAGTCCCACAGCGCAGCAAGGTGGAGCACACCCCACACCCATGTGTCAGCCACTGCAGTGCACACCTTCAGCCGACAGGTAGATATCTCACCCTACATGGAGGGGTTTCTGTGGGTGGTAAGCCAGCACCACAACTCACAACACCGCCCCGCACTCCCACAGACCAGCAACATGGAGCACCCCTCCCTCCCATAACCATGTGGCATCCATTGCATTGCACACTCAAAAACAACCTGTAGGTGGAAAACTGTACAGGGCGGGGTGTCTGTAGGCATGAGGACTGTATTACGACTAACACATGGGACATGTCACGTAGCAGAGGAACACGCAGCACTGCTCCCTGTCACAATCATGTGACCAATGTGCACACGGACATGTATTACAGAGTCATACCCCACATGACCCATCACAAACACAGCAACACCTAAGGAGCCACGTCTGCATGCACAAGTCCCACTGGAGCACAGACCCACACGGCGGGCACTGTGCCACTCATCACACACATCAGCAACACCATCGAAGTCTTGTCCATGTAGTTCTTACTGCCTGTTACCCACACATCGTACAACAACGCCCATGTAAGTCCAACCTGCCTAGAAGTAACAGCATGGGACCACAATAATGCACATACACACCACTGGACCCATGAAACACACAGGCACACAATGCACATTCAACATATCATCCATCTCATCTGTCAGCCCCTGTGTCATGAAAGGTATGTCATCCGAACAGCTGGCCCTCATACAGTAGTTATGCAAAGATACCTGCCCATGACAAATAATGTGCCTGCAGTGACTGAAGCGCACGTCACACGGTGATTAACAACATACATAATATAGTCAACACCCCAAGAGCACTGCATTGATGCACATGGCCGAGGGTAGCACGCACACCAAGGAATCGTCCCATCTGCAATACGTCGTGTGGCACACAACCATCACTCACTCACAACAATGCTTCCAATGTAATGTCCATAAATAATACCAGTCAGCAGATATGCCGGGTATGTTAGACATACACACACCTTTGTCTCTGCACTGTCATGTTGCCAAAACACATGTCCCGTTCTGCACCCTTATGTCACAGTATGTACCCCAAAACCATATGTCACCTCAAAAGCGTTGAGGGGGCTGTACCCCCTTTTGCCATCTGTGTTTCTAAGCGTTCCATTTGAACCCCAAAACCATATTTCACCTCAAAAGCGTTGAGGGGGCTGTACCCCCTTTTGCCATCTGCGTTTCTAAGCGTTCCATTTGAACCCCAAAACCATATTTCACCTCAAAAGCGTTGAGGGGGCTGTACCCCCTTTTGCCATCTGCGTTTGTAAGCGTTCCATTTGAACCCCAAAACCATATTTCACCTCAAAAGCGTTGAGGGGGGTGTACCCCCTTTTGCCATCAGCGTGTCGAAGCGTTCCATTTGAACCCCAAAACCATATTTCACCTCAATAACGTCGATAGGTCTGGAGCCCGCATACACCCGAGCCACAAAATGTAGGAGTATAGCAACACACACCCATCGGCATTGCTAATCCGTCCCATGCCACATGTTCACATCACACAGTTCCATTGCCTTGCCCACGCATACACACATCGTACATCCACACACACGCCTCTGGGAAACCTGTGCACGACAGTGCACGAACTGTGAATGTCAGACAACCAATACATACTTTGCTAGGTGCAACACAATAACCTATCTCATTCTCCCCACAGGTGCCGAACAGCTGGATGCTGGAGAGGGAGACAGCAGCCAGCACAGCCAGTCCGCAAGCCCCCGACCCGGACTCACGGATGTAGAGGAGCTGGACACCACCTCGGACGAGGACCACCCAGCAGGCCCATCTGGTGTGGCAGGGCACAACCGCTCCCCAGGGCCCCTCCTACACACCAACCCATCACCCAGGGCTGCTGACCAGTCACAGACCCCTGCTGCCACGGTCGATGCGGCCACCACCACCGCCGCAACCACAACCACCGCTGCAAACACCACCACCGCCGCAACCACCACCACCGCCGCAACCACCACCACCGCCGCAACCACCACCACCACGTCATCCCTGGCCACAGCCCCAGCGCAAGGGGTGGCCCGGCCGTCGGGGTCCACCCTGGGAGCCAGACCGAGGACCGTGGTGAGCAATGTGGCTAGTGGGCAGGTCGGTGGCAGCAGTACTGGTAGGAGGATCAGGGTCAGGCCAACGCCATCTGTGCCTGGGAGCCAAGCCCTGCCGCAAATCGACAGAGTCCTTGGGGCCTATGAAGAGGCCCAAGGAGAATGGGCCAGGTCGGCTAGCGACACGCGGGAGGTCCTTGGGTTGTTGAGGTCCATGGACGCCCATATGGGCCAATTCGTGGCCCTCATGGGCCAGCTGGTGGTGGTGGTGAGGGCACAAGCAAGGCCAGCAACACCACCTCCGCCACCACCTGCTGTGGCGCAGGGTCGTGCAGCATCGCGTTCCCCTGCGTCCACAGCGAGTGAGCATTCCTCAGCCACCACCAGCAGCCCACCAACACACCCCCCCTTCCAAACATGGAAGGGGCCGTCCGAAGAGGAAACAGGTGTCCAGAGAGGACTTCGCATGCACCAAACGCCAGTGAGTCAGCCAGCCACCTTGACCACCTACTGCATTGACTTGTAATACGATCCTACCCCACACTGCCATGTGAATGGTATGTGTCTGTTGGATTGTGGACATAGGACTAAATGGGTACACCTTGAGCATCACGCAACCATGACCGTCAACTCATAGTCACTGCACGCACCACTTTTGTCAACACCTTGCACACAATAACATGTCACCGCTGAAAATAAATACACCTTGATCACAATCTGCTGTCTGTGCCCTGTGTTTATTCAACGATGTGCAACCGCCACAATGAGCAGAAATGCATCTGCTGTGTGGTATGTCGATGGGACAGGAGAGGCTGTAGGGACCTAGGGGTGAAAAACAGAACAAGAGTACATTCAATGAGTGTGTCACACACTCATCACACAGTACTTGACACCAACTACAAGCAATGTACACACATCTGACAGAGCAACGGGGCACAATGCCACAGGCACTGTCAGTGGCATACTACCCTGGACATGGACCATTGCCACACAGCACTCAGTGAACAAAAGGCCTCCGTCACAATGCACACATACACCTGCACAACTACAGCTACATCAGCCGTCGTACATGGTCACTCACCTTCAAGTGAAGTAGCGGGCGATGAGCTGCTGACGCACATTCACAGCTTCCTCCTCTCCACCGTCCTCTTCACTGGACCCATCCTGGTCTGCAGGCTGGGGCCCTGGATGATCACCGTCATCCTCTATTAGGGGGATCTGCTTGCGAATAGCCAGATTGTGCAGCATGCAGCAAGCCACTACTATCTGGCACACCTTCTGTGGGGAGTACACCAGTGCGCCCCCGGTGCGGTCCAGGCATCTGAACCTGGACTTGAGGAGGCCAAAGGTCCGCTCCACCACACGTCTGGTCCTCCCATGTGCCTCATTGTAGCGGTCATCAGCTGGGGTCCGAGGATTACGTAATGGGCTGAGCAGCCAAGGCCCATTCGGATAAGCAGAGTCCCCTGGGTGTGAGGAATACCGAGATTAGTTGCAATTCCAACTGTCCCCAAGACAGCATCGCACACCAGGCACGCTACACGAGTACACATACTCACCAACAATCCCCGCACGGTCCGGTTGCAGATTGGTCATCAGACGTGGTAGGATGCTGTTGCGCATGATGTGCGAGTCATGGGCCGATCCTGGAAACTTCGCACACACGTGTGTAATGACCATGTCCACAAGGCACACCACTTGCACATTCAGGGAGTGGGTGTGCTTCCTATTCCGATAAATGTGCTCCATGGCCTGTGGTGCTACAAGGCCAACATGGGTGCAATCGATTGCACCAACAATGTGGGGGATCTGTCCAAGGGCATAGAAATCACCCTTCACTGCCGCCAATTCACGAGCCCTGGGGAATCTGATGTACCTGTTCCTGTACAGCATCATAGCTGACAGTACATCACGTAGCACCATGCTGAACATGGGCTGGGACATCCCACTTCCACTGCCCACTGTGTGTTGGAATGACCCAGTGGCGAAGAAATGCAGTGCAGCCATCACCTTAGCCGTGGGGGTAAATGCAGTTGGATACACCCTGCGAGGACGGAGGTGGGGTTCCAACAAGGCACATAGGCAATGCAGGGTGGGTCGGTCCAGCCGGAATTTCCGGATTACCTCCACATCCTCCATGTCCGACAGAAATTGGTAGGGGCGATGTATGTTTGGTCTCCTCCTAGGAAAGATGGAAGTGGACACATGTCAAAGCAACACGCCACAGGGCATTTCCACATACACAAAACAAAAATGACTGACCAAGCAATTGAATCACAGAACAGCTGACAAGTAGGGACAGCACAGCCACAATACACTTACACAGGTCCCCTACCAATTGCAATGGGCAGTGACACACACCATTGCTATGAGCATGCACATGGGGATTTAGGCCTTAATAACTTGTAAGGCATGCTGATGGTATCAGACTGCATATTTGGCAAGCGGCAATACCACGGCAACATAACTAGCTGCTGTGCATGACACTGCTTCCGAGGCTGGGTGAGTATGGCACACACCAACAACGCTATGGACACAGGCTGAGCGGCCAAAACAAGTGGGACCTGTAGCACGAGGGGATATGAGACAGTCATTGATGTCCCTACTGCACCCTATGTACAGCACTGTACGGATCACACCTCCAGAAACATTGACAGGTGTACACATTGACAGCTCCATGCCAACACGGCTGTGTGATTGCCAATACACATCACAAGTGACACGTAACGTTGCACGTGCCAGGTGGCAGATGTATATAGTGAAAGATGGCATGTGTGTGCATATGCATATCCCATGCTCCCATGCCAATGTGTACATGATGATATGCTCACAGACATGTGGAGGCTGGGCACTGGCCGTCACTGCCTATGCACACAGCATGTTGTGGCCCTGTCCATTGTGGACCTGCTCCCACACACAAATCATGGCCACACCTGCAGATGCATTGCGCACATTATACTGTGTGGTGCACATGGCATCAGCGGATGTACCCGCCATGGGCCAGGCCCTTGCGGCCAACTCCAATGACCCTCGCGGTTGCACCCTGCGTGTTCCACTATGGAGGTAAGCGTCCCGGGCCAGCTGGGAGCAGGCCATCATCTGCAATTGAAGCTGGCAGACATGGTACACAAATTGCAGCAGCTTGGACCCACTGAACCTACCCCAGGGGGCTATATGAGTGTGGGAGTGAGACCGGCATTACCACAGCTACCTGGGACTGCAGCCTGGCATCCCTCAACAACACCTGCTGCTGCCACCTGTCCACCTTCACGTCGATGACACTGAGGATATGTCCAGGTCCACTCACCAGCGAGGAGCTGGAGATCCTGGATTCCGAGCTCCACGCACACTGCACATGGCTATTCCTTGTGAAAGTTGTGTGTGAGAGACGACTGCAGTGTGTGTGGGAGTGCATGTGGGGGGGTCGTTGATCCACAGCACTATGAGTCAGAGCCTGTGGGGTTCAAACATGCACTGCTCACCATGCTGACTGCAGGTGGCAGGGGTATGTGAGCTCTCGGGCGCTTTGACATGTCTGTCCCTCCGGCGTGGTGGTACATGGCAACTTCATGTCAGACATCCAGTGACACAGACAATTGGCAATGCAGGTCTCAGTGCACTTTTTGCTCGTGTGAATGTCAGGCTGGGGCCATGCTGCCCTTCTCAGTCCCAGCAGGCCTGGCCTGCACATTGACTGCACAATGCCAGTAGGTGACAACACAGACTGCCTAGTGGGTTACATGTGTCTCCTGTTCAGGACCCTCCGGATAAGCGCAAACTCAGCCCTGTCGATTGGACACACCATGCCTCGTGATAGGGATGTGTGTGTGAGATAGTGGCACTGAATGGGACCTCCGTTGCGGGGTGGGCCATGCACAGGGCGGGTACGTTGATTGTTGCGCAGTGTTGGTCACAGTGGGTACACCCACACAGATGTGTTGTCTTGTGATCTTTTGCTAGGTCCGCCTGACAATGGACAGTAGATGTGGGCAGACTACACATTGCTCGATGTGCTGTCTATATGCATGTGCCTTCACACCAGGCACAGCTGCCCCTGCACATGTGACCCCTGCTGCCCTCAGTGCTGGGTCTGTTGAGCTGATGCGCCATCTTTGCGTGGGGCAGACAGCTCTCCTCACTTCCGTCATTGCCCATGACATCACTTTGCCGCAGGTGACATGGATCATGGAGGGCCCACATGTACACGTGGGTGGACTACACAAGACTGTCCGATGGTTGTCACACCCAGTCAGTGCTTCGAATGGGAAGGATGTGGTGCTGGTACTCATTTTTATGTGTCGAGTGGGCGGGTCTAGGTGCGGGGCTACATGCAACACATGGGAAGTTCATCGGCTTATCTACTAGTTGCAATACACACGAGACACGTCTTTTTATGACCACATCAGGGTCATTCCTTAAACTAACTGGAAGTCAGACAGTCATCTTTTACCCTGTCCTCATGGCCTCTCCTCGCTCACCCAAATATGCGTTTGCACCTGAGAAGCCAGCGCATGCACAAGCAGCTCCAAGCTCGCCCCAGAGAGGCCAAGGAGTGTATGTGTGGGTCCAGTTGAACAAGTGGTCTGTCTCGCGGTATAATAAGTGGCGGGACGCCGTACACCTGCGTGGTGCCCCGACTCGAGACCCGGGCAACATTGACAATGCATGACAGGCTCCGCAGTCCGGATACACCACCTGCAACACACAGAGGCTGTAGCTGCCCTAGCGGCCCAGGCCGCGTCCAACTGGAGCTCATGGACCCACACATTCACTCTTTGGCCTCTCTGGGGCGAGCTTGGAGCTGCTTGTGCACGCGCTGGCTTCTCTGTTGCAATGGCATGTAACGTGTGTGGGAAAATAGGCAATGAGTGAGATGGTGCGAGCCACCTTCCGTGACGTCACTCCTGCTCGTGATGTGTGCGTCACCCCACTACTTCCATTTGACTTGTGCCATACTACATATTGAGGATGTGTTGCCTGCGTGATGTGACCAGGAGGTGCGCGCCATGACCTCTCACCCACCATGCTCCACTGCCATCCCGTGCCCTGGTTTTCCTGTGCAGGTGGACAATGTTGGGGATACACCTGGTCGACAGGGGATGTGAGTGCCTTGGCAAGGGCCTGGCGGACGCACAGCAGTATCCAGCATGTCCACAGAGGGTGGGCTGACGTCTACACCTGATGCAGCATTGATCGTGTGCCCGCCTGTTGTGCACACACGAGTTCACATTCATCCCCAGACAGGTGGTCTTTACAAATTCCCAGGAGAGCGGTTATGTACTGCTCCGGAATCCTCCCAACACAGCGTGTTTCAACATTGCATGTGCGCACCTACCCGTCACACCCACCCACCTGAGCCAAGCGTAACTCCCGCTTCACATGACACATGTGTGTCTTCCACAGTTGTGCTACTCATTTGCGTTGACATCCAATGACAGTGGACTACATGGTCATCTCACGACTGCCGTGTACTTCACACACTCTCATCCTCTCTCATTCGTACTCGTGGAATGAATAAGCAGAGACACGTATATTTACTTCAAGCCATGTATTAGGACTTATGTCCTCTGTGATGCAGTATAGTGGACACTACTGGCAGCGAAATGCATGTGGAGGATATACTCAGCATGATTACACATAGCATAGGGTGTAGGGGTACATGTGATTAGTTGTTGACTGTGGGATGTGGGCTTCAGAGTTACAACTGCTTAGCCGTTGCTGTGCTTATGTACATTTGCTAATTACTGTGGAGCTGCTGACTTTGACACAGACAGTATACATTTTGCCTACCAGACCGCTTGACATCATGGGCACAGTACATCTCAGTTCCATGTTACAGGTTTGCTGCTATAGTTACTCATACACACGTGCGTGAGGGGTGTCATCAGGGCATGGGCCTACGTGCATGCAACGGCGTCCTACTTGTTGTTGCAATGTGGTGGCTACTGGACATGACACAGTCACTGGGGTCATGTTGTTGGGGGATGCACTTGTTGTCCATGCAAAAGTCCTGGCACGGAAGTTCAGAGGGAGGTGAGGTGACAGCTCTCACATACTACAGCCGACCGATTACTGTCCACTGACCGGTGCATATGTTCATGGGCACAGGATACATATTATGGCATAGTTGTACGTGCAGTGATGTCCATGTGGTTGCCATACACAAATCCCATGCCTCTGCCTCCCCCTGTTCATGCAGAGTTACTGGATGTGATGAGGAACAGAGTGCATGTCCGGAAAATATCCGATATCATGGCAGTGTAGTTAATGGTGTGGTGTTAGTTGCAGGTTGTATGGTATAGTTGTTGTACTGGTAACTGCTCAGTCCGTGCGGAGCCAAGCATGGGTACGGTGTAGGACATCATCATTCAATTGGGGGTATTGCGTCGGGGTCCGACGAATTGACAGGTTGTCAGGTATGCGATGCCTTCCAGCAGGGCTTCCATGGCATTGGTGGTATACATGGATGCCATCCAATGCAGCGGATGGTGGCTGTCAAGGTGTTGGTCGTAAGTTGTCCCTTGTAGGAGCCTGATGGGACATGTTGGATGACATTCGATGAAACTGTGATCCAGAATACGTCGTGTGGAGGCACAGTGGTCCCATTGCAGTGTGGGTCCGATTGCAGCCACATACGCCATGCCCCCATAGGCTGAACAGATCCTGTCGTGGACGTCCAGGGGTTGAACAGTTGTACCAGGTCCGCCATTGGACATGCCGGGTTGGAGAGACATAAATCCACAGGACAGTGGAAGGGACACCTCCGACAGTAGAAGACGGGGATGACGCAGCTGAACAATGCGATGCAGTAAGTTAGTCGGTAACTTACGTTCAGCAGAGCCAGATTTTCACATCCCAATATCTGTATCAGGTTATGTTTGTACACCTTCATCTGTCCGGCGTAGTTGGGTAGGTGTGGTGCAAGTGCCATTTTGCTGCAGGGCGATGTGATGGCGTGCTCCGGCTGTCTGTGCAGTCTGCAGAGTGCAACCTCCGACGTTGCTGGGAATTCTGTAATGGTCGTAGGGAGGCAGGACTTGGGTTATAGTAGTTTGTGCGGAGGACACGGGCCCTCATCCCACATGCTTCTATGAATGGTCAAGGTCAGTGGTGTCTGACTCCTTCCAGATAACTTGCATGTGAACCACATGGGGGAGTGGTATTATTTCTTTTTTCCGTTCGAAATGTTCTTTCGTGTTATGCGCAATCTGCCCAGTGGATGGTTCCCTCTGCATGCCTGTGTTGGGCTTTTTTTTGGGGATAATGACTGTATTGTCCTGCTTGAATAGTTGAGCTGTGGTTTCGGTGTGGGTATGGAAGGCCATTCAGTGCTATCTCCTCTCCCGTGTGTGGGCAGCACGCTGCGTTTCCGCTATACGTTGAGCCTAGTGTGTGGGTGTTATGATTGGAGCCACCTGTTGTCGGTCCCCGGGATCTTTGATGTTACGTATTGCATGTCTTGGTATTGGGTGCAGGGTGGTATCGGTGTTTCTGTGTGGTACTGGCGTACCTTTTGCCGACGGGGTCCATATTCTGCTGGGTGATATTGCCGCCGATGTGTGCTTCGCCATGTTTTGCACACAGGGGTGTGTCCTAATTTGGCGTGACATCACTGACATGTTCGGGTCAGTTGTGTGACGTCAGGTTGGCAACAGTGAATTGCCGGTTGGGGACATGACTGTGGCAGGACTGTCACGTGACATGTGCGTTCAGGGTGGGGCTGGTGTGTGGTGTTTGTTGTGCCCTGTGTTGTTTATGTGCGGCGCATACATGGCGCTGTCGTTGGGCTCTGCGTTGTGCGCATGTGTGGCTGCGTCTTCGCCGCTGCGCTGCAGGGCCGTGACGGGGACGTTAGTTCCTGGTCCCAGGTAGTGTGTGCCCGGTTGTTACGAGTTGTTTCAATTTGCCCGGTGTGACATTTGTGGGTGCAGTGGTGGATGTGTCGTGTACACGCAGGGGTGTCTGGGGGGGGCCATGTACAGTTCTTCCACCCTTGCACTGTGTGCGGTGTTTGCGTGCCCTTGTTGTGTGTCTGCCTACCTGCGTCTCCGCGGTGCATTGACTCCTAGGTTCTGCATCAGGTAGAGCATGGGGAGGGCCTGCAGTGCTGGATTCATGCTCGGGGGGTCCGCCTCTTTGGTGTCCGTACTCAGCGATCGAGTTTCCGCCTTGGTTTCTCGTGCGGTGTCTCTTAGCCGTGGGAGCTGTTTGTTTGCAGCATCGTAATTTGTACGCCGGGCGGTACGTGATTTCGTCGGACGGTGTGTGTCCATTGGGCCGCGCCGCTACGTGAACGGGCGCACTTTGATGGCGGACGGCGTCGCTGGCTTACGGGCGGTGTTTGGCTGACTTTTCACATCCTAATTGGGCGGGCGTGTGGGCCGCGGCGGGCGGACGGTAACTGGTGGTTTTTACATCCGTCAGCACGGCGGTGGTGCTACCGCCCGACATCCTAATGGGCCCCTAAGTGTACAATATGCTACAGACAGTACTTTCGCCTACCAAATAAAAAAGCTAATAGCACTAGCATATGTACCTGTAACCGATGTAGCAGAGCACTACAATATTCTAATAGAAAGCCCCTATTACAAAAGGAACGAAGACAAAATAAGCCCACTACTAGACTACTTTGAGGACACCTGGGTGGGAAGATTGCATAGATCAGGGCATAGAAGGCAACCTAAATTCCAGATTCCTTGGTGGAACGTGTACCTAAGGGGCCCATTACGATGGCGGGCGGAAGCACTACCGCCGTGCTGGCGGATGCAAAACCACCAGTTACCGCCAGCACGCAGCAGTCCACACGCCCGCCCAATTACGATGCGAAAAGCAGGCCAAACACCGCCGGCAAGCCAGCAACACCGTCCGCCATCAAAGTGCGCCCGCACACGTAGCGGCGCAGCACAACTGACACACACCGTCCGACGAAACACGTCCCGCCCGGCGCATAAATTACGATGCCGCAAACAAACGGCTCCCACGGCAAAGAGACACCGCACGTGAAAGAGAGGCGGAAACACGGACGCAGAGCACGGACAACGAAGAAGCGGCACCCCGGGCATGAATCCAGCACTGCAGGCCCTTCCCATGCTTCTGCTGATGAACCACCAAGGACGCAACGTACCGCGGAGACGCAGGTAGGCACACACACAACAAGTGCACGCAAACAGCGCACACAGTGCAAGGGCGGAAAAAGCGGACAACCCCCACCAGCGCGTGTACACTACACATCCACCATCGCATCCACATATGACACACAGGCCAAATCCTAACATCGCAGAACACATGTGTACACACCACCTGGGACTAGGAACCAACCACCCCGTCACGGCCCCAAAGCGCCGATGACGCCTCCACACATGCGCACAACGCAGAGGCCAACCGCAGCGCCATGCATGCGTCGCACACAGACACAGGGACACAACCAAGCAGCACACACACCAGCCCCACCCCAAACGCACATGACACGTGACAGGCCGGCCACAGACATGTCCCCAACGCCCAATTCACGGACAACACCCAACGCCACACAAACGACGCACACATGTCAGTGAAGTCACGCAACAGCAGGACACACCCCAGTGTAACAAACATGGCGAAGCACACAGCGGCGGCAACACCAACTAGGAGAAGCAGGGCCCCTTCGGGAAGAGGAACGCCAGTACCACACTGAAAAACCCATACCACCCTGCACATATGAACAAGACACATGAAACGGAACACCAAAGAGCCCGGTGACCGACAACAGGTGGCCCAAGAATTACATCCACACACAAGGCCCAACGCAGAGCGGAAAGGCAGCCTGCCGCCCACACAAGGGAGAGCAGACAGCACTGAATGACCTTCCATTCCAACACCGAAACCACAGCCCTACGACAGAAGCCGGTGAATACAGCCATTGTCCAAGAATAGACCAACACAGGCATGCCGAGGAGACCGACCACACGGCAGATAGCGCATATCACAGAAGCACACAACGGACGGGGAGGAAAGAAGAAAACACTCCCCCATGTCGGCCACATGCAAGTTAATTGGAAGGAGTCACACAGCACTGACCTTGAACTGTCTGAGAAGCATGTGGGAAGAGGGCCCGTGTCCTCCAAACAAGCCAACAGAACACAAGTCCTGTCTCCCCACGACTACACAGAGCTCACAGCAACCCCGGAGCGTGCACATTGCAGACTGCACACACAGCCGGAGCACGCCACCTCTACGAACCGCTGCGAAATGGCAACCGCAACACACCTACCCAACTACGCCGAAGAGCTCAAGCTGTACCAAACCAGCACGATACATACATTGGGATGCGATCTCCTGTCCCTGCTGAACGTAAGTTACCGACTGACTTACCGCATCACATTGTTCAGCTGCGTCATGCCCGTCTTCTACTGTCGGAGGTGTCCCTACCAGCATCCCGTCGAGATATGCCTCTCCAACCCGGCATGTCTGAAGGCGGACCTGCTACCACTACTCCTCCCTCTGGACGCACACGACAGGGCCTGCTCTGCCTATGGGGGCATGGCGTATGTGGCCAACATCGCACGCGCACTGAAATGGAACCACTGTGCCTCCACACGACGGATCATCGAGAACAGCTACATCGAATGTCACCCAGCATGCCCCATCATGGTCCTCCAAGGGACAACCTACGAACAACACCTTGACAGCCACCATCCGCTTCATTGGCTGGCAAACATGTACACCACCAATGACATGGAAGCCCTGCTGGACGGCATCGCATACCTGACAACCTGTAAATACGTCGGACCACAACGCAGGTTCCCCGAGTGACCTATGATGTCCAACCCCGCACCCATGCTTAGCTTCCGCACGGACTGGCCAGTCACCACCACAACAGCCATACCAAACGACCGGCAACTGTAACCACACCATCAACGACATCGCCATGACATCGGATATGACCGGGACATGCACACTGTTCCCCATCACATCCAGGAACACCGCATGCATCGTGGGAGGCAGTGGCATGGGCTCTGTGTATCGCACCCACATGGACGGAACTGCACGAACAACCAGGACACGACATGGATCCAGCGCCCATGGACACACACACCGCTCAGTGGACATGAATAGGTCGCCTGGAGTCTGTGGGTGCTGCACCCCTCCCACCCCCGCCCCGGGAATCCCATACCAGGACCTTTGCATGGACGACAAGTGCATACAACAACAACACGACCCCAGTGACTGTGACATGTCCAGTAACCACCACAGTGCAACAACAAGTGGCACGCCGCTGCATGCACGCAAGCACATGCCCTGATGTCATCTCACATGCACGCGTGCATGAGGAACAACCGCAGCAAACCTGTCACATGGAACTGAGATGGACTGTGCCCATGATGCCGAGCGGTCTGGTAGGCTACATGTATACCGTCTGTGTCAAAGTCCGCAGCTCCGCAGCTATACGTAAATGTACATTAGCACAGCCTTGGCCAAGCAGATGTAACCCCACACCCTATCCCATTTGTAATCATGCACAGTATATCCTCAACATGTATTCCGCTGCCAGTAGTGTCCACTATACTGCATCACAGAGGACAGAAGACTCAATATAATGTTTGAAACCAAAACTGCCTCCGCTGACTCATTTCACAAGTACGAATGAGAGAGGATGAGAGTATGTGAAGTACACGGCAGTCGTGACATGACCATGTAGTCCACTGGCATTGGATGTCAACGCAAATGAGTAGCACTACTGTGGAAGACACACATGTGTCGTGTGAAGTCATATGGACGCAGTGCTCAGGTGGGTGGGTGCGACGGGTAGATGCGCACATGCCAAGTTGGAGCACGCCGTGTTGGGAGGGGTCATGAACAGTACACCACCGCTTCCCTGGGCATTGTGAGAGGACACCTGTCGGGGGGAGTGAACACGTGTGTGCACAGCAGCCGGGCACACGTACAAAGCGGTACCAGGCGCACCTCAGCCCACCCTCTGTGGACAAGCTGGATCCTGTTGTGCGCCCGCCATGCTCCTTGACAAGGCACACACAGCCCCAGTCGACCAGGTGTAACCCCAACATAGTCAATCCGCACAGGCGATACAGGGCACGGGATGGCAGTGGAGCATGGTGTGTGAGAGGTCTCCTCGCGCTCCTCCTGGTCATATCACGCAGGCAATAGAACCTCAACGTCTAGCATGGCACAAGTCAGATGGAAGTGTAGGGGGACGCACCACAGCACGAGCAGCACTGACGTCACAGGAGGTGGCTCGCACCATCCCATCCATTGCCCATCATACCAACCACGCCACATGCCATTGCGACTAAGTGCAAGCGCGTGCGCCACCACCCCTGAGCCCTCCCCAGAGAGGCCAAAGAGTGAATGTGTGGGCCATCAGCCACAGACGGACGCGGCCTGGCCGCAAGGGCAGCCACAGCCACTGGGTGTCGCAGGTGGCGGATCCGGAAGGCGAAGACTGTGATGCATAGTCCATGCAGGCCGGGTCTCCATTTGGGGCACCACGCAGGTGGACGGCGTCCCGCCACACATCATACCCTGAGACAGCCCACTCGTGCAACTGGACCCACACATACACTCCTTGCCCTCTCTGGTGCGAGCTTGGGGCTGCCTGTGCAAGCGCTAGCCTCGCAGGTGAGCATGCATATTGGGGGGCGAGGGGAGGACATGAGGGCTGGGGCGAAGATGACTGTATCACTGTCAGTTAGTACAAGGGATGACCCAGATGTGGAAAGGAAGAGACGTGTCCCGTGTGTTGGTGGTGTTATGGTCCTCATGCCTCCAGTAATCCAGCCCTGTCCAGTTTCCCACCTGCAAGTTGTTCGTGCGTGCACTGTACTGGATGCCACATGGCTCTTAGCGGGGGGTGCTCCATGTTGCAGGTCTGTGGGGGTGGGGGGGTGTAGTGGGTCGTGGGGGTGGCTGTACACCCACTGACACCGATTGCTGTGGACCGTGATGTCTGCCTTTCGGCTGTCGTTGTGCACTGCGGTGGCTGACACGTGGGTGTGGGGTGTGGGGGATGCTCCTCCTTGCTGTGCTGTGGGACTGGGGCCTGGTGTGTGTTGTACTTGGGCTGTCCACCGTCCCACCCACTGCACTTTGTGTTCCTGCCACTTACCTGTTACTTGTCGGTTGGTGCAGCTGTGCCTGACACATGGGTGTGGGGAGTGCTCCACCTTGCTGGTCTGTGGGAGTGGGGGCCTGGTGGGTGTTGTACTTCAGCTGTCCCCCTCCGACCCACTGCACTTTGTGTTCCTGCCACTTACCTGTTACTTGTCAGTTGGTGCAGCTGTGGCGGACACATGGGTGTGGTGGGTGCTCGTTGTGGCGCTTCTGGCATATTTGGGGACCTGTTGGTGGTTACGTGGCTGGCTTAGTGTACACATGTCCCCACGCATCTTACAGTTGTTCGGTTTGGCCTGTGTGTGGTAGTGTCTGTTGCATGTGCGTGTGATGTGTTGTGTATTGTGTGCTGGACATGGGGGTGTTTGTCCCTGGGAGCTGTGGCATGGTGGTTGCGCATGTGTGTACATAGCGGTGTGCTGGTATACATTAGTTTGTACTTACCAGCCTCCACTCCCCCTGCTAATCCGGCGAGGATCTCCGGATGTATTACGACTCGCACCTTCTCCTCCCACGCTTTGAAGGTCTTAAAGAGCGCGGGATTCCCTCCGCCAGTGACGGCAGCCAGCTCTCTGTTTTTGCCCTCCTTCTTCTTGACCAGGCTCTTTACGTCATTCCAACGTTTGTTTATCTCGGTTCTGTTCCTGGGCAGGGTCCCGACTGCATTGACCTGGTCTACGATCCGGGTCCACATTCTGTTTCTGGTGGCTAGTGGTGTGTGCTGGACCATGTTCCCATAGATTTGTGGGTACACCTTGATGATCTCGTCGACCATGACCGTCAGCTCCATGGGCGTGAACTTGGCCATCCTTTGTGGTGCCATGGTGTTTGTGGTGGTGGTGCGGTGTGTGTTGTGTAATGTGCAGGGGGTTTGTGGTGCCGGTGTTTGGTGGTGGTGGTGGTGATGTGTGCGTTTCTGTGGTGTGCTGCTGTCCTTGCTGTGTCACTGTGTCCTCTCCTCTCCTCTCTGGTTTGCAATGTAGCAAGGGGTTGTGGTCTGTGGGAGTGCTGCTTTTGTACTCACCTATGTGGGTGTGTCCTCATGGTCTGTTGTTTTCAGGTGTGTTGTGTCTGGGGTTCTGGCCTTTGTATTTTTTGTTTGTCCGGGGGTGTTTTCGGGATGTGTACTGTGCTTGTGTATTTGTGCGTGCCTTGCTGTGTGGACTTGTTGGCCATGTTGTGTGCTATTGGTTTTGTGTGCGGATGGTTTCTGTGCAGGTACGTGGGCGCCATGGCTTCTGCCGTGTCGATTCTCATCGGCGTTGTTTGCGCTAGCGGGCGGTATATTTGTTGTTTTTCCGCGCTCATGGCGGTGCGATCGTAATTTCACGTGCGGTGTGTCGGCCGTGTGGGCGGGCGGTTTTGTGTTGTCGTGCGTGTTTCCGTCCGTGGCGGGCGGTTTGACTCCGACTCGGACGATGGCGGGCGGTATTTTGTATGATTTTTCCGCCGATGGCGGTTTTCAGTTTGTGTACTCATAATGGCGTGGTCGGTGTTCAGGCGGTGTGTGCGGGCGGATTTTTGCCGCTTCCATGCCTGGCGGATTTTTTTACGCCGGGTATCGTAATGTGCCCCTAAGTACCTTAAACAAAGAAGCTAAAACAAATAATAGTGTTGAAGGATGGCATAATGCCTTCCAAGCAACAACAAGCAGAGGTAAACCTACCCTACAAAAACTTCTACAATCTATACAAAAAGAACAAAGCTATCAAGAATTACGGATGGAACAATCTGTAACTCAAATATGTCCCAAATTAACTAAACAAACTAAAAAAATGTTTGAGATACTGCAAAGTCAGGTTGCCCTATACCCATCTACAAGAGGC
This sequence comes from Calotriton arnoldi, assembly GCA_963921515.1. Taxonomy (NCBI): domain Eukaryota; kingdom Metazoa; phylum Chordata; class Amphibia; order Caudata; family Salamandridae; genus Calotriton; species Calotriton arnoldi. Next base: position 97,343 of record CAWUFW010007258.1, read on the forward strand.
CTAGATTACCTATCCCTAATAGCCAAAAGCATTTTATAAACAAAAGTTCCACAGGTATTATACTTTTTTTCGTTCATAAAACAAAAACTTTACACACATATATTAATATTATATTTTCACAAATATTACTTATTTGTCATATATATTTTCTTAAATTAAAAAAATATATTTACAAATAAATAATAATTATCAAAATATACTATAAAACACAATTAATTTTAAAAACATTTCCCACCCAATTAAAATAAAATAGACTTACGGTTTATGTAGCTGTAGAAAATGTATTCCAAAAAGTAATAATCCTTCCATCTATATGTTAATCCATGTTAAAGTTTAAAAAAGCCCCAAAAAAATGCAAAAATCCAACACGTCCCATACAAATACATCCTTCCGAAATCCAAATTACGTAAACCCTCAAAAACCCGAAAAAGATACAAAAATATAAAAAACGCTCCAGGAAATACCGAAAAATAAAAGAAACTGTGATAATAATATTAGTTTAACAAACTAATACACAGTTCTTTTATTAAAAAAACGCGTCTCTGTCTCCAACGTAAAGTCGATTAAAATTAATCTGCAAAAAAGATTAAAAGCATACCCACCCACACAAATACACCCAAATACATTGATTAAATACAATAAAATGAATTTATAGCAACAAAACAACACATATTTACTCATGTTATCGTCCGTCTACACTACGCCTCAAACAGTAACTCACGACATCTCACTAAAATATAACTAACAACTACAGCACACCAAAAACGCAATAACCTAACTATAAATACAATATATAGGTCCTAACTACACTAAAACATAAGTATTAACTTAGAAAAATAAGTAAAATTTCCCTTACCTTGCTCGACGCGACGCAGCTTCCAACCGCGAGCTTCTCCGATCCTCAATGACCCAAAATAACAGTACGCGGTTACAAAATAGTCCCTGTAAACTTAAAATGGCTGCTTAAATAAAGGTTTAAAAAAGGAATAATGTTAAAAAAAAGCATTATAGCAAAGTATAAATTTCACATATATTTTTCTTATGTTGTACACAATTGTCTGTATATTTAAAAATTACTATATAATGTATTATACTTTGTAAAGTTATAATAATAATTAATATAAAAATATATTTATTAGTATTATAATTGTATATGTTTTTTTATAATGATATTAATTATAAAAAATACATATTAATTATGTAAAATTGTTAAATAAAACTTACCTGTTTAAAAAAAAATTCATTCAATACAACAATGTGATAATTAATATTATTAATATTTTATATACTAATAATATTAATTAGAAATATATTTACATGTAATAAAGTGCTAATTATTTGTAAATGATAAACAATATTTACTACAACATTATAATGTTACAATATTAAATAATAAATAAACATACAATGCTTTACTTTCTGTATATATATGCCAAAAATGGTTATATAATTTGTATGACATATATTACAATGTTACAATTCTTGTAAAATAATGACATAACATTTTTTTCCCTTAAAAAATTCAATTAACGAATAAATGTATGTAAAATAATTTATGTTCCTTCAATAAAAATTGACATATTTTATGTATATTTAATAATTTCTATTCCATTGTATAAATAAAATAATTTTTTGTTTCTCTTTCTATCTACTTATACAAAAATAAAAAAATTGAAAATAAAAAAAGTCTAATTTATTTTTATATGTATATCTTATTATTAAATATTTTACTTAAATATATTAATTTGATAAATGTACCATTTTAATTAACAATAAATAATCACATTGGTTTTTTTACTAGAAAATTATAAACTATACATCACTTACACAAGACAAATTCATTTTCACTGCACATAATAAAATACATTTATATTCCTTCACATATAAAAACACATACAGTAAGTTTCCTACAACTCTTTATATAAAATAAATAAATACACATCAAATAACATATTTGTTATATAAATATTTTATATAAATTATAAATAATTCTAAAAATATATTTCTACATAAACAAACATCACCAACTATTCCCAATACATTTAAACAATATTCATTGAAGGTGGTAAACTTAAACAATATATAATTTACTCTTCCCACTACACTTAAAATTTAGTAATAAAAAATACTAAACATTAACCATATATAATTTACTATTCCCAATACAGTATACATTAAATAATAAAAACTACTTTACATTGAACAAATTAAAATTACTATTCCCACTCCACTAATTAGTAATTCAGAGAAGGTGCTGGACACTAAACATATAACAATTACTATTCCCACTCCAGTCAGTATTAACTCAGGGAAGGTGCTGGACATTAAACATATATAAATTACTATTCCCACTTCAGTAAATATTAACTCAGGGAAGTTGCTGGACATTAAACATATATAAATTACTATTCCCACTACAGTCACTATTAAGTCAAGGAAGATGCTGGACACAAAACATATAAAATTACTATTCCCACTACAGTGAGTATTAAGTCTGGTAAGGTGCTGGACATTAAAGATATATAAATTACTATTCCCACTCCAGTCAATATTAAGTCAGGGAAAATGCTGGACACTAAACATATAAAATTACTATTCCCACTCCAGTAAGTATTAAGTCTGGTAAGGTGCTGGACATTAAAGATATATAAATTACTATTCCCACTCCAGTCAATATTAAGTCAGGGAAAATGCTGGACACTAAACATATAAAATTACTATTCCAACTCCAGTCAGTATTAAGTCAGGGAAAATGCTGGACACTAAACATATAAAATTACTATTCCCACTCCAGTAAGTATTAAGTCAGGGAAGATGCTGGACACTAAACATATAAAATTACTATTCCCACTCCAGTCAGTATTAAGTCAGGGAAGATGCTGGACACTAAGGGGCCGATTCTGATGCGGGTTGGAAAAGCTTCCCGACCGAATCGGTTGGGAAATGGTGTCCGACCCACTCGGATCGGGAAAGTCCGAACGGCGGAGTAGGATGCATCCGGATGCTTCCAGATACGATTTGGTTGAACTCCCATTGACTTCAATGGGAACATTTGTTCCTAACCGCATCAGAATTGGGCCCTCGGTCGGGAAGACACGTTCCCGATCCGATTTGGAAGGAGCAAATACCGTTAGGAGGCCTTCCTAACCGCATCAGAATCAGGCCCTAAACATATAAAATTACTATTCCCACTCCAGTCAAAATTAAGTCAGGGAAGGTGCTGGACACTAAACATATAAAATTACTATTCCCACTCCAGTCAAAATTAAGTCAGGGAAGGTGCTGGACATTAAACATATATAAATTACTATTCCCACTCCAGTCAGTATTAACTCAGGGAAGGTGCTGGACATTAAACATATATAAATTACTATTCCCACTGTAGTAAATATTAACTCAGGGAAGGTGCTGGACATTAAACATATATAAATTACTATTCCCACTCCAGTCAGTATTAAGTCAGGGAAGATGCTGGACACTAAACATATAAAATTACTATTCCCACTCCAGTAAAAATTAAGTCAGAGAAGGTGCTGGACACTAAACATATAAAATTACTATTCCCACTCCAGTAAAAATTAAGTCAGGGAAGGTGCTGGACATTAAACATATATAAATTACTATTCCCACTCCAGTAAATACTAACTCAGGGAAGGTGCTGGACATTAAACATATATAAATTACTATTCCCACTCCAGTAAATACTAACGCAGGGAAGGTGCTGGACATTAAACATATATAAATTACTATTCCCACTTCAGTAAATATTAACTCAGAAAAGGTGCTGGACATTAAACATATATAAATTACTATTCCCACTACAGTCAGTATTAAGTCTGGGAAGGTGCTGGACATTAAACACATAAAAATTACTATTCCCACTCCAGTCATTATGAAGTCAAGAAGATGCTGGACACTAAATATATATGTTTTACAATATTAACAACTTTACCATTTTCCCCTAATAACCCAACATCCCAGTACTAAAAACAACCTACAATTTCTATTTATAAATTACTTTGGGGCCCATTAGGATGGCGGGCGGAAGCACTACCGCCGTGCTGGCGGATGCAAAAACCACCAGTTACCGTCCGCCCGCCGCAGCCCACACGCCCGCCCAATTAGGATGTGAAAAGTCAGCCAAACACCGCCCGTAAGCCAGCGACGACGTCCGCCATCAAAGTGCGCCCATTCACGTAGCGGCGCGGCCCAATGGAGACACACCGCCCGACGAAATCACGTACCGCCCGGCGTACAAATTACGATGCCACAACCAAACAGCTCCCCCGGCTAAGAGACACCGCACGTGAAAGCAAGGCGGAAACCCGACCGCCCAGTACGGATACCAAAGAGGCGTACCCCCCGAGCATGAATCCAGCACTGCAGGCCCTCCCCATGCTCTACCTGATGCAGCACCTAGGAGTCAACGCACCGCGGCGACGCAGGTAGGCAGACACACAACAAGGGCACGCAAACACCGCACACAGTGCAAGGGCGGTAAAACTGTACATGGCCCCCCCCGACACCCCTGCGTGGACACGACACATCCACCACTGCACCCACAAATGTCACACCGGGCAAATTGTAACAACTCGCAACAACCGGGGACACACCACCTGGGACCAGGAACTAACGTCCCCGTCACGGCCCCGCAGCGCAGCGGCGACGACGCAGCCACACATGCGCACAACGCATAGGCCAACGGCAGCGCCATGTATGCGCCGTACACAAACAACACAGGGTCACAACCAAACACCACACACACCAGCCCCACCTAGAATGCACATGTCACGTGACAGTCCTGCCACAGTCATGTCGCCAACCGGCAATTCACTGTTGCCAACCTGACGTCACACAACTGACCCGAACATGTCAGTGATGTCACGCCAAATTAGGGACACACCCCTGTGTGCAAAACATGGCGAAGCACACAGCGGCGGCAACATCACCCAGCAGAATATGGACCCCGTCGGCAAAAGGTACGCCAGTACCACACAGAAACACCGATACCACCCTGCACCCAATACCAAGACATGCAATACGTAACATCAAAGATCCCGGGGGACCGACAACAGGTGGCTCCAATTACAACACCCACACACAAGGCCCAACGTATAGCGGAAACGCAGCGTGCCGCCCACACACGGGAGAGGAGATAGCACTGAATGGCCTTCCAAACCCACACCGAAACCACAGCTCAACTATTCAAGCAGGACAACACAGTCATTATTCCCAAAAAAGCCCAACACAGGCATGCAGAGGGAACCGTCCACTGGGCAGATAGCGCATAACACGAAACAACATTCCGAAGTGAAAAAAGAAATGTTACCACTCCCCCATGTGGTTCACATGCAAGTTATCGGGAAGGAGTCAGACACCACTGACCTTGACCATTCATAGAAGCATGTGGGATGAGGGCCCGTGTCCTCCGCACAAGCTACTATAACCCAAGCCCTGCCTCCCTACGACCATTACAGAATTCCCAGCAACGTCGGAGGTTGCACTCTGCAGACTGCACAGACAGCCGGAGCACGCCATCACATCGCCCTTCAGCAAAATGGCACTTGCACCACACCTACCCAACTACGCCGGACAGATGAAGCTGTACAAACATAACCTGATACAGATATTGGGATGTGAAAATCTGGCCTTGCTGAACGTAAGTTACCGACTAACTTACCGCATCGCATTGTTCAGCTGCGTCATCCCCGTCTTCTACTGTCGGAGGTGTCCCTTCCACTATCCTGTGGATTTATGTCTCTCCAACCCGGCATGTCCAATGGCGGACCTGGTACAACTGTTCAACCCCCTGGACGTCCACGACAGGGTCTGTTCAGCCTATGGGGGCATGGCGTATGTGGCTGCAATCGGACCTACACTGCAATGGGACCACTGTGCCTCCACACAACGGATTCTGGATCACAGTTTCATCGAATGTCATCCAACATGTCCCATCATGCTCCTACAAGGGACAACTTACGACCAACACCTTGACAGCCACCATCCGCTTCATTGGATGGCATCCATGTTTACCACCAATGCCATGGAAGCCCTGCTGGAAGGTATCGCATACCTGACAACCTGTCAATTCATCGGGCCCCGACGCAACACCCCCAATTGAACAATGATGTCCCACACCGTACCCATGCTTGGCATCCGCACGGACTGAGCAGTTACCAGTACAACAACTATACCACACAACCTGCAACTAACACCACACCATCAACTACACTGCCATGACATCGGATATTTTCGGGACATGCACTCTGTTCCTCATCACATCCAGTAACTCTGCATGAACAGGGGGAGGCAGAGGCATGGGATTTGTGTATGGCAACCACATGGACATAACTGCACGTACAACTATGCCATAATATGTATCCTGCGCCCATGAACATATGCACCGGTCAGTGGACAGTAATCGTTCGGCTGTAGTATGTGAGAGCTGTCACCTCACCTCCCTCTGAACTTCCGTGCCAGGACTTTTGCATGGACAACAAGTGCATCCCCCAACAACATGACCCCAGTGACTGTGTCATGTCCAGTAGCCACCACATTGCAACAACAAGTGGGACGCCGTTGCATGCACGTAAGCCCATGCCCTGATGTCACCTCCACGCACGTGTGTATGAGTAACCATAGCAGCAAACCTGTAACATGGAACTGAGATGTACTGTGCCCATGATGTCAAGCGGTCTGGTAGGCAAAATGTATACTGTCTGTGTCAAAGTTAGCAGCTCCACAGTAATTAGCAAATGTACATTAGCACAGCAACGGCTAAGCAGTTGTAACTCTGAAGCACACATCCCACAGTCAACAACTAATGACATGTACCCCTACACCCTATGCTATGTGTAATCATGCTGAGTATATCCTCCACATGCATTTCGCTGCCAGTAGTGTCCACTATACTGCATCACAGAGGACATAAGTCCTAATACATGGCTTGAAGTAAATATGTGTCTCTGCTTATTCATTCCACGAGTACGAATGAGAGAGGGTGAGAGTGTGTGAAGTACACGGCAGTCGTGAGATGACCATGTAGTCCACTGTCATTGGATGTCAACGCAAATGAGTAGCACAACTGTGGAAGACACACATGTGTCATGTGAAGCGGGAGTTACGCTTGGCTCAGGTGGGTGGGTGTGACGGGTAGGTGCGCACATGCAATGTTGAAACACGCTGTGTTGGGAGGATTCCGGAACAGTACATTGCTGCTCTCCTGGGAATTTGTAAAGACCACCTGTCTGGGGATGAATGTGAACTCATGTGTGCACAACAGGCGGGCACACGATCAATGCTGCATCAGGTGTAGACGTCAGCCCACCCTCCGTGGACATGCTGGATACTGCTGTGCGTCCGTCAGGCCCTTGCCAAGGCACTCACATCCCCTGTCGACTAGGTGTATCCCCAAAATTGTCCACCTGCACAGGCAATCCAGGGCACGGGATGGCAGTGGAGCATGGTGGGTGAGATGTCATGGCGCGCTCCTCCTGGTCACATCACGCAGGCAACACATCCTCAATTTGTAGTATGGCACAAGTCTAATGGAAGTAGTGGGGGACGCACACATCACGAGCAGGAGTGACGTCACGGAAGGTGGCTCGCACCATCTCACTCATTGCCTATATCCCCACACACGTTACATGCCATTGCAACAGAGAAGCCAGCGCGTGCATAAGCAGCTCCAAGCTCGCCCCAGAGAGGCCAAAGAGTGAATGTGTGGGTCCATGAGCTCCAGTTGGACGCGGCCTGGGCCGCTAGGGCAGCTACAGCCTCTGTGTGTTGCAGGTGGTGTATCCGGACTGCGGAGCCTGTCATGCATTGTCAATGTTGCCCGGGTCTTGAGTCGGGGCACCATGCAGGTGGACGGCTTCCCGCCACTTATTATGCCGCGAGACAGACCACTTGTTCAACTGGACCCACACATACACTCCTTGGCCTCTCTGGGGCGAGCTTGGAGCTGCTTGTGCATGCGCTGGCTTCCCAGGTGCAAACGCATATTTGGGTGAGCGAGGGGAGGCCATGAGGACAGGGTAAAATATTAGGCCTGGGCATTGAATTCCGCTCCGCTCGCGGAATTTGCGGAATTTGGACAATTTCGCGTTCCGCGGAGAACATGGAATTGCCATCAATTCCGCGATCCGCGGCGAAGCGGAATTATTTTCTTGTTCGCGCTTTAAAAATGCATTCTAGCGTGCGCGATTATGACTTACCGGGATTCCTGCGTTCCTGCGTTCGCCGACGGGTTTTCCTATTCGTTCGCGGGCGCCACGAGATTTCGGTAGCCGGCCGCGCGATCCTGCGAGAGTTTGCGATCGCGAACACGTCATTCGATGCGCCATCGGACAACGCGAGAGTGTGCGATCGCGAACATGTCATTCGTCGCGCCATCGTGCACCACGAGAGAGATTGCGGTCGCGAACACGTCATTCGGGCGCGCCATCGGATTTCCGGCGGAATCTTTGTAAACCTGCGATCCCGAACACGCAAAATTTTCAATCTGGAGAAGAATAATATCGCGAGCAGCATAAAACCTTCTATAAATTGATTATTTCCATGGAAAAAAAACCTCAGATTGATATTTGGGTGTCCTTTTTTTCATTTTTTGGAGCGGGGGGAGAGGGAGGAAGTGCCACAGAGTCTACTACTTCCTGTTCCTTTCCAGCAGGCTCCTCCCAGTGCTTTCTCCATCTCTTGTTCATTTTTCACTTGGATTTGAGCTGGAAGGATCACTGTTTGTGTCTGCTGCATCATTATCATTTGATTTGAGGATTTTTGGATTTGAGATTTTACAAGTAAGTTGGTGTTGTTTGATTGGGTCATTGCAGTTGCTGCAATTACAATTTTTTTAATTTTCATCATTTTTAAAAATAAATATAGTGGTGGGTAGCCACTGTAGCCAGTAGGCCCAGAGCTAGTCATGGGTTGGTGCATGATGAAACATGATGAAACAACTGTTCCTTTGCTGTGTGATGTATTTTTTAATTTCAAACATCATTTAGGGGCATGGATGGCGTTGGATTGAATTGCAAAATGTGTATTTTTGGGTGTATTTCCGTTTTTGTGCTGTGTGCTAAATACATGCCTTAGTTGTGTGTGGTGTGCTGCAGGCCTTGTTTAGCCCTGTGGATTTTCGTTTTTGCATTTTATTGCATTACAGGCAAAGCAGTGTTGTTTACCATGCATCCTTTGCATGGCTATTATAGGTTTGTTTTCAGTACATTGTTTTCCAGGCCTCCTGCTTGTTGCTTCTGATTTGTGAGTGTCCATGTGGCTGGTAGCCATTTCTGGTGGGAGTTATAAGTGTGCTGCTTTTTTTGCCATATAGGCCTGCATGTGTTTCCTTTGTGACCTAGGCTTCTTGTTGTTGTGGGCCTGGCCATGAGGCTGGTGGCCATTTTGAAGCCAGGCAGTGTGCTATTTGCCATAGGCATGCATTGTCTGTCTTCAGTTTCTTGTTGTTGTGGGCCTGGCCATGAGGCTGGCGGCCATTTTGAAGCCAGGCATTGTGCTTTTGCCATAGGCCTGCATTGTCTGTCTTCAGTTTCTTGTTGTTGTGGGCCTGGCCATGAGGCTGGCGGCCATTTTGAAGCCAGGCAGTGTGCTTTTTGCCATAGGCCTGCATTGTCTGTCTTCAGTTTCTTGTTGTTGTGGGCCTGGCCATGAGGCTGGCGGCCATTTTGAAGCCAGGCATTGTGCTTTTTGCCATAGGCCTGCATTGTCTGTCTTCAGTTTCTTGTTGTTGTGGGCCTGGCCATGAGGCTGGCGGCCATTTTGAAGCCAGGTAGTGTGCTTTTTGCCATAGGCCTGCAAGCTTGTAGCCTAGTCTGCCAACAGGCCTTTCATCCAGTGGGCCCAGAGGTAGTCAGGGGTGCATGAAACAACTGTTTCTGGGTGATATTTAAGCGCCGGCCAGATCCGGGCCTCATATCTTCGGAGATCCGAGACAGCCAAGTAGGTCTTCACACGGGTCCAGAGCTGTAATGCAGTAAGTGGGGTCAAGAGGAAGCGGCTCGTTCACTTCTTCTCACGGTAAGCAATCCTCTTGTGCTTTACCACGGCGATTTCGCCGTCCTTCGTTTTTTCTCCTAGGTTCAGCTAGAACCCCTGCCGGACTCTCATGGGGCACTTCCGCTAATTGCAAGTGTAAGAAAGGCCTCCTTTCTATAGCAAGTTTACATTTACTTTTATTTCATTTTACATGTATACATCTTCACTTTAGCGCATATATCGGTATTTGACACACATTGCCGCCAGATCGGCATTTCACCGCCGCCTGTTTTTATCGCGCCACTTGATGGTCACCAGTATAATTATGCACGTGACTAAAAGAAACTCTGCCTAATCTCGCAGTATCATTGTATGTTTGTTTGTATGTTCCGTTTTATGTATTTGTCATATAGGAATGCCTTAAGAGGGTAATCCCCCCTCTCATACATAGTGCACCTTAGAGCGTGCAACACATTTGGTCTGAACACAAACTAAGTTTTAGATCTCACTACGCACATAATTTTATGGTCCTGAGGAAAGCCAGTACATATCTGAGGCCTGGCTGAAACATGTAGACCGTTTTTGGATGTAAGAGCCATTATTACTCTATGCGCATCCATTGCCTTGTTTTTATAACTGCCAGAGGCCCAATCATTAAAAATAAACCCTGTGGGTAATGGGACCACTGTACAGTTTTTAAATTCACCTTCACGTCACAGCACTGCACACTCAGTCAAGATACCTGCTCCGCTGTAAATCAGGCGTTGAAGCACACCAGGGACACAATCGGTGTTACCAGGTGGGCCCAATGATGAAGCATGCCACCAACTAGGTTGGTGGGTGAGGGCTTTCAAAAAAAGAAAAAAGCTTTTCTTTTTACAAAAACCATACAATGTTGCATTTGAATACAACCTTAGCCTAGTCCTATTTGATGATATACATTAAACTCTGGGGATAAGGACTAGTTCTCTAATCCTCTCTCTCCTTTTGATATTTAAATATTCTGTTGAATATAAACATCATTTAGGGCACATGCATGGCATTGGATTGAATTGCAAAAAGTGGATTTATTTTTGGGGTGTATTTCAGTTTTTGGGGGTGTTACATGCCTTAGTTGTGTGTGGTGTGTTGCAGGCCTTGTTTAGCCCTGTGTATTTTCGTTTTTGCATTGTATTGCATTACAGGCAAAGCAGTGTGGTTTAGCATGCAGCCTTTGCCTGGCTATCGTAGGCCTGTTTTCAGTACATTGTTTTCCAGGGCTGATGCTTGTGGCTTGTGATTTGTGAGTGTCCATGTGGCTGGTGGCCATTTCTGGTGGGAGTTATAAGTGTGCTGCTTTTGCCATATAGGCCTGCATGTGTTTCCTTTGTGGCCTAGGCTTCTTGTTGTTGTGGGCCTGGCCATGAGGCTGGCAGCCATTTTGAAGCCAGGCAGTGTGTTTTTGCCATAGGCCTGCATTGTCTGTCTTCAGTTTCTTGTTGTTGTGGGCCTGGCCATGAGGCTGGCGGCCATTTTGAAGCCAGGCAGTGTGCTTTTTGTCATAGGCCTGCAAGCTTGTAGCCTAATCTGCCAACAGGCCTTCCATCCAGTGGGCCCAGAGATAGTCAGGGGTGCATAAAAGAACTGTTTGTGTGTTCAGTTGAATTTAAACCTCATTTATGGCACATGGATGGCATTGAATTGCAAAATGTGTATTTATTTTTTTGGCTGTATTTCTGTTTTTTGGGGTGTGTTACATGCCTTAGTTGTGTGTGGTGTGTTGCAGGCCTTGTTTAGCCCTGTGTATTTTCGTTTTTGCATTTTATTGCATTACATTACAGGCAAAGCAGTGTGGTTTACCATGCAGCCTTTGCCTGGCTATCGTAGGCCTGTTTCAGTACATTGTTTTCCAGGCCTCATGCTTGTTGCTTGTGATTTGTGAGTGTCCATGTGGCTGGTGGCCATTTCTGGTGGGAGTTATAAGTGTGCTGCTTTTGCCATTTAGCCCTGCATGGTTTTCCTCTTGGCTTACTGCTTGCATCCATCCCCTTTGCCAGCTGCAGCTCCCTGAATGTGATGAGCAAATAATTTATTGCCAAACAGGGTCCACTTCTATTACATTTGTATTTTGGTTGTCCTGACAGTGTACACAGTATACCAGGAAAGCCCTTGTTGACAGTCTCACAAATGGCTACACTAATTTATATCTTTTATTTGTTTGTTTGTACTACTAGTAATTGAACCACAACAACAAATGCAACATTTCACTGATGTTCTTCTCCTGGCTTCTTTGCTTTTAGGTGCCCAAAAAGACAGAGGAGGAGGTGTCATCATCAACATCACCCGTTGTACTGCCAGGCTGAAGTCCTGCTGCGCGTCACGTCCACGTGTGACCACAGACATCTCTGCAACTTGTGCACCTGCGTCCTGCTGACATCTGAAGAAGATGGCCCCAAAGAAAGGTACAAGGTCCTCCAGTAGCAATAAAGTTGCCAGTGAGAAGAAGGGAGAGAAGAAGGAAGTGGCACTTGCCAAGACTGGGGTGCCGGCCGATGTGTTTTTTGGGAAAAAAAACTTACGCCTGCAGCAGCGGTGTCCAGCGGGGACCAAGCTGGGAGCAGCACCTCTGCATCAGTGGCCCCACCCCAGCAACCTAGGCCCAAGCCCATGACTGTGGCAGAGGTAGCCAGTCTACTAACGACCAGTGATGTTGAAATGTCATTATCGCAAAGTAGTACCCAATCCACGCACTCGCAGGCGCAAACTCAGGAGATAAGTGGGCAACCCCAGCCGCAACCCGAACCGCAGCTGGAACTGCAACCCCAGCCGGAACCACAGCCGCAACCCCAGCCGGAACCGCAACCACAGCCGGAACCGCAACCACAGCCGGAACCGCAACCACAGCCGGAACCACAGCCCACAATAGTAGCTGTTCCACCTGAAGTAGGGGCAGTTCAGGAAATCAAGCTTTTTGCAGACGGAGAGGAGCAAGCCACTGTTCCAGAAGATCCAGTGTCTTCCATACCCCCAGCAAGGAAAAGGAGGCTTAGTACATCAACTTCTTCTTCAAGCCCCGCTTCTGATGATCTAGATGCCACTTGGAAGCCACCAGCTCAGCCTGAGAGTGATGCACACCACAAGACAAGGCTAGTGAAAAGGAAGGTTCCCGAAAGCCTTACAGTTATGGAGGTAGATGTAGACGAGGGGGGTGATGATGATGAAGAGCCAGTCATCACGAACATCACTCCTGGGCCTGCGGAGATGGAGACCAACATTATTAGACTATCCCAAATCGCTGCGAGGGATGTAGCACGGATACCACCAACACAGGTAACGCCAACACGACCTCCAGCTTCCATATTTGCCTTTGCAAAGGCCCGGCAGGGACCTACATCAAGCTCAACCACCACCTCAGTAGGTGGTGGTAATGTAAGAGCACAGAGTCAAATTCCATGCACACCCTCCATTTCATCTGGTATTGAAAGTGGCACCTCCAGCAGTGCCAGAAAGTTCTCCTCCCCAGTTTGGGACTTCTTTTCGGTTAGCAGTAAGGAGGAGAACATTGCTATATGCTCAATTTGTCGGCAGGCTGTTAGGCGGGGTAAGCTTGGTACAAACTATGGTACCGGAGGACAAACAAGTCATCTCAAAAAACACCACACTATCAGGTGGGAGGCTCACCTACTTCACTTACAAAAAAGTAAAACTGGACCCATTGCTGTTGTTGTGGATGAAGAAGTAGGGGAAGATATGATCGCGGAGGAAGGTCAACAAGAGGGAGACATTTATAGCCCTACCCCCAGCAGTGTACTGGTAACGCCCGCATCCTCAGCAACATCTCAGTGGCACAGTAGTAAGAGTCAACATGGGACAGCAAGGCAACCGGGCACTGCAATGAGCAAAAGTGCAGCGTCGTTGAGCCTAGCTGGGTTCAAGAAGAAAGGTGCAGCAGTAAGGAAAATATTCCAGCCTACCATTGACAGCATGCTTTGGTCGGAGGGGCAGTACCAACGCAACCACCCAACGGCATGGTTGTACAATGCGAAGGTCGCTAAAATGTTAGCACTGGACCTTCTCCCTTTTTCATTTGTGGAAGGGGTGGGTTTCCTTGAATTTGTGTCAGCCATCTGCCCTAAATGGAAGGTTCCCAGCCGTTCCTATTTTGCCCGAGTTGCTGTTCCAGCACTACATCACGATGTGCTTGAATTGGTTGGACAAGCTTTGCAGCAGAGTGCTGTTCACAAAATCCACCTGACAACAGACATGTGGACCAGTTGCCAAGCCACTGATTACATGTGCATCACTGCACACTGGGTCTCTTTTGTGGGGGTTAGAGACAAGCTATCTGAAGTAGGTGCTGTTGACACAGCTGCAATTTTTAATGCTTCTCGGAAACATGCAACTATAGCCATGTTCGCCATGGAGAAATCTCATACTGCTGAAAACCTTTTGGAAGAGTTTAACAACAAGGTCTTTGAATGGCTGCGCCCCAGAGGGCTTCACATTGGTTTTGTTGCCACGGATAATGGCAGTAATATACTTAAGGCCATGACGCTTGGTAAGTATTTCAGGGTCCCGTGTTTGGCGCACTGCATTAACATTATAGTTCAAGACTTTCTGAAAAAAGAACCCATAGTCAGCAACTTACTGACCACCTGCCGCAGAATATGCACGCATTTCAGCCATTCTTTTAAAGCCCGGAAGCAGCTGAGGATCATTCAACGTGACTATAGAATGCCAGTCAAAGCACTGATCCAGGAGGTGGCAACACGTTGGAACTCAACGTATTACATGCTTGACCGTCTGTTTGAGCAGTACAGACCAATCAATGAATATGTCATGCAAAGGGCGGATGCTGCTGTGAAAGGCATGACCCTTCAGGTGGACCAATGGTGCCTAGTTAAATCTCTTACAGAGATGCTTCTTCCTTTCGAGGTCTTCACACGTGAAGTCAGCAAGGAGGACTGTACTATGGGCCAAGCTATCCCATTGTTGCACATGCTAGAGCAAGAGCTGAAGAGAGTGTGTGAAGCGTACATAGGTGTGGAGGAAAAAAAGAAGCATACCAGTTGGCGGAGAGCTTATCATGTCGCTTAAGTGAAAATGCAAGGGTGCAAAATAAGATTCTGTCACAACAACATTACATTTGTGCCACAATTCTGGATCCACGGTACAAAGCGGCACTGCACAGTAAGACATTACTCCCTTTTTCAGAAGTGGATGTTGCCCGGTACAAAACTTGGATAGCTGAGGCAGCCAGTACATTGGAAAATGAACGGCTGGTAATTAAAGGCCTCAAACCCACATCAAGTACTGCAGCAGGGCATCCTGCGTCAAGTTCAACTTCAGAGCCTGTGGGCAGTGCATTTGGTTCACAGCTGTCACCAACACTATCGACAACAGCAAGAACCGGATCATCATCAGCCCCAGTACAAACGGCACAGAATTGGTATTTACAGCAAGGACTTGCTAGGTCCAGTGCTGATGCAAAGACAAAAGAGGGCGCACTAAGTTTAGCACCCCTGAACATTGACCGAATGGTCCAGGCCTACCTGGATGACCCAACAGAGGTCTTCATTGATCAAAACCCATTGCGGTATTGGTATGGCAAAAGGGGCCAATGGCCAGTGCTCAGCAGGCTGGCGATCAACTATCTGGCTTGCCCTATCGCAAGTGTCTCTTCTGAACGTGTTTTCAGTGCTGCTGGTTCCATTGTAACAGTGAAAAGGACCAGTCTCTCACCCATAAACGTGGAGAGGTTAACCATGATCAAAATGAATCAGCAATTTATACCACCGAATTATACAATACATGAATCACCGCAGGAAGATGAGGACAGCGGCTCAGGTGATGGAAGTAGCGTGTTGGATGCTGATTACCTACTTCTGGTTGAACCTCCAGAGTTTGAGGACGAGCTATACTTCCCTGACGGTGACAACTAGGCTTCCAGTTCTTACTGTGGTTCTCCCTTATTTACTTCTATTTCTGTGTCTGTCTTTCTGTTTGGAAACTTCAAATCACAACAAATCCATCACCACCGTCTTCTTATTTTATTGCCTTATGAGTTTCAGCTCTCTGCATTTCAGTCCACTCCTCCGAGTCCTGCTCCTCCATCCTCCTGAATCGACCTAAATCTATTGCCCTCAAGCCAGATGATGATTGGATGTAGCATAATCGAAGAAAACCTAATCTTGCCTCGTTGAGTCTCTCCAAAAGAAGTGGAACATGATGATGACTACTATAGCTATCACCCTTTCAGAGCCGATACAGACTGCCCATTAACTGAAGATGAGAAGGAACAGGTAATGAATGATGACATGCATTGGACGCTGACTGAGTGATTTGTGTTGTTGTTGTTTGTAGTGCATGAAGGTAATTCATTGTGTACTATTATCTAATCTACACACTAAAAGTAACCCAATGCAATGTTTCTTTCCAATCTGGTTTTTCAATAACAATTTTCTACTTCTACTGCAGGCCGATCCATTGCATTTTGAATATGGAAAGGGGACTCAATCTGTACACTACTGCACACTGAGTTGGACAACACACCATGATGATGACCACAGTGACATTATCTCTTCGCACTCCAGTCACTCAGTACGATCCGAGATGATTGATGGAATAACTCAGTGCGTTTCATGAGTGCATTACAAGGTAACCAAGTCAACAACAACCACTGCAGACCTACATGTCTGTGTAGTGGTGGAGTCGAGTGTGGTGGTATGGTATGACTGACAGCGGGGCATTGATTTAGTCACTTAATTTGTAAAATGCTATGTTGCTGTATATCTGCTTTGTCTGCCTCTGTCAAAAAAGGTACGCTAAATGGAGGATGTGTCACGGGTGCCGTGGGCCTGCTCAGTCCTGTTGTTGTTGGAGGTTAATGTTGGAAACAGACTAAGTTAGACATGATGTATCCAAATCCATGCCGCCTCTGAAAGTGTTCTTGTTGCACTCCACCGTAATTTAGGCATTTTTTTTCTACTTGATTTTTCAATATCCCTTTGGTTTTCCCATCTGCAATTACAGGCCGGCCCTTACCCTGTGCTACACTGGGAAAAACAACTCTCACTTACCTTACCAATGAATCTACATGTGCCAGGCAGGCAGTGGCGTCACGCAAGATTGATGGCCGGAGCGTCCATGGAATGGAGGACCAAGACGAACGCCGAGATGCAACTCCCCATTTTGACCAGGATAACATACAGTAACAGTATCAACTTTCATCATCTTTTAAATTTCGATTCTTTTTTTGTCTTCAATCATTACTACTGTGTGTTGTTGTTTTTATGTTTGCTCTCTGCTTATATAATTCAATTCATCCCTACAGCATTTTTGGACTTTTCTTTGCTATCTTTAAGCCCGGGCGGGTACAAAAGAACAGAAACTGTATGTAATTCGGGTCTCTCTGAGGGCAGACAGGCAAGGCAAATAGCATAATATACTGCTGCCCTGTACTGTCTAATTGTCTAGTAGTAGTAGTTAGTAATATCATTAACCATCAAGTTATCATCATCATGCATGCATTTCCTTTTTCTCCCTTAACTGATTTATGGATATGGTTGTCTGCCAATATTGTGTTTTGTTGTTGTCCATGCGTACTGTTTTTCTTTCTCAAACCTTTCCCAAAACCCCCCTTCCCAACCATTCTTCAAACCCTAATCCTCTTCCCCCGGGCTGTGTGGCTTATTGAGGTGTGACTAAATTAAATGTACACCAATAATTTATCACACGCTTGCTGGGGCGGATGTGGCTAAAGCAACATAAATGCATTTTCAAGGCAGGGCGCAGATCTTCTTCTGCTTGCCCACCCTCCTATGAGCAGTATATTTGGGTTTTTTGTACCAAAGGAACCGAATCCATCAGCATTAAATGCCATCATAGATTGGATTTGTCATCATCCGAAACAGCACTAACGGTTACGCTTGTGTCGAGTCACGGACCACGGTGTACTGTAGGCCTAGTCGAGTGACTCGACACAGCTAGAGTTTGTAACTCTATGTACTAGGCTATCCCCGCAACCATTATGTTTCCTTGTATTTTGGCATATTATTGTTTGGCAGTAAGTTCCGTACTGTACTTTGTTCTACTACTCCTCCCACAGTCTCTCTCAGGCGACTGACTGTCTCATTTTCTTTTATTTGCAAGTGCTACTGCCAGGGTCTACTACTACTACCACCACAACCATGGCATGTTGGGAAAGAAAACCATCACCACCATGCAGCCATCGCCGTGCCCAAGTTAAACATCAAGCACAGGTAAGAGAAGAGGTTTGGGTGAGGCATAATTAATAACGGATTTTTTTTCATTAATTCTATTTCACACACCCCTTTGAGTCCAGTTGCAGAATGCATAGATTATCAGGGGAGACTGACAGTACTAGTAGGACAAGTCCCTCAGTGACGGGTACCGCATCTGTCTGTTTGTGTCTTAGTAACTCAGCCAATTATTAAAATCAAACACTGGCTGTGGCACTGCACCAGCAAGGAAACCGTGTGACGTAAAACAGTAACCCCACCCACAAAACATTAACCACATCGTATATTAAGTCTAAATATGTAATTTAATACCCTAACAAAAATAAACTATGTAAAAAAATCCCACAACACCTGACCCACCCCCTCCCTAACCCCAACCAATGTTCATGTCCCGCAACGAAAAAGTCCAACAAATGTCCAAAAGTCCAAAACCCAACGCCCGATTCCCACCCACCCAAATAAGAACTAAAAAAGGGGCAATAAAGAAACGGGGTCTCAGCGGGCTCGCCTCTCCAGGACACGGATGCGCTCCTCCAGGCGGGCCACGCGGTGCTTCAGCGCGCGGCAGTTGCATCCACAGTGGGGGTGGGCAGCAGTGCTTCTTCCTGTGTGGCGGAGGGTGGCTGACAGGCGGTGACGCCGTAAGACTGGGGGGGTGTCTGGGGCCCGGGGCATTGGAGGAGGCTGCAGCTGCTGCCGCCTCCTCCTCCTCCTCCTCTAGAACAACCAGGCGCCGGTATTCGGCCTGTATGGCCTCCAGCTTACGGCGCCGGGCCTTGGCTGCCAACTCCTTCCGGTTGACTTTAGGAGTAGCTATATCAAGAAGAAAAAACAAGACTATTGTAAAATATACTCTTAGCAAAGCAGTCAGACAAATACATTCTACACATAGTGGCACAGTAGCACTAGCAAGCACAGTACGTAACATTTGTGGTATGTATCTATCCTCCCACTACCTCGGCCTCGAACATTTGGGGGAGTTTCAGGCATTCCGCCACCCATGCATCTGATTCATATCACACACCTATGCATGCATGCCACGTATCCTTCTCTGCCAGTCATAAACATAAAATCTCGCCCGTCCTGCCTCCTTCCACCCTTCTTTCCCTTTTCGTTCAACCCATCCATCAAGGTCATCTGATCAGACTTTTATTCTTCTCCATAAAAATTTCACAGCTGAGTTGAAGTCCGATAGAGGCCATTGGTTACTCTCAGACTCCTGTCGCTAATGCTATTGCTAATGCTGCTAAGTAAAGGGTGTCTTCTTCAAACGGCGTTCACAACTACTTCTTACTTAAGTCTCAACAGTACAGTATACATTACACCCTTGCAGCGAGTGTAATGTCAATAAGTAAGGATTAGGAATATAACTTACCACCGCCCGCCACTGCTGCTGGCTCACCCCCTGCAGCTACTCCAACTGCCGCATCGCCTGCACCCTCAGCGGCCGCGTCACCTTCACCGCTGGCCCCGGTACTGGTGGTCGGTAGTACGCCTAGAAAAAACATTACACATTTTTCAGATGCCATATACACCTCCCCCTATTTTTCACTAGCATGAATGAAAAAAAAGTTAATACATATACAACATACATCACTAGTATAAATCAGGTAGTAGACTAGACACTAGTAGTGTTATATGGTCCCTAGGGTCATTTTAGTCTTTGCTAAGTTACCCCGAGCCATGCAACCATTTTAGCTCTGTCTTTTATTTTTGCGCAAGTTACCTCGCAGCTTGTTGTGAAATACGCCTTTGAGGCCACATGAGCTCATACTGCTACTGTCTGAGCACTGCGTACAAGGTCGAGAAACAAGCGACTTTGTTATGGAGTTATGGTGTTAGTCCATATTGCTTATCCATAAAAAAAAAAAACAGTTTTTGGCACGACTGAGAAATGCTTGCACTATACTAACGTGCACCATTTTTCTCATTACAGACGGAAGATTCACTTATAAGAAGAACCAGAGCTTTGCAGAGCTTATGATGTCACCACTACTAGGTTCTTCTAAGGTGAGGGCTCCCCAGAATTCTCACATCTCCATTTAGAATTTTATATAAACTAGATTCCTACCAAGGGGAGGGTGGTTCGCCCACCACTGTTCAGTTATCATGATCTCGCCTTTTGGCTTCTATGGACTTTTAGTTGTAAGTAACTTGTAAGTCTAACTGTAACAATGTTTATTGTTTTAATCTTATACATTTTGCTGTTGCTGCTGCATTATACAACATACAGAGCTTGTCAGTTGGAAATAAAAAGAAACCTTTTGAACTTACATAGACTCGGTGGTATTTGGTGTGGACTTACACAAGAGTGAGCAAAAGGGTGTGCATTGCTTCCGCGACACAGGTTGGGAGTGTTATGTTGTCTGGGTTGTCTACTCATTGGGTATTTTGGGGGTGGGGGGGCCTTTCGGAGTAATGAGACACTATAACAAGTCGGTCAGGGGATTGTGGTGGCTTCCGATTGAGGTGTGAGGAAGGTCCAACCTCCCATCACCAACGACCTATTTTCTTGTGCAAAGTTCTGTATGTGCAGAATCCCTACAACAGTAGTAGTATGTCCTATCCTATCTAAAATTCTAAAATTTGGTTGGGCATTTTCTTGGTGGGAATTGTCAAAAAGCCTCAAGAATAAGAAGACTAGAAGTAGTAGAAGAGGACAACCAAAACTCAATGGCTATAGCTATTGGTGAATGAGTTTAATTTAAAATATTTGAAATAAAGAGTGGGCAACTGGGCAAGCTTGGCTACAGACAGACTAATAGTAGTAGTACAGAGAGTCATAGCAGACGCAGTTAGAGGCAGGGATAACAAGAATTTAGAAACAGATAGTATAGAGCAAAGAAGATTTTGTAAAAATGCGAATCAGGATACCGAAATAATAGTTCGGAAAAAATAAGGTGCAGGAAAAGTTTAGGAAATATAATTATTAATATTAACCACTGGTGGACTTACTGGGGCCAGCAGCAGAGCCCTCGATAGAGGAGCGGTCCTGTCCCTGGGAGGCATCGTCCAGATCTTGTGGGCCCACCGCCTGCGACCCCGTCTTCTTGCCCCTGGGTGCTGCTGATCATGTAAGATTTCATAAAGAAAGAGACAAAAATTAAAGTTTGGTGTGAAATATATAAAATATTTTAAAATAGGCACCAAAAACATTTTTGGTTACAAAAATTGCAATAAAATTGACCTATCTGATCGACTGGTAGTATTGCGAGATTCACGGACCGTCTAGCAAGCCTAACTACCACCTGACCTAGCCCACCGATTCCAATCCAGACGGGCCAATTGTTCAGTAAGTCTGCATTTCCATTTATTTTAGTCCTCAAAAATGCATAGATGGAGGACACATGCATACATTTTTGCATACACCAAATTGTTGGCTGGTTGCTGCTAATGTTCTGCTAGTGATGATATAAGCCTATTAACACTCAGTAAACAAACTACAAAAGGTTCTGCTAAGGACTGGGGTAAGCATCACTCAGCAGCCCGTGACGTGACAGAGGATGCGTCACGCACACAACTTAGAAATTACCAACTAATAAGTAACTAAACCTATCAATCCACCACTATCCCTTCTTAGTGGCACGAGGACAAAGGAAGGACTACTCTCTCTAGCATTACATCACTTAAGTTCTCTAAAGTAAACTCTTACATAATCATCAGGCCAAGCGAGCGCAAAGTTGCAAACAAGTAAGATTAGTAGCGTCGAGCGCCTGTGTCATAACAATCACAGATTTTTAAACGTCATTTACCTGCAATGTAAGCAGCAGCATTCTTGCTGGTCGGAGAAAAAAAATATTCGCAATATATAACACAGAGCAGAAGAACACAAAGTAGTAATATTAAATAGCTACTCACCAAGCCCCGGGACCTCCACTCCTAGCAGGTCCAGCAGGTCCTGCTCCCGGTCCAGAATATCGGACCACCGGTGCGTCAGCTGATTCTGGGTGCGCCGGACACCAGAGCAGCGAAACACTGCCCGCCGCACCTTGCCCCACCGCTGCCGACGCTCCCGGAGCCCGTACCCGGACCCAGGCCTGCCGCCTGCTGCCAGGGTTAAGGGGAGGTGGCGCTGAACGAAAAAACCAGTGCGGCCACCTCCGCCTCATTAAATAAGGCCCGTGCCTGCACCCCTCTTTGGCGCCGTCTTCCGCAAGGAAGGCGGTCGCGGCTCTGGCTCCGACTTCGAGCCCTGTGGCCCTTTGCCATGGTTCTGGGTAGGCGGGGGACGGAAAAGAAAAGGTAGGAATTAAATAAAGTAAGTAAAAGAAATGAAAAAGCAGGTAATAGAAAAAGTGTGAAAAAGTAGTTAAAAACACACAAAAAGTAGAGAAAAACTCAAAATATAGAATCAGGAAAATAGAGAGATAGATAATAAACAAAAAAGACCCAAAATAAGTTTACAGAAACAAAGGATTGGAAAGATAGAGGGAGGATTGAAAAGCAGGCCCAGAACCATAGAAATAGAGTGAAAAACAAGATGGCCGCGCCCATTGCGACCGCATGGGCAAGTTCGCGCGATATTTCCCCCCGAGCACGCAAAAGCGTCGCGAACACGTAATACGCGTTCCCGAACAGGAAACCCTTATCGCGAACGGGCGGGAGCATGCAATACGCGACCCGGAACAGGAAATACCATCGCGAGCGGGCGGGACAAGTGAAAACAAGATGGCCGCGCCCATTAGCGACCGCATGGGCAAGTTAGCGATATATTTCCTCGCGAGCACGCAAAAACACATCGCGAACGGACGGCACAAGCAATTCCGCAATTTCGCGGAAGTTCCGCGAGCTCGCGGAATTTGTTAGCAATTTCGCGAGGATTTGCGTAACGCGACTACGCAAATTCCGCCCACCCCTGTAAAATATGACTGTTTGACTTCCAGTTAGTTCAAGGAATGACCCTGATGTGGTCATGAAAAGACGTGTCTCGTGTGTATTGCAACTAGTAGATAAGCCGATGAACTTCCCATGTCTTGCATGTAGCCCCGCACCTAGCCCCGCCCACTCTACACATTAAAATGAGTACCAGCACCACATCCTTCCCATTCGAAGCACTGACTGAGGGTGATAACCATTGGACAGTCTTGTGTAGTCCACCCACGCGTACATGTGGGCCCTCCATGATCCATGTCACCTGCGGCAAAGTGATGTCATGGGCAATGACGGAAGTGAGGAGAGCTGTCTGCCCCACGCACAGATGGCGCATCAGCTCAACAGACCCAGCACTGAGGGCAGCAGGGGTCACATGTGCAGGGGCAGCTGTGCCTGGTGTGAAGGCACATGCATATAGACAGCACATCGACCAATGTGTAGTCTGCCCACATCTACTGTCCATTGTCAGGCGGACCTAGCAAAAGATCACAAGGCAACACATCTGTGTTGGTGTACCCACTGTGACCAACACTGCGCAACAACCAACGTACTCGCCCTGTGCATGGCCCACCCCGCAACGGTGGTCACATTCAGTGGCACTATCTCACACACACATCCCTATCATGAGGCATGGTGTGACCAATGTACAGGGCTGAGTTTGCGCTCATCCGGAGAGTCCTGAACAGGTGACACATGTAACCCACTAGTCATTCTGTGTTGTCACCCACTGGCATTGTGCAGTCAATGTGCGGGCCAGGCCTGCTGGGACTGAGAAGGGCAGCATGGCCCCAGCCTGACATTCACATGAGCAACAAGTGCACTGAGACCTGCATTGCCAATTGTCTGTGTCACTGGATGTCTGACATGAAGTTGCCATGTACCACCACTCGGGAGGGACAGACATGTCAAAGCGCCCGAGAGCTCACATACCACTGCCACCTGCAGTCAGCATGGTGAGCAGTGCATGTTTGAACACCACAGGCTCTGACTCATAGTGCTGCGGATCAACGACATGTGTGTGTCCCACATGCACTCCCACACACACTGCAGTTATCTCTCACACAACTTTCGCAAGGAATAGCCATGTGCAGTGTGCGTGGAGCTCGGAATCCAGGATCTCC
Organism: Calotriton arnoldi; assembly: GCA_963921515.1. Classification (NCBI taxonomy): domain Eukaryota; kingdom Metazoa; phylum Chordata; class Amphibia; order Caudata; family Salamandridae; genus Calotriton; species Calotriton arnoldi. Next base: position 121,569 of record CAWUFW010007258.1, read on the forward strand.
AGCTCCTCGCTGGTGAGTGGACCTGGACATGTCCTCAGCGTCATCCACGTGTAGGTGGAGAGGTGGCAGCAGCAGGTGTTGTTGAGGGGTGCCAGGCTGCAGTCCCAGGTAGCTGTGGTAATGCCGGTCTCACTCACACACTCACATAGCCCCCTGGGGCAGTTTCAGTGGGTCCAAGCTGCTGCAATTTGTGTACCATGTCTGCCAGCTTCAATTGCAGACGATGGCCTGCTCCCAGCTGGCCCGGGACGCTTACCTCCATAGTGGAACACGCAGGGTGCAACCGCGAGGGTCATTGGAGTTGGCCGTAAGGGCCTGGCCCATGGCGGGTACAGTCCGCTGATGCCATGTGCACCACACAGTTTAATGTGTGCAATGCATCTGCAGGTGTGGCCATGATTTGTGTGTGGGTGCAGGTCCACAATGGACGGGGCCACAACATGCTGTGTGCATAGGCAGGGACGGCCAGTGGCCAGCCTCCACATGTCTGTTGGCATATCATCATGTACACATTGGCATGGGAGCATGGGATATGCATATGCACACACATGCCATCTTTCACTATGGACATCTGCCACTTGGCACATGCAACGTTACGTGTCACTTGTGATGTGTATTTGCAATCACACAGCCGTGTTGGCATGGAGCTGTCAATGTGTACACCTGACAATGTTTCTGGAGGTGTGATCCGTACAGTGCTGTACATAGGGTGCAGTAGGGACATCAATGACTGTCTCATATCCCCTCGTGCCACAGGTCCCACTTGTTTTGGCCGCTCAGCCTGTGTCCATAGCGTTGTTGGTGTGTGCCCTACTCACCCAGCCTCGGAAGCAGTGTGATGCACAGCAGCTAGTCATGTTGCCGTGGTGTTGCAGCTTTCCGAATATGCAGTCTGTTACCATCAGCATGCCTTACAAGTTGTTAAGGCCTAACTCCCCATGTGCATGCTCATAGCAATGGTGTGTGTCACTGCCCATTGCTATTGGTAGGGGACCTGTGTAAGTGTATTGTGGCTGTGCTGTCCCTACTTGTCAGCTGTTCTGTGATTCAATTGCTTGGTCAGTCATTTTTGTTTTGTGTATGTGAAAATGCCATGTGGCGTGTTGCTTTGACATGTGTCCACTTCCATCTTTCCTAGGAGGAGACCAAACATACATCGCCCCTACCAATTGCTGTCAAACATGGAGGATGTGGAGGTAATCCGGAAGTTCCGTCTGGACCGACCCACCCTGCATCGCCTATGTGCCTTGTTGGAACCCCACCTCCGTCCTCGCAGGGTGTATCCAACTGCAGTTACCCCCACGGCTAAGGTGATGGCTGCACTGCATTTCCTCGCCACTGGGTCATTCCAACACACAGTGGGCAGTGGAGGTGGGATGTCCCAGCCCATGTTCAGCATGGTGCTAAGGGATGTACTGTCAGCTATGATGCTGTACAGGAACAGGTACTTCAGATTCCCCAGGGCTCGTGAATTGGCGGCAGTGAAGGGTGCTTTCTATGCCCTTGGACGGATCCCCCACGTTGTTGGTGCAATAGATTGCACCCATGTTGGCCTTGTTGCACCACAGGCCACTGAGCACCTCTACCGCGATAGGAAGCACACCCACTCCCTGAATGTGCAAGTGGTGTGCCTTGCGGACATGGTCATTTCACACGTGTGTGCGAAGTTTCCAGGATCGGCACATGACGCGCACATCATGCGCAACAGCATCCTACCACGTCTGATGACCAATCTGCAACCGGACCGTGCTTGGATTGTTGGTGAGTATGTGGAGTAGTGTAGCGTGCTGGCTGTGCGATGCTGTCTTGTGTCCAGTTGGACTTGCAATGATTCTCTGTGTCCCTCACACCCAGGTGACTCTGCTTACCCGAATGGGCCCTGGCTGCTCAGCCCATTACGACATCCTCGGACCCCAGCTGATGTCCGCTACAATGAGGCACATGGGAGGACCAGACGTGTGGTTGAGCGGACCTTTAGCCTCCTCAAGTCCAGGTTCAGATGCCTGGACCGCACCGGGGGCGCACTGGCGTACTCCCCACAGAAGGTGTGCCAGATAGTAGTGGCTTGCTGCATGCTGCACAATCTGGCTATTCTCAAGCAGATCCCCCTAATTGTGGATGACGGAGATCAACCAGGGCCCCAGCCTGCAGACCAGGACGGGTCGAGTGAAGAGGACAGTGGAGAGGAGGAAGCTGTGAATGTGCGTCAGCAGCTCATCGCCCGCTACTTCACTTGACGGTGAGTGTCCATGTACGACGGCTGATGTAGCTGTAGTTGTGCAGGTGTATGTGTGCTCTGTCACGGAGGCCTTTTGTTCACTGAGTGCTGTGTGTCAATGGTCCATGTCCAGGTTAGTATGCCACTGACAGTGGCTGTTGCATTGTGCCCTGTTGCTGTGTGAGATGTGTGTACATTGCTTGTAGTTGGTGACAAGTACTGTGTGATGAGTGTGTGACACAGTCATTGAATGTACTCTTGTTCTGTTTTTCACCCCTAGGTCCCTACAGTCTCTCCTGTCCCATCGACATAACACACAGCAGATGCATTTCTGCTCATGGTGGCGATTGCACATCGTTGAATAAACCCAGGACACATAAAGCAGATTGTGATCAAGGTGTATTTATTTACAGTGGTGACATGTGATTGTGTGCAAGGTGATGACAAAAGTGGTGCATGCTGTGACAATGATTTGACGGCCATGGCTGCGTGATGGTCAAGGTGTACCCATGAAGTTCTATGTCCACAGTCCAACAGACACATGCCATTCACATGGCAGTGTGGGGTAGGATCGTAGTCCAAGTCAATGCAGTAGGTGGTCAGGGTGGCTGGCTGCCTCACTGGCCTTTGGTGCGTGCGAAGTCCTCTCTGGACACCTGTTTCCTCTTCGGACGGCCCCTTCCACGTTTGGAAGGGGGGGTGTGTGTTGGTGTGCTGCTGGTGGTGGCTGAGGAGTGCTCACTCGCTGTGGACACAGGGGAACGCGATGCTGCACGAGCCTGCGCCACAGCAGGTGGTGGCGGAGGTGGTATTGCTGGCCTTGCTTGTGCCCTCCCCCCACCACCAGCTGGCCCAAGAGGGCCACGATTTGGCCCATATGGGCGTCCATGGACCTCAACACCCCAAGGACCTCCCGTGTGTCGGTAGCCGGCCTGGCCCATTCTCCTTGGGCCACTTCATAGGCCCCAAGGACTCTGTCGATTTGCGGCAGGGCTTGGCTCCCAGGCACAGATGGCGTTGGCCTGACCCTGCTCCTCCTACCAGTACTGCTGCCACCGACCTGCCCACTAGCCACATTGCTCACCACGGTCCTCGCTCTGGCTCCCAGGGTGGACCCAGACGGCCGGGCCACCCCTTGCGCTGGTTGAGTGGTCAGGGATGGCGTGGTGGTGGTGGTGGTTGTGGCGGTGGTGGCCGCAACGACCGTGGCAGCAGGGGTCTGTGACTGGTCAGCAGCCCTGGGTGATGGGTTGGTGGGTAGGAGGGGCCCTGGGGAGCGGTTGTGCCCTGCCACTCCAGATGGGCCTGCTGGGTGGTCCGCGTCCGAAGAGGTGTCCAGCTCCTCTACATCCGTGAGTCCGGGTCGGGGGCTTGCGGACTGGCTGTGCTGGCTGCTGTCTCCCTCTACAGCATCCAGCAGTTCGGCACCTGTGGGAAGAATGAGATAGGTCATTGTGTTGCACCTAGCAAAGTATGTATTGGTTGTCTGACATTCACAGTTCGTGCACTGTCGTGCACAGGTTTCCCAGAGGCGTGTGTGTGGATGTACGATGTGTGTATGCGTGAGCTAGGCAATGGAACTGTGTGATGTGGACATGTGGCATGGGACGGATTAGCAATGCCGATGTGTGTGTGTTGCTATGCTCCTACATTTTGTGGCTTGGGTGTATGCGGGCTCCAGACCCATCGACGATGTTGGGTTGAACTATGGTTTTGGGGTTCAGATGGAACGCTTAGGAACGCAGATGGCAAAAGGGGGTACAGCCCCCTCAACGCTTTTGGGTTGAAATATGGTTTTGGGGTTCAAATGGAACGCTTAGAAACGCAGATGGCAAAAGGGGGTACAGCCCCTCAGCGCTTTTGGGTTGAAATATGGTTTTGGGGTTCAAATGGAACGCTTAGACACGCAGATGGCAAAAGGGGTACAGCCCCTCAACGCTTTTGGGTTGAAATATGGTTTTGGGGTACATACTGTGAGTCATGGGTGCAGAACGTGACATGTGTTCTGGCAACATGACAGTGCATAGACGAAGGTGTGTGTCTGTCTAACATACCCGGCATATCTGCTGACTGTTATCATTTATGGACATTACATTGGTAGCATTGTTGTGAGTTCGTGCTTGTTGTGTGCCACACGACGTATTGCAGATGGGCAAAATCCTTGGTGTGCGTGCTGCCCTCGAACATGTGCATCAATGCAGTGCTCTTGGGGTGTTGACTATATTATGTGTGTTGTTACTCACAGTGTGACGTGCGCTTCAGTCACTGCAGGCACATGATTTGTCATGGGCAGGTATCTTTGCATGACTACTGTATGAGGGCCAGCTGTTCGGATGACATACCTTTCATGACACTGGGGCTGACAGATGAGATGGATGATATGTTGAATGTGCATTGTGTGCCTGTGTGTTTCATGGGTCCAGTGGTGTTTGTTTGCAATATTGTGGTTCCACGCTGTTACTTCTAGTAAGGTTTGTCTTACATGGGCGTTGTTGTACGATGTGTGGGTGACAGGCAGTAAGGACTACATGGACAAGACTTCGATGGTGTTGCTGATGTGTGTGATGGGTGGCACACTGCCTGCCGTGTGGGTCTGTACTCCAGTGGGATTTGTGCATGCAGACGTGGCTCCTTAGGTGTTGCTGTATCTGTGATGGGTCATGTGGGGTATGACTCTGTAATACATGTCCGTGTGCACATTGGTCACATGATTGTGACAGGGAGCAGTGCTGCGTGTTCCTCTGCTACGTGACATGTCCCATGTGTCAGTCGTAATACAGTCCTCATGCCTACAGACACCCCGCCCTGTACAGTTTCCCACTTACAGGTTGTTTTTGAGTGCGCAATGCAATGGATGCCACATGGTTATGGGCGGGAGGGGTGCTCCATGTTGCTGGTCTGTGGGAGTGGGGGCAGTGTTGTGAGTTGTGGTGATGGCCTGACACCCACAGAAACCCCTGCATGTTGGGTGAGATGTCTACCTGTCGGCTGCAGGTGTGCACTGCAGTGGCTGACACATGGGTGTGGGGAGTGCTCCACCTTGCTGCGCTGTGGGACTGGGGGCCTGGTGGCTGTTGTACTTCAGCTGTCCCCCCTCCGAACCACTGCCTTTGTGTTGCGGCTACTTACCTGTTACTTGTCGGTTAGTGCAGCTATGGCTGACACATGGGTGTGGGGAGTGCTCCTTCTGGCGCTTCTGGAGTACAAGGGGACCTGGTGGGAGTTGCGGTGCTGGCTGACTGTACACATGCCCCCATGGTTTTGTTAGTTGGTAGGTTTGGGCTGTGTGTGTGAGTGTCTGTTGCATGTGTGAGTGATGTCTTGTGTATTGTGTACTGGACATGGGGGTGTTTGTCCCTCGGAGCTATGGCATAGTGGTAGTGCATGTGAGTACATAGCGGTGTGCTGGTATACGTTTGTTTGTACTTACCAGCCTCAACTCCCCTGGTAATCCGGTGAGGATCTCCGGATGTATGATGACTCGCACCTTCTCCTCCCACGCCTTGAAGGTCTTGAATAGCGCGGGATTACCTCCGCCAGTCCTGGCAGCCAGCTGCTGATTTTTGGCCTCCTTCTTCTTGACCACGCTTTTCAGGTCGTTCCACCTTTTGTTGATTTCGCCTCTGTTGCGTGGCACGTTCCCGACTGCATTGACCTGGTCTACGATCCTGCTCCACAAACGGTTTCTGGTGGATAGTGGTGTCTGTTGGACCTGGTTGCCATAGATTTGTGGGTGCACCTTGACGATCTCGTCGACCATGACCGTCAGCTCAGTGGAAGTGAACTTGGGCATTCTGTGTGATGCCATGGTGTGTGTTTTGGTGTTTGTGGTGCTGGTGCGGTGTGTGGTGTGTGATGTGCAGGGGGTTTGTGTGGCAGGTGTTTGGTGGTGGTGGTGATGGGTGTGATGGGTGCGTGTCTGTGGTGTGCTGCTGTCCTTTGTGTCTCGCTGTGTTCTGTGCTGTCGTCCTCCGTTTGTAATGTTGCAAGGGGTTGTGGTCTGTGAAGGGGCTGGTTTTGTTCTTGCCTATGTGGGTGTGTCATGATGGTCTGTTGTTTTCAGGTGTGTTGTGGCTGGTGTTATGGGATTTGTAGTTAATTTGTTTGTCCAGGGGGGGTGTGTTTCCGGGATGTGTACTGTGTTTGGGTATTTGTGCGTGGGTTGCTGTGTGGACTTGTTGGCCATGTTGTGTGTGTTTGTTTTTGTCCGCGGATGATTTCTGTGCAGGGACGTGGCCGCCAGAGCTTCCGCCGTGTCCATTTTCGTCACTGTTGTTTACGCTGGCGGGCGGTGTATTTGTGGATTTTCCGCGCTCATGTCGGTGCGATCCTAATTTCACGGCTGGTGTCTCGGTCGTCAGGGCGGGCGGTTTTGGGTTGTCGTGCGTATTTCCGTCCGTGGCGGGCGGATGGACTTGGACTCGGACATGGGCGGGCGGTATTTTTTGTGTATTTTCCGCCGCCGGCGGTTTTCGGCTCGCGCCATCGTGATTGCTCGGTCGGTATTCAGACGTGTGGGCGGGCGGATTTTTACCGCTATGGTAGATGGCGGATTTTTTACCGCCCGACATCGTAATGGACACCTTTATTTCTTCTAATTATTTGCAATTTTTTTAATTTCTATTTAATAAATAATTTTAAAATAATATTTAAATAACACTTCCAACCCTTATCCCCTAATAACCAAACATCCCACTCCTAAAACAAAACATATATTTTAACTTTTTAATATAAATTTCGTTTTTTAAATTAATTTCTAATTTCTAAAAATTTTAAATTCATATCTAAATTTACACTGATATTTTTAAAATACTCCCCACCCTTATCCCCTAATAACCCAACATCCCACTCCTAAAACAAAACATATATTTTAAATTTTTAATATGAATTTCGTTTTTTATATTAATTTCTAATTTCTAAAAATTTTAAATTAATATCTAAATTTACACTAATATTTTTAAAATACTCCCCACCCTTATCCCCTAATAACCCAACATCCCGCTCCTAAAAGAAAACATACATTTTACATTTTTCATATAAATTTCGTTGTTTAAATTAATTTCTAATTTCTAAAAATTTTAAATTAAAATCTAAATTTACACTAATATTTTTAAAATACTCCCCACACTTTACCCCTAATAACCAAACATCCCGCTCCTAAAACATATGTTACAAAAATTTTTTTATACATTTTCCATCCCAGCACTAGGGCCCATGACACACTGATCCTCCATGTACCACAGATCCTCCATTTACAATGGACCAATTAGCGTGATTCTCGCCCCCAAAGATTGCAACTTTTTGTTTAGTAAGTTAGTAGTAGGGTATAAGAGGATCTACTCTTAAGTAGGAGGAGCGCTATTCCTACATAATTTTTGAGCACAGAACGTTGATGCTGGAGAAGGTGCCACTATCTTCTATAGGCCATTTTCTTTATAGAAATATTCATTTTGGACTTTAAATTTGACTGGGAAAAGGAACGAGACCGATGTGGGAAACCTGTATGGGAGGTCCGTTGAGGAGGTCTTTAGCGGGACAGACAGTCAGTTTTGGGAATTCTATGCTGTGATCTACAATTTATCTGCTTTGGTGAACTTTTCATTCTCCATCTGAGAAGGGTATGCATAAAATTCTTTTCTAAAATGTATTTCTTATATGCTATTGAAACGTATTAAATGACTAATAAACTTGAATCTCACTCATGCATTTTAAGAAAATAGATAAAACTTTATTCTAATTAAAGCAACGAGTCTGTGCTTCTTTAGCTCAATATTAAGTGTAATGATTAATAGGTTTTAAATGTGATTGAGCTGGTCTTAATCACCATCAACTTATTCTATTAGTTGGTCCATCGACCAAAGAGCGGAATACCTTGATGTTTAGAACTGACAGGAGTAAAACTGATTATGTATGATGTTTAAGGTAATATCCTGTTAACTTTAACAAGGTATTCTGTTCTTCCAGCAATTTAATCCTTCTCCTTGGTGAAAGTGGATGTGACCCAGGGAATATCTGAGAGAGTGTATGTTTATGCGGTGTTATGGGCCCCAGCGTCATATGGTATAGTTGTTAGTGAATGATCTTTACCTGGATGTTATGTCCAAAGGAGAAGAATTTATATTAGCCGCGCTGGATCAGATTTCTTGGTAGCAGAGTTATGGTTACTATAGATTAGTTTGGTGATTATTGGTTATTGATTATTGATTATTTCATGTCTAACACCTTATGTCGAATTGTATTATGTTATATGTAAGTCGGAAATTTTGAAGCTTCCAGGAAGTAGGAAGTGGACACGTGTGGCAAGAGAAGTCACATGGAATAGTGCATTGTCTGAATTTCAAATTGGTGATAACACAGGTTGTGTTATGATAGGGACATTTCATGTATAAAACGTGTATGAGTGAAATAGCAACCGGTTTTCTTGTGAAACTCTGGCCTTAATTCTCAGGAGCAGTGTAGTCTCCACATGTGTTTTATCCCCAGAGAAACGGGTTTACCCCTTGCTTGAAAGAAGGGTAAGGTAGAGGGAAGTGCTACACTTATCGAACGAAACAGTATTCTTGCAAGATAGAATAAGCTATCTCTTTTGTTTAAGCGAAAACAGACAATGGAAATGTGTTTTATGTCGTAACTAATAAAATTCAGTCAAGAAAAAGTTGCCGATAATTTTTGTAAAGGAGGGGTCAGGAGTAGAATTGACATTGACAAAAGACCGCGCTGGGATTGGCCAGTGCCTGGAAACACGAAGAGCTTTCTGATTGGTATGTTGATGTGAAGACGCGCTGGTATTGGCCAGTTGTGAGTGACGTAGAAACTCTCGGATTGGTGCGTTGGTTTGAGACGCGCTGGGATAGGTCCGAATAGCACATAGTGAACAGAGCAGAGTTGTGAGTTTGCCGAAGAGAAAGAATTGTGAAATATGGCTTATTATGAGTATCGTAGAGAGAAACCATCATGGATGGCGAAAATTAAGAACTTTTTCAAGAAGGATAAAAAGGTAGTGACTAGAGAAGGACAGGTAATTCCTCCGCCGAAAACACCAGCTTCTCATATGATGCTGAAATATGGTTATCATACTTGCATTTGGTTAGAGAATTGGACAAAATATACTCAGAATGATGGAGTATTGGCTGTTCCAGAAAATGGTTCCTTCAGCACAGCTGTACTTCGGAATTTGAGAGAGAAAATGATGAAACTTGAGCCAAGACCTAGACCGACACAGTTTGAAGCGTTAGGTGAATAGGAAGACGAGATGTATGAAAGAGAAAGACACAGAGGTGCAAAGAATTATAGTTTAGTGCATGGAAGAGTATGGGGAGTGAATCATGAAGACAGAATGAGACGTTGGAGATATGCAAATATGACAGATGGTTTGTTTCCAGCTATAACAGTTGAAGAGGTTGCAGGAAGGAAGTGTACAGAGAAAAAGAAACATACCGCTACAGAAAGGTATGGGTATGGAGGTAGCGAAACAGAGGATGAATTGCTGGAAGATATTTTAAACAGAAAACCACCTCCATATCAACAGAATTCTGCAGTGGTGACACCCAATGCACCGCCAATGGAAACTGGGAGGAATAAAAGTCCAGAACGAAGATACGATATAAATAGGTCAAATGAACAGTTTGAAACTCCACGAAGTGAGAAGTCTGACAGTGGCAATGCAGCTGAGTTAGCAAAAACCACAAGAGAATTGACTAAGAAAATAATAGAGTTAACAATGAACATGGAAGCTGTGACTGTGCCAGTGACAATAGGACCTGTAATACCAGTTTTTGAAAACCAGAGAATAGATGAGCATTCCTTAATCATCCCAATGAACTCGAATATGCAAAGAATGAGAGAAGGAATAATTACAGAAACTAGAGATACCAGAGATTTGGTCAGCTCATATAGACCGAGTCCGCCTACTAACCTGACAGTAAATGAGAGTGAGGTAAAAAGGATTCCTATGGGAACCGAGTCCGCATCTGAAACGCCAGAGGAATAAAAATTGGATAGAAATAAATAGTACACCTGTAGGTCCAACTCCAGAAGAATTAAATGAATGGATGAGAAATTTGCAAAAGAAAGATACAGAACCGCAACCATTGGATGTAATCAGGCTAAAGATAGACATGGAAGAGTTGATTTTAGGGACTATTGGTACAGAAAAATTGAAAACATATCAGGACGAAGAGATCATGTTCTTATGCAAGAGTATTACTTGGAGAGCTAGAAATTTACATGAAAAATTGGAAGAGACAGCGAATGAATTAGGAGTAGAATTTGTAAAAGTCAGGAGTTTGCAGAAACCATATAGGGTAGATTTTTGTGAGAAAGATATAGAAAATCTGAACACATCAGGACGATTAACCCAGATAAAAGAACTGATCGTTTTGTTGAGAAAATGGGGAGACATGGACAGATGGAGGAGCAGGTGGACCAAAAGAAAAGAGGGAATAACCGACAAAGCATCTTTGGCTTTTACGGTGAAAGACAGGGAATCAATTGTACGGGAAAATCCAATGAGAGAAACTCCAGGAGGTAGTTATGTACATGTTCCATGGTCCAGACAAGATATACTGTCATTTACAAATGATTTTCCGAAATTAAGAGAAAAGCCTGTGGAATGGTACAGACGAGTGGAAAGGTTTGTCAAAGTTTCAAAAGTGTTCTGGGTAGACTTGGATGGATTGTTTGACATTGTAGTACCAGCCGATTTATAGACAGAATGTAAGATTACCATTGATTGGCCAACAGTAGAATACCCAAGAGATGCAAAAACTGGAGCGCCAGGTCCAGAAATAATGAGGAAGTATGATCAGGTTATTACATTTTTGAAAAACAAAATTCCACCAAAAGAAACTGATTGGGTAAAAATTGACAGAACTACACAAGAGAGTAAGGAGTCTGTACACGCCTACTATGAAAGGCTACTTTTGGTTTTCAAACAGTATAGCGGTTATGAGACTTTGAGTGAAAAGGACATGAGTCATTTTGTATATAGGTTTGTTTATGGATTGAAACCAGAAATAAGATAAATGATTAAGCAGCATATGTTGTGTTGGCAAAACAGCACTGTGGACGAAGTGTTGAGATATGCTAAGTATTGTAGTGATGGCATTGAGTGTAGACAGCGTAAATTAAAGGAAAAAGCGATGTGGGCACAAGTAAAAGTTGCAGAAAAACAAGAAGCTCAAATGAATAATCAGACCAGTGAGACAGGACAGACTAAATCCAAACCAAATATAGGTAAAGGTAAAGGTCAAATGAGTATAGAGGAGGCCAAGAAGAAATAACCTTGCCATAACTGAGGAAAATTAGGGCATTGGAGAAACGAGTGTAAATTTCCTCCAAAAGCTAATACGGAAAATCAATCATTAAATCCACAGGTGCAGAGTGAGGTGAGTTACCAACAGCTGCAACAACCGCAGGTAGTTACTCAACAGAGTCAGGTGCCACAACCACCTCTTCCCAAGAGTGTAAACCCCCAGAGATACAGTGCAGAGACAGGATTCTACGGAGGAGAGCAGGTAACAAAATTGCCACGCGCAGCTGCAATATCGCAGTATTGGTTGCGACAGGATGGGAATGAATAGGATGAAAGTTTATGACGGTGCCTAGGAGAGGAGGAAGAGTGCGTACTTGGCGCAACTCTAGAGGTAGATCAGTCAGGTCCATTTGTGGATGGAGAAGTGAATGGTGCAAATGTTACATTCCTTGTGGACACTGGAGCTACCCGTTCTACTGTTAGATCAGTAGAAATTCCAAACCTTCCTCTCTCAGGTGAATATATCCAAGTCGTAGGTGTTTCAAATCAACAGATTAAGGCGCCTCTTACCAGACCAGTAGAGGTGAAAGTTGGACCATTCAGAGAAATGCATCGATTTGTGGTGTGTGATTGCAGTCCTGTAAACTTGCTAGGACGCGATCTGCTGTGTAAAATGAATTGCACCATTTATTGTACCCCGGATGGGATTGCATTTCAGATACCAGATGAAGATGTACTATATAAAATGACAATGGCAGAACTATAACCAGGAATAAATGACATGTTTCCTGTGTTTGACGTAGAGAAAATCCCAATTGAGTTAAAAGAAACAGTCAGATCTGATGTATGGGATTTTACAGGCGAAGACATTGGGTTAATGAAAGGAGTAGACCCTGTAAAAATTACTGTAAGAGAAGGAACAAATTACCCAAATACTCCACAGTATAAATTGACGCCAGAAATTATTGAAGGAATAACACCCGTAATCAATAAAATGATTGAACAGGGAATTTTGAAAGAAATAATGAGCAGTCCATGTAGTTCACCTATAATGGGACTGAAAAAGCCAAATGGCACATATAGGATAGTACAAGATTTACGAAAGATCAATAAAATTGTTATTCCTTGTTGTCCAATTGTGCCAAACCCCGCTGTAATACTGTATCAGATTCCACATGATGAAGAATGGTACACAGTCATTGATTTGTGCCATGCATTTTTCTCTATTCCATTACATCCAGATAACCAGCCATTATTTGAGTTCCGCTTCAGAGAGCGTATTTTGGCAAGGTGCCGAATTCCTCAGGGGTATACAGAAAGCCCCTCAATCTTCAATCAAATGCTAAAGAAATCTTTGGAAGATTTAAAAATGCCCGAAAAGTCTCTGATGGTTCAGTACATTGATGACCTATTGGTGGCATCAAAAACCAAAGAAGCATGTGTTACTGACACAATTGCTTTAGTGAACCAGTTAGCCGAAGGAGGACACAAAGTGTCTCCGTCTAAACCACAATTTTGTCAGCAAGAAGTTCAATACCTAGGTCACAAGATTGAGAAAGGGATGCGGAAGGTGACAACAGAGAGAATAAAGATTATCCGAGGAATGAGAGCTCCAATGACACAGAGAGAGGTGAGAATGTTCCTTGGAATGGTTGGGTATTGTCGACAGTGGATAAGTGGATTTTCATTGATTGCAAAACCTTTACAGCGATTGACAAAAAAGGATGTTAAAGATCCGTTTGAATTGAATGATGAAGAAATGAAAGCCTTCAAAGAACTAAAAACAAGGTTGTGTGAAGCACCAGCACTGGGAATGCCTGATTATGAAAAAGAATTTGAGCTGTATTGTAGTGAGAGGGATGGATGTGCACTTTCAGTTTTAGTGCAAAGACATGGAAAAATGAAAAGACCTATTGCATATTTTTCAGCTGTTTTAGACCCCGTGGCAAAAGCGTTGCCAGGATGTCTGAAAGCAGTAGCTGCTACTTGTGTAAGTCTGGAACAGAGTGAAGGCATAGTGATGGGATATCCATTGAGAGTATATGGTCCACATTCTGTTGAAATTCTTTTGACAAGAACCAAAACTCAATTCATGACACATAGTCGGCTGACTAGGTATGAGAAGGTGATTTTGAGTGCAGACAATGTAACCATTGACAGATGCACAAGTGTGAATCCTTCGACATCATTGCCAGATGAAGGGAGTGTAGAAGACAAAGATGAAGTCGATCATCAATGTTTGGACATGCTTGAATTTTGTACGAAACCTAGGCCAGATATAAAAGATGAGCCCTTAAAAGAATCAGATTATGTGATGTTTGTGGATGGTTCATGTCTGAGGACGAGTGAAGGAGTTTTGAGTGCGGCGTATGCTGTGTGTACAGTAGCTACAATAATGGAAGCATCGTGTTTGAGAGGGATACGTTCAGCCCAAGTGGCTGAGCTGATTGCTCTGATTCAGGCGTGCAAACTGGGAAAGAATGTTCGAATTACGGTGATCACAGATAGCCAGTATGGCTTCGGAGTGGTCCACGACTTCGGACAGATCTGGTCTCAGAGAGGTTTCTTGACGTCTGCAGGAACTCCAATTAGAAATGGTGAGTTTGTGAAGAAATTGCTTGAGGCGATACAGCTGCCTAAACAGATTGCAGTGGTGAAGTGTGCTGCACACAAAAATGAGGCGGATTACATTACCGTGGGTAACAGGTATGCTGACGAAATAGCTCAATATTGTGCTAGAAATATGGTTTCATTAAACAGAAGAAGAGAAAGAGAGCATGTTTCATGTCCCTTGCTGTTTACTAACATTGTTGAAACATGGGATGAAGTAAGACAATTACAGGAAGAAGCAAACGATGAGGAGAAAGATGGTTGGGTAAAAGCAGGATGCAGAAAAAGGGAGGAAGATGACGTTTGGGTTTATAGAGATGAAAGACCAGTTATGCCTGATAGCATGATTTCTAACATGGCACGGATGTACCATGGACAAGCTCATATTGGAAGGGACGCCATGATCCGACTTTTCAGACAAACCTGGTATAATCCAAAATTCAGAGAGATAGCTGAGAGTCTTTGTCAAAGATGTCTCATCTGCCAACAGATAAATCCAGGAAGAAAAACAGTAGTGAGTCTAGAAACAATAGGGTGGGAAGGAGGTCCTTTTACTAGAATGCAACTAGACTTTATTGAAATGCCCCCAAGCAATAGACTGAAGTATGTTCTTGTGGTCGTTTGTTTGTTTTCTCGTTGGGTGGAAGCCTTTCCGACAAGAAGGAATGATGGAGTTACTGTAGCTAAACTCCTGCTGAGAGAATTCATTCCAAGATACGGTTTTCCAGTAACGATTGAAACAGATAGAGGAACACATTTTCAAAATGAACTAATTCAACTGATATGTGAAGCTCTTGACATTCAACAGAAATTACACTGTGCTTACAGACCAGAGGCTTCTGGAGTAGTAGAGCAATGAATGGAACAATAAAGAATAGGTTAGGGAAAATGTGTCAAGCCACAGGACTCAAATGGCCTGATGCCCTACCATTGGTGCTGATGACTATCAGAAGCATACCTGACAGGAAAACAGGTCTGAGTCCCCACAAAATAATCATGGGACGAGCAATGAGACAAGCACAAGTACCTGTCAACAAACTGCTGACTATAACTGATGATCTCGTATTGGATTATTGCAAAGGATTGGCTGATGTGGTACATTCTGTGTTTCATCAGGTTGGACGGGATGCGACCACTCTTGAAAGAAAACCAGCTCATGATTTGAGTCCAGGAAACTGGGTCCGCATAAAAGTCCACAGAAGAAGAAACTGTTTGGTTCCTCGCTGGGATAAGCCACGTCAAGTGATCCTGGTGACAACAACTGCTGTCAAGTGTGCTGGAGTGAAAAACTGGGTGCATGCCAGCCATACTATCAGAGTTCCAGATCCTGAAGCTCGACCTGTAAGTCGTCATCTGGAGATATCTGATACCAGTTCAGCATATGATGCAGAAGTCGAAACAAGCAGGGTTCCAGATCCTGAAGCACGACCTGTAAGTCGACATCTGGAAGACCCAGGTACAAATTTGACAACAGAAGAAGAATTTGAAGTAACAAAACTTCCAGAACTTGAAGATCGACCCGTAATTCGACGTCTGGAAATATCAGATACTAGTTCAGCATCTGAAACAGACCAGTCAGATTGTGATGAAAAGCAAAAGAATAAAAGGAAAACTGACATTATAAGCGAAGAAACTGAACCAAGAGACAGTGACGAAGATCAGCCAAGCACAAGTTATGGTAGAATTCCTTCAAAGATTGTCGAATTAGTTGAGGGAGGGTTAGATTCAGATAGAGAGTTAGAAGAAGAATCGGAAGAACCCCGAGGAGCAATAGGGACAGACCAACAAATAGAAGAACAACAGGGAAATTTAGAAACAGACAGAGTGACCAACGAGAATCCGGAAGAAACTCGAGGAGGGATAGAAACAAGTGTCCCAACAGAAAAGACACAAGAAAGTTCAGATTTAGACAATGAAGGCGAAATCATAAAGTTCAAAATAAGAGGAAGTGAAATAAGGTCTGAAACAGAATCAGAAGAAAGTGAAGAAGAGAGAAAACAGAGACTAGGACCAAGAAAGAGGACTTGGAGAACTGAACGAGAGGAAAAGGAAAGTGAACCAAAAAGGCCAAGAAAAGGAGACAATTGGCCCCACGAAGTCAAAAGACTGAGATACAAAATAATAAACTTAAATAGAAATAATGAAGAGCAGGTAAATGAGATAACAAGTCAAAAGGAACAAGGAAAACAAAGTGGAAAACAATTGCAGAAAACGAAGAGAGCGAAGAAACCTAACCTGAAATATAAGTCACCTGAGTGGCTATATATCGCATTGACTGACATCAAAGAAGAAGATAACACTTACGAAAGCCCAGAAGAAAGCTGCAAACCAATGGGTGAGAGTGAAGTGCAACAAGTGTGAAAAGGTAGAGAGAAAATCCCGGACTGGACATCAAAACCTGAACGAGACAAGGAAGAGTTCTGAAAAGAACTGAAGAAAGTACCAAACGAGACAAAAAGAAAGGGTAGAGTGCCTGATACGTCATTCTGAGGTGTGGTGACACTTTTTCTGTACATATAAATAGTTAGGTAATAGGACAGAATGGTAGACACAGAGAACAGGGAATCTAGATGTGAGTTTTTACGTAGAAGGTGTAGAATGTGTTTCTTTTGTACAGGCTTATTAATGTTTATTTGGCTTATTTTGGCAATCACAATTCCAATTAGATTAGCTGTAGAGGAAACGTCCATATTAGGGAATAACACGAAGAAGGACAAAGAAGCCAACACACAGAACACAGCAACATTAATAGATAGTACTGAGTTACATAAGGAAAGATCCATAACTGATTATTCTAAGAACGTTTTCACAAAATTGTTATATGAATATGCGTCTGTCACAGAAGGTGTGACCTATCATCACCTTCCTTTGACGTATGGGATAACATGTAGCGTTCTAGCTAGTCTATTTTATAAAACAGGTAGATTAGAATATTATTATACTGACATAAATAAAGTTTTTGCGAAGGTTCCTATAATCCCTGAATTGAATAAGGTGAAAGAAGCAAGAATGTTTGGTGAATTTTTCCTAGAAAATAAAGATTTAACATTAGAGTATGTGGTTAAGCACAATCTTACCTGTGAGTTAAAGAAAGAAGAAAAGGTATTTTTAGAGATGGTAGAAAACAGAAGAGTTAAGTTTCAAAGAAAAGTAATAGAAGAAGAGACAAAAACACCCCTTTGGGCATTTGAAGAAGAAAATCATGATAAGAGAGAGACAAAAGCAGCTATGACTTTAGATTGGCCCCAACAGGGAAAATTGTGCATTAGTAGAAATAGGACTAGGTATGATAACTATTTCGTGGGTTCCAGTGAATGTCGAGACACTTACAAAATTTTAGGAGGATGGGGATTCAAAGGAGGTAAAGATCCAATATTTCCAGGGATCTATTATATTTGCGGAAATAGAGCTTATTACAGGTTGCCGGATCATTGGTATGGGTCGTGCTATTTAGGCCTGGTCTTTCCAAAGATTTTTCATGTGGAAAGAGGAGAAAAAGGGACACACGAAATGGGTGAAACATTAACCCGTAGAAAAAGGGAAAGTTTTTCAGAAATAGTTGGTGACATTTTTGGAGCATTGATACCAGCAGTGGGTATATCTTTGAATGCGTTTAAAATTCGGAAACTGTCCACAGTAGTAGATCGTTTATCAACGAATACTGCTGGAGGGTTCTTGATGGTAAATACCGAGATGGTTGCCATGAGAGCTATGGTGATGCAAAATCGACTTGCCCTTGACATTCTTTTGGCAAAAGAGGGTGGAGTCTGTGGAATGCTGAAAGTCCAACATTGTTGCACTTACATTCCAGATAAAAGTGAAAATATACAGAAGTATATAAAGAATATTACTAATTTGCACAAAGAGCTTGCTCCACTGGAGGTTGAAGGTGCCTGGGAGAAACTTGGTAAGAGTTTTTCCACAATACAGAAATGGTTCACTGAAATAGGTGGTTCTATTATAGGGAAAGTTCTAATATCAGCAACAGTAGTAATATTAGTAGTGTTATTAGTGAAATTAGTTTATGTATGTATTAAAAGGAGAAAAAGACAAAATAAGATAAAAAGAGAAAATAAGATAAATAAAAAAAGAGAGCGAGAAATGGGAGAAATAGAACTAGAAGAACTAAAAGAAAACATGTACGAAAGAACAAAAAGACACGATGAAAGGAACACTGACGTATGAACTAACAAAAGCAAGTGGACAAGAAACATTCTATCTGAAAATTGTGTAACATGGGTTTTTGTGGTGATATTAAAAATCACCAAAGGGGGGATTGATGGAGCAAGGTAAATGAAATAAATTTGAAACACCCCATAATAGGGATAATAATTTAACGTTATTAATTGTTTGCCAAATTAACCAACAATCTGCAATATTTTTTATTTTTTTACATTTACATAAGTGGTAATTGCTATTTATGTGCAAAACTAACTTATTTACAATTGTAAAGTAAATTAATAATTAATATAGTAATTTGCGTACTAATTAGAGCAAAATTGCATGATTTGTGCTAAGTAGTAAAAATGTATTGTGGCAAAAGAAATGCGGATGGTAAGTAAACGTGGCTTTAAGTGTCGCTTCTGCTAGGTAACACCTAACTTGGGTCCTTAGAATGACGGGTGGGAAATAGAAAGGCTTATTTTCTTTATTTTAATTATGATTGTGTTTGTTCTTATGATAGTTCGTTCGGGCCTTGTAGGCCGTGCTGTGAAAATGGCTGCTGAGGCAGATGAGGTTAATGCGCAGACGCAAAGATGGCCTCTAAGCGGAAGAAAGCCGCAGAACTAAACCACGTGGTTACCATTCGAGCCCAGAGTGAGAAGAGTCAAGGTCAGGCTGACCTGATACGAGGAGAATGCCAAGAAAGACTCAGCATGCATCCGTGAGAACAGGGGATGAGCCCCAATGAATTAACAATGGATTGCTTAAATATGAGCAACAAAAGTGAAACATTTACTGAACTGTCAATTGGACTGCTATTACCCAAAGGTCCTGTGAAAGTATGATCCATAAACATTTTTAGAACCGGTTTGAACAAGCAGGGCAATGAGGTGATTCTTGCCACCCCTCCAATGGACCAATTAGCGTGATTCTCGCCCCCCAAAGATTGCAACTTTTTGTTTAGTAAGTTAGTAGTAGGGTATAAGAGGACCTACTCTTAAATAGGAGGAGCGCTATTCCTACATAATTTTTCAGCACAGAACGTTGATGCTGGAGAAGCTGCCGCTATCTTCTATAGGCCATTTTCTTTATAGAAATATTCATTTTGGACTTTAAATTTGACTGGGAAAAGGAACGAGACCGATGCGGGAAACCTGTATGGGAGGTCCGTCGAGGAGGTCTTTAGCAGGACAGTCAGTTTTGGGAATTCTATGCTGTGATCTACAATTTATCTGCTTTGGTGAACTTTTCATTCTCCATCTGAGAAGGGTATGCATAAAATTCTTTTCTAAAATGTATTTCTTATATGCTATTGAAACGTATTAAATGACTAATAAACTTGAATCTCACTCATGCATTTTAAGAAAATAGATAAAACTTTATTCTAATTAAAGAAACGAGTCTGTGGTTCTTTAGCTCAATATTAAGTGTAATGATTAATAGGTTTTAAATGTGATTGAGCTGGTCTTATTCACCATCAACTTATTCTACTAGTTGGTCCATCGACCAAAGAGCGGAATACCTTGATGTTTAGAACTGACAGGAGTAAAACTGATTACGTATGATGTTTAAGGTAATATCCTGTTAACTTTAACAAGGTATTCTGTTCTTCCAGCAATTTAATCCTTCTCCTTGGTGAAAGTGGATGTGACCCAGGGAATATCTGAGAGAGTGTATGTTTATGCGGTGTTATGGGCCCCACCCTCATATGGTATAGTTGTTAGTGAATGATCTTTACCTGGATGTTATGTCCAAAGGAGAAGAATTTATATTAGCCGCGCTGGATCAGGTTGAATAAGTGATGTGGCAAGTGGGTGAGTGCTTTTATGTCGCATGAGTGACTGATGTTGGAGGTGAGTTGTCAGTGTCTGTAGTTGAGTTAATAGTGGAGGAATGGTGTTCAGTGGTATTAACCACATACATGTACAGGGTAAATCAACAACTGGTGTGCCATTCTGTTTACAGGGAGCTTGAAGGGGCTCACAGGTGGAGACATGTCCTGGCAGCTACTTTGGTAAAGCCCTCTACGTCACCATACACCACAGGCTGTAGCTCATAGACTCTAACTCAAGGAGCATTGGTGTAGGAATCAAAACTCACAATTGCCCTGATGCTGCTCTTGCTAGTTACATTCGCCGTGCTCCGGGCTCCACCTGTGTTTTTTTTTGTGACTTGGTGGTCATGTCTTGGTGAAAACAATGCTCTCAGGATTCTCAACTGCTTACACAAGTAGCTCATGTAGTCCATGTTTTTGCTGTGCATTCTGGGTTGTGTAGTCCTGTTCATTTAATTATAAAATCTGAGTATAAAATCGGGACCACAAATTCCAGAATGAAACGCATAAACGTGGACTGGGTAAGCTAACCCTTCCAGCTGAGGATTTTGCTTTGCATTCAATATTTTGTAGTCCTGTTTAGTCCATTGTAAATTCATGACTACAAGTCCCATGATGCAAGGCAAAACATAAACCTAGGAAACTTCAGAACTCTTTTACAAAAAACACAATTATTTCCAGAGAGAAGATAGGCTGGCCCAGAGGTACTGGGAGTAGCGGCACAGGGAGGGGTATTGGAGGGTTTATTGTGCTGCAGAACCCTGGTAATAACTTTGCAGGACACTTTAATTAGATTTCATGATAAGACATATGCCCAAGGAAGGTGGGTGAACAGGGGGAGCTAACCGATCTTATAACCATTGTGTGTGGGGTACGACAGGGATTCATTCTCCCTCTATATCAATGACCTGGTGGATTATTTGCTTAAGGGTGTCCATAGGTGCCCTAAATTGGGGGGGCTCCCCATTCCCGCCTTACTAATCGTGGACGACGCGTGCTACTCTCCCGCACTCCTAGAGGGTTGCAAAACTTATTCAACAGTTTTGCGAATTATTGTGACTCTAGAGGTTTGGAAGTTAACACCTCCAAAACCAAGATTATGATTCTAAATCTCCACAAAACTTTCAATTGGGGGTTCAGACTGCAAAACTTCAGCAGGTGGACCAATTTGACTATCTGGGAGTGTCTTTGATAAATCGCCCAAATTGAAGGCCCATATTTTAAAATCTGAAATTACTTTGTTACATGGTGCAACATCAGTCACCAAACGATTTAAACCCTCAACACCTAAATCCGTGTCCCCAGTCATTAAAATTTACAGTGCCAAGGCGCAGTCAGTCAGTGGCCTCTTATGAGGCAGAAGTATGGGGAGTGGAGAATACTCATGGGCTGTCTGTTAAAGAAAACTGTTTCATTAAATCATTGTTTTGTCTACCACAAGGCACCCCATCGCCCCCTTTTCTTTGAAACTGTCCTTAAAAAATAGTGGACATTGTTAAGCTGAGACCTTTACTTTATTGGGCTAGATTATGGTCCACCCCCGAACTGGCTATATACAGTCCAGCTTTTGAGGATGTTTTATCTTGAAGGAGTAGTTCCACCATCCCATGGGTTAATTTTATAAAAACATATTTGAATTTGCTAGGCCTGTGTATGCTCTGGTTAAATCCATCTCAGAATAATGCTAATTCCAAGGCAAATGTTAAAGACGAATACTGGGCATTTACTGTTGAGTCATACCATCGCAATGAAGGAGGATATCTTGATTTTTAATCCTGTCCCTGCATTAAAATCGTTTACGGATGCTTTTAGTCCACCACTAGCGCACACCTTGCTAAATAAACTTCGACTTGGCACGCTACTTGTAAATAATTTTATGTATAAGTAGGACCCTGCTAGACAAAAATTGCAGAATTGTCCTTTATGCTCTGGTCATACTGAGGACATAGAACATTTACTTTTCTTTTGCCCGGCATATGTCAAGCCCAGGAGGACCTGGATAAGGCCGCCATGTACTGCTTTAGGTACGAGACATTATGCTGAAGCTTATAGGAGTTTAAGATCAGATTGCAGTAGTGGGATGGCTTTAAAACTAAGTTGCAACCTCGTAGCAGTGTAGTGTAGCTCCTATTTCCCTAATAGGCTCTGCGCATTGGAATAATATATCCTATAGGTTTGACATAGGACTAAGGTCAGTATGTCCCTATCGAGTATATTAAACTTAATTACTTGTGCCAGCTAGCTCCGAGGCCACTAGAAACTCCTTGACAACAAGAAGGGAGTAGTTTCTGGCAGCCGCAAAACATGACCACTGTGTTTCCCTTTAGAATCAGAACGTGTCCCAGAGTCATGGAAACAATAGATAACTATTTCACTCAGCTCAGTCGTGCATGCTTAGTTTTCTCCAAGTTACACAGAAAGAAATAGACGGGCGTTTCAATAAAGGATTTATTGAACAGTCTTGTTTCTGGTGTAAGTTAAATGTGCTGTTACGATCACAAGACAGTATGCGAGATAAATAATGTACAGGGTGAGCAGTAGAAATAAATAATACTGCAATAGCATTATCTTTTAGTACATATGCATTTACATAAATAACACAGACTAAAAATGCGAGTACTCATACGATGCGTTGCTAAGCTAGTTCTACCCCAATGTACCTAACCTAACCTAGGTGTAGGAAGAGGGAAGAAGTAGGTGAAGTATTCCTTACTATGGTATACTAAGAGTATGTTAATTCTAGTTTGCCTAGTATGCCAAGAGTCCCCAACTTTTGGAATCCAGACAGGCCTTGCTGGGACAGCCGGTTGATCCCCAGTGGTGGTTGACTGTAGGAATACATTGCTTTGTTTCGTTCTTAATTTGTTTAAGTCCTGTAAAACAGCCAAACGATCTTTGATATCAAATGGTTTATTTTCCACCACTGTGCCTACGTGTTCAAGGTCCGGTACCCACATTCTTGTCCCAAATAGGATCTCATATGGAGTGACCCCCCCTAGAGAACTTCTCAATTGTTCATTGCGCGTTGTACGCCACTAAGGTGTTTGACCCACCCATCACCCGAACCTAATACCCTAGCTGTTATAGACTGCTTTATGTCCCGGTTTTTCCTTTCCACAACCGAATTTCCCTCAGGATGGAATGGAGAGGAGTACCGCAATGCAACGCCCAGACTGGCCATGGCTTCTTTGTAAGCCCTAGAGCTAAACGCAGGACCCTGGTCAGAATGTAGCGTGCCTATTGCGTATGTGCCGATAAAGACTCGCAAATCTTTAATAACAGTTCGAGCGTCAGCCGAGCGCTGAGGCCATAACCATAGGAACCTAGAGCATGAATCCACTGCAACCAAGATGTATTTATAGTTACCGTCCCTTTGCAGGGGACCGCGGTGGTCAAGGTAAACACAAGCTAATGGTTTATCTGAAATTAACAGGGGTGTCTGCGCAGGACGTTTCACTGTGGAGACTTTCATCTGTTGGCATATATCACATTCTAAAACATAGTTCTTTGTTTGTTTTCTAATGCCAGGCCACCAATATCTTTGCTTGAGTAAAGATACTGTTGCAGAAACACCTGCATGGGCAGAAGCTATCCCTTCGTGTGCTGCTAGGATTAGTCCTAATCTGCGTTCCTTGTTTGGAATTACCCTATCCCCCACTCCAGGGATTCGAGCAAAAGGAACGTTGTTCGCATCAATTACATAAGAGTACTTGAGTGGAAACTTTTTGGTAACGCTGCACTGCTGCCTTTGCTTGATGCATTGACAGCCAACATTATCTCACCGTCTATTTTTGTTTTGGAACGAGTGATCGCAGCTACGGAAGCCGTTTGCACAGCCCCCTTTGCGGCTTCGTCAGCCAATGAACTCCCTGCAACGTGAACGCCATCACGTTGATGACTCAGTGTGTGGATCACGTGAGCCTTTGGTAGTTCGTTTTTCAACTGAACTACTTGTTCCCAAAGCAATTTGTGCTTTATTGTGCCACCTTTCGCATCTTTGAAACCATTTTCAAGCCAGTTTTGTATATATTCATTATACGACTGAACACAGTAAAAGGAATCGCACACTATTAGTGTGGGGAATTCTCGATCTGTACTTTCAAGTGCCAGTTTGAATGCTTGTAGTTCAGCTCGCTGAGCTGTACAATCCCCTAGAGATTGTGTTTTAGTGACAATAGGTCTGAAGATGCCATCTCGCATGCGTCCTTTAACGATAGCACACGCTGCACTGTAAGCTTGCTTACCCCCTATTGCGGGTTGTGCGGATCCATCAGTGTAAATTATAAATTCGTACTGATCAAGAGGCAGAATTTCAGTAGGCAGAGGACATTCTTGTTCATATTGTAGGAATGCTTGTGTTTTTAAATCTGGATCAAAAACATATTCAACATCTGTTGCAGCAAGAGAATTAACCCATTGTATCCATCTTGGATGTAATGCTTTAGCATTTGGAATGCTCGCTTTGTGACCGCTTCTAAAGCCGGTACTGGGGTTACGACAATAATGCGTTTCCCTTGGGCTAAGGCTCTTTCTTTTGCTACAGCGGTTTGAACTGCTGTCAGAATTTTTTCAGTAGAACTGAAGCGCATTTCCACTTGTGTGTACAAATGAGATTTGTATGCTATTGGAATCTTCTCACCCTCATTGAAGGTTTAGTAGGTGAATCCACATTGACCCGAAATTATTCGGATCACCAAATTTCGTTGACTTACACGTGTTTGTAAGTGATTTGTTGCTAACATGTTAGCCTGGAGTGAACGCAAAATTTCTGTGTGTTCCTGTGTCCAGTTTTTGATTGAAAAATCAGGTTTGATTAATGTGTAGAGAGGTTTAACCCTTTCTGCATAATTTAGAATGTATGTTCTTCCAAAATTTAGGAAACCCAGGATGGATTGTATGTTTTTTAGCGTTTTTGGAGGTTGGAGTAGCGCACATTTTTCTAAAAAGTTAGCTGCCAAGCTCTTGCCTTCACCTGAAAGCTCATATCCTAGAAATAGGACATTGAGATGGGCAATTCTGGACTTTTTAAAGTTTAACTTGTAGCCCTCAGAGGCGAAACCCAGTATAATGGTGCTCACTCTGTTCAAGTGTTTGTCCAGGTCATCGTCTGTCAGATATATGTCATCGACATAGGACAATGCCTCATTGTCATAAATTTGTAGTAACTCCGTTACCCTCGCTGAGAATAAACCTGGGCTATTTTTGAACCCTTGTGGGAGTCGACAAAAGTGACGCTGGGTCACCATTATGGAGAATGCTCTTAAGTACCTGCTTTCAGGTGCTATGTTTTGACAAAAGAAACCATTTGAGATGTCTAATGTGGTTTTATATTTTTTACGCACAATGTTATTCATTAATGCTGTGCTATGTGCATTTTGCACTGCAAAAGTTTTAGAACAAGTGTTTAGGTGTCTGTAATCCAAAACTAGACGATATGTATTGTCTGGTTTGGAGACAGGAAACAAAGGATTGTTCATTGGGGAGGTGCATGTTTCAATCACACCTTGATATTCAAGTTGATCTAAGATCTCCCTGACCTGTTTTTTATCTTCTTGCTTTATTGGGTACTGCCGTTGTGCAGTTGGTTCATGTTTCAGATGAATTTTATGGTGAGGTGAATCCTCATCCCATCCTACATGATTTTTATATAATGCTGGGGCCTGGGCCACTGCCCATTTCCTGGCATAGGTATATTTTAAATGAATTGGAATATGGTTGGAGAAGGCAGGCATAATAATGTCCTCGCCGTGTGGGCACTCCCTGACAAATTGTGGTGGCCAGTCCTTTTCTGCTAGAAGTATGTCATAGCCTCTTGGTAGTCTTTCCCAAAAAAGTGCTTTCACCTGTCTAGGTTTGTCTCCCTCCATCCGGAGTGTTATTTCATATAACTTTTGTGGAGTACTAACCCTGGTGTCTACAGTCTCTACTGTGATGTACTCATTCAAGTCCACTATCTCCAGAAGTTCCTTCACGGTCAGGCGAACTATTGTGACTTCTGCTGCACTGTCCAGCATGGTCTGAGCCCATTCTCCGTTCTTGAGTTGTGTTCTCAGTATTCTCGGCATGTCTGATCTTCAGACCTGCTACCTTCTTTTTGGAGAATTGAGGTTTTACTTTGGTTTTTGAAGCGTGTTTGTCGTCTTTCGATTTCACGCGTTCTTCTCTATGTTCTGTTCGTCCTCTTCTTTCCGAAGTCTGTGATGAGATCTGAAAGGGACGAGAGGAACGTGTATCAGTATCTTGATACCTATCAGGTTTTCTCAAATTATCCCTATTCCTGAGGTTATACCTCCTTTCAGAGGGCTCCTGTTGAGGAGACCTACCTCGGGATTGAGAACGTTTCTCGTTTGAGTTTTGTTTAGTAGACTCCCACTTCTTTTTAGAAGATGTAGGAGTTTGTTTTATTGAGTCCTTCTCAGGACTTTCAGATAGCTTTGGTTTCACTGGTCTTCCACCCAAACTATCTCTGCCTAATTCTGCATAAGATTGTTCTATTATTCTGGGTAGCTCAGTTTGATGTTCTGTAACATCGAATTCCCTCAATTTTTGGCGGATCGCAACTGCTGCTGCCTCCCTTTAATATTAGATAATATTATTGTTGAGACCTGCTCAAAATTTTTCAGTAACTTCATACCTAAATTTAGAGCAGGCTCTGCCCCATATTCATTTTGAATTTGTTTTAGGACATCAGGTATTACCGCAATTGATGGAATACCATGTGTTTTAGTATAGATGGCAGCAAAGACTGAGCCCCAAGTGGTGCAGTCTTCCAGTTGTGGTGTGATCCCCATCGGTAAACTGATTGTTAGGATTCTGTGTTTCTCATGCGGGCTAGTATTTGGAAATACTGCTTCGATTTGAGTAATTTTTGAGCTATCCAAAATGGAATTTGCTCACTTTTTGTGGGCATTTTACCCATGACTGAGTTGAGTGTCTGTGGTGTAATTTTTAGTGTATTCCCCTGTTGGGGAGTTGGATTTGGATATGTCAATAGTGGTCGGACTGTAAAAGTCCGCATGACATATTGCACCAATTGTCTGTAAATTTTTATTAACTCTGTGAGTTGAGTACGTAACTCCTCGTCTGACATCTCTTCAATGTCAGGATGAGGTGTGTAGCCGGCTAAAATCGGCCATGTTGCTCCTGGTCTACCTAGTGGACCGAGCCTGGTAATGTTTTTGTGATGTTTTAGGGCGCCTTTAAACCAGAGCTGATGCTCTTGGTATGTTAATGGAATTTCTATATCCTCGAAAGGAATGTATTCCTCTGGTGGTTCATCTTCTTTGTAGAAGTGAAACATGTGTGTTACTGAATTTGATTCAGGAAATATTACCCATGAATAGAATACCTCTGTCTGAAAGGATTCATGTGCCTCTATCACGAAAACTGCTCTACCGCCTTTTGTTGGTAGGCCATGTTTTATAAGTTTTAGAGTGATGGCTCTTCTTAAGTTTTGAGGGATGTCTATAACACCCTCCTTGGTTTCATTTAAACCGGTAATGTTAAAAACTGCTGCAAGGGCTGGATCAGCCGCAGCTACACCGTCTCCGGTTTCATTGTCGGAGCCAGGCATTTTGTTGTTTGAAAAATGTAGAAACAAGTTTCAAGGAAACAAAGATAAGGTGCACAATATTTTGGAACACTGTATCCTTCAACGTTGAGCAAACCAAACAGCTAATATATAGGGTGCTTCCCTATGTAGCCTTGGTCGATACTTAACCCTGCCCACTCCAGACGTCTTTTGGAGTATATGGGTAGGGGTCTTGAGAGAAAAAGCACGGCTGAGTTACTCAGGGGCATATTAACAAGGCGGCGTTAATAAATTATCGCCGCTTTAGCGTCCGTTTTCGGACGAAAAGCGGCGATAATTTTATCGCCGAATTAACAAGGACACGCTAGCGCGTGATTCCTGACTTAGCGTCCGTTTCTGCACGCCTCCCATCGCATCGCTAATGAGATGCAAAGGGGGCGTGCCTGTGAAAACAACAGGGGAAATATCGCTAACCCAGGTATCGCCATATTAGCAACGTGGGTTAGCGATATATTTTAAATTGCGTTAAGTATGCCTTAACGCAGGAATTTAACGTCTGCTAAATTCCTGACTAAGGCATACCTAACATGGGGGGTGGATTGTGTGGCTAAGACCACAGGCCCTATCACCAAGTATATCGCCGTTTTCCATGGGACATCGCTGGAAAACCAGCGATGTTCCATGTAAAACATCGCTATCACTGGAAAATTATCGCCTTTGCGCTAAGCGTTGTTAATACAGCGCTAGCATGGCGATAATTTCCAGCGATAGCCGGCGATAGGATTCCTCACGCTAACAGCGGCCAGCGATAATTATCGCTGCCGCTTGATAATATGCCCCTCAGTATCTAACGTTGAATTACTGCCTTACCAAACCGTTGGGCGCCATGTAGTGTAGCTCCTATTTCCCTAATAGGCTCTGCGCATTGGAATAATATATCCTATAGGTTTGACATAGGACTAAGGTCAGTATGTCCCTATCGAGTATATTAAACTTAATTACTTGTGCCAGCTAGCTCAGAGGCCACTAGAAACTCCTTGACAACAAGAAGGGAGTAGTTTCTGGCAGCCGCAAAACATGACCACTGTGTTTCCTTTAGAATCAGAACGTGTCCCAGAGTCGTGGAAACAATAGATAACTATTTCACTCAGCTCAGTCGTGCATGCTTAGTTTTCTCCAAGTTACACAGAAAGAAATAGACGGGCGTTTCAATAAAGGATTTATTGAACAGTCTTGTTTCTGGTGTAAGTTAAATGTGCTGTTACGATCACAAGACAGTATGCAAGTTAAATAATGTACAGGGTGAGCAGTAGAAATAAATAATACTGCGATAGCATTATCTTTTAGTACATATGCATTTACATAAATAACACAGACTAAAAATGCGAGTACTCATACGATGCGTTGCTAAGCTAGTTCTACCCCAATGTACCTAACCTAACCTAGGTGTAGGAAGAGGGAAGAAGTAGGTGAAGTATTCCTTACTATGGTATACTAAGAGTATGTTAATTCTAGTATGCCTAGTATGCCAAGAGTCCCTCTAGGTTCTAGTCAGCTCCATACCTGAAGAATGAGAGAGGTAGGAATCTCTTTGCCAGACTCAAACTCCAACACCCCGCAAGGGAAGTCAGATCACTGGAAGCTGGAAGCTGGGCTCTCTGCGTGCAGGGAATGGCAGCGTCTTCTCAGTGCGTCAGGCCGGGAAACGGGCTCCTCTGAAGTCGAGGTCTCCTCTGGTTTACAGGGGCTAGGGAAGGTATATTTATACCTGAGACCACCTAAGAATGTTAGTATTGACGTGAGTTGGACAGCGAAAGACGTCATGAATGAACCCCCTAAGGAATAATGGTTCATGCATAATATATGAGTCCTTGAAGAAATCAATAGTCCTGGACTAGGGAAACTCCCGCAGCCTAAGGGTCTGTTTTTCATGAACTCGTTGTGACGTTAGGGTGGACGGATGTCAGAGACCATGCCTGTATTTGGAGTGCACGGTTTAATGCCTAAATAAGGGCTGGGATTTTATGCCTATATAAGGGCAGGGCGAATTGTGCCTATATAAGGACATGATACTGGAAAGCCCGTTTATGGATACCCTAAGAGGAATACAAGAGCAGTGAGGCGTATAAGAAAAGCATTTTGAATCCCACTGTAAGCACAACTAGATGAAGTCTCATTAGATAAACTTTTCTCTAACATATGTCAAATAGCAGAATGTTCCTGATGATTATGTCAGCATACACACTGTTTGTAAAAGACATTTTTATGCATGTACACTATCTGGATGATTTTAATGATTTTACAGTTTTCACGTTGAGGGCCTCCTTTATGAGGACCTTTGCACAGTCGGAACGTCACTTTTTGTGAAGTTCCAAGGCGCAGGAGCCTGCTCCATATTTACGAGGCAGCACTAAGTCACTTTTTATGGCTTTATGCTGCCTCGTAAATATTGTCGCCTTTAATGCAGTTTTCTGCGCTAAAGGGGTGTGCAATGGGTGTTGCTGGGGGCGTTCCCAGCAACATCCATGGCATTTTGACACTGCCCAAGATTTACGAGAACTCGTGAATCTGAGGCAGCGCCAAAAACAATGAGGAGAAATATCTTTATTTCTCCTTGTTTTTCCTTTTTCTATGTGTGCTGAATTCAACAAAAAAGGAAAAGCCTCTTGTGATTGTTTTTGTGCAGGAAGGTTTCTCTTCCTGCACAAAAACAATCCTCCCCTCAATGCAGGCACCCTTGCACCTTGGTGCAAAGGTGCCTGCGTTGGCGCACGGCAGCCTATTGTGCGCCGGCACTGGGGAAAAGGAAAGGAATGCGCTGTATCTCATAGATACATGCAAAAACAACAATTGATGGACAGAATGCAGAACAATGTCATAAATTCACCCCAGTACAGAGATCTGGGCCTAAATCCATCGTTTTTTTGCTCACCATGCCATTCCAGTTTGAACCCAGCCATATGCAAATCAGTCTTGACCCTGTGTCCTATGGGAACAGTCCAGCCCGAACTGCCAGGCCAGGTTCTCCCTGGACTGGAAACTAGCATCCTAGGACAGGTTTCGGGGTTTCACCCCTCATCAGCCAGGATAGCTTGACTCCAGTGGCATGGAGAGCACAGGACCCACGTCTGGGCATACCCGTCCCACTCGGGGTGACAAATGCAAAAACAACAATTGATGAATAGAATGCAGAACAATGTCATAAATTCACCCCAGTACAGAGATCTGGGCCTAAATCCATCGTTTTTTTGCTCACCATGCCATTCCAGTTTGAACCCAGCCATATGCAAATCAGTCTTGACCCTGTGTCCTATGGCAACAGTCCAGCCCGAACTGCCAGGCCAGGTTCTCCCTGGACTGGAAACAAGCATCCTAGGACCGGTTTCGGGGTTTCATCCCTCATCAGCCAGGATAGCTTGACTCCAGTGGCATGGAGAGCACGGGACCCACGTCTGGGCATACCCGTCCCATTCGGGGTGACAAATGCAAAAACAACAATTGATGGACAGAATGCAGAACAATGTCATACATTCACCCCAGTACAGAGAACTGGGCCTAAATCCATCGTTTTTTTGCTCACCATGCCATTCCAGTTTGAACCCAGCCATATGCAAATCAGTCTTGACCCTGTGCCCTATGGGAACAGGCCAGCCCGAACTGCCAGGCCAGGTTCTCCCTGGACTGGAAACAAGCATCCTAGGACCGGTTTCGGGGTTTCACCCCTCATCAGCCAGGATAGCTTGACTCCAGTGGCATGGAGAGCACGGGACCCACGTCTGGGCATACCCGTCCCACTCGGGGTGACAAATGCAAAAACAACAGTTGATGGACAGAATGTAGAACAATGTCATACATTCACCCCAGTACAGAGATCTGGGCCTAAATCCATCGTTTTTTTGCTCACCATGCCATTCCAGTTTGAACCCAGCCATATGCAAATCAGTCTTGACCCTGTGCCCTGTGGGAACAGTCCAGCCCGATCTGCCAGGCCAGGTTCTCCCTGGACTGGAAACAAGCATCCTAGGACCGGTTTCGGGGTTTCACTCCTCATCAGCCAGGATAGCTTGACTCCAGTGGCATGGAGAGCACGGGACCCACGAGGAGCCAAAGAAAGGAAAATTAAACTGCAATCTCAATTTTAAAAGAATAAGAAGCAATTTCTCCGATGTTTTAGCCTGACGTGTTACTTTGGTTGTTGAAAGCGTAAACATGACAAAAAGAAAATGTAAAGATCTCTTTACTGCTCAGTCTCCTCCTGCAAACTTATTTTGGGGATGCTGCAGCACACACACCGTTCCCACCCCCCGCCCGTACTTTCAGCGCCCCTGGGCCGGCCTTCCTTCTATCTGGAAATAATTGTGTTTTATAGACGAGTTCTGGAGTTTCCCAGGTTTATGTTCTGCCTTGCATCATGGGACTTGTAGTCGTGAATTTACAATGGATTAAACGGGAATACTAAATCTTGAATGCAAAGCAAAATCCTGGACAGGAAGGGTTAGCTTATCCAGTCCACTTTTATGCGTTCCATTCTGGGATTCGTGGTCCTGATTTTATACTAAGATTTTATAATTAAATGAACAGGACTACACAGCCCAGAATGCACAGCAAAAACATGGACTACATGAGCTACTCGTGTAAACACCTGAGAATCCTAAGAGCTTTGTTTTCAATCAATCAATCAATCAATCAATCAATCAGGGAATTGTCAAGCTCGCTACTCACCCGTGAGGGTCTCAAGGTGCTAGGGGGAGGTGGGGTAAGCAGTTCTGGTCAGTTGAAGAGCCAGGTCTTGAGGGTCTTCCTGAAGATGTGCAGAGAGGGGGCGAGTCTGATGTCAATCGGGAGCATGTTCCAGGTCTTGGCCGCGATGTAGGAGAAGGCTCTTCCACCCGTTCTGGCTCTGCGGATGTGCGGGGTTTCGGCGAGATCGGCAGATCGGAGATTTCTCTTGGGTACGTGGAAGGAGATTCTCTCGTTGAGGTATTGGGGTCCAGTGTTGTGGAGGCATTTGTAGACGTGGGTGAGTGTTTTGAAGGTTACTCTCTTCTCGACGGGGAGCCAGTGGAGGTCTCTCAGGTGTTGGGTGATGTGTTCTTGTCGAGGGATGCCGAGGACGAGTCTGGCTGCGGTGTTCTGTATGGCCTGGAGTTTGCGGAGCAGAGACGTGTTGATTCTGGTGTAGAGGGCATTTCCGTAGTCCAGTCTGCTGTTTATGAGTGCGTGGGTGATGGTCTTTCTTGATTTGGGGGGGATCCATTTGTAGGTCCTGCGAAGGATGCGGAGGGTGTTGAAGCAGGTGGAGGCGACGGCGTTGACCTGTCGGGTCATGGAGAGGGAGGAGTCGAGTACGATGCTGAGGTTCCGGGCATGGTCCGTGAGGGTGGGCGGGATGCCGAGGGCGGTTGGCCACCACGTGTTGTCTCATACGGTGGGGGAGGGTCCGAAGACGAGGACCTCAGACTTCCCCAAGTTGAGCTTCAGGCAGCTGCTGCTCATCCAGGATGCGACGTTCTTCATTCCTTCCTGGAAGCTGAGTCTGGTGGTGACGGGATCCTTGGTGAGGGAGAGGATGAGCTGGATGTCATCAGCATAGGAGACTATGTTGAGTCCATGCTGTCTCAAAATGGCGGCGAGGGGGGCCATGTAGATGTTGAAGAGCGCAGGGCTGAGTGAAGATCCTTGAGGAACTCAGCAGTTGGTCTCTGTGGGTTTGGAGAGGAAGGGTGGCAGTCTGATTCTTTGGGTTCTGCCGGTGAGGAAGGAGCGGAGCCATTCGAGGGCGGTTCCCTGTATGCCGGCATCGTGGAGTCTGACGGTGAGTGTGTGGTGGGAGACGGTGTCGAAGGCTGCGGAGAGGTCGAGTAGGATCAGCGCCGCGGTGTGGCCTTGGTCGTGGAGGGTGCGGATGTCGTCTGTGGTGGCAAGTAGATCGTCTCGGTGCTGTGGTTGCTGCGGAATCTGGATTGGGAGGGGTTGAGGATGGAGTTCTCTTCGATGAATTTCGTTAGTTGGGTGTTGACGGTCTTCTTGGTGACTTTGGCCGCGAAGGGGAGGAGGGAGATGGGTCGGTAGTTTTTGAGGTCCGAAGGATCTTCACCAAGGCATGGCCACCAAGTCACAACAAATAACCATAGGTGGAGTCCGGAGCACGACGAATGTAACAAGCAAAAGCAGCCTCAGAGCAATGTTGAGTACTAATTCCTGCACCAATGCTCCTTGAATTAGAGTCAATGAGCTACAGCCTGTGGTCTATGGTGACAGTAGAGTGCTTTACCAAAGTAGCTGCCAGGACATGTCTCCGCCTGTGAGCCCCTTCAAGCTCTGTGTAAACAGGATGGCATACCAGTTGTTGATTTACCCTGTACAGGTATGTGGTTAATCACGCATTCATCCTAAGCCATTTGGGACACAATTCAGCTATTACCTCCGTGTCAGACCTCCCGTCACGGTCCTTACACACATGAGCAATGGCTCCTCCCCACAGATATCCCAAGCTGAAAAACTCCCTTGAACTCATCCCTACCCTCCAGGCCACACCCATATCTTGTGGCACATAACCCCTGACCCTACTGATCAGCATCCTGTTGTTTTTTTCCGCAGATTAGAAGTCTGGCGAAGAACTCTCATTTACACTCTGGTTTATGTGATTGGGTAAGTGTGAACGGTCTGCCTCAGCCACAGTTTTTGTATGTTAATTGGAGTCCCTGCTGTAGCTGGACTGTTCAGTGCTCAACTATGGAGTTTTGTGGTTTGACAAATCTGGCACGCCTGGGGCGTGGTGGTTCGGTCAGCTTGTTTGGGTGCCGTGCTCGGCACCGGGGTTGATGTTTCTATCTCCCCTTCTGGGCTTGGGCAGGGAGTTGTCGAAGCAGCCCTGGGCGCGGCTGCTTGGTGTGGTCCCTGCTTCAGTGGGACCTCCATGAGCTCCGTGAGAGGGTTTTTTTTAGCCACGCAGCGCCGGCACACCTGGGGCGTGGCAGTGAGTCCTCTCCTCTGCTTTGATGGCACTCGGCATATGCCATGTATTGTGGCGGTGCAGGGGCAGGGGTCCCGGCTGCGCGGGATGGCCGGGTCCTCTGTAGGTTGAGGCGTCTAACTCCAGCCTCTGTAGCGGACGTGAGCAGCTGCATGGTTCGGTGCCGGTCAGGCGAGGGCATGTCTCAGTGTAATTGTAAGAACCATGGGCTCCGTTGTACGGTTAATGGTAAATGGGGAGGGGCCCGGACCTTTGGAGTTCCTTTGCCCTCCCACTCTGAACACGTGGTATAATGCCGGTTTCCTTACGGGGGCAAGATATATGGGTAGACCTGTTGTTTGGTTAGTTGTTCTACTTACTAGGTGGACTGGAGGGTGTCTGCTCCTTCATGAGTCTTCCCTGGCTCTGGCAAAAGCACATCGCGGGAAGAGGAGGTCTCTTGGTTTATGGATTCTTTTGTGTTATTGGATTGGCTGGCAGGAAGGGGTGTTTCTCCAGCATTCTTGTTATTGGTTAAGCAGCTATGTGGCTGGTTATAATTGGAGCTGGTTTTCTGGTATGTGAGTGGTCTGGCTATATATTGGATGTGCTGCCTCTGACTTTTGGCTCATCATGGATGGTGTTAAGAGGTCAGCGAAGTGTAAGTACTTGGAGGAGGCGGAGGTGGTTGCTGGGTCTTCCCCTGCACCTTCCTTGGCGGATGTACAAAAGATGATTGAGGCCGCTGTTTCTGCTGCCTTTCTGGCTAGAGAGTCCAAGGGGGTGAAAAGGCAGAAGTTGGATACCTCTGATGTAGCTCAGATTTCATCTGGATTCAGGCATTGCTTTATTTTTGTGTTTCAGACAGACTGCATTTTAAAATGGCACTTTTGGTGCATGCAAAGTGAAAGACATGAAATGAGGCCTGGTCAAAATGCTTTCAGTCTGAAATACTTGTGCTAAATTAACATGTGTTTTTGCAGTGTAGAGAAACTCGTGATTTCAGTTTTCTCTTAGCTTTGAAGATAAGCATGGAATGTGTTCTCTCCTCCCAGCTCCTTTTCCTTGTAATCTACACCCCCTGTTCCCGTCTCAAGAGACCCCGGCTTTGTTGCATATTTAGACAATGCATATTCAGTTCATAACACATCTTCTTATAATGTGTATTAATTAATCAACCATGCACCAACACTACATAAGGGGCAAACGCATTTTGCATAAAAAGCTATTTAAAACATTAGAGCATGTTGCTATGAGTATGTATTAATCGTTTGCGCTTTGAAAATTTGCACTACAGCATGTTTATGCTATGTTGTACATTGCACATTTTGCATGTGGTGCTCAAATGATAGAAAAGCTGCTTTAAACTAATAGCTTTTGCTAGGTAATAACTAATACTGGATACTAGTATGGGGGAGGTAAACATAATGGGTTTTATTTCATAAATTAATATTCTTTTGTGTTTGTTTTTGTTTTGGGCCCACTATAAAATGGCTGCCTAGGAATCCAGCATGTCTGAGAATTGTTAGCAGTGTGCTGAATGAGAGACGCATGCGCAGAACCAGCTACATGAACTGCCACGTGCCTCAAGTGAAGACACATGGGTCAAGGCCACAGTGATCTGCACACTCTTGTCATCGTGTCAATGAAACAGTGTTTGTGGGAGAGTGTCATCCCTGCGTGCGATATGAAAGCAAGGCGGAAATAGACTGATACATTTTTGACGCTTAGATGTTGCAGTATTGTATAATTATTGATGGTGATACATATGACTGTATTAAGCCTTAACGCTTCCTCTGTTAAAACCGGTACGGGTTGGATTTGCAATGAGAACAGGATGATGAGACCCTCATGTCACCTATGCTAACCAATCACAGTGCGAGTTTCTACTGAAACTGCAACATTATTAGTATAGTCAGCCAAGAATTAAAGTATAAATAATGACCCCTTAGGGGGCGTGTCAGACTTAGATTAGAGTCTTAGAGGAGAGATGAGGAGGGAGCAGATCTGACCAGACATCATATGGGTTAGGTACGTGAACGTCGCGGGTGCAGCCTGGGAGGAGATTGCGTCCGAGGAGAGACAGAGGGAGGTGGGGGTCTTGCTCATATTTTTTTCAGAGAGTCCTTGCACGTCATATTTTTGGCAAGGCAGATCACATTCCTCTGTGGTCTTGTGAAAAAGGGGCATTTTCATTGAGCAGCCTCTCTGTCAGACAATGGAGAGGGAGAGAGACAGATGAACAGACCAGCGAAGAGAGAGCAGCTGAGAGATCAGGACAGGTTTTTGTCTTATGCATTTATTTCTCTTTATGGGAGATTTTTGCTAATTATTAATTATTGATTAGCCTTGCAAAACTCACTCTTGAATTATATTTTTCCTGAAACTCTTTAAAGAGTTCTGACTGACATAGAATTAGGGTTTTTCCTCCTTTATGGAGTGCTTTGTATGCAACCTATAATATGTTTTGTATTAATTCTATTTTTCCTGTTTTTCAATTCTGTAACCTGATTGATATTTGACTAATGAATAAAGGGTCAGAGAAACTTAACTTTTGACTAGAAAATAAAACCCTTTAAAAATACTCACAACTCTTTTTATTGGCTTAATATTAATTGCATTTTGATTTTTCATGTTTATGTAAAGTCTCCTGAAGGTGATACACGGTGGCAAAGGTCCATCACGTTTTAAAGCGGTAAACTAGAGGTAAATGATGTTTTGCATTGAGAAATTACCGCTGGATCAGTTTCTGGTAGCAGAGGTAAGGTTAACACCATCACCAAAAGGAGCATAGTTTAGTCTAATGCCTAAATAGCGCTAGAAAATATTTGCCCAAGTTAGATAAATGTCCAGATTCTCAAAAGTCCTGATTCCAATGCTCAGAACCTGAAGACTGGCAAAGCAGTACTGGAAGGTAATTCAAGAAGGCGATTGCTGGAGTGGTGTGAGTATCAATAGGGTTGTGAAATGTTGTTAATGTGCTAGAAGGTATGTTTTTTTTTTTTTTTGAAGTGTTGAAAAAATAGTAAGGGTTTTGACTGTTGGTGAAATTATGCTCATTTTGAATTGATGGTTTTATTGATTATATTGGTAATTTCATAGGACAGAATTTTTGATTATTGATTATTGATTTATGTTTAACAAAAAGAGTTAGCGTCTTGTTTTATGTTGTCTGGAAAATTCCAGGGGAATGAATAGCGGGTGGCGATAGAAACCACACTGCAGTGAGGTTACTCGTCTGTTGGAATAACACTGAGAAGCTATGCAGGGCTGGCAGTGTTAAAGTAGGGACTATTTTCTGTGTAAAAGTGAGAGTGATTGATAGCAAAGAGTTCGCTGGTGAAACTTTGGTGTTATATCACCTAGAAAGGGTAACACTGAAGGAGTAGCAGGTTCTTCCAAGCTTGAGTGACAGCAAAAGAGTTCGCTGGTGAAATTTTGGTCTTACATAACCTAGAAAGAGTAACACCGAAGGAGTAGCAGGTGCTTCCAAGCTTGAGTGAAGGGTAAGCGGAAGGGATTTACTCGCAGTGTTTGAAGAGTAAACGGAAGTTCTTACTTTGTGAAGAGTAAGCGGAATGTGTTACTCGCAGTGAAAAGAAATCTATCCTTTATTTAGTGCACGGGTACTCATAGTACGGCCCGCGGGCTGCCAGCGGCCCGCCCGGCCTTCATTGGCGGCCCGCGGACCTTGTTGCCATACACTACTACAGTATGCCAGTTCCTTCCTGTAAACAGAGAAGATGGCCGCAGGAGCATACGTAGTGAATACGTTTCAATACGTATTCAATACGTTTGCTCCTGCGACCATCTTCTCTGCTTACTGCTTGCCTCTGATTGGCCTGAGCCTCTGTGACGTCACACACGGCACCCGGCGCAAAGCACAGGCCCTTTAAAAGTCAGCTGTAACTAGCGCTTTTACAGCTGACTTTTAAAGGACATTTTAAGAAGCTTCCTGTGTCCGTGGTGACGACGTCGAGGTCCTCGCAGCCCGCAGCCCCGGAGAATCTTGACTGCAGCTGGAAAATCTTCCGCGTCATTTTAGCAGCAGGTACGTTTAACCGCGGGCAGTACTATTTATTTATTTATTTTATTTATGAGATTTGTAAAGCGCTCAATTTCCCTTGGGTGTCTCGGCGCTAAGGACAGCAGGCAAATACCATGTACCGGAGGAACTTACTGATTAAACAACCAGGTCTTTGTCATTTTCCTGAAGGTTAGCAAAGATTGGGAAGATCTGATCTTTAGTGGAAGAGAATTCCAAAGTTTTGCGGTGGCGACTATAAAACGTTTATCGCCCCATGAGGCTGTTTTAGTGCGTGGGACCCTAAGCAGAAAAGCAGTGGATGAGCGAAGGGCTCGGACCGGAATGTAGGTCGCTAGCTCCCTGATTAGAAACTGAGGTCCTGTGTTATGAGAGGCTTTATAAGCAATACACAAGGCCTTGAACTTTATGCGGTTCTTCACAGAAAGCCAGTGATACTTCCGAATAACATGAGAGATTGGCTTGTATTTAGGGGTTCCTGATAGCATCCTAGCGGCTGCGTTTTGGACTGACTGTAGCTTTTGAATGACTTTGTTCTGGGCATTTACAAGGAGCCCATTACAGTAGTCAATAGTAGACATAACTAGTGTACTAACCAGAGTTTTCCCTGCAGTCAGCGGCAGAAATGGTAAAATCTTTTTTATCATACGTAACTTGTGGAATGAGGCTGAGACCACTGAGTTAGCATGAGGCAGAAAAGTCAATTTGTCATCGTATATGACGCCCAAGTTCCTAACCCTGGTGACTGGGAGTGGGGGGGAACCCAGTGAGACAGGCCACCAAGAGGAGGGCCAGATAGGAGATAGCTTGCCAAATGTCATAACCTCTGTTTTATCAGAGTTTAATTTGAGGCAGTTGCTGGTCATCCAGCTACTAATTGCAAGCATACCTTTTTGGAAGTTGGCTGCTACCTTTTCACCATCATTGTGTATAGTCAACACCAGTTGCGTATCGTCGGCATACGATGTAAGGCCCATCCCATGAACCTTGATTACTCTAGCTAAGTCCGACACATAGATATTAAATAGTGTCGGGCTTAGGGATGACCCTTGTGGGACACCACATGGGAGGGCCAATTGGGCAGACTGGAAGGTGCCAAAATTTACCGACTGTGTCCGATTGGTGAGAAAGGAAGTCAACAGTGCTCTTGCATTGTGTTGGATACCCATTTTAGTGACACGGTCGATCAAAATAGTGTGATCGACCGTGTCAAAAGCTGCTGAGAGATCCAACAGTATAAGAACAGCCGTGCCTCCCTGATCCAGAATGATTCTGATGTCTTCAGCTGCTTTAATGAGTGCAGTCTCTGTTCCATGGCCCTTACAAAAACCAAATTGAGTGTCGTCAAACAGATGATGATCTTCAAGGTACTTGGACAGTTGAGTATTCATCACCTTTTCAAAGATTTTAGCTGGAAAAGGCAAACTGGCTATCGGCCTGTAATTTTTTGTGTCATTAGGGTCTAAGTTTACTTTTTTTAGCAATGGTTTTATAATAGTTTTCTTCCAGGCTGTGGGGTATATGCCTGAGGCAAACATAGTATTACCAATGCTAGATAAAACAGGTGCCACATATTCTGTGACTAATGAAAGAACAGCCGGAGGACAAGGGTCAGTAGCCGATCCTGATTTCACAGAAGAGATTAGGTTTGCAATCTGATCAGGTGTGGTGTTATCAAATTGTAGTAAGGAAAATTCAGTAGTATCCCTTGCTAAGGACTGGTTAGTAGTGTTGGCCTTGGATGCGAATTTGGAGTAAACATCATTTACTTTTTCAAAAAAGTAATTCGCTAGAGAGTCACATAGTGACTGAGAAGGGGCTAAAGTGCAGGAAGATGTTTGACCTGACAATTTAGCAACTACTTGGTAAAGCTGTTTATTAGAATCTTGCGCAGATTCAATCTGAGCAGTAAAATATTTGCTTTTTTCCTGCATAATCAGTAGTTTATATTTGGTAAGCTCTTCTTTATATAGGAGTTTTTCCTGACAGTTGTAGGATTTGCGCCAATGTCTTTCACGATTTCTACACAATTTCTTTTGTTCTCTGAGAAGTTCGGTAAACCAAGGGGCTGACGGCGAGCACCGATTTTTTGAGAAGGTTTTGTTAGGCACCAGCAGATTGATTGCATTGTGCAGCCAATTAGTATAGTTTACTGAAGCAAGGTTAGGGTCTGCGGAAACAACTGGAAGGGTTAAACATAGGTGCGTCTTAAGTTGCTGGTGAACCGGCTTATTTATTAACCGAATATTAAAGATATTTTGCTGAAACATCCCATTTCCTGCTTGTGAAGCACCGACACGGCTTGGAGCTTCGGGATGGAAACCAAACACTAACATTTCATGTTTGTGCCCGCTTCTGTTGTGTAAAGGTCATACTGTCGAGGGCAGTCACTGAAATGCAACCGGCAGTCTCATAATGCGGCGGATCCATCATGGCAGGTTATATCTGGCTGTATGTAAAAAGCAAATGTCTAGACTAGAGCCCCACAGCTCCCGGAAACAGTTTGCTTGTAGCTCGTCAAACATCCGGCAGTTCAGTCATGGTGCAGTATTTAGGACTAACTTCCTCTGAAAACTACTGTTTGTGAATAGGGAAAACAGATATCCTTTAAAAAAATCTAAGATGAAAAATAACACCGCTGACATGCATGCAT
Source organism: Calotriton arnoldi (assembly GCA_963921515.1). Taxonomy (NCBI): domain Eukaryota; kingdom Metazoa; phylum Chordata; class Amphibia; order Caudata; family Salamandridae; genus Calotriton; species Calotriton arnoldi. The sequence goes on from CAWUFW010007258.1 coordinate 162,832, forward strand.
GCTTAAGGACAAGATTGGATTTAACTAAATTATTCAAAAGGGAGGAGATGTGGTCTAGTAGTTAAACTATTTTTTTTGAAACCTGGGAATCTTGGTTCTAATCGCGGGATCGGCACCTGACTGAAATTGTAAGAGTCTGGCCAATCCTCTCACTATGTCTAATACTGTTAAATATGATATGAAATGTAACGTAACAGTAATGCTCTAAAATAGAATTCAAATATGTAAAGCACGGACTTGATGCAGAGAACGTCTTAGCACCGACCCCAAGTTTATGCACATCCCTCAGTTGCTTGCCAGCTAGTTTTGCCCTACACATAAATGACAAGCCACACATACCTTTGTTATCCTCGATCTGCACTGGCTCTGCTGTTTGGGGGGGGGGGGGCGTATGTGTGTTTATGTGTTTCTATGCCCGCCGTGCAAACATGTTATCCAATCACAACCCCGAAGCACGGTATTCAAAGACCGGCATGTTTTGGCAGTTACTTTTATCAGACGTCATACCAGTAATTTTTGTAGGCAGATGTCATTTAATATTTGCAAAATTGCCAAATGATTTGCCGACTGATATGTCCTCAAATGGCAGACAGCATTACGCCTAAGAATAGGAGCCTATTATGTTGTTCAATGTCTGCAGTGCGGAAAATTCTAATGCGCATGCCATTTGCAACTGAATCTTAGATTAACTTCTATTTTTTTCATTTTAAAATGTTAAAAATCATTATTGAGATCAGATATGGCGTTTTCAGTGGCTAATAGCCCTTTTCTCATTCCTAACATGAAAAGGACCTTGACGCATTACCTTTGTTTCCCTGCAAATGCATTTTGAAAACCCTGCTACATTGCAAAATAATTGCTTTAGCTCGGCTGATGTAGGAGACGGTTATCTGAAAAGGTTTGTATTTCTGTCACTGATGTTCTGTCCCTGAAAAACAGCGAGTTCTTACAAAAATGGAAGAGGTGACTGCAAATGTTGCAGAGTGAAAATGTCTGTTGTCATGAGCCATCCAGAACTGTCTGTGGCGTGATCTTTTCTAGAACAACAAACTGCATTCTTACACCCGTGTTTGCCAGAAGACCTCAGAGTTTGTCAGCATTAATGTGAGCAAGCATAGGTGATGTATTGTGCGAATTTTTTACTTGGAAGTCGTGCGTGTTGTGTCTTGTACTCTCTCATGTCCTAAGTCCAGGGCTTTAAGGGGGATGAAAAAAACTAGGGGGTCTCTCAAAGGGGCGTGGCCTAGGTCTTTCCATCTCTGTTTGCTGTTACCAGTATTGCCATGTTATAAGCCAGGCATGCATTCAACACGTCCCTTATGTGTAACAGACAGCGCTGCCTCTTGTTGTGAAAGGGAACGTTGCTGCAGCATAACAGAATGGGAAATTGCCTGCTTTAATGCTTCTTCTCGTCCACCGCGGCGTCTTCTCTGCCTGAGGCCCCTTCTTCGCCACTTGGATTTGGCCAGCAGCAGCTCCATCACCACATCTGCCTCCATCTCCACGACCAGCTTGATTTCCATCACCCTGCAACACCAGCTCCACCAGCAGGTTGATCTTCGCACCCCGAGAGGTAAGCACAGGATCCTATTTTAGTATGCAATGTGATGGTCTCTCATCTGTTTCTCCATTTGTCTCTTCCTTACTTTCCCCATGTCTAACTCTTTAACCCTGCGCCTTTTCTCAAGACTCTAATCATCTCTCTTTCTCCCCACCTGTCTCACATGCCATTGTAATAATGTTAGATCAAAACAGGAACTCACATATGAGAAATGGGAGTGGTGTCACAGACATTACTTGCAGTAATATTAGTGAGCTGCTGCTGTGTTACAATATTGAAAACACTGTCACTAGCCATGATTATAAAATGTAAACACATTTAGAAATTAGGCGAGTGCACCTGTGCACTTTCAGTGACTGGGCCAAAGACGGCAGCAAGCTCTCAATTCATTGCAATCTTGCCAAGGCCAGACCTTTTGGCTTTGCCAGTGCTTGCTCTGGCTGGTTAGCGATTCTATCCAAAGGTTCTGAAGTTTTTGTTTTCCTCCTATTTCTGGTAGGGGCTGTGTCACATTTTAGTTGTTTTTGAAAAGGTGCTTTTCTTCTCCCTGTAGTAATTTTTTTAACTAATAGGACTTCTCTCTTTTCTTTGTGAAGTGAATTGTCCTTGATTGATGGGTGCATTTCGGTTGATCCTGTTTTAAGGTAGCTTTGTGCGTGACCTTGAATGTTTCATGGATTAAAGTTGTGGCAGCTTTGCCTTGCATCCTTGTTTTTACTTTCAGCTAGCTGGAGATATTTAAGAATGCAGCAAATCAGCTGGCATAGAGGGCAAAGTTGAGCTGCAATGTTTTGTTAAAATTGTCAGATTAAGCAGCAGATGATGCATTATGTGTCAAATATGGCAGGGCCATAATTATGTGGAAAACATTTGTAGAGTAGGATATTTTCCCATTCATGTTTTAACTGCTCTTGTGGAAAAAGGTCTGAGAAGTACTGATGACAGAAACTGCATGCCACGGAGACAAATGGCTTGTGAATCCACTTTTAAGCGTAATTGGAACATTTCTGTGATTGGGAACATATTCCACTTTGTGAATGTATTTTAATGTCAATAACTCATATTAAACCTTAAATAAACACGTGTATCCATTGGTTGAATTACATAACGTAATAAGCTGTAACTGGGCAATGAAATGCCAAACAAATACTAAAAATTGGGATGTTTTGCTCTTTCTGGCCACACCTGACTCTGCCCACTGGCCCAATCTTCAGGTTATTCCCGCCCTCTGATTCTCCGCCCGCTCTACTAACCCCCACCTGAAACCTGGCCCCTCCCCTCGCCCATCCCCTCTCTACAGGCCTGACCATTGTATCTCAGCCTTTCAGATTCCTTTAGTTTGACAGCTGCTCCACACCAAATAGTGCTGTCCTGATTAGCTCCTTCCATATGTGTTTCTACTCTGTATCCTTGTACTGTGTGCATGCCGGGTCTGGTGGCTCAGTGGACTAATGCGTCCACTGCAGGGGCCTGTGTTCATGGTCACAGGTTCAAATCCTGGCGGGTCCTGCCTTTCATCCATCTGAGGTCGACAAAATGAGTTGGGTAGCAATAAACATCTGTTATTCAGCGCCAAGATACCTACGGGTGAACGTGCGCTTGTATATATGTGTGTGTGCATGCCATTTATTTCAAATCCCTATTGAGTGACACATTTCCTGCATAAACCACTGGCTTTAGGGAAGCCTCCTGTTTTTCATTTACAGGCTTACCCATTACTTTGTATGTTTAAACAAAACATTACTTTGGTGTTGCTCACAGATCTGTTGCGAGAAGTGGTGTTGGCCCATCGGTCGTGACGTGGTGTCGGTCCAGCGGTCGTGACGCAGTGTCGGTCCATCGGTCGTGGGGCGTGTCGGTCCATCGGTCGTGGGGCGTGTCGGTACATCGGTCGTGCGGCGGTGTCGGTCCATTGGTCGTCAAGTGGAAAATCAGATCCGCAATGGCCTACAGTCCAGTTTCCAAGCCTTGCAAACGACCCAGATCGATACAGAGCGAACACAGGACCTTCCAGGAAGCATGGGAAGAAGAGTACTTGTTTGTAGAATGCCCAAAAGAAAAAGCCACCTGTTTGCTTTGCAAAGACAAAGTAAATGTTCTTAAGAGGTATAACCTGGAACGGCACTCTGGATACACTGCGAACTTCCCACTGAACTCAAAACTGCGTTCTGCAAAAGTGGCTTCGTTGAAGCAAGCTCTTCTTTCCCAGCAGAAGATCTTCCTTTGCCAGATGACGGAATCTGAGGCTGTAACAGAAGCGTCTTTCAAAATATGCTACTTGCTTGCCAAACATAAAAAAACATTCACAGATGCAGAGCTGGTGAAGAAATGTTTTCTTTCAGCAGCCGAAATTTTATTTGACAACTACACTAATAAAGCCAGCATTTTAAAGGAAATTGGTGTATTGCAGCTATCAGATTCCACGTGTGCACGCAGAATAGAGGCAATGGGACAAAAAGTCCAGGAGCAGGTAATCAAAGCAGTGAGAGAGTCACCATTCTTCAGCATTGCCATGGATGAGTTCACAGACATAGGCGATGTGACCCAGTTATTAGTATGGGTGAGGTATCTGTACCAATCGCTTCATCCCAAAGAAGAGCTCCTGTGCCTTCTACCACTGCAAGGGCACACAAGAGGAGAAGATATACTGGACAGCATGTGCAACTACTTTAAAACAAATGACATACCACTGAACACTCTTGTCAGCATAACAACAGATGGGGCTCCTGCCATGGTAGGCCATGACAGAGGCTTCGTATCTATGCTTAAAAAGAAGCTCATAGGACAGACTGTGATAGACTACCACTGCATTATTCACCAGGAAGTATTGTGTGCAAAATTAAAGCATGGAGAACTGAATAATGTCCTAAAAGGTGCAGTGAAAATTGTTAATTTTATCCGTGCCAAAGCTCTGAACCATAGACTTTTTAAAGCAATGCTGCAGGAATCTGAAGCGGAATATACAGACGTCTTGATGCACACTGACGTGCGTTGGCTAAGCAAAGGGAAGGTTCTGGAGCGGTTCATCGCATTGCTTCCTGAAATTGAACTCTTTGTGAACAGTAGAGGTCAATCATTCCCAGAACTTACGGATGTGAAATGGCTTATTATGCTCCATTTTCTTTCAGATATTTTCACACATTTTAATGCTCTCAATTTGACCCTGCAAGGTAAACAACAGCTTGTGTGCTCCCTGATGAATGGTATTTATGTTTTTGAAAGTAAGCTTGTGCTATTCAAAGAACAACTGGATGATAGTGACTTCACCCACTTCCCAAAACTGTTGGCTGTGATGCAGAGGTTTCCAGATGCACAAGAAATTCTGTCGCAGCTAGACCTTGGTGCATGTCTTGAGGAAATTTCTGGGGAGATCAAATGACGATTTTCTCAATTCAGAGCCCTCACCCCTCTGTTCAGGCTGGTTGAAAACCCCTGGATGGTGAGTGCACGAAATCTTGATGTTGTTGCCCTTATTGGCATGGAAAGGGCTCAAGCAGAAATAGAGCTGATCGACATGCAGCACAATTCAGCCCTCGAAGCATCTTTTTTGGGGCAAGCACCAGAAGAATTCTGGAAAATTGTACCTCTTGACAAGTTTCCTCTTCTTTTTACAGTGGCCCAGAAGGTAATTTGTATGTTTGGGTCAACATATGCTTGCGAATGTTCATTTTCCACAATGGGACTGTTGAAGAGCAAACTCAGAAATAAGCTTACAGACATACATCTGGAGCAGCTCTTAAGGCTTGCCGTTTCCGACTTGGTACCAGATTACAGAAAACTAATTGTTGACATGAAATGTAAAATAAGTTCGTAGTGTTTGTCTTTAACGTACCTATTTTTTGGACTCTGAAGCCTGTGCTGCACTGGGCATGTGCTGAATATCCGGTTACTGCAAATTGCCATGCAATCTCACTTAAGATTGCTATTGTCTGCTAATAAAAAATTATTATAAACATGTGCTCCATGTAGTTACATCTGCTTTGGAAATACAGCATTGTCTAGTAATGTTTTGAAACGGCAGTGATGTTTTTTTCCCTCTAGCCCCGTCCCCTCTAGCCCTGCCCCCACTGACCCCGCCCCCCAATGACCTCGCCCCCACCGGTGCGGCCCTCGGCCACAAACCACACTTTAAATTTGGCCCCCGAGAGAAAGTTTGTGAGTACCCATGATTTAGTGGAACAGACAGAGTAGCGAATGTTTTTATGTTGTTATTAACAGAATTTTGATTAAGAAAACTCAGAAAAATATTGCAGTAAGATTTTGTTTGAGAGGGTCAGTAGTAGGAGTTAAACTGACTGAAATTGAAACTGACAGCATTGGAGAAAAGAAATTGCATTGAACTATTGCAGAAATGAAAATGTTTGAAGGTTTAAAGAAACTGTTGGGAGGTAAAGTGAAAAATTCGTTTTTAATTGATGATGCTCCTGAAGGAACACCCGTGCATTTTATGTCTACCAATTTGGGACAAAATTCATGTATGTGTGTTTACCAATGGTGCAAGATTACTGAAAAAGAGGGTCCTTTGAGGTTTCCAAAAGATGGTACTTTTGAATTGCAAATTATTGACAAATTAAGGGAAGTGTTATGTGAAATAAAGACACCATCTAGAGCTGCACAATTTGAGGCTTTAAGCATGTGGGAAAAGACAGCAAGAGACAAAGCAAGAGAGGATAAAAGGTAAAGCACCAGATACAGGAGAAGGGAATTAATGATGACAAAAAGCTTCAAATAAATATTGATTCGGGGGGGGGGCGCTAGGTGGCGCATGAGCGGAATGGCCATCCTAACGTGAGGCTCCCGCAGCATGGTGCTGAAATCCTGCATATAATCCTGCCCAGATGGCAAGAACTGCCGCAAAACCATCGATCTGAGGTGCCCGAAGCATTGGGACCAAGTGACGCGAGTCTGACATAAATCCATCATTGTACGCCGCAGTAATCAGCGGGTGCTGAATTCATTGCTGCGAGGCCCCGTGCGGCCTGGAACTGCCGCTGGGCGCAGACCGCTACGCAAGTGCCGTGGTCCCCACGTGGCGGGTAGGCCAACGCGCTGCTGCAACGGCAGCTGAAGTGCGGTGAGTGCTTCCTTGCCGCGTCGATACATACTGCATACGGAGGGCGGCTGAGGCAGAGAGGGAGGGATGCTGCATCCTCGTTTGGCGGCCTTTCCGGATACTATCCCGAGGTGAGGAGCCATCTCACACAAGGCCGCGCGGGTGGCGGATCGGCCATATGCGGCGGCGCCCTTTCTAGATAACCTGAGAGACTAGTTGTGACTATTACGTTACGAGGCCAGTGTCACTAACGGGCTGACTACTCTACAATTTGGCCAAGATCTGTACCCTGCTAATATACAGTGCGAGTACACGGCACCCGCTGCACACCCTGCCAATGATTACATATGCTGTCAGACACTGCGTGGGGGAGGCTGCGGAGAGTGGCGCCTGAAGTATTCAAGACACACAGAGGTGCAGGGGAATCTGCCTGATAGACGCGGGAGCTCCATAGGCGACACGCATATACATAGACATACGCAAATTTTCGTAGGCTGTAATTGCAATTGCTGTGAATAGCAGTGTTCATGAGAAGGCAGACGACTGCTTCCTAGTCAATTCTGCTGCCCCGTAACGGCTTGTGCACGGCCCTGTGGCGACCATCACAGAGGAGCAGACAACGAACAGTGGGCTCAAAGGTGTCGGGCTCTCGACTATCCCTCACCGGGTGTCTCACATCATACACGAGGTTGGTGGGCACTCACTATGGGGAAACCAGACGCGCGGCAGCCACGACTCAACTTTGATGCTAAAAAAAGCGCTCGCCTGCAGCAGACAGCGGTAGACGGTGGTGCCGAAATGCCACTGCAAGAATCACCTCCTTCCCAGAGCGAGGACATGAAAGCACTTCTAATGGAGGTCCGGCAGGGTCTCGCAACCATTGCTGACAAAATGGATGCCATGACTACACGCATGGACACTATTGTCCACAAAATCGATGGCCACGAAGCGCGCATAAAGGAGACAGAACGTCGCATATCGGATGCTGAAGATGCAGCCTCCCACATCCAAAGCTCTATGTCGGAAATGGACAAACTACTGAAACTAATTGCCGCAAAGAATGAGGATATCGAAGCGAGAAGCCGAAGGAACAACATTCGAGTCCTGGGCATACCAGAAAGTACAAACACGGGCAAAATGGAGGACTACATAGAAAAGTTGTTACTGGCAGTAGTGGGGGCGGAATCTCTCTCCCCCTCACTTCATAGTCGAAAGAGCCCATCGCTCTCTGGGCCCGAAACCTCCACCTGGGAGCACGCCTCGACCCATCATCGCACGCCTCCTGAATTACAGGGACCGGGATGTCGCCCTCAAGGTGGCAAGGGAGAAGAAACAACTGCATTTTGAGGGAGTACCCTTCACCATATACCCTGATTTCACAGCTAACGTGCAAGAGGAGCGGCGCAAGTTTCTCCCCGTTAAACAGAAGCTAAGACAGGCCCAAACAGACTATGCCCTAATGTATCCTGCCCGCCTTCGAGTTACATATCAAGGTAAACAGTCGTTTTACACGAAACCCCAACAAGTTGAAGAATTTCTGAAACACCTCAAACGCCAGAAGGCTGTTACAAATGCGCCAGATGACTCGCCAAGATCGCCCTCACCGAATATGGACTGATGGCTTGCACAGGAAAAGGCTGCACGCTCTCCACTGGGGACCACAGAAGCTCCACTGATGTGAAGCGACGGACATCACTGTACTCTGATCCCATAATCGTGGGACGCCTGAACATATCGGTCAGTTTCGCCACATGACGGGTAACAAGGGACAAATGTTGCCAGGCACCCTCATGCCCTAATAGGGGTCGAAGTTTCCATCTCACTACCCCTGGAAAGCGAGAGGTACCGGTGTGCCATCCAGCAGTGTGCCCCTTACGGGAGATCCCCTTTTCAGTTTCTTTACTTTGACTGACTTGAAAAGTTGATATTGGGTTTTCGATTTGAGGGAGTAGGGAGGGGGGAGGGGCAGACACATCTGGCATGATTGGGATGCTTCAGTGGGAGGGGGTGGTAGGGGGGTTTGTTAATAAGTATTTTGCTGTGCATACCCTACAGCGTAACAGGCATGGTTGTGATTCTCTTCTTGTTCGATTGGCATTGAGTACAGACATGCAATGTAAATGTTACTGCACAAATGGGGAGTACGGTTGATTAGTTAACTAAACAACAACTACGGCTAATATCTTGGAATGTCAGGGGGTTGGGTGACCCGCGGAAGCGCAGACAGATACTAGCTTATTTGGACCGTCACCAGATAAACATTGCCATGCTCCAGGAGACCCACATTCACCCACAACAGACCACCACATTTGCTAGTAAATGGGCAGATTGTAGGATATTCTCTTCATATTCCTCCTATGCAAGAGGCACAGCCATTCTAATTAAAAAGCAGACACCTTTTGCACTAGTTGGTACGATCATTGATCAACAGGGGCGGTACGCAATTGCATGGGGGCGTCTGGGTATGGACTCGGTCACTTTGGTGTGTTGCTATGGCCCTAATGTGGACACTCCTGATTTCTTTATCAACCTTTGGGGAAAGATTGTAAGCATAGGCTCTACCCATATAATCTGGGGGGGGGACTTTAATGTAGCCCTTAATCCGGCATCAGATAGGTCCAACACAGCATCACATCATTATAATAAATCTCAAGCAGCCCTGCAGGGGATACTAGAGGAGGGAGGCTTGGTTGATGCTTGGCGCCATACCCACCCACATGCAAGAGAAGGTACACATTTTACAACACACGCTGCAACTTGGGCTCGGATAGACTATTGCCTACTCTCTCGGGGCCTTGGGCCATCTATTTGTGACGTCATGCACCTAGCTAGGACCTTTTCCGATCATTGTCCCGTGAAACTCTTGCTTACACCACCAGGGTATGATATGCCCAGATGCAGTTGGAGACTACAGCCCACGGCATTATTAGATGCGGCGTTTAATAGCGAGCTGGGTGAGGAAATCCAAGATTTTTTTCAGAGAAATAGGGGATCTGTGGACAGTGTGGAAACGATATGGGAGGCCTTTAAGGTCACAATCAGAGGGTTTTGCATCTCCAAAAGTTTTGGAGTACTCAGAGATATACAGGGCACATTAAGAAAGCTGGAGAAAGACCTCAGGACACTAGAGACACAAATGGCTGCGGGGGATGTGGGACAGGCGCAAAAGGAATTCCGAGAGAAATTGTCGGACTACGCTGATACCGCAGCGCGAGAGACAAAGTTTAGGGGGAAATATTGGGTAGCCCGCAGATACGGAGAGGGCGAGCGACCGGGGAAAGCATTAGCTGAGGTGATAAAGCGACCTCGATTCTCTAACTACATACTAGAAATCAAAGGGCCTGGGCGGGTAATCCATCGGGACACAGCTGACATACTAGCAACATTTACCACACATTACTCTACGCTATATACCTTACAACGGCGAGGCACGTTTGAACTGGACAGCTTCTTGGGTGACGTAGCGCTCGGATGGTTAGGAGACACAGAGGGAGTTCTTATGCGCCCCTTTTGAGCTCACGAAATCCGCGAGGCGATAATGCAGATGAAATCTGGCAAGGCACCTGGTCTGGACGGCCTTCCCGTCGAATTTTATAAAAATTATATAGATTTGATGGCTCCGATTCTCAAGGAGCTTTATGAAGAATCCCTGGAAATTGGCACGCTCCCCTCATCTATGAGGGAGGCGCTGATCACTTCCCTTTTGAAGCCTGGTAAGTCCCCGGATTCTTGCGACTCATATAGACCGCTGTCGCTCATAAATTGTGACACGAAAATATTGGCTAAGGTCATTGCTAACCGATTAGCCCTTTTAATGGACAAACTTGTCCTTCCTGATCAGTCGGGCTTCGTCCCCGGACGTGCCACCACCCATAATCTTCGCACCCTATTCTCCGTACTTCAGAACGTAGCTCCCGAATTGCCACTAGCTGCAGTGTTTTTAGATGCCACCAAGGCATTCGACTCAGTGGAATGGGATTATCTCCTTGGCGTACTGCAACGCATGGGCTTTCCCCCCTATTCATGTCCTGGATACGATTACTGTATCAATGCCCCACGGCTAAAGTGTTAATAAACGGTCATTTATCATCTGCATTCCCCATCTCGAGAGGCACCCGGCAAGGATGCCCGCTATCCCCCCTGTTATTTGCCCTCGCGATAGAACCCTTAGCGTCCAAGTTGCGTCAACACCATCAGGACAAAGCACTTCGATGCAATCTACGCCAAATCCTGATCTACCTCTATGCAGATGATGTTACTCTTTATGTAAGAGACCCTCAGCAAAATATCAATCCGCTGCTGCGGGAATTCATTGTTTTTGGGAGACTCTCCGGGGTACATATTAATTGGGGGAAGTCACAAATATTCCCCTTAACGCCTGCGGTCACCAGATTTTCCCTCGACTTCCCACTAGAATGGTGCGATACTGACCTACGATATTTAGGGATCCAAATTTCTCGCGACAGGGAGGAATTGTTACGCCTCAATTATGGTACAGCCATTGATCGTCTCACAAGCAGTGTTACCCGTTGGATCTCCCTTCCTCTCTCGCTCGCGGGACGGGCTTCCTTGATAAAAATGGTGGTGCTCCCGCAGTTCCTGTATTTATTCATGAATATACCTTATCACCCGGGTCGCTACTTTTTCAAAACACTTCGCACTGAACTGATTAGGTTGTTCTGGGGTGGTAAACAGCCGCGGATAAAATGGTCGACACTCACGAGACCTTACGCGCAGGGAGCATTCGACATTCCAGATTTTGAATTGTATTTTCTGAGTGCACAAGCTCATTATGCTTATTACTGGACCAACCCCCCCAGGTACATGCCACAGGTAGCGGCGGAGCACTGGCTAGCTGACCCTATCCCTCTAGATGGAATGATACACGCACCCATTCGCACACGCGACATACCACCCACTACTGTCACGGGTATGGTTGACGCATGGCATCGCATCTCAGATCTCCTTAGATCCCCCATGTTGTATTCACCGCGGCTTGCCCTGTCCTATCACCCCCATATGCCCCTACTTCAGGAACGCGGCTTTCACAAAGTATGTGAGCGCACCAACGTTACTAAATGGGGTGATCTTTTTCATGATGGCGTATTTCGCTCCTCTGAACATTTTTTTCACGAGATACAACCCTCTTCTCTTGACGTATTTCTCAATGTCCGACTTAGGCAGGGAATGCGCTCTATTATTCCAGATTTCCCTCAGGAACCCACAAGTCTTGCACCTCTACATCAAATGCTGGGAGCCACTGCTGCGGGACACTTGGTCTCTACGCTCTATCATAACATACGCACACAACAGCCAGAGTCCCCTAGCAAATCCCGCACACACTGGAACACAGATCTGGGATATGAAGTATCTGACGAACAGTGGACATATTGCTGCCTGCAAACTTCACAGATCTGGGCTAGCTGTAGATTACGTGTAACACACTATAAGTTCCTGCAGCGTCTCTACTACACCCCCTCCAAAATGTTTCGGTTCAAATTGAAAGACACAGATTGCTGTGAGAGATGTAACAGGCCGGGGGCCGGGTTCCTACATTTAGCTTGGGAATGCCCAAAGGTGCAGGAATATTGGGTGCAGGTCTTCAAAGCCCTGGAGAAGATGACATCTGTCACACTGGAGTGTAGTCCCCTACTTGCGCTTTTGGGTTATACCAAACAGGTTCCTAAGTTATATCGCCGATATATTACTATATCGCTGCTGCTGGCTAAGCGTAGAGTGGCTTGCAGGTGGGGTAGGGGGCGAGCCCCGAAATTCAAGGAGTGGCTTGATGACCTAATTTATTGCCAGGAACAGCTGACCATTTATGCTGAAACACTCCCACGTGCTTCTAGGCCTAAGGATATATGGGACCCTCTCCAGAATTATCTTCTGATGAGGGATGCGGGGGCTGCAACCGATTCACTCCCAGTAGCAGGATCTTAATGTTGGCACTATATCTCCTTCCCCTTCTCCTTCACAACACACCCTGCATTGCTATGATACGAAATGTCCTGTGATTGAGAAGTCTCGTGCTCTGTTGGCCCTCTTGTAGATACTACTGTCCGCTTCCCCATGATATGCGAGATAGAGGTCATGTGTAATATACTGCAGTTTACTCACCCGGAAACACATATAGTGCCTCGCGTGTCATGGAATTGTACTAAGATAGAACAGACCTGTCACAACATGATGTTGCATTATCAAAGATTTATCTTTTTGTTATTTGCTCTTTGCATCAATGAGACAAGAATGTTGACTATGCAAAAATATTATCTATGTCTGTAACATGAACCTTAAAGTCTGTAATGTGCGTTACATTTGACGAAAATTAATAAATAAAATGTTTAAAAAAATATATATATTGATTATGGGGATGAAATAATGGATGCATTGTTAACTGAGTGTCCGCCACCTTATGTGGTCCCCATTAAAAATACTGATAATATTGTACCAGTAAGTACTACAGTGGCTACTGCTTCTGTTAAACAGAGAGAAACACAGATTGAGAGAACTGTGCAGACATTTCAGATCGACCTGTTGATTCAGCACTGACAGTGATATCTCCAGGTGTTACTGCTTCAAATGTGACTGATTCAGTACAAGTATTACAAACTGCAGATGCACAGGCAATGCCTAGAAAAATTGTGACTGTCCCAATTAATATGGTCCCTACTCAAAAGGTTCAAAGAGCTGCAGAAGGAGTAATTATGTCAGGGTTTATTTCAGAAACTCAGAATTCACAGATTATTGAATAGAAATTACCCCAGACAGTCCAAGCACTGAAAGGTGGGGGAAAAATGGTCTTTACAACATCTGCAGCCCAGGATAAAATGAATATATTTGAAGATGGGATTTTTCAAACCTGCTGTGAGGAAGCAGCAGTGCTTAAAAAGATAGAGAGCATGGGGGAACAGATTAACCCAGACCCTGAAAAGGAGAGACAGCTTAGTGTTTTAAATTCAACATTTGAACATGAAGAAATTAACAGTCCCTGCTGTTTAAAGCATGAAAATGTGAACCAGTGTCAGGAAAAAGAATTAATTTCCCTGAGTAAGGAAACAGCTACATGTGCAGTAACTACACATGATAGACTGACTGATTTGGCTCAAAAATATGAAATTGATGTTTCAGGAAGTATTCCATTTCAGAAAAATTTCAGGGTACATATGAATGATGAGGCAAATGAGAAAATGTGTTCTTCAGGAATGCAATTGCACATTGCAGAAATAATAAAATATATTTTTAAATGCAATGGGTTTGAGAAATTAGGAGACAAATGGGCAAGAAAACATGAGAAGAAAAAGAAACCACCAGACCTTGGGGGTCATTATGATGGCGGGCGGATTGACCCGCCGGGCCGGCGGTAGTCACCGCCAGCCCGGTGGGGGCGATCCACCCACCATTCACACAGCAAAGACCCCCCACCATATTATGATGGCTGGGGGGTCCGCGCCGGACGGAAAGACCGTCTGCCGCTTTTCCGCCGGTCGACTCGTCGACCGGCGGAAAACAAGGATAATATGGTGGCGGTGTCTCCAAGACACCGCCATCCATATTATGATGCCAGCGGAGATCAGCCTTTCCATGGCGGCGTTGCCGCCATGAAAAGGCATACGGTCTTTGCATTTGGGGGACCGTTGCGGGCCCCCAGGATGATGGGGGGTAGGGGGGTGCACATGGGGGTACCTGTGTTACCCCCCTGCATTTGTATGCACAAGGTGGCAGGCACCGCGCGGTGCCTGTCACGTTGTGCATGCAAATGCATGACGTGCATTCAAAGCATTGTGGCAGGCGGTGCGGTGAGCACCGCCCGCCACAATGCTGGGAATAGCGTGTCCCACCGCCACGGTGGCATCCTAATGTCAGGTGCGGGACCGCCACACCCCTTGCGGACGGTCCCGCATTCCGTTACGGTGGCGGGCGGACTTTGTCCCCCCGTCATCGTAATGACCTCCTTTGTTAGGGAAAATAATAAACAGGATGAGGGAGAAGCTTTTGCTTACTCATTGAAAGAAAAGGTGGGAGAAGTGCATGTTCATGTGCCACGGAACAAAAGTGAACTTGCAGCATTTCTGAACATATTCCCAAAATTGAGAGACAAACTTGTGCTGTGGTACCCACAAGTTGATGGATTTGTTGAAATTTTAAAAGAGTTGTGTATTATTTTGGAAATGCTCTTTGACATTGCCATGCAGACTGAATTGTGGTTTGAATATAAAGTTGCAGTGCAAAGGCCAGGTGAGGAGACAATGAAAAGGGTTTACATGAATTCACCATCATTTTCTGTTGTTATGGAGAAAAACGTAGCAGTGACTAAAAGAACACAGGATGGAAGTAAAGGTGTTTTGGTTCGTGCAAATTCAGGTATGGATGTTGCACTGCTGGAAAAAGTATCCTTTTGCCATCTTTATAACAGATTTGAGCATTGGAAGAAGAAATATAAATTTAAACATGATGCAGCAAGTGGAAATGCACAAACACAGAGAGAAATGCAGGTGCAAAATATGCCAGTTAAGCAAATGCAAATGTCAGTTCAGAAACAGGTACCAATGGCAGGAGTTTTTCAAGCCCAGATGCTCCCACAAAATATGGAAAATGCTAAAATGAATTTAAATAGGTTGTCCAGAGAAAATGTGAATTCTTTCCAAAAACAAAATCAGAACCCAGTTCAACAGGTTGCTGTATTTGAAAATGAGAGTTTTAACCCTAACAATTCTGAATTTACCAAGTCCATTGTGAAAACAGTGGAAGGTCCAGACTTAGTTGTAGGAGTTTTAAACAAAGAAATTGCAAACCCAGTTTTAGAAAAGGTTGGAGCAAAAATAGGCCCATTTGATAAAAATTGCCAAGTTGTTGTTTGTGACTCAGGCCTGGCAGGAAAACAATTGTCTTGCAAATTAAACAGCACAGATTACTGTACACCAGATGACGTTAATTTTCAGATTCCTGATGAGGATGTACATTTTAAAATGGCCCAACAAGAGACAGCTGTAGCATTGTTTTCAGAGAGAACAGTTGAAAAATTACCTTCTGATTTGAAAGAAATAATAAACACAGAAATAAGGGAGTTCACAGAGAAAGATGTCAGATTAATAAAATGTGCAGAACATGTCTTATTCAAATTAGAACCAGATGACATGTATTCAAGAACACCATCAGTTGCAGGAATTTTACCAATAATTGGAGATAAACTGAGTAAAGGATTTTTGATGGAATTGATTGGAAGTTTATGTAACTTTCTGATCACAGGTTCACAGAAACTAAATGAAAAGAACAGATTAGTGCAGGAGATTAATAGCATAACTTTTCCATGTTGTCCTGTGGTACAGAATCCAGCCAACATATTTTTTCACATTCCATGTGCTGAAGAATGGCTTATTGTTATTGATTTTTGTCAAGTTCATGTCACAGTGCCATTGCATGAGAATAGTCAGGAGTACTGTCAAAAGAAAATGAATGTCTGGGACACATAATTGGAAAGGGAGCTAGAAAGGTGTCACCAGAGAGAGTGGAAATAATTCACCAGATGAATCCACCTCAAATTCAGAAAGAAGTCAGGAAGTATTTGGGAATGGTTAGCTGCTGTAGAGAGTGGTTACTAAACCTTTCCCTAGTGGCTAAGCCTTTACTGAGGCTGACACACAAGGATGTGTCTGATCCGCTTCCATTGGACAACAATTGCACAAGAGCATTCCTAGAGTTGAAAGAGAAAAAGTGTTGCATCCCGGCACTAGGAATGCAAGTTTATTTAAAAGAAAATACACCAATTTGCAGTGAGAGGGAGGGCTGCGCTCTCTCTCAGTGCCTGTTCAAAAACATGAATGTGTTCAAAGGAATGTGATGTATTTCCCAATGACCTTTGACCCTAACGTCACAGAAATGGCAGCAAATCAAATGGTTTGTGATGAAACTGAATATGAGTGTCTAGATATCATGAATATATGCATGAAGCCAAGGTTAGACTTTAATGATGAACGTCTGAATCAGCCCAACAATGTCCATTTTGTAGATGGCCAATATTTGAAAGGTAACAATGACACATTAGGAGCAACACATGCTGTGCTTCCTATACATTATGTTGTCAAAGCTTCATGGCTTTCAGTAGTTACCTCAGCCCAAAATTCGAAATTGATTGCCCTTACCATAACTTGCAGTATATCTGCTCAAATGGGAGTCACTGTTGTCATGGGAGAGAGTAATGCTAATTCAGTTGCGCAAAATTGTGTTCTGTTAGCATATACATTCAATGGAACTTTCACAGGTGAATTAAAAGAGGCTCAAGAAATTGTTTCAGAAGCAGAACAACAGGGTTGTATCAGAACTGTTTTTGAGAAAAATGACAACTGCATAGTAGCAAATGTGTTATTGCAAAAACTGATGCCCAGGTATAGATTGCCAGTTTCTCTGAAATCAGATCATAATGAGGTCTCAAAGATGATGTGTGCAGAACAACAGATTGGACAAAGATTGGATTGTAACTATCTGCCTCAAGTTTCAAGCATAATAAAGCAACACAAAGACAGCACAGAGTTACACTTTGCAAAAGACTGTGTTTCAGCATCACTGAAGTGGCTTGAATATATAAATGCAAATGCACTTGTGAAAAACACAGATGAAAAGACTAGCCATTGCTGTGAAGAACACACAAGTTTGGCAGTGTACTCCGTAAAGACCTAGCACCTGACCCACTATCCCTAATTAGTGTAATAGGATTTCTCCAATGATAATGTGTGCACACCGCTAACACACCCACTGCCGCGGTGCAATCCAAAACAGGATTATAACAAACAAGCTAAAGCGCAAAGGTGCACCACTTCGTAACAAGAGACAACAGACACATCACAAATCATCAGATCCGTGTCCATAATATTTTCCATATATTTTCTTCTTTTATTTTTCGAAATATTCTTGATATGTAAAAAACCACAGCCGACGCGTTTCGTCCAATAATGGACTTCTTCAGGGCTGTAAATTTGACAAACATATATATGTACATAAATATATATATATATATAAAAAAGACATCACCAACATCAATATTCACATTCAGACAATATATATATGTACAGCTTATGTACAGAAAAATAATAACCATAAAGACAGGACAAAAATCACATAAATATTATACTTAACGTATAACAATTTCACAACATGTATCGACTAACACAACTTCTATCTTTAAGACAAACACCAAATTTTAACATTTATGTACAATATTTAGACAACTATGAATCACATACTGTTTGTATAAAACCATAAACAGAATTACATTTATATAAATGAGTTTAAAAAAAGGTGGAAAGAGAGATCGCAGAGAAATTTTGTAGGAAAATTCATGAGAAAGAGTGCAGAGAAATTTATAGAAAAAATTCATGAGAAAGAGTATATAAAATATCATATTATCTCCTCCTATAGTTGAACAATCAATAATATGAGGAAATGAGTATTTAGAACAATAACCCTGTATTGCTCTAAACACTAGCCCTGTATAACCCAAGATTAATAACCAAAAAAGGGGTGAACAGAAAAAAACGGGGAAGAAAAGGGCTACCAATACTCAGAGAGACCAAGAGAAAGCAGGGAGACTATAGCCATCACTCATATAGAGGTACCCACCATTGAGGCCAAAAGGGCGGACACTCCTGGAGATAAATCAACATCCAAGTTCCACCCCTGGGTGTATGTTGGTTCTTATCTTCCGTATGCTGTGCCAAAAGGAAAATATATAATATACAATATCACCATGTAGTCCTACTAAGCTAATCTTTCTATCTGTAACGGATAGTATATAACAATTACTTACTCAATAAAATCAGGATAACTATTCCTTAATCGAGAAAAGGCAGAATTTATTTATAGGAATAGTACCCTCCACACGAATCCTTCCGGAATGCTCCTCACTGTAATATAGTGGGCCAACAGTTGAAACGGGCAATCTCCCAGATTGGGAGATTGCCCGTTTCAACTGTTGGCCCACTATATTACAGTGAGGAGCATTCCGGAAGGATCCATTGCTGTGAAGGTCTGGCTGATGTGGAGCGTGCAGTTTCTCACCAGATTGCAGCTGCTACACAAGATCTGCATAATGGATGGTGCCAAAACTTTGATCTGAGAGATGCTGTGAAATGGAAAGGCCTGTTCCAAATGATCCTGGCAAAGACTGTTGTAAATGTAAATATAAATGTAAATGTAAATTGGTATTTGTAAAGCGCTAACTGCCACTCCGAAAGGAGCATCCTGGCGCTGGTTGAATGGAGGTGAAAGGGGGGCCCCAGGGATGTTAAATGAGAGAAAGGCATAATTCGTCTGAGGTGCTAAATACCCAAGTTTTCAGGGCCTTCCTGAAGTGTGTTTCTATTTTTTGTAGTCTTAGGTGGGTTGGTAGAAGGTTCCATGCTTTAGTCCCCAAGGCGGCCACTGTTTTTCCTCCTTTTGTTTTACATCTAAAAATGGGTGGTTTAAGGAGGTTGGCTGATGAGGACCTGAGAGTCCTAGTTGTAATGTAGGGAGTGAACCGTGCTGAAAGGTACTTAGGTACCAATTTAAGTTTGATTAGGAGAATTTTAAAGAGAATTCTCTTGTGTAGCGGAAGCCAATGAAGGACTTTTAGTGCCGCCGATGCCGAGGATCTTTGTGGAAGTTTTAAAACTAGACGTGCCGCAGCGTGTTGGACCACTTGTAGTTTCTTTAGTGTAGATTTGTTAACACCTGCCAAAAGGCTGTTGCAGTAGTCAAGGCGCGAAAGAATCAAGGCCACTGCAACTGATTTCCTTGCGGCAAGTGGAATCAAATCAAAAAAAAATTTACGATTTAATTAGGTTAAAGCAGGTCCCTGCTACAGCTGTTGCGTGTGGGAGAAAGGAAAGAGCAGTATCGAACTGTACTCCCAAATTTTTGGCTACCTTGACCATGTCAGGCGGAGGTGTTGTTCCCTCAGGCCACCATTTACAAGGCTGGAATAAGACATCTTTCCCTATGGGGAGGATTTCGGTTTTTTCGGTGTTGCATCTAAGGTGGTTGTCCCTCATCCACTGGATGACTTCAGATAGGCAGCGTTTAAAGTTAAGTTCAGCGTCTGTAGAATTGTTATCCAGAGAAAGGATCATTTGGGTATCGTCTGCAATGTGGTGGCCTTCCAAATTGGGTGCATGCCTCTCACACGCGTATTGTCCTGTGTCCCCCTGATAAAACAGCTCCTCTTCAAGAAGATATGCCAGCAGTGGTCAAAAGTCCACAGAAGAGGGTCAGTCAAAATGTAAGGGAACACACAGAGCGTGAAGCAGCACTAGAGAAAACTGAAGTTGCACTGGAAAAGCAAAAAGTGGAAACTGACTCAGATGAAAGCAGTGTCCAAAGGGTGAAAGTGTCAGATGCAGCCTCTGAAGAAGAAATTAGTGCTGTGGGACTACGAGTGGAGGTAGGAAAAAGCTGGCTGAAAGGGTATCCAAAACGTCTGCAGTGGTCCCTTGAAAAATCATTTGCACCAATAACTGAAACATCTGAATCTGATCAAAGTGAAAATAAAAGTGAAAGGCTTGGATTGAAAAAGTGCAAAGAATTGATGGTGCTCTGTCAGAGTTTCTCAGCACCTGAGTGGTCAAAATGCATGGAAAAAGTACAGAATGCCACTTTGAATGAACTGTATGAGCCACCCTGATGGCAAGCTGGTGACAAAGAGAAAAAGAAATGCTGAAACAAATAACTGAGAATTGTCAAGAGCTGAAGAGAAAAGAATCTTTGAATGATGAAGGAAAAAGAAGAAAAGATGAAAAAGTAAAAAAAAAAAGAGACCTGTCCTCTTGAATTTTCCTTTTATTATTTTAGTTACTTATTTTAGAGAAGACTAACAGTTCCAAGAAGCTACTTACAGAACTCTGCACTAAAATTTGGAGCTTGGCTATATATGATCTGATTACAGACAAAACTTGTGTTGCCTTAGAAATAGAGGTAAAATTGTTATATGCTCAACTTTTGCAATAAAAATGTCACCTGTGAAATTAAATAAGTGTGATAAAGAACAAATCAATGGAGGTATCATGATTTGACTTTATCAAAGGGAGGATTGCTGTAGCTCAGATTTCATCTGGATTCAGGCATTGCGTTATTTTTTGTTTCAGACAGACTGCATTTTAAAATGGCACTTTTGGTGCATGCAAAGTGAAAGACATGAAATGAGGCCTGGTCAAAATGTTTTCAGTCTGAAACGCTTGTGCTAAATTAACATGTGTTTTTGCAGTGTAGAGAAACTCGTGATTTCAGTTTCCTCTTAGCTTTGAAGATAAGCATGGAATGTGTTCTCTCCTCCCAGCTCCTTTTCCTTGTAATCTACACCCCCTGTTCCCATCTCAAGAGACCCTGGCTTTGTTGCATATTTAGACAATGCATATTCAGTTCATAACACATCTTCTTATAATGTGTATTAATTAATCAACCATGCACCAACACTACATATGGGGCAAACGCATTTTGCATGAAAAGCTATTTAAAACATTAGAGCATGTTGCTATGAGTATGTATTAATTGTTTGCGCTTTGAAAATTTGCACTACAGCATGTTTATGCTATGTTGTACATTGCACATTTTGCATGTGGTGCACAAATGATAGAAAAGCTGCTTTAAACTAATAGCTTTTGCTAGGTAATAACTAATACAGGGTACTAGTATGGGGGAGGTAAACATAATGGGTTTTATTTCATAAATTAATATTCTTTTGTGTTTGTTTTTGTTTTGGGCCCACTATAAAATGGCTGCCTAGGAATCCAGCATGGCTGAGAATTGTTAGCAGTGTGCTGAATGAGAGACGCATGCGCAGAACCAGCTACATGAACTGCCATGTGCCTCAAGTGAAGACACATGGGTCAAGGCCACAGTGATCTGCACACTCTTGTTATCGTGTCAATGTTACAGTGTTTGTGGGAGAGTGTCATCCCTGCGTGCGATGTGAAAGCAAGACGGAAATAGACTGATACACTTTTGACGCTTAGATGTTGCAGTATTGTATAATTATTGATGGTGATAGATATGACTGTATTAAGCCTTAACGCTTCCTTTGTTAAAACCGGTATGGGTTGGATTTGCAATGAGAACAGGATGATGAGACCCTCATGTCACCTATGCTAACCAATCACAGTGCGAGTTTCTACTGAAACTGCAACATTATTAGTATAGTCAGCCAAGAATTAAAGTATAAATAATGACCCCTTAGGGGGCGTGTCAGACTTAGATTAGAGTCTTAGAGGAGAGATGAGGAGGGAGCAGATCTGACCAGACATCATATGGGTTAGGTACGTGAACGTCGTGGGTGCAGCCTGGGAGGAGATTGCGTCCGAGGAGAGACAGAGGGAGGTGGGGTTCTTGCTCATATTTTTTTCAGAGAGTCCTTGCACGTCATATTTTTGGCAAGGCAGATCACATTCCTCTGTGGTCTTGTGAAGGAGGAGCATTTTCAAGGAGCAGCCTCTCTGTCAGACAATGGAGAGGGAGAGAGACAGATGAACAGACCAGCGAAGAGAGAGCAGCTGAGAGTTCAGGACAGGTTTTTGTCTTATGCATGTATTTCTCTTTATGGGAGATTTTTGCTAATTATTAATTATTGATTAGCCTTGCAAAACTCACTCTTGAATTATATTTTTCCTGAAACTCTTTAAAGAGTTCTGACTGACATAGAATTATGGGGTTTTCCTCCTTTATGAAGTGCTTTGTATGCAACATATAATATGTTTTGTATTAATTCTATTTTTCCTGTTTTTCAATTCTGTAACCTGATTGATATTTGACTAATGAATAAAGGGTCAGAGAAACTTAACTTTTGACTAGAAAATAAAACCCTTTAAAAATACTCACAACTCTCTTTATTGGCTTAAATATTAATTGCATTTTGATTTTTCATGTTTATGTAAAGTCTCCTGAAGGTGATACACGGTGGCAAAGGTCCATTACCTTTAAAGCGGTAAACTAGAGGTAAATGATGTTTTGCATTGAGAAATTACCGTGAAATTACCGCTGGATCACCTCTGTTCCTCCTGATCCTGACGATGATTCAGAGGAGGAAGTGAAGGGTCGATTTATTCATGTGGCGGACCTTCACAATGTTCTCCAGCATGTTCGGGACAATTTAGGGTTCCCTGATCCCTTGGAGGGTGAGGAGTCAGAAGACTTCTTCCCCAATTATCAGAAGCAGGAGCCTGAAAGTCTTCCGGTTCATAAATCTGTACAGAATGTACTGCACGGGGAATGCAAGGATAAAGATAAACATGCCTTTCCCCGGTTTCTGGATAAAATATATCCTTTGCAAGGGGATTCAGAGGAATTCCCTTTGGTGGTGAAGGTTGATTCGCTGTTGGCTGGACTTGCGTCACAGACCCTGGTGGTTTCTGAGAATGCAGTTCCTTCTGCTTGTGGGGACAAGAGGGTTGAAGGGGCTTTGAGGAGGAATTTTGCAGCTTCAAACCTCGCTGTTCAATCAGCCGCATACACCGGTTATCTGGTACAGTCTCTGCTGAAGGACTGCCAGTGTATTTTGGAGCAGCTGTTGCAGGAGAAGGATCCCTCTGAGTCCTTGACGATGTTGGAATAGCAGTTGCGTTTCTTGTCTGACTTGTACTTTGATTCCCTTAGTGCTTCAGCTGTGGCGGCTGGTGCTTCGGTGGCGGCTAGGAGGCAGTTGTTGCTTAGGCCTTGGAAGGCTGAGGCGGGGCAGAAGTCTGCGCTCATGAAATTTCCTTTCACAGGCTCCAAACTATTTGGGGAACCATTGGAGGCTCTGATAAAGAAAATGGCGGAGGACAAAAAGTTGTTGGCTCTGGTCCGCTGTACGCAGAAGGCAAAGTTTGCTGACTATAAGCGGGCATTTGTGCAAGCGTTTCAGTCTAAAATGGCCGCACAGCCCTTTCATGGTAGGGGACATGGCAGGGGTTTCCCTTCCTTCCACAAATCCCAGGGTCAGCAGGGACACTCTTAATCTCCCAGTCAGTCTAAATCATGACTATGCAATGTTTCAAGAGGGAGGTCCGTTTGGAGGTCACCTCAGGAACTTTTTTCTGGTCTGGGAAGAGTTTGTCAGGGATCAATGAGTTCTTCGGATTATCAGACTGGGGTATCGGATCAAATTTGTGGAGCCCCCTGGGGAGGTGTTCCGGGCTACCCCTGTTCCCAGGTCTCAGGTCAAGTGTCGGGCGCAATTAGATGGGGTTCAGGACTTTTTATCAAAAGGGGCCATTGTGAGGGTCCCCGTGGGACAACAAGGAAAAGGGGTTTACTCTATCCTGTTTCCGATCAGAAAACCCAATGGAGACTACCGTCCTGTACTGGATTTGAAGGCCGTGATTTTGTGCATTCTTCACCGGTCCTTAAAGATGGTGACTCTCCAGCTGATTCTGCCCTTCCTGTTGTTGGGGGATTTCCTCACTTCTCTGGATCTCCGGGACGCCTATTTTCATATGCCAGTTCACAAGGACTTGCAGCGGTTTCTACGGTTTTGTATGGGCCGCAACATTTCCAGTTTCAGGTATTGCCATTTGGTCTCTCTGAACGCCGAGGGTGTTTACTAAGGTGTTCATTCCCTTGGTATGGTTGTTACATTATATGGGGACCCAGGTGTTTCCATACTTGGATGGCTGGTTAATCTCTTCCTCTTCTTTTCCTAAGACTCAGTCACATACCCAGAATGTCTGCCGTCTCCTGTAGAAGTTCAGGTGCATTCTAACTTGGAGAACTCCGATTTGATCCCCACTCAGGAACTGCTGTTCATTGGGGGGGGTCTTCAACAGAAGGGTGGGGAAGGTGTTCCTTTCCGACCCTCGCAGATTGACTCTGGTAAAAGAACTGAGGCAGGTGTTGGCCTCTCTCGTGCTTTCCCGGCTCGACAGTGGTTGAGAGTGCAGGGGTTGATGGCAGCGACTGTAATGATTGTTTCCTGGGCCCGGTTACACTTGTACCCTCTGGTGAATCACGTTCTAAACCATTAGGGTCTGGGGTCTCATGATTACGACCAGTTGATTCCGGGGGAAATGGGTATTTTCTGGAACTTGTCCTGGTGGTTGGAGGGGGGAACCTCTTGAAAGGCTCTCCTTTTGTTCCCCAAGATTGGTTGGTGCTGACGACGGATGCACGCGAGCTAGGTTGGGGGGCTGTGATTGCTCAGGATTCCGTTCAGGGGATTTGGTCGGTCAGGGAGGCGGCGATGTCTTACAACTGGAGGGAGTTGAAAGACGTCCAGTTGGCCCTGGTCATTTTCTTCCTTGGGTCCTACAATGGGATGTTCTGTTGCGGATGGACAACACAGTGGTGGTGTGCTATGTCAACCACCAGGGGAATACCAGGGTGGCTTCCTTGAACTTGTTAGCGCAGCAGATTTGCCGGTGGGCAGAGATGAACTTGTTGTCACCAAGAGCGTTACATCTGCCTCAGGTGTTAAACTCATACGCGGATCATTTGAGCAGGTTGTTTCCCTTCTGTCAGAAATTTGTTTGGACTAGAGGGTGTTTCGGATGCTCATGAAATAGTTTGGGCTGCCCATGGTGGACCTGTTTGCAACCCCAGAGAATGCCCTGAGGGAGAAGTTTTGCTCTCTGAGTCAGTCGGACTCGGTTTGGAGGGTGGATGCTCTGTCCTTTCGGTGGGGGGAGGGCTTGATGTATGCCTTTCCTCCAATTGCTTTAATTCAGAGGGTCCTTCTGAAGATCAAATTGGACAGGGCATCGGTGATCCTGGTGGCACCGGTATGGAACCAGAGGCCTTGGTTTCCTCTGTTGTTGCAGTTGGCGGTGGGGCCTTGCTGGAGGATACCAGTGGACCCCTGTCCTCTGTCATTTCTGACTCTGTCTCGAGATTGTCTGGTCTGATTGCACCTGGCGGGCTGGCTGTTGAGGGGATGAACCTGGTGGCACTGGGTTGTTCTCCTGACGTGGCTCAATTGATTCAACAAGCCTGTCAGTCTTCTACCCTTAAATCTTATGTCCGGCATTGGGTGTCTTTTCAGGATTGGTGTGCAAATAGGGGCTGGTCTGCCTTGACTGTGGATCCTGTGCGGGTCATGAATTTTCTGAAGGATGGTTTTGAATTGGGCTTGGCTGTTTCCTCTTTGAGGGCTCATTGTGCGGCTGTGAGGGCCTTTCGTGGTCCGGCCTGTGAGTCTGTTGTGCCTTTGATGTCCCGGCTTTTGAGGAGTTGTTTTATCCAGAAGCCTGTGGTTAAATCCTTGTCTCCGGGTTGGGATCTCCTGTTGGTACTGCGGGCTTTGCAGTCTGCTCCTTTTGAGCCTCTGGAGGAGGTTTCTCTTTGGGTTTTGATGATCAAGGTGGTGTTCCTGGTGGCTATTACCTTGGCCAGAAAGGTTGGGGAGTTGGGCTTGTTGCTTTGTTCTGAGCCCTCATTTAGGTTCTTTCCAGATTGCGTGGTTCTTCGGCCTGATCCTTCTTCTGTCCCTAAGGTTCCTTCGTCTTTTCACTGCTCGGAGGAGCTGGTACTGCTGGTTTTGTGTCCTGATCCACAGTCGGTGGAGGAGGTGCGCCTGCACTGTTTGGATGTTAAGCAGGCTCTTTGGCTGTACTTGGTTCATACCCTCCCATTTCGTAAAGTAGATTCTCTTTTTGTGACTTTTGGCCTAGCGGGCCAGGGTCTGAAGCCTTCTGGCGCTGCACTCAGTAGGTGGTTGAAGTGGGCAATCTTGGCGGCTTATGAATCCTGTGGTGTATCGGGTCGGTTCAAGGGAGGTCGACTGCTTCCTGGGCTTGTTTTCAGCGTGCATCTAAGGCAGAGATCTGCAAGGCCGCCATTTGGAGTGCTCCCCACACCTTTATGTACCATTATCGCCTGGTGGTGAGTGGAGCTGGGTCTGCCAGTTTTGGGGATGCAGTGTTGCGTTCTGTGCTGGGGGTGTAGCTTTACTGCTTGTTGTTCTGATTAAAGTCTGTTTGCAAATCTGTGTTGAAGCTGATTCTTGCTTGCTCATGTGTGTAAGGACTGTGATGGGGAGGTCTGATGAGGAGATAATGACCGGTTTCTTACCGGTAATATTCATTACTCCGAGTCGTAGACCTCCCTGTCACAGTCCTGGTTCCCATCCCTCCCTCCCTGTTTCGGCTTCTTATGCTTGGTGGTGCAGGATGTTGTTCAGTAAGGTCAGGGGATATGTGCCACAGGATGTGGGTGGTTCCTGGAGGGTAGGGATGGGACCAAGGGAGTTTTTCAGGTTGGGATATCTGTGGGGAGGAGCTATCGCTCATGTGTGTAAGGACTGTGATGGTGAGGTCTACGACTCGGTTTAATGAATGTTACCGGTAAGTAACCGGTCATTCATGTCACTCAACTCCTCACAACACTACTCGGTTAAATACTCATATCAGCACCCACCCACAAGAGAATGAATTGTTCACACCATTCACTCACCATCAGTCTTTCTACCTCACCTCTCCCTTACAACACCAGTCATACCTCACACTAAAATGTACCTATTTACCACACTACACCTTTGCTCAGTCAGCCATGAGTGTCATCTTTCATGCACTGACAGAATTTCAGAGCCACCAGGATGCTTATACTACAGTTTACCCTGGGTCTGGCCAGTCACCCATCCCACTCTGCCTGATGACTGGCTGTGCCATGCTGAGGCCTTAACTTGTGAGGCTTGTGGAAGCTGGAAAGTCACTCTCCTCTTTATGATGTCACACTTGCGAGTTTTGCATAACAGAAAGATTGCTTTGCGGTGTGAGGACTGAGCCAGTATTAAATTGGATTAACTCAAGGTTAATGCAACATTTTTATTACACATGTCAAACTTGAAACTTCTGTGTTGTGCAAAACTTGTAACATTTTGTGAATTTCACATTACATTTTGCACAATTTTTTCACAAGGGGCTGTTTCAGTCAGAAAATGTCTTGTGGGGTAGCTTTGCCCAATGCCCTTGAGACTGTGTCTGCTGTGTAAGGTCTCAAAGTGTCCGATCTGTGGTACCCTAGGTGTAGCATTGTCTGCTCGTGCGCCATACTTGTGCATTTGCATATGACATAATTTACAGCCATTACCATAAAGAAGATATTCACCTAAAGTAGCTTTGACCTACTTGCTTTGACAAACCTTGTTTAAATGTACAATAGACGGGCTGTGCTACATGGAGGATCAGTGTGTCATGGGCCCTAATGCTAGGATGGAAATGAGCCCCCTGGCTCCTGTTTGAATTATAAAATATAGCAATATTCAGGGTTCGGTGGATGCCTCGGGCCTCTGGGCCCTGGTGCCACTGCTCCTACTGCACCAATAGAAGCTGTGGAGGATGTTATCCCAGACATGAGGTGCAGAGCCACAGAAGGATTGAAACACGCATTGGCAAAGCCAATAGGTTTCGCCTTTGTGAATTCTAGTGGGTTTGTCACAGTTTAGTTAGACATGTTACACAGCAGCTCGAGCTGCCTTACACCAAGATTTAACGTTTTTCAAAAAAGCACTATGACGTGGCCAGCGTTGACTGCGTTATATGGCTTACTTTTTAACTTAAGGCCACAGCAGCTTGCGCTTCCGAGTTACATGTTTTTAAAATGAAAGGGCTCCTGTGTGATGTAAGCGGTGCTCATGTACAGCACCCCATTTCCTTTGAGTCGAGTTTGCGCTACATAAAAGCACCCCAAATAGTAATTAAATAAAAAACATGTTATATAGCAGCACTGTAACATGTTTTTTATTTAATACATTTTTGGGGCTCTTTTACATAGTACAAACTCGACTGGGAGGTATCGGAGTGCTTTTAATGAGCACCACTTACACTACACAGGGACACTTTCATTTTTAAAACAAGCATTTACAATGCAATCGGTCTTGCATTAGTGAAAGTTGGAGCTATTGGCGTTGTAAATTATATTGGTTTTTATTCATTTTTTTGTTTGTAGTGGAGTGGATGTATGTTGTTTGTAGTGGAATTATGTGATTTGAATTGGAATTGTTAGTTGTGGAATTGTGTGGGGTGGAATTGTGTGGTGTGTAGTGTATTTGTATGGTTGAATTATGTGGTATGGTGAATAGATATGGGTGAGAGCTGTATAAAATAGAAAGTAACATTGAGAGGGACAGGTAGTTTGTGTGTGAAATGGTGCATGAACTGTAGATAGAGTAGGCTGGGAAGCACGCCGTCGCTGGTGACCAACGGCTCTCAGTTTTCCCCCTAGAAATTAACAGCCTCCATCCATTCGTCCAAAATAACGGTAGTCTGCACTTCAGTGCATCATTTATTGATGCAAAATAAATGTTAAAATGAACCGTGACTAATATTGCTAAATCCTGGGAGTAGCACATTCAACTGAATTGCATGTCCGAAATTTACACGCTCCCTGCGTGACCCCGTGACCACTAGTTTTCAAAAGTAAAACCAGTTTTATAAGCATTAGCAAAGCCAATAGGTCTTGGCAATGGCAGAGCTCTGAGATATTGCTGTTGTCAATGGTATAGGTTGCATAGGATCTCCAACAAACATTACACGTTGCTGTGCATTTCACTGTAGAAATAGGAACCGTTATTAAACCAACGGCAATCATGCATAGTAATCTAAAATTGGGATGTTGGTTTAGAATTCAATAAGGTCCTTAAAAGGCCAATCCTTAAAGGTGCTGTGGCAACATTCCAGAATAATAACCCCGAAGTCCCAAAGATTATGCGTTACAACCAAGACAAGGAAGGAATGATCCAACTTGGGAGCCTCAGCAAGAACATGCGAGCGGTCGCTGCATTCGCCCTACTCGCAACATTCTTTTCCATATAATGAATGCCTTATTGCCAGGGCCAGTGGAATTATGCAACAGAAAAAGGCCAAATTTTGCAGCAGGGTTGAGTAAATTATGCAGCAAGAAAACGCAAATTATGTGGAGTAATGCAGCCGATTTTTTTTTTGTTGTCAAAATTTGTTTATTGAAATATTTGTCACAAATAAAAAACAATGCATAAGGAATACATCTCACAATGCGCTGCCAAGTATTTCGACGGGCACAGATACCATCATTAGATAGCTAATGTAAAAAGCACAGTTTCTAATTGCCTTAGTAGGCCCGCCCCTCGATGTTCGCGTAAATGGGCGTGTTAAAACAGAAAGAACAAACGTAAACCCAATCACTCCCGGGAGCTACCGGGCCCAATCTTCAACTGGGCGCCCTTGTGGGCGAACGTCCTGGAGAGATGAGCAATGAGCATCCAATGAGGACCCACTGGATGCCTTCTACAGGCATCGTCTGAATTGAATCAGAGCAGATAACAAAGAGTAATTACAGAAGGGAACAGGAGAGATAGAGAGAGAAGAGAAAAGCAAAGAGAAAAAGAAAAGAAAAAAAAAGGGGGAAGGAGGAACAGTCAAACTATGGTGATACCCAGGGAAATGAGCGAAGCAGACTTACTGGCTGTAGGGGAGGGGGAGGGCAGTTCTCGACAGGAGCATCTCACGACCAGCGCAAGATGCTGACCTCGTTATGACCGCCATTCCAATGGTGCTGTCTCGCAGAGGGGCCAGGTGTACCTAGATCAGGAAGAGGTGTAGTGCCCTCAGCCTAGGACTGCAGGCAAATAGGGGAAGACCCTCTGACAAGTAGCTCACCAGGGGGGTCCAGATATAATCAAATCCCTTCCTCGACTCTTCTGCTATGTCAGTTAGTCGTTCCATTGGCATCGCCTTCCACAATCGAGCGTGCCATTGGGAGAGCGAGGGGGCCTTGGGTCTCTTCCAAGCCCCGGCTATAGCCATCTTCGCGGCTCCCAGGCAAACCCACAAAATGGATCTGTCGGCATCTGTTTGGTATTTGAGGAGCTGGTCGCGGAGACCAAGCAGTATCTGTTCTATAGATTCCCCAATTGGATAGCCTAATATGATCTTAATTTGGGAAAGAATCTCCTTCCAAAAGGTTTGGATGACCGGGCAGTCCCACCATATATGCTTAAAGTCTCCCAGTAGACCACAACCTCGCCAGCAGCGATCGGAGGTACCCGGGAAGATAGAGTGTAGTTTGTGGGGGTGAAGGTACCAATCATAGAGCATCTTGTAATGGGCTTCCCTGAGGTGCATGGATCTATTGAATTTCGCTATGTCTTTATACAGGGATTCCCATTGTTTATCCGAGGGCGGTGTCTGTAGCATGTCTCCCCAAAACACTCTATGTCGTTGAGTGCGTTGTGGTGAGAGTGCGAGTAATAAGGTATATAGAAAGGAGATACATCCTTTGCCCGTAGTGCCCGTCTGGACAAATTTCTCCATTGGAAGGTTGTCTCTAGTGGCAGCTTGGCGGATCTGTGGCTGCTGGACCCAATGGATCAGTTGAGTATAGTGAAATCGTTCAGTGATTGGCAGGCGGAAGTGATTCATGCAATCGTGGAAGGAGCGTAGTTTGGGGCCCTGGAAGAGGTCCGAGATCATGAGGCACCCCCCTTCCCTCCATAAGTCAAAGGGTCCCTCTTGCAGAGCTGGGGGAAAATTCTTAGAAAAGTGTATGGGGGTATAGGGAGACGGGAATGTAGTCAGTGGTAGTGTTTTGGTTACTGAATCCCACACTTGGAGGGTGGTGGAGGAAGGTACACTTAGGTAAGCATTAAGAGGCCTATCAGTTTTATGTCGCAAAGGCAAGTCCCAAATCGTTCTACCCGTCACCTGTCTGTCGATATGGAGCCATAGTTTGTCAGATTCTCGTAGTGACCATTCGCTCAGTACTCTTAGTTGAGCTGCCCTATAGTAGGTTAGGAAATCCGGTAGGGCCAGACCCCCCCTCCCACGCGGCCTCGTTAATAAGTGAGCCGTGCACGCTTTTCTTGCCAAATAAATTTGAGCAGCATGGTTTTTAGCTCAGGGAAGAGTGTCTTGTCTGGTTGGATGGGGAGGCCCTGGAAGAGGTAAAGGAGACGTGGCAATATGTTCATTTTAATTGCATTGATCCTCCCCATCCATGAAATGTAGGCTGTGCTCCATTTTTTGCAGTCAGCTTTTAGGCGTTTAAGAAGGGGTGGAAAGTTGGCCTTGTATAGGTCTGCAAGTTTGGGAGTGATTTGGACCCCTGGGTATGTGATGGCTTTACGGGCCCATTGGAAGGGGGATGTCTCCTCCAGATTCTGTTGCGTTGCTGAGGGCAGAGTGAGATTCAGAATGAATGATTTGGAGAGATTGACTTTGAAGCCAGATACAGCCTCAAATTGCTCAAGTTCCTGACTAATGGCAGGGAGGGAGGTGGTTCGGTTGGTGACTGGCAGAAGGATGTCATCCGCAAATAAGGTGATCTTATGATCATCTGTTCCGAAGCGGATCCCAGAGATCTGTGGATTGGTGTACGGATCCGGGCCGCAAAGGGTTTGATACTAAGAGCGAAAAGCAATGGTGATAGGGGGAAGCCCTGTCTGGTCCCTCTCTCTAAGTTGAAAAAGTTCCAGGCCACCCCATTCACCACCACGCGGTATCTAGGGGCACTAAAGTTGGCTCAGATCATCCCTATGAAGGCATCGCAGAAGCCGAATCGGCACAGAGAAAGCTCCAGGAAGGCCCAATCAACTCGATCAAAAGCTTTCTCCGCGTCGAGCGACAGTAGTGCGGCCGGGATCTTCTTCTTTTGGGACTTATCTATTAGATGGAAGATGCGCCTAAGGTTGTCATGGGTCTGCCGCCCCTTTATGAACCCTGACTGGTCAGGATGAATGAGATCAGGGAGAAATTTCTCAAGCCGGGTGGCTAGAATTTTGGAATATAATTTGGCATCTAGGTTAAGGAGGGCGATGGGACGATATGATGAGCATTTCTGTGGGTCTTTCCCGGGTTTCGGGATAATAGAGATTAGGGCTTCGCCCATGGATGACGTCACTGCCTGTCGGGATGCGATGTCGTTAAACAGTGTGGTAAGGTGAGGACCCAAGTCAGCTGAAAAGGTGCGATAAAATTGGGCGGTAAAGCCGTCAGGCCCTGGTGCTTTGTGACGTTTCAGGGAGTTAATAGCAGCTTGGACCTCCTCCAAGGTAATACTCCCTCCAAGACTCTCATTAGTGGAGGTAGAAAGTTGGGGCAAGTCAAGGGCAGCTACATACTGTGTTTGCTCGGGTTCCCTGAGAGTATCGGCTCGGTAAAGGTTTTGGTAAAAGTCATGAAACACCTGAGCTTTCTCGTCTTCACCAACGTAGGTCGTGCCTTGGTCGTCTATGATTTGTTTTACGTATTCTTTCTCTTGCTTGGGCCGCAGTTGCTTGGCCAATAGGGTACCCACCTTGTCCTTCCCTTCGTAGCTTCTGGCCTGGAGCCTCAGGAGTGTTTACTCCGCCCTATTCGTATAGATTGCATTTAGTTTGCCTTTGAGGGCCGTGACTTTTCTCAATGACAGGGCCGAGGGAGTGGTTTTGTGCTGCCCTTCCGCTGCTACCAGCTCGCGCTCTAGTTCTAGGCGTTCTTTAGTTTGGAGTATCCTGAGGCAGGAAGCCAGAGAAATGCAGTGACCTCGTATATGCGCCTTAAACGCGTCCCAATTATTCGCTAGGGATGTGTCAGCTGGGTCATTGAGTAGGAAGAAGTCTTTAATCGCTTTGCGCAGATCATCTCAGTGTAGGCGATCCCTACATAGGAACTCCGGGAAATACCATCTCACAAGTTTAGAGCGTGGGGCCGGCCAGTCTAAAAGGCAAGTCAAAGGGGCGTGGTCGGAGATGGCAATGGGAAGAATAAGGGAGGTCATAGCTGCATGGGTGAGTGATTGGCTGAGAAACATATGATCAATGCGGGAGTATGATTTGTGTACATGAGAGAAGAAGGAAAAATCTTTCGTTGTCGGGTTAAGGTGGCGCCAGATGTCCACTAGGCCTAGCTGTTGGATTGTTTGCTTAAGTGGTGTGGGAAATGTACCATGTGACGTATCTAGTTGAGGGCCCCAGACGAGGTTGAAGTCCCCCATAATAATCAGGTCTCCCTCTGCAAAACCCATTAAGGAATCTAAAAAGGAGGAGAGGAAGTCAGTTTGCCCAGTATTGGGCGCATACACAGAAGCAATTGTACAAAGCCTGCCCATCAATGACCCCCTAACCATGACGTATCTGCCTTCCCTGTCCTTTTGTGTAGTCTCATGTACAAAATGGGCGGATGAATGAAATATCAAGGCGACCCCATTGTGCTTTTTGGTGCTGGTGGCTTGGAAGATCTGGGGGTAGCGTCTATGCTTGAGTCTGCTTTCTTCCGCTCGTTTTATGTGTGATTCTTGGATTGCCACAACCAGTGGCCCCTGATCGCCGATGTATTTCCAAAACTTGTGTCTCTTGTTAGGGGAGTTGAGGCCCCTGACATTCCATGATAAGAGCTTAACCCCCATCCCCCTTGTAGAAGTCGGTCCAGCTAATGACAGCCCCTCTTTTCATCCCCATCGTTCACCTTCTGCCCCCTATGTTGCCATCCCCGGGTAGAGCACCTAAAACGGAAAAAACAAAAACAGTAAAGAACCGAACGTGAGTTAAAGTCATCGCAAACCTCAAGGTCTGCATTGTTGGATATCCTTAGGGGCAGGACCATTCCCGCACCGAGTAGTCCGATGAATGCGTCGGATGACCCTTGTTGTGTTTTCCCATGAGCTGGAATAGGTCCAAAGGGTCGCCATTATGCCATCCTGCGGATTAGTGGGAGCCCGACGAGATTCTTTTATTACTGAGGTGTGAGCGTCCATTTTCCTTGTGAAACTGAGATCTTTTCGGCGGTCATGTGAACCTACCCAACGCAGGGCGGTCAGGGGGTTTTTGTGCTAGAAGCCGGTATCCTCAGCCACTCTCCGACGGCTTCTTTGCCTCTTGCCCGTCCCCCGGCATCTCCTGGAGGGGTAGGGCGTTCCCTCGGCGGTGTACTGGCGAGGCCAAGTAGGGCTGCAGCCCCTTCGACTTCGGTGAAATGGTGGTGCTTATTGTTGAGAGTAAAGGCGAGCCCAAAGGGGTATGTCCATCTATATTTAATTTGCTTTTCTCGAAGTGCGGTGGTAATGAGGCGGAACTGTTGTCGCCTCATCAGTGTGGCCTGGGCAACGTCTTGAAACAATGCACATGATCCTCCTTGGTATTCGATCGATTCTCATCCCCTGGCCCTGCGAAGTACCAATTCCTTTGTCTTAAAGGAGGCAAACTTGGCTAGAATGTCCAGAGGTCGTTGATGTTTCCCTTGTTGAGCAGGACCAACTCTGTGGACGCGCTCCAACTGGACTGGCGGGCCATCGTTTCCTATGATGCTAGTGAAGAGACCCACAATGAACTGCTCCAGGTCGGGCCCCTGTCGCCCTTCGTCCAGGCCGCACACTCTGATGTTCTCCCGCCGAGAGCGACTCTCCAGGTCTTCACATTTGAGCAACGCGGAGTTCAATTGTGCTGTGAGGGCTTCGGAGCCTTCTTCGAGGGGTTGGATTCGATCCTCAAGAGTCTGACATTTCGCTTCCAGGTCAAGGGTGCGGGTCCCCACTGAGTCCACGTCGGTGCGTAGTTCGCAAATTTTTGAGGCCATGTCCGATTTGAAGGCATCGAGAGAAGCGCTGATGTCGGCTTTAATGTCGTCGCGCAGCTCTCTGTTAAAGTCCCTAAGCGTGGCCAGGAGATCATCGCGGGTCAGTGCAATATTATCCTTTGGCTGTTTATGCCCTAGTTCTTGTCCGTCTCCCGTATTAGAGTTTTCAAAGTAGCTTGAGACCTTGTTGGCTTGTGATTTTTTGGGAGGCATATGGGCAATTCCCGGGGCCAAGCCGCCCGTTGGTGTGCTCGTGTGTTCCCCCTCTCACTCGGCTGTGGGGACTAGGCTTGTGGTTCTCAAGTGACACTGTGGGTCAGGGTATCTTTCCTGTCGCGGAGCACGCTCCTCAGAGCCTCTGGGTAGTGTCCTGCGAGTGACCGCGGCCTATTGTATACCCCCCGGGCGCCTTATGAGCTTGAGATATAAGGGATTAAGCCGCCATCTTAAGGTCAGGCAGCGAGGTCAGGCAGGCCTTTTCTGGGGGCTTCTCTCTTCGCTTCAGTATCCCAGCCTTCAGCCCCGTTGCTAGTGGTCCCACTCAGGCTAGCACGCCGTAGATCGGGAGGCGGGAGTCTCTTGACAGCTAAGTGGGGGCCCCCCGGGCCTTCAGGGGTATTGTGCCTGCTCTCACCTTTCGTTGTAGCTGTAGCAGTTTCGGCAGTCGGGGGCGCCACAGAGGAACTCGTTATGGTGTAATTGAAAGGTAGCCTGTGCCCTGGTCACAATTGTCTCTCCGTGACGTCCTCAGTCGCATCGGTGGGCTCTGCCGCATGGGGCCTTCACTCGGGGCCTTCACGCCAAGCCGGCCGCCATTTTATGCTTGCCGTCACATTTCTTGCATAAACAACATTGCCACCGATTTTTCACCCTCTCATGCGGCAATCCGCCCCACCAGTGCCGCGGCACTATGGGGGAGGTCACAGCGCCGAGATCTGCTCCAGTGCCGAGGATTGCGCTTCGGCCCCCAGCAGCGTCTTAACAACGGGGCCCGGCCGCCATGTTCTCCGCGCGGCCGCGCTCCGGCTCGACCGCAACGACGGGACCAAAGCACCCCCCGGGCTCTTTTATATCTTCAAAATGCTCCCCACGCTTTCCGCGTGTGGTTCTCTCGTCGGCCCTTCGTTTTCACTGGCTAGAAGTCTCGATGGCAGCATTAAAGCGGACTCCGGTGCGGGAGCCGAACGGAATCACATCCTCGCGGCCATGATGGCTGGCCACGCCCTGCAGCCGATTTTTTAATAGCATTGCTTCATTATTTTGTATTTTTAGGTCGAGCCTGAGCCAGCGCACAAGCACTGCTCTGGCGATCTGTTGTAGGTAGAGTTTGGAGGAGAAGCCCCACCCATATTTGTCATTGGCTTATCTCTTTGTCCTTCCTAACTGCTGACGTCTGATTCCTTAATAAGCTTGTTAGTCCATCCTTAGTAGGGCCATGTCGCCATTTGTAACCTCCCATGGCTACTGGCCCCTTTCCTTGGTTGTTACACGGTACGTGTTCTATTTTCTTTATTGAGTTCCTACATTAGGCAAAGCAGCCGGGACAATGGCGGCCATTTGTTTCCAATGCCATAGGTCTCACATTTAAATGCAAGACATATTGCATTGCAAATATTTTTCTTTTTTTAACCAGCGCGGCTCGCCTAACTCAATCTTGACTGCACACTACATAATATATTTATTTAAAAACAGCGCGGGTCGACGGCTGTTTATTAATGTATTTTTTCAGCCGCTGAAATATTATGTTTTAATTTCACCACCGAAAATAATTATGTATTTATTTCAGCAGCGCCGGCTTTCGCGCTAACAATAGAGGCCGCTGCTCACACAACTTGTTTGAAAATGAAAAAACGTGAACACATTGAGAGTCACGATGTTCCCGTTAAACATGGCATGCCAAGGTACAGAATAATCATTCACGTCCCTGATATATCAATATAATTTAATAAATCGGGTAACAAAATGAATCACTTATAATCATTATACTTTTCAGAAAATGTCATGCAGTTACGTAATTTTAAATACATCACTAGTTAAGATCAACATCAGGGGTAACCACTTGCGCTCAAGATGGCCGTAATTTTATCGTACTATTGTCTGTCTTCTCTTTCCACCTTTGACACTGTGAAGTTAGTGAGAGACCGTTTCGGTATCTGGTACATCTGGCATCAGAAGTCCTCTTTCCTTTTCACAGTCACTTCCAGAATACAGCTCACATGCTGCTGGTCAACATCTTGTGCAGAGAGGGGGAGGAAATACTGCGGAAATCGAGAATACGTGTGCACCTCGGCATGTGACTTTGACAAAACCAGGATGTTCAGAGTGTGGCCTGACTCTCCAGACTAACAACAAGTTGCATAGCCCTCGCGCTTGTTATTGGTAGTGTGGTCTGTTTTATTTAATAGTTTAAAATAACTTTTGACTTTTCGTTTTTATAATACCAGGTTCATTGTCTTTAATCTGATATTTTTATTTAGAATTTGTTTTTTATGTTGTTATGAATCTATCAATTTTAGTACCCTAATTCTATGTCAGGACCGGAGGCTCCGATTATGCTTCTCATTTCTTTACTGGTAAAATTCTCAGCAGCCAATGAAAATACAGAAAAACAAAATACTTCAATACCCATGAATACACTATGAGGTCGATTCCGATTCGGGCCGGAAAAAGCACCGACCGACTCGGAGCCGGAAAAATTACCGACCGACACGTACCAGTGGCGCCCGACACGCCAAGTACGATGCAAGCCGCGATAAATCCGACCGACACGTCAGGAAACCAAGCCGACCGACCGAGCCGCTCGGAAAATAGCAATCCGGCCGGAAAAACACGCGAATCCAACCGACCGACACGCACCCGGAACAAATCCGACCGAATCGTACCCGCCAACTCCAACCCGCAAAGTACGATGCAAGGCGCGAAAAACACGACCGAGTCGGACGGAGGACAAGCCGTACGACCGACACGCATACAAAACCGAGCCGAAGCAACACAATACACCGCGACCGACGCGTACGCAGCATACAAAACTGCACAAACACAGCGTGAACGAAACGGAAAACACCGTACGAGACCAATGCAGGGTCCGACTCGGTCACAAGAACGTTTCCAACATACACAAACAGCACAAAGGAAAAATCAACCAAAAAAAGGCCAAACAAGCAATTACCAAGCCAATAAATACTGGGGGGTGGGGACAGAGAACAAAGACACACCCACAACTCCACCTATATAAAGGACACAAATCACTACCATGAGCCTTTGCAAATGCCATTCCACTGCCAGCACCCAAGAGAAAGCAACCACACACCCACAGCTCATCCCTCACACAAGCCACACACCAGCAGCACACCAACAAATACCTACCTCACATACACCCAGCACAACACACACCCACACACCCTCACCTGCACACCAACACACACATCACCCACCATCACCACCCATCACCATGCCCCCCAAGAAGAATCACAAGTTCCTAGATTGTGAATTGGAAGTCCTGGTAGACGAGATCCTCAGGGTAGAGCCACAGCTGTTTGGCACATTGGTCCAACAGACCCCCATGTCGCAGAAAACCAAGATGTGGGAGAGGATCATCAACAGGGTGAACGCCCAATCACCATGTCGGCGCACAAAGACCGACATCCAGAACAGGTGGTATGACGTGCGCAGGAGGGTACGGAAACTGCTGAAGCAAGACTACATCAACAGCCAACACACCGGCAGTGGCCCTCCTGCCAAGCCAATATACCTCAGGCCCTGGGAGGAGAAGGTGCGGGCCATCCTACCGCCAGTGAGCATATATGGACTAGAGGACATCCCAGAGCCTGGTGAGTACACAACAAATGTACACAATATACTGCCACAAAACACACACATCACTGTCAAGGGGAGAGTCAAACCATGCACTCATAGCAATTACACAGCAACTAGAACAGAATCATCCCAAAATGTGTATGTCAGTCAGATAAACACAACACATGCCATCAAAAAAGTCACATCCAACTGTGCCAACACATGTACAAACACAACCACAACTACAGCTAGGCAGTGGCACAAATAGAACTAACACACACATCCACACATGTAGCCACCACAACAACACCAACACACAGTGAAGATCACTCAAAGGAAGGAATTCTGTGTATGCTGGCCAAGTCAGTGTAGCCAATAGCATCATGGGAGTCGCAGTCACACATATTGCCCCCCCACAACTGTCCCATCAACACCACCATGAACCATGCGCACATCACAGGGAGTGGAGAAGGACTCACAAGATGGCTGACACTGGCTACTGCTGTGAGGAGCACAAGGCCCTGCTGGCAACTGTGCACCAACAAACAGCAGGACACCACTGACTGACATCCTGAGAGACAACTTCCACTCCCTGCAATGCAAGCACGTTCCATGGTGGGATATCTGGCTGGCTGGGTGGGAAGGGGGACTTGCAGCACTGACCATAGTCACCAGCACCTCCCCTCACACCCCCCCAACACAAACTCCACAGTACCCACCTGGTAGAATGCAATGCCCTCCATCCTAACACAAGATCCCACAAAGCACCACCACCCTGGGTTATGTTGTGTGAAGCACAGGGACACTCTTGGGACTCTTAGCCAAACAACTGCCAGGACAACACTCCCAGCCATCCTGTCAGCACAGCCAGCCCACCCCACAGGGAAGCAGAGTCAAAGGAAGGAAGCATGGGCATGCTGGGAAGGGGGTGGAGGCAATAGCATGATGGGAGTCGTAGTCACAGACATTGCTCAGCCTCACAACTGGCCCATCAACACCACCCTGAACCATGCTCACATCACAGGGAGTGGAGAAGGACTCCCAAGATGGCTGACACTGGCTACTGCTGTGGGGAGCACAAGGCCCTGCTGGCAACTGTGCACCAACAAACAGCAGGACACCACTGACTGACATCCTGAGAGACAACTTCCACTCCCTGCAATGCAAGCACGTTCCATGGTGGGATAACTGACTGGGTGGGTGGGTGGGTGGGAAGGAGGTCTGGCTGTCAACCAAACACAATCAATGCAGACCATGTTCACACCCCAGAGAATACATAGAAATGCCCAAATAATGCAGGACAATGTGCCACACCAATATCAACCCCTGACTGTGACGACTTAGGACAATACAATGTACAGACCCGCACCCCGAGGCACAGTCACAACTGTCAGGTGTGTCAACCACTGATGCCTGCAGAAACATGACATACATTGTTTGTGTCTCCCAAAAACAGGTGATGATAGGGACATAGCAGCAGACGCTGAGGAGTCCCAGTCCCAGGCTCAAGAGGATGCCGAGCTCACTGGCGTCGTACAGCCTCTGTCCTCCTCGGACGATGAAGAACAACCTGGCACATCCGGTGCAAGTCAACATGCTGCACCAGCAGGACCACCAGCTGCAGCACCAGCAGGTCCACCAGCTGCACCCCTGCACCCACCCCTCCAACGACTGTCACCACGAATACCATCCCTGCCGACATGGACAGAATAAGGAACAACACCAGCGCAGTGACCCTGGACCAACCTGGGGCCATGGACACCACCACCACCACCAACCCCCAAGGTGGACCAGGGTTATCTGTGCGTGCAACTGCACACACTGCACATGTCAGCAGGGGTGGTGGGAGGGGTGGGAGACAGAGGTCGCTGCTTGCAGACGTTGCTGGTGTGCATGAAGACCCACAACTGGTACGCATAGCTGATGCGTACCAGTCCAGCACCGGAGAGC
Source organism: Calotriton arnoldi (assembly GCA_963921515.1). Taxonomy (NCBI): domain Eukaryota; kingdom Metazoa; phylum Chordata; class Amphibia; order Caudata; family Salamandridae; genus Calotriton; species Calotriton arnoldi. The sequence continues at coordinate 203,651 of CAWUFW010007258.1, forward strand.
TCAGCCAGGTAGTGGGGCTCCTCAGAGACATCAAACAGCAGCAGGCTGCCCATCATGCCCGCTTGGACTCCCACATGTCCCACGTGGAGTCACACATGTCACGTGTGGACTCCCACATGACCCGCGTGGAGTCCAAGTGGGATGTACTACATGAGATGACGGCGGTGCACAGGGACATTTTACAATGCCTCCGCCAGATGAACAGCAACCAGTCCACACCTCCCTGTGTGCCAACAACATCTGGTACCGAACAAACTGCAACTGCCACAGGGAGGGAGGAGGACTCTGGCGGAGAGTCCCCTGCACCGCAGCAGCCTGCACTTGAGGGCCCCCCCAAGAAGAGGGGTCGTCCGAGGAGGGGAAAGTGAGAGGCTGATGGCCAAGCGCAACTCCCAGGAAGCCTGAACCTGTTCTGGATTTTCGCCTTTGTGCACAGACTGTTCACCCTGTTGATGGCAACACTACTCCCACACATTGCATGGGGAGTACAAGTTGGAACAATGTGTCAGACAACTGTGGCCCCGATACTGGGGATCCTGTCTACCTGGACTTTCTATTCATCTAGGAACTTGGGATTGCAAGATTCATGTACAGCACAATCCATCCTATGCACTATTATCACAGATGTATCACAATAAACACAATAATACACCATACTTGCCTCTGTCGTGATTCCAACGTGGGTGCTGTTATGGGGATGATGAACAGCAAAATTACACTGTGTATGCGAACTGCAACAGCAAGGACAACACAGGCATGTGAGTACAGGCAACGTGACACATATGAGGGAGACACACCACCAGGGCTACACAACACATACACACCTAGGCCATCTGACTCATTGCCTACACTGATGTTGCCAGGGAAGACGGTGCAATGCACAGACACCACACCCATTCCCAGTTGTAGTCAAGTAGCCCACAGGTGCAGTAAGCAAATGGCAGTCAAATGTGTGACCACAGACAACGCACATCACTAAGTGAAGCACAGGTTTATTACACAGTAGCAACATGCCGTAACCACTACAGATGCAAGGTAACCCCACCTGGTAGCGGGCACACAGTCAACAACTGTAGACAGAAGGAAGTCCATGGGTGTGGCGCACATCACCTGTAGGGACACAACAGCTACCAGCCTGGATGTGCAATCACGTCGTCGGTGGACACAGTTGACCAAACGAATCTGAAAGTACCCTGTGAAGGACAGAAATGACACACAGTCAAAAGCAATGGAGTACAGGACAGAACAGCAAAACTCATGCACAATACATGTTACAAGATACCCACCCAGAACCAAGTTAGCATGTGAACACTGTTGGGGAGTACAGCCCACCTGTAAGCACACATCGCAACACACATCCAGTCAAGTAGCCCATGGACACACTCCAACAGCACCAGAGCACCACCCACACATCATGCCAACTCACATCATTGACATGACACCTCAGGATACTCACATTCAGCTAAAGAAGTTGGTGATGAGCTGTGTGCGGACATCACCATCACCATCATCATCATCATCGTCACTGGCATCGTGGTCCAGGCCAGGATCCTCCACAGGTGGCGGATGTTGGTCATCGTCATCCTGGATGAGAGGCAACTCCTTCCGCACTGCCAGGTTGTGGAGCATGCAGCAGACGATGATAATCTTGCACACTTTCGCAGGGGCATATGGGAGGGACCCTCCGGTCTTGTCCAGGCAGCGGAAGCGGCTCTTCAGGAGACCAAAGGTCCGCTCAATCACTCTCCTGGTCCGACCATGTGCCTCATTGTAGCGCATCTGGGCAGGTGTCACAGGGTTCCTGAGGGGTGTCAGCAACCACGGCATGTTGGGGTATCCCGAGTCACCTACGGACAGACAAGTGCACATCAGCTGACTTGGAAAAGTGGGCGGAATACTACAGATCAGATCACACACAATGGCACAAAGTCAGTACACACCGACAAGCCAGGCACGCTGGTTCTGCATCTGTGCCATCAACCTGGGGATGCGACTACTCCTCATCACAAAGGCATCGTGTGCTGAACCAGGGAAACGGGCACACACGTGTGTGATGGTCATGTCTGCAAGACACACCACCAGTGCATTGACCGAGTGGTAGTGCTTGCGGTTCCTGTAGGCCTGCTCCTGGGCCTGTGGTGGTACCAAAGCCACATGTGTCCCATCAATGGAGCCAATGACATGCGGCATCCTCCCCAGGGCATAAAAGTCACTCTTCACGTCAGTGAGTCGTCGCAGTCTAGGGAAATAGATGTACCGGTTCAGGAAGAGCAACATTGCCGCCAAGAAATCGCGGAGCACACGGCTGAACATGGTCTGTGACATCCCACCAGCAGACGCCACAGTATGTTGGAAGGTACCGGTGGCAAAGAAGTGTAGGGCTGCCATCACCTTCACCTTCGGGGTCAGCGCTGTAGGATACGGCCGGCCAGGCTGCAAATGTGGGGACAACTGCACTGCCAAATCCTCAATCAGCTGCCTGGTGAAGCGGTACCGTCGGATGCTGTCCCGTTCCACCATCGTTGCCAGGTCTGGGAATGGCCGATGGACAGCAGGAGCCCTGCAGTGCAGAGGAGAAGTAAGCAAGATCGTCAGTCACCCCACATATGCGGCATTGAACACACTCAAGATCCCAACATACATCATCATGAGGCACAACTACATGAAGTGTGCAGTACCGGAACGACATGTATGGTACATACATGGCCAACATCTGTCAACACGGTCCTACAGGTGGCATCAATTTGTCCCAGGTTGGCCCATTGGATATCATGATGCTGTGTCACAGTCACCCCCCAGTGACATGTGAGGACAGATGTGCCCCAGGCACCACAGCTCAACGACAGGCACATTCCCAGGGACCCTGTAATGCCACATGGACACTGGCATCACCTGGAGTATCATGTGTACACCACAACAAAACAAACATGACCCCCACAGGTAGTGGCCACACTTGCCATGGCAGGAGAGCCATGGACGTCTGTGACACACACGCACAACATCAGAGTCCATGCACACACAACGTGGATGTGGAGACTGTCTCCCATTGTGCACATGAAATCAGAGACATTGTAAACACTACATGCACAAAGACTGTGGAGGGCCATCACTATTGTGCCACTGGGACACCCTGGCTCAAACATACCGTCCCACATGGGACTCACGGGGTATGTGACATGACATACACAAACACCACTGTGAAATGTGACCATGGCACATGCACAGATATGAACAGTTGCACATCACAGTGGTCACGTACACGTAACACCCAGGATCCTGTCCCCATTAACACGTGCACAGCCTGGGGGTGGCTGCCCACAGGTGACACCCACAGGACAACATGTACACCAACATACACACAATAGGAAATGCAGCCTTACATGCCTTATGATAAGGTTTGGACAGGCTGTCGTGATGTAGGTGTGCCCCTCACTCCCTGGGAGCTATCTGTGGCTGGCATATGTCCATCTGAGACAGGCATGCTGACATATGCCAGTCACATGTACAGTGATGCGTTGTACTGCAATGGACCGATCGGTGCCTCCGGCCGGCCCATTGCATTCAATGTGTGCGGGTACGCGTTGTACCCCTGAGCGCGTTGAACAGCAATGGACCGATCGGTGCCTCCGGCCGGCCCATTGCTTTCAATGTGTGCGGGTACGCGTTGTACCCCTGTGCGCGTTGTACTGCAATGGACCGATCGGTGCCTCCGGCCGGCCCATTGCTTCCAATCTGTGCGGGTACGCGTTGTACCCCTGTGCGCGTTGTACTTCAATGGACCGATCGGTGCCTCCGGCCGGCCCATTGCATTCAATGTGTGCGGGTACCCGTTGTACCCCTGTGCGCGTTGAACAGCAATGGACCGATCGGTGCCTCCGGCCGGCCCATTGCTTTCAATGTGTGCGGGTACGCGTTGTACCCCTGTGCGCGTTGTACTGCAATGGACCGATCGGTGCCTCCGGCCGGCCCATTGCATTCAATGTGTGCGGGTACGCGTTGTACCCCTGTGCGCGTTGTACTGCAATGGACCGATCGGTGCCTCCGGCCGGCCCATTGCATTCAATGTGTGCGGGTACGCGATGTACCCCTGTGCGCGTTGAACAGCAATGGACCGATCGGTGCCTCCGGCCGGCCCATTGCATTCAATGTGTGCGGGTACGCGTTGTACCTCTGTGCGCGTTGAACAGCAATGGACCGATCGGTGCCTCCGGCCGGCCCATTGCTTTCAATGTGTGCGGGTACGCGTTGTACCCCTGTGCGCGTTGTACTGCAATGGACCGATCGGTGCCTCCGGCCGGCCCATTGCATTCAATGTGTGCGGGTACGCGTTGTACCCTGTGCGCGTTGTACTGCAATGGACCGATCGGTGCCTCCGGCCGGCCCATTGCATTCAATGTGTGCGGGTACGCGTTGTACCCCTGTGCGCGTTGAACAGCAATGGACCGATCGGTGCCTCCGGCCGGCCCATTGCATTCAATGTGTGCGGGTACGCGTTGTACCCCTGTGCGCGTTGAACAGCAATGGACCGATCGGTGCCTCCGGCCGGCCCATTGCTTTCAATGTGTGCGGGTACGCGTTGTACCCCTGTGCGCGTTGTACCTCAATGGACCGATCGGTGCGCACCCATTGACAATGGGCTTGCCTGGCAACGGACGCGTTTTCGAATATTCGAACGAGTCGGTTGCTGGAAAATCAGTTGGTCACCCACAACAATGTTGCAAAATCATGTATGTCATGAAGTTGAAATTTTGAAGGATGCTGTGGGCGTGTTTTGGTGCTGCTATTCCATGGATTGGCCAGATTCAGAAGATGCAAACGACTTGGACCTATCACTTTGGACACAAGGGACAGTATCTGCCTCTCCAGCACATATATATTGCTGCATGTTCCCCTGAGAGCCCACTTGCCTGCACTACATGCTCCAGGACGACATCTGCCACTGCACTGCTGCTGTCTCTGCCCCTCTGGACCCTGCAATGGCACGTACTGTGGAGAGAGCCCCAGCCTTCAGCCTTGAAGAGAACCAGGCCCTGCTGGACAGCCTACTTCCACAGTACAGCAAGCTGTATGGGACACCAGGGGAGCAGGTGAGTGTTCTGTGCACTGCCTTTCTGAATGTGCATTTTGTCTGACTAGCAAGGCTGAGAGTCAGCACACCACTGGCTAGCAGGCTCACTGAGTAGTTGTCACCCCCATAGTGTGTAGTGACTTGCACTGGACAGGTATGGTGCAGTGACAGTGCTTCTGAACAGGGTTTTACTCCCCATGCAATGATACCATGTAGTGACTTCTGGAAAACTGTCCATGGGCAGCCGTGCACTGCCTGGGTACACCATGTGCCCCTGTGATTGCGACATGTATATGCAACTGTGTCATGCACGGATATGTTGCATGTGTAGTAATGGCCTTATCACTTTGTCATCCTGACAGGCTTCTGCCCATCGGAAGCATGAGATCTGGAAGGACATCGTCCGGGCTGTCCGGTCCGTGGGGGTCTACAAGCGCCGGATCCGCAACTGCCAAAAGAGGTGGCAGGACCTTCGGGGCTGGACCCGGAGGATTGCACGGGTCCAGCTGAAGCTGTCGCCTCCTCGCAGGAGGGGCGGAACACGGACCCTGACCCCCCACATGCTCAGGATCCTGGCGGTGGTCTTTCCAGACCTGGATGGGCAGCTGAAGGCCAGAGAGCAGCAAGGAGGAGGTGAGTCAAAGACTGCACTGTGTACTCTGTCTAACATGCTATGTGCCCTCCTCGGGCCAGGTTGAACTGCCACAGTACAGCAGTCATGTTGTCCAGGAGCCATGTCCCTCTATTGTGCACTGCCCACTCCTCATCTGATACCCAGGTGTGGCCCTTACATGCAGGGAATTCTGTCACTTAGGACTGTGTCCTTGCAGTTTGCTTGACTCAAGGTGGGAGACAGCATCTGTTTCCCTGACTCTGTGGTGGGCATCATGGGTGGGTCCATTGCTTACACAATGCCTGTATTCTGACATGTATTCAGCGTGTTACTTTGATCTGTGGTCCAATTGCTGAGCTGATCCACCACATGTGGCTGGGGTACCTGGCACACACCCATGCTGCGGGTGGGAACAATGTTTGGGCCCCAGGAGTATGTATATGACGTGTGTCACACATACTTAGCCAGCTGCCTACAGTCCAGGGCTCATCCCTCATTCATGTGGGGCTGGACAGTCATGCCTACTCCAGGCCATACAATACACTCTGTACTCCCACTCCCGTGTATCAGAGGACACATTGTGCACAGTGATTTGACCCCTCAGGTGTCTGCCTCTGTGTCAGTGTGCTGTGGATTAGTCGCCAGGACTGCTGTGGAGTTTCTTGGTAGGGGCTCAGCATGCCACTGGAGATGTGACCATAGGAGACGATACTTGTGTGACACATAGGTGTCTGATCAGCTGCCCATGCAGACTGGGGCATGTAAATGTGAAGTTCAGGCAGCTGTTCCCCATGCACAGCAGAGTGTGAGGGGCTCAGGTTCAGAGGGTAGTGTCACAGGTCTCCCATATGTCCAATAGGTATGACCTGGACAGATGAGGGTTAAGAGGATGTGTTGTGGGGGGATGTACATGTGCACTTGTGCAGCTCCAGGACTTGCATTCCCCATGACCTACTATTGTGACACAGTGCAGAGTGTTGTTGTCTGGCTGCAAAGTCATAAATCACTGAGACAGTGATGTATGACTTTGCAGTCATGCCTCCGCCATGGCATGTGTCTACTGATTGGTGATCCTGCAGGGGAGTGACATGTGCTACATGCACACCATAGTGGCGCTGGCTATCAGGACATGGGTGCATCATGGTGTCTGTCGCTGGTATGCATCACATGCATTTCCTATTTGACTCTGGGCATCCCTTACATCCGTAAACCTGTACTGACTCAGTGGCAAGAGCTGTGATGTGTCCACACCGTGTCCTCTGCACTGTCCAACTACTGTGTACTTGGTGCATGTGTCAACACTGGGGTGTTGCAATCCAACAGACACCAGACAGATGGGTGCAAGGCCATGTGGGATGTGAGTGCCATGCTTGGCATCAGACTGACAATTGACTTCTCCTGTTCAATTAGTGCACTTTTAGCAATGTACAACTAATGATGCCAGGGCTTGCTCTGTAATGTGCTGTGCTCACAGTGGTGTGTGCGTTTGGTGCAGGTGACTGATGTCTGTCTGTTTCCCCATTGTTTGCAGATACATCCACGGCCACGGAAGGGGACAGCTCCACGGACCAGGAGGAGCCGGAGAGCCAGACTGGGTCAGCAGCCGAGGAGTGGTCGGAGGGACCCAGTGGCACGGAGGGCGAGGGGAGCCACACCGAGGAGTCCTCAGCAGCATCCACCTCAGCTGAGGACCAGAGCAACTCGGAGGATGACTCCCTTGTGGAGGCGGGTGTCAGCAGCCACCACACCCCAGCTAGTGTTGCTGTCCCCGCCACCACCAGCACCACCACCGCCCTCCCATCGGCTCCCATTCCCCAGGTCCGTGGAGGCTCCCATGTCCGGGAGCGTGTCTCCTTTGGGCCAGGCACCGCACCCCTGCCCCTGTGTCCCCTGCTGCCCTGAGTGAGGAGTCTGTGTACCTCCTTCGCCAGCTCCATGTAGGGCAGACAGCCATGCTGAGTGTCCTCCATGCGCACACCGCGCTGTTGACTCAGCTGGTGTCGTTCATGGAGGGCATCTCATCGGGCATGTCTGACCTACAGAGGGGCAATAGGTCCATGGACTCCTCCCTGACGGCAGCAGTTTCCCTCCTCAAACGGTCCCTCACCCCTCCTGCCTCTGCTCCATCCACACTCCCCAGCACCTTACCCATCCCAGGCACACACACACCGGCACAGGCACACACCAGCACACACACATCCAGCACACTGACACACACGCCAATGACAAAACGCACACGCACGCACATTCAGGGGACTGAAGCCAGACTCACAGGGGATGGGGCCCTGGAACACACACACGCATCCACATGCACTGCGCAGTCCTCAGTTCCCTCTCCCTCCAAAGCACCCTCCCTTGCCTCACCTGCAACCCCAAAGTCACAGCAGCTCTTCCTCTGTGACCTCGGCCTCTTCCCCACCGATGAAGCTGCTCCAGCATCCCGGGGGAAGAGGAAGCCCACCCACACGGAGCAGAGTGCCCCTCGCCCCCGGACACCCTCCCCCAGGCGCAGACGGACTGAGGCCCCCACCCGCAAGTCCCCCCGGAGTGCTAAGAGCAAGACCCCGCCACCGCCCTGCAGCTCAGGCACAAGGTCTCCGTCCTCCATCCCTCAGGCCCCCACTGCACAGGTGCCCCCACCACACCCTGCCCCAGGTTCCCCCACCCACAGATATACCATCCCCAAGATGCTCCGGCCTTCTCCCCCTGCCACTTGCTCTCCCAGCACCACACCCCCGCTGCGCTTGTCTGTGCCACTGATGTGGTGAGGGTGTCCTCCCCTCTGTCCAACCCACCTTGCCTGTTCCCCATTCTCCTCCCCTGGAGGTAGGCACTGCAGTGGAGTCCACTACCGCCCTGTCTGACTTGGGCACTGCAGTGGCGGACCTGTCCACCCCATCTGCAGGGTCCACTGCAGTTGTGCCGGCACCCACGACATCTGTGTCATGCCCCCAGTTGTGCCGGCACACACCATGTCAGACACCTCCACTGCAGTTGTCAGTGGCTCTCCAGCACCCACCACCCCTTCCCTGACTCCCCTGGTGAGCCCTGATCCTGTCCCTGCGGTGCCTGGCCTGCCCCCCGGTTGCCCCTCCTAGTGGATTGTCCCTGGTATTGTGCAGGCATGCGTAGGGTGACATCTGCCAGTGTCACCCTGTTTGAACTTTGACAATGGACTGGCCATTGGCCTTTGCTCAAATTTCTTCTGGACGTCGTTATCAAACAACACATATGCTGAATAAAGCAACTTTCTTTTCTCTAGTGCTCATGCTTCAGATGTACATGTTGTTGGTGCAGCTAACCATGCCCTTGCTGCAGTGATGGTGATATCTGGTCTCATGATTATGAAGTGTTACTGTGCAGGAACCCATGTGGTCCAGGGGGAATGTGTCCTATCATGTGGTGTATCCATGTCATCAATAGCAGCATCTGAGGGTGTCATGTGTTCAGTATTTGGCAATGGGTTTCCTACTTACATTGGCAATTTCATATCTGTGGCTTCCACCCCTGCACATCTGTTGTGCCTGCCATCGTTGCATTTGTCTACTTCCCTGACCGTGTTGCCATCTCCAGTGGACATGCAGGTTTGGGCATCAATGGGGAGGGACTCATCCGTGTAGTCAGTGCAACATTGCTATACAAGTGTGTTGGATCTGTGCTGATGATTCCGTTGGCACATCCATGACCAGGCTGATGTGATGGGAGCCCTCATTTGGTGCTAATTGTTGATTGTGTGACCAAGTGCTCAGCTGACATGATGGGGCCCTACTGAGGCAACATATGGCACAGCTTTCCTCACACAGGAGTGGAGTCCCCTCATGGCAGTGTGTACACGTGTGACATTGCCTGCGCCCAAGGTGTGTGTTGTATGTGCATGTCTGTGTGTTCACTTTCATTCATCTGCGCATGCTGTGATCCCTAGTGTTGTACCTGTTTGTGATGCTTGCTGACTTGAGCTATGTTCCCCCAAAGTCTTCTCCCTGTGTTCTCTGTGATGTGGGTGCATGGCACATTACTGGTCATCAGGGTGTCACCCATAGGTGTGTTTGCTGTCAGGGCAGAGTTTGTGTGCTGACGCAGATGGGTCACAGTCAGGTTTCCCTTTGGCACTTGTTGTTTGCCCCTGTCATGTGATTTCCAGTTTGTGTTATCTTTCAGTGATTGTGACACGTTGTGTGTGTGACTGCTGGCACTCCTTAGGGTCCGGGCTGCAATGTTGGTTGTTGTCTATGTGTGTTCTTTGTGGGTGACCTTGGCTTCTTCATTGGTGTGTGACTGTGGCTGGGATCCCATTGGTCGGTGTGGTATTGCCGTCATGTCCATGTACAGCGTAGTGTGCAGTGTGTCAGACATTCAGGAGTCTTGTTGAGTGGCCATGTGTGATGTGTTTCTACACCTTGGTTCCCACCCACCACCCTGGAATAGTCATGGGTGCATGTGCAATGTCACCAGTGCATGTGTACTTCACTGCTGCACATTGTTGGAGGTCGAGGGGTGTGGTCTTGAGTGTGTGCAGATGAGAGTTGTTGCCCGGCTAGTCCCCTGCCTCCATGTTGGCCTTGGCTTACTGGCCATGCTGATTGATTTGTGCTTGTGTAGGTGTGATGGTAGTTAGTTGCTCAGGACACCTGACTGTGGTTCACAGTGTGAACGACATTTAGCTTTGTCATCACAGTGGTATTTTTATTCAGCCCAGGGTCACCACATTGTGGGGGCCCTGGGGGTGGTGCTGTGGTGTGTCTGTGACTTGCTGTGTCAGTTGTTGTTCCTACGTGCCTGTGTGACATGTGTGTTTTGTGCTCCCTCTCACCTGTCAATGCCTGCTTGCCCACATAGGGGATTTGGATCCATGAGTTACCTTAGTGTGGCAGTGTATGCACATCTGTATGATTGGTATTCAGCTCTCCTCATGTGTTGTGTTGTTGCCTGGGGACACTGGCACCCCCACCCCTCACCTGCTGTGTATGATGACAGTGTTGGTCTGCCTGTTTGTGTTTGTGCATCTGCACCACTGCATTGGCATATCTTGGGTGTGCCATTGGCTGTATGTTGTTTGGTGTGTTTCCCCTGCTGTCCCTGGGACTCCTAGGTCATCGGTCAGCACAGTGATCATGGTTTGTGTGTCCCATTGCTGCCATGGTATGGTATCTGTTCACCTCACATCTGCTGTCTCCACAGGGTATCTGCATTTGTGTGCCCATTGGTGCAAATATGTGGTTCTGCATTCTGATGGTCACTTCTGTCATTGTGTCATTGATGACTGTTGACGGTCTCAGCCCCCATGGGTGTTGTTTGTCTGCACATGGCCAAAGGAATGTTTCATTTGCACTGCAGTATTTGGCTCCCCCAATTTATGTTGCAATGGGACACATACACTACTTTGCCACAGATGAGTTTTTGGTTCTGTGACCAGGAATGATCCATGCAGTTTGGCAGTTGCAGCTCTTTCTTTGTCAACAATTACCTTTTGGTCACTGTGATGATGAGGGTGTAGACCCCATTGCCACAATGGTCAAAATGTGCTTCAGCTATGGACCCCACACTTACCTTTTGGTCACTGTGATGATGGGGGTTTAGACCCCATTGCCACAATGGTCAAAATGTGCTTCAGCTATGGACCCCACACTTGCCTTTTGGTCACTGTGATGATGGGGGTTTAGACCCCATTGCCACAATGGTCAAAATGTGCTTCAGCTATGGACCCCACACTTGCCTTTTGGTCACTGTGATGATGGGGGTTTAGACCCCATTGCCACAATGGTCAAAATGTGCTTCAGCTATGGACCCCACACTTGCCTTTTGGTCACTGTGATGATGGGGGTTTAGACCCCATTGCCACAATGGTCAAAATGTGCTTCAGCTATGGACCCCACACTTGCCTTTTGGTCACTGTGATGATGGGGGTTTAAGCCCCATTGCCACAATGGTCATGGGCTGCTTGCATTGTGGGTGCCACACACATATATGTGTGGCACATGTGCTAGGGGGTCACATTGTATGTTCAAAGTCATGTTCGGTGTTGTAGGCATTTGACACAGCCTGCTCACACGCTTGTCATGGTGGTGGGGGATGTCTTAATCTTGCATTCCCTAGGTTGTGGTGTGCTTGTTGTGTCATGCATTGTCCATCCTATGAGTGGGGGTGGTAGTAGTGGTAGGCATCCAGCCCCCTGGCTAAGGGTGGTAGTAGTGGTAGGCTTCCTGCCCCCTGGCTAAGGGTGGTAGTAGTGGTGGGCATCCTGCCCCCCTGGGTGAGGGTGGTAGTAGTGGTAGGCATCCTGCCCCCTGGCTAAGGGTGGTAGTAGTGGTAGGCATCCAGCCCCCTGGCTAAGGGTGGTAGTAGTGGTGGGCATCCTGCCCCCCTGGGTGAGGGTGGTAGTAGTGGTAGGCATCCTGCCCCCCGTGGGTGAGGGTGGTAGTAGTGGTAGGCATCCTGCCCCCTGGCTAAGGGTGGTAGTAGTGGTGGGCATCCTGCCCCCCTGGGTGAGGGTGGTAGTAGTGGTAGGCATCCTGCCCCCCGTGGGTGAGGGTGGTAGTAGTGGTAGGCATCCTGCCCCCTGGCTAAGGGTGGTAGTAGTGGTGGGCATCCTGCCCCCTGGGTGAGGGTGGTAGTAGTGGTAGGCATCCTGCCCCCTGGCTAAGGGTGGTAGTAGTGGTGGGCATCCTGCCCCCTGGCTAAGGGTGGTAGTAGTGGTAGGCATCCTGCCCCCCTGGCTAAGGGTGGTAGTAGTGGTAGGCATCCTGCCACCCTGGCTAAGGGTGGTAGTAGTGGTAGGCATCCTGCCCCCTGGCTAAGGGTGGTAGTAGTGGTAGGCTTCCTGCCCCCTGGCTAAGGGTGGTAGTAGTGGTGGGCATCCTGCCCCCCTGGGTGAGGGTGGTAGTAGTGGTGGGCATCCTGCCCCCCTGGCTAAGGGTGGTAGTAGTGGTAGGCATCCTGCCCCCCGTGGGTGAGGGTAGTAGTAATGGTAGGCATCCTGCCCCCCTGGCTAAGGGTGGTAGTAGTGGTAGGCATCCAGCCCCCCCTGGGTTGGGGTGGTGGTGCGCATTCAGGCCCCTGTGTGCATATGTGGCATTGGTGATGGGCATCCCGCCCCTATGGTGCTGCTGTTGCTGGTGTAAGTATATTCAGATTCCCAGTGTATGTGTGTGATGTGTCGTGTACGTGTTGTATGTGTTTTGTGGTTGGTGTCTGACTTACCTTCTGCGCCGTACGCGTCCGTGCCTGTTCCGGTAGTAGATGTAGAATATTGGTATGATCGGGACGAAGGGATTCATGGTTGGTTCGTGTCGTTCGTCCTTCTCGTTGCTTCGCGTCGTCCTCGTCGCTTAGCTTCGTCCTCGTCGCTTCGCTTCGTCCTCGTCGCCTGCGTCGTCCTCGTCGGTGCTGTGTTCATCTCGTAGCCGTGGATCGTGTTGTGGCGCGATTCGGAGCTTATGTGCGCCTCTCCCGGATGCTTTGACGTGCCGTGCGTAGCGACGGGTTCGGCGCGTACGGAAAGCGCATCGTACTTGTCTGGCCGGACGGGGCTGCATTTTCCCTTCCGTGCGACTCGATTCGGCGTTTCCGGATTCGCCTCGGTCGGAGAACAGGACCTGGTTTGGGTGAGTACGGCTCGGCCGGAATTTTTGCTGTTGTGCGCATCGTGACTTGCTCGTTCGGTGTGTTAGTACGGATCGGTCGGGAAACTGGCTTTCGCATGGCTTTTTTCCCGACCGAATAGTATTGGGTGCGCCTCCGACCGAGATCGGAATCGGCCCCTATGTGTCACATGATCAACCATAGAGAGTATCCTGTATATAAACTGCAGTCTAGATTACAACTTCCTCTTTCTTTGCTGCTCCGCAGCCAGTTAAGTGCTTTTCCCTATTTCTAATGCTTGCCACGTTTGTTGTGGAATGTTAATTGATTACATTGTAATTTCCTTTGTGCTTATTGCGTTCTTACATCTTTCCGATTGCCCATTGTTATGGTATTTGGTTGGTGACTGTTTTATGCAATTTAAATTTAGAGCAGCATTCTTTCGCCCCTCACCTCGCGGTCGCACTCGTGGTCGGCGTTCTTCTGACTAGTTTGTTGTCAGCGTGCGCTTCTCTGAGCGCGAGTTGGGAGCGTTTAACCTCCCGGACCGGGTGCCCCCGCCCGCGATTCATTTTCTGGTGGAGCGGGAGGAGATGGGAGTGAGGACGCACGTCGGACTGACGCGTAGTCCTCTTTCTGTACACACGAGCGGCTGTTACCGCGCATGCGCAGCAGCCATTTTGCCCGCATTGTTATTATTGGTATTTCGTCATTTTGGGCTTAAGTGCGCGCGGGAGCAGCGCGTCTTTTGCTCTTATCCCACTTTGGCTCGTGCAGACTCCTGGTGACGCCCCCTTTCGTCTTTGAAGTGGGGCTGTATAATTGTGCATAGGCTTTGCCTAAAGTGGTTCTGGCAAGCCCTCCCCCCACGTTTTACTTAAGTGTTGTTTCAACAGTTTACTGTTGTTCCTTTCACTGTTTTGGCTTGCCTGGGGTTTATCCACTCCCACTTATTGTTTACTAATACAACTGTTCTCAGTTCTTGTTTATTTACATTAACCCTTTGTGTAAGGGACAGGCTAATCCTCCTGTGGGAACGTGAGTCACTTGAGTGACATAATGTCGGAATACTATTTTGAGGAGGACTATTATGATGAGGACCCCTCTGGGTCCATGGAACAGGACCTTGTGGACGCACTCAACGCAGGCGTGCAACACTCGGTCAACAAGGCCCTGGTGAGGGCCATAGAGCAACTAAAGCGCCATTTATCCACCTATACTAAGCAACAGGGTTGGCTCCCCAGCTCCAGCAGTCGTTCTAGCGCCAGTGGGAAGGGAACCAAGACCCCCATGCGGCAGATTTTGCAAGGCTGGCAAAAGCAATGGCTTCTGACCATGACTATGGCACGTCCTCTAAGGAAGCATCCATCACTGAGTTGCCTCAGGATGATGGGGATGATACCTCCTCCGAGCAGGCGTCAGACCAGGAGGAGCCTCCTAGACCCGCCAAGAAAATAAGAAAAGAGCGCTATGTGGGCGCACTTTTCCAGCCTAAGCTCTTAACTTTCGAGCCGGCTTAGATAGTGCATCCTAATTCCACTACCTGGCTTCCACCTCCTGAGGTAGCCGAATATGTGCAGTCTCACATTAGACAGGCTTTTGATAAGGATGTGAGGGCGTGCCTCAAATCAGAGTGCCCTAGGCCTGACTTGGCGGATAAGGTGGCGGAGACACCGGAGGTGGATCCTTCTATCCTCACGTATCTAAAGAAGTATTCTAAGGATCCTAAGAAGGGCATTAACTGGGCGTGGAGGTCATGTCAAGACAAACTTTTGGATTTGGCAGGTCCCCTCACTAAAATTTTGGAATTGGGTTTTCGCGCCAAGGAGTCCGCAATGGCTATAGATCCTGATTGGCTGGGCTCAAAGAGCGGTTTGTCAACTGGGTAACGCTAATTGCGCTATGTCCAGTGAAAGACATCGCTCAATACTTTTGAAACTTGATCCCAAACTGGTGGAGCTTTCTTCTTCCAAATCGGGTCCACTAGCTCAAGGCCTCCTTTTCGGTCAACCCTTCCTGAAGGAACTGACAAAGTTTGTTGCCACTTTTAGTGGTCTAGATAAGGCCCAGGGTTCACTTAAACGTGCTTCCCGCCCGGTTTTTGGCAGGGCCGGACGATATAGAGGGCGGTCGTTTGGCCGTGGTTTCGGTCAAGGCGCCCCACGTGGTCAGTATCAACAACACAGAGGAGGTTACCAGGACTCCAGTTACAACGGTAACTCCTCCTTCTATCCTACCCGTCGTTCAAAGAACAGATTCCGTAAGGGCAGATATGGTGGACAACAGGGAGGTCAGCAGGATTCCGGTACTTCAGGTGAGACTGATTCTATCTACAGAAGTGAGGTTGAGGGCAGGATACAGCTTTTTGTGCACAATTGGCACAAGATCTCGCAGGATGCATGGGTCTTAGAGACGGTACAGGGGTACAAGATAGAGTTTTACAATTCCCCCAATCAGGTTTCTCCTCCTCATCCAATGTATTTTTCCCGACAAGATCAAGCCTTCATCTCCGAAGAGTTAGATTCCCTCCTAAAGAAAGGGGCCGTTGTGGCCACGGATCTTCATCCCCGAGGTTTCGTCAGCAGCATCTTCCTAGTAGAGAAGAAGGGGGGTGGATCCAGGCTAGTTTTAAATCTAAAGGATTTCAATGGTTGGGTCGTATATCAGCATTTCAAGATGGAGGGTATTCATCTTCTACGTGACCTCCTCCAGGAGGGGGACTGGATGGTCCGTCTGGATCTGAAAGATGCGTATCTGTCTGTTCCCATTTACGAACCTCATCGACGTTTTCTCCAGTTCCATTGGCAGGGAGTTTGGTACGAATACAGAGTCCTTCCCTTCGGCCTCTCGTCAGCACCTTGGTGCTTCACAAAACTTCTGAGGCCAGTAGTGGAATCCTTGAGAGCGCGGGGGTTCGTCTGATTATATACTTGGACGACATCCTCATCATGGCTCGTTGTCCTCAACTTGTGATGACCCATCTAGAATGGACAATCAATCTTTTGCAGTGTCTCGGTTTTCTTGTAAATCCTCAAAAATCGATCTTAGTTCCAACTCAATCGATCGAGTTTCTGGGTTTTTTGATCGACTTCCTGAGTTGTCACCTTCTCTTGCCAGCCCAAAAAATCAGGTCTATCAAGAGAGAGTTGAGGTTGATTTTGCACAAGCAGAGTGTGTCATTGAGATCTGTAGCCCGGATCGTAGGGCTGTTAGCTTCCTCAATTCAAGCGATCTTCCTGGGTCCCCTTCACTACCGGGCACTTCAACGGCTCAAGATTCGACATCTCCAGAAAGGCCTCGGTTGCTCAGATCAGATTCCTCTTTCAGAGGAGGCGAGGTTGGAAATGTTGTGGTGGTTGGACCACATGGAGGCCTGGAATGGTCGAGCCCTTTTCGGATCTACCTCGGAAGTAGTGATAGAATCCGACGCCAGTCGGTGGGGTTGGGGAGCCCGTTGCGGTCAGATGTCCACGGGCGGCCGCTGGTCACAAGAGGAACTTGCGTTGCATATCAATTGCCTGGAACTTCTGACGGGCTCCTTTGCGATCCGCTGTCTTTCCCCTCGCAAGACGAACTGTTGCATCCTACTTCGCATGGACAATGTGTCAGCAGTCCGCTATGTGAACAAGCTAGGGGGGACAAGATCCCGGATTCTAGCGGAGATTGCCAAGGATTTTTGGCACTTTTGTCTTCAGAACAAGATATCGGTGATAGCGGAGTACCTTCCGGGCTGCAACAACGAGATCGCCGATTGGCACTCCCGTCACCTTCGGGATTTTAGCGACTGGAGGCTCCATCCACGGATTTTCCAGTCGCTGAGCCGGCTTTGGGGTCCGTGTCAGATAGACCTGTTCGCTTCACGCCTCAACAAGCAACTTCCAGCTTTTTACAGCTGGCGTCCGGATCCGGAAGCTCTGGCCACGGATGCGTTTCTACAGGATTGGCCGACGTGTCTATGTTGTGCCTTCCCGCCGTTTGTAATGATCTGGCACGAACCAGATGTTATCACTCAGAGTTGATTCTGATCACTCCACTATGGAGAGCGCAGGCATGGTTCCCAGTACTTCTGGAGATGTTTTGTGCAGTGCCGATCCTCCTTCCGCAGAGGTGGAACTTGTTGCTGGATCCCCTGAAAGCTCCACATCCTCTGATAGAAGCAGGACAACTCCTTCTGGTGGCTTGGCGGGTTTCAGGGACAGATGGAAGGTCCCTGGCCTTTCACGAGACGCTGACAGATTTATCAGCGAAGCATGGTCATTCAACACACACAAGCGATATTCTTCAGCTTGGAAACGATGGTGTGGTTGGTGCTCTCAACGGGATGTGGATCCTGCTATAGCACATGTCTCCTTCATTGTAAACTTTCTAGCTTCCATCGCGGCTTCCGGCCTCGCCTATAGAACGGTAAATAATTTGCGGTCCGCCATCTCAGCAGGTCACGTGAGAGCATCCTTTTGATATGTAAGCTGCTCAGGGGTATCCGGATGGTCAGACCCCCTTGTCCCAAATATTCAGAGTTATGGGATCTGTCCACCGTTTTGAGATTCTTGGAGGCCTGGCCTTCCAATAAGTATTTGTCAAGAAAACAACTTTCTGCAAAATTGACTATGCTACTCTGCCTAGTGTCCTGCAAACGGGTTTCAGATGTCCGTGCTTTGGATCTAGCGGGTCGTAGGTTTTCCCCAGAGGGTGTCACTTTTGTTATTACAAAACGTACTAAGTGTAATACCTCTTCCATAGCTTACCCAGCTTTTCCTAATAATCCTAAACTGTGTGTAGTACAGTGTATAAAAGATTATGAGGTGAGTACAGCTGAATTTCGGCAAGACATGAGGGGTCAATTGTTAATTGCTTTACAAAAACCCTTTCGCCCAGTGACCCCAGCTACCTTGTCTAGATGGGTGCGCTGGCTCATAGGCGAAGCAGATATCGATGTATCGAAATTTGGAGCACATTCAGCTCGTGGAGCTATGGCATCTAAGGCTTTCTCTATGGGGGTCAGCTTAGCAGATATTATGAACGCAGCTGATTGGTCTTCTGACACAACGTTTAAGTCTTTTTATTATAAGCCTATTGTGGATGTGGCATCAGTAGTGGTGGCTAAGCTTTAAACAAGCATAATCGGAGCCTCCGGTCCTGACATAGAATTCAAAATTTGCAAACATACGTGACAAGAATTTTCAATTCTATTAAGGACACGGAGGCGAGGATTATCCCACCCAATGACATGTATTGCATATTGTATCTTGCATTATCTGATTTTGAGTATCTTCATACCGCATGTATGTTCCTATGTTTTTTCCCTTCCCTTCCCTTGCTGATGTATTGATGATATAGGAGGGAGTAGGATGTTACGGCCCTATCCTTTTTAGGTCTCGCCTAGCGACGCAGCGCATGCGCTGCTCACCTTGGCGAGATCTATTGTTGTCGATTTCTTTGCCGAAGGGGGACAGGACATGTGCACGCGAATGGAAGACAGGAGATGTGCACGCGTACGGCTGGCGGCGTTAGCACAAGGGACAGCAGATGTGCGCGTACGGAGGACAGGAGATGTGCACGCGTACGGCTCGCGTCGTTAGCACAACTCCTACTTGCTCGCTCCCTCCCTCCCTCCCTGTCTCTATCAGGCCCCTTCTGCTTCCATTAAATGCCGCTGGTATTCGCTTTCCCTCTTGCTCGCTCGCTCCCTTCTTTTTTCCCTCCATCAGGCCCCTTCTGCTTTCATTATACACTGCCCTTCCGCATCAATACATGCCCACACACATGCCCTTTAACACTTTTTGGATCACTGCATGGACGGAAAGAACAATTTAATGGGGATGAGACACTCCGACTCCACAAAGAGCGCTCTCCACCGGAACAATGCTGTCCCAAAACAGTACAAATGACAATGAGGCGGCAGTACCCGAAGGCATCAGCAGGGACTACCCATGCACAAATCTGCAGTGCTGTGAAATTTACCATGCAGTAAACGCGGCTTCCATAGCCACTAGCATTTGCACCCCGCGGATGCTTGTCTCACCTGACTGTCCTCGTGTATGATCTTGGCCGGAATCTCCTTGCGGATAATTTTGCCGAAGATTGTATCGACACAGAAAGAGGACACAAAAGCAAAGGAGGCGCCATTTTGAAATAGGGTAATTTATTTTGAAGTTAAAAATCCTTTTGCGGCGCCTTGTGCGTGTGTTGTTATACATGTCTTTTGGAGCGAGACTTCAACGGAAAACAAAGAGAAATGCAAGCAGTCTTGATGATCTCATTGACAAGTCTCCCTGGCCAAATGATTTTTTTAGCGGTCACTGCTGCGGCCATATTAGGTATCATTAAACCTATGCTAAGCCCTACTGCCGCAATATGCCATTGACACGTTTGACCCCGTACCACTTTTATTACTCCGAGATGGGCTTCTCGTTACCTAAGAGGGCTCTATCAGTAGGTGCCATATTTTCAACTCTCGGGCTAGTGTTTAGAGATTCTGTCTATGACTACACAGAGGGGGAGAGGGCGTGGCCTTGGACAAGACCCGAAGACATTTGGAGCAGATTCCACACTTGAACAAGAAATGTACATACATTTTAGTTGTTGCTCAATTGAATTCATATATGTCTATTGACATGGAGGTATTGCATTTGAAACAAAATCATTATAATGTACAAAATCATTATGATGTAGTTTAGTAAGTTTTGTGCCTTATTCTAAACTAGGCCTCCGGCCTCAACATCATCTTTTTAACAAGCATTTGCAATGCAACAGGTCTCGCATTTACGCGAGTTTCAGCTATTGGCATTGTAAATGACAATGCCTTTTATTTATCTTTTGGTTTTTGAAACATAAATAAAACGCATTGTTATTTACAATGCCAATAGCTTAAAGTCGCGCAAATGCGAGACCTATTGCATTGCAAATGCTTGTTCATTTCAGGTGCTGATCTCAAGTAAAGCACGTTGGTCCTCGTTCTTAGGACATCTTCACGTTTTACGGCAATTGCTGCGTCAGGTTGGTTCAATAACCAAGTCTGGAATAAGGAGCCCCGTTGGGCGGCGCGTTTTCTCTGCTGGGAGCGGTTCTTCTACGTTCAAGATGGTTCTTCGACATCATGTTGTTGTTCATGGACTTAACTGTTTGATTGTTGGTCAAAGAAAGAGGAAGTTGTAATCTAGACTGCAGTTTATATACAGGATACTCTCTATGGTTGATCATGTGACACATAGTGTGTTCATGGGTATTGAAGTATTTTGTTTTTCTGTATTTTTATTGGCTGCTGAGAATTTTACCAATACAGAAATGAGAAGCATAATCCTCGCCTCCGTGTCCTTAATAGAATTAAAAATTCTTGTCACGTATGTTCGCAAATTTTGAATTGTTAGCATAACTATGCATTCCGAAAACGTGCTTTCCTGTTTGTTTATTCGATCCTCTCGAATGCCTGGGGGATTCAGAGCTTTCACTACACTTTTGCAAGTTAGTGATGTTGTGTGCATGCAAGGGCTATTGTCCATATGCACTTCTACATTGTGTGTGATGGTACAGTCACTGTGCAATGCTAAAGTCATCATGCATGGCTGCAGTTAGTGTGCACTGCCGACATTCATTCAACAGCGTAATTAGTTTGCAGTGTAAAGGTGTGCAGTTCTAAAGAAATTGCTCTACTGCACACGGATTGCAGCATTGAGGTGTCACTGAGCAGTGCAACAGCGAGTTTGTAGTGTTAAAGCCAATGACCAGTGTAGCATTGTGCAGAATAAAATTCAGCGCACTGTGCTGAACTTTGCTCACATTAAATACACCTGGAGTGTGTGGTGCTAAATATAATCTACTGGGATACCCTGCAGTACTTCAGCGAGAGCATAATGCTGTGATAGGCGGCCCTACCAAGTATGCATCACTGAATTATTTCATACATTGAGCAGTGTTAGTCATGGCAACCGAACACTTCACAAATCTCTGATAACAGGCTACTCAGTGTACAGCTTATGACCGCCTGCGCCGCTCGTAAATGCCCCACTGGATGTGTTCTACAAACAGTGTGCAGCAGTAATTGGCATGCAGTGATGCTCAGGTAAATGCACCACTGGATGTGTTCTACAAACAGTGTGCAGCAGTAATTGGCATGCAGTGATGCTCAGGTAAATGCACCACTGGATGTGTTCTGTAAACAGTGTGCAGCAGTAATTGGCATGCAGTGATGCTCAGGTAAATGCACCACTGGATGTGTTCTACAAACAGTGTGCAGCAGTAATTGGCATGCAGTGATGCTCAGGTAAATGCACTACTGGATGTGTTCTACAAACAGTGTGCAGCAGTAATTGGCATGCAGTGATGCTCAGGTAAATGCACTACTGGATGTGTTCTACAAACAGTGTGCAGCAGTAATTGGCATGCAGTGATGCTCAGGTAAATGCACCACTGGATGTGTTCTGTAAACAGTGTGCAGCAGTAATTGGCATGCAGTGATGCTCAGGTAAATGCACTACTGGATGTGTTCTACAAACAGTGTGCAGCAGTAATTGGCATGCAGTGATGCTCAGGTAAATGCACCACTGGATGTGTTCTACAAACAGTGTGCAGCAGTAATTGGCATGCAGTGATGCTCAGGTAAATGCACCACTGGATGTGTTCTGTAAACAGTGTGCAGCAGTAATTGGCATGCAGTGATGCTCAGGTAAATGCACCACTGGATGTGTTCTACAAACAGTGTGCAGCAGTAATTGGCATGCAGTGATGCTCAGGTAAATGCACTACTGGATGTGTTCTACAAACAGGGTGCAGCAGTATTTGGCATGCAGTGATGCTCAGGTAAATGCACTACTGGATGTGTTCTACAAACAGTGTGCAGCAGTAATTGGCATGCAGTGATGCTCAGGTAAATGCACCACTGGATGTGTTCTACAAACAGTGTGCAGCAGTAATTGGCATGCAGTGATGCTCAGGTAAATGCACCACTGGATGTGTTCTGTAAACAGTGTGCAGCAGTAATTGGCATGCAGTGATGCTCAGGTAAATGCCCTATGCTGTGGAAGGGCCATTTGCTATGGCCAATGTGCAGTGCCATAATTAATTTTGAATTAAGTGAGCAGTATAAAAATTGGTTAGCCTTCCCACAGATAGTGAGCAGTGCTACAATACACGGTTAGTTTGCACTGCAACAGACTGTGCAGTGCAACTGTTGATTGCCATAAATAGTTTACGGTGCCACAGATTGTAGCGCTACAACCAGTGTGCAGTGCTACAGTTAATAAATACACAATTCTGCAGCCCGGGTACAGTGCTACTGTGTGCATTTCTACCGTCGGTGTGGTGTTCAAGTCCTCCTCACACGTTGCAGATCTAGAAGGAGTGTTAGCGTGCAATGCTTCAATCGTTTCACAGTGAAACAGCCTGGATGCACACATTTTGGTTGAGACTTTACTGCCTATTTTTTAAGACACAAGACATAGTTGATGTGAAGTAAAGATTTATTGAAATTACAGAAACGACACCTGCGTAATCCTCACTCTTCAGCAACGGGCTCCTTCTCCACACTGGACTCCACATTCTAGAATCCAATGTGAGTGGTGACCAAGTTGCTAAGATACAACGTCTATGATGCTCTTCTGCTTTGTGGCAATAATATTATTCTAAGTGTAGTCTTATTTCCAGAGCAATGTTTAGATCATTTAACGTAGTTTCCCAAAAAATCCAACTGGATTTCACTAAGACAAAAACACTAACACCATAGTATAGGGATTTCCACCTAACTCGTGCTACAGATTGTTGAAACTTGCATTGTATGTCCCAGCTATGCTGCTGAAGGGGAAAACAATGTTTGCAAGTTCCCCCTGTATGCTGCTCCCTGATTCCACGTCTGCTAGTTGCGCTTTAAATTGCCCCGTTTTTGGCTATATTCCCTCAGAGTGACTGGGAGGCATCACTAGAAACCAGACACAAATGCTCCAGATGTGAGCTCACAGGGTTGCGGCAAGAGACGCCAAGCAACATTACACTGGCCCCCTCGCTAGAAACCTGTGATCAATACCTTGTTACACTCATCCGTCCAAAATATATTTACCCTTTTAAAAAAATGTTTATTTATTGTTAATAAATACCAAAACCACGTGGGTTGCTACATGGCTCCCTCTACTAAAAAGCATTGTTGCCCAACCCCTGGTACACATTTTAAGCACTTCAAGAAGATGAAGGGCAAAGATCTATTGAGTGAATCTGGTGTCATGACGTCACATGCATATCCAGTGACTGCAAACCCAAATGCTATGCATGTTGGACCCGGCTCTTGCATCGTAAAGTGGTAGAGGTGCGAAACTAAGATTTCAGTGAAGGGTTTTGTCACTAAACACCAGGTATCCTTCAGGAGAATAATAATTAACTTAGCAGCTACTCTCGTAGAACAATGCAGCCTTTGAAATTATGTGAACCTTTTCCTGTAAACAAGGATTTCTCATCCTCACTCTCCTTTCTTGTCCCTCACGGTGCTCTTCTCTTCACTCTCCTTCCTTGTGCCTCACGCTGCTCTTCTCTTCACTCTCCTTTCTTGTGCCTCACGGTGCTCTTCTCTTCACTCTCCTTCCTTGTGCCTCATGGTGTTCTTCTCCTTACTCTCCTTCCTTGTGCCTGGTGTTGCTCTTCACCTCCTCAGTCTCCTTCCTTGTGCCTCACGCTGCTCTTCTCCTCACTCTCCGCCTGTGTGCCTCACGCTGCTCTTCTTCTCACTCTCCGTCCGTGTGCCTCACCCTGCTCTTCTGCCTCTCGTCCGTGTGCCTCACCCTGCTCTTCTTCTCATTCACATTCCTTGTGCCTCAGGGTGTTCTTCTCCTTACTCTCCTTCCTTGTGCCTTGAGCTGTTCTTCTCCTTGCTCTCCTTCCTTGTGCCTCCGCTGCTCTGCTCCTCACTCTCCTTCCTTGTGCCTCACGCTGCTATTCTCCTCACTCTCCTTCCTTGTGCCTCACGCTGCTCTTCTCCTCACTTTCCTTCCTTGTGCCTCACGCTGCTCTTCTCCTCACTCTCCGTCCATGTGCCCCAGGCTGCTCTTCTCCTCACTCTCCTTCCTTGTGCCTCACGCTGCTCTTCTCCTCACTCTCCTTCCTTGTGCCTCACGCTGCTCTTCTCCTCACTCTCCTTCCTTGTGCCTCACACTGCTCTTCTCCTCACTTTCCTTCCTTGTGCCTCACACTGCTCTTCTCCTCACTCTCCGTCCGTGTGCCTCACGCTGCTCTTCTTCTCACTCTCATTCCTTGTGCCTCACGGTGTTCTTCTCCTTACTCTCCTTCTTTGTGCCCCCACGCTGTACTTCTCCTCACTCTCCTTCCTTGTGCCTCACCCTGCTCTTCTCCTCACTCTCGTCCGTGTGCCTCACCCTGCTCTTCTTCTCACTCTCATTCCTTGTGCCTCACGGTGTTCTTCTCCTTACTCTCCTTCTTTGTGCCCCACTCTGTTCTTCTCCTTACTCTCCTTCCTTGTGCCTCATGCTGTTTTTCTCCTTACTCTCCTTCCTTGTGCCTTGCACTGCTCTTCTGCTCTCTCTCCTTCCTTGTGCCTCACGCTGCTCTTCACCTCTTCACTCTCCTTCCGTGTGCCTCACGCTGCTCTTCACCTCCTCACTCTCCTTCCTTGTGCCTGGCGCTGCTCTTCACCTCCTCACTCTCCTTTTCTTATGCTTCATGCTGCTCCACAAATGACAATTCCAATCCGACCCACATAATTCCACTACACACCACATACATACACTCCATAACACATGGGTACAACGCATTGCCATTTACAACGCCAAAAGCTCGAAATCAAACAAATGCGAGACCTATTGCATTTCCAGTGCTTGTTTACACCTGTTAACAGTGTCTGGGCATTCGGGGCACTTTATTAGTGCCAGTGTAATACCCAAAATATAGCAAAAAGCAACAGAAAGGTGACCAGTTAACGTTTGCAAAAACCTTTCTACTCCACGATTTGCATCTGAATACAACTTCAATAAAAAACAAGCATTTGCAACACAATAGGTCTCGCATTTGTGAAAGTTAGAGCTATTGGCATTGGTTTTTTTGGTAGTGGAGTGAGATATAAAGAAGAGCCCGTAAATCAGCTGAGTTTTATAGATATTCATGCTTAGTTGGAGGTGAACCTTGTGCGACTGAATCAATGGAATTGTGAACTGCTTTATTGTAACCCAATAAAAATACTTTTTTGGTATTGAGAAGTGGAGGCAAAGGTAAAACAAATACAGTTACACAAAAATAGAAGATAATGGCAGGCGGACTGGGGAGTCAGAAAAGGCAGAATTCGAGTTAGTTGCAGCTGTGTAAAAAGCAACATTGCTTCTGCGCGATGAACTCATTCATTAGCTGGTGCCCTGCTTCCATGTGAGCTTACAGTTACAGTGTCCATACAAAGAAGATCCTGGGAGCACCAGACTGACACTTTAGAAAGCTCACATGGGGAACAAATGGTGCAGAGACACATACATCTAAATTAGCTGAGCCAAATTTTCACTTCTGTGAAGGTTCACTGAGTTGATTCCCAGCTGCGAAGATCTGCTCATGGCCTTAGGTTAGTTGTAGCAAACAGCGACCTCATAAACAGTTCAGTGAGTACCAGAAAATCAGTCACACAACTGTTCTTTTGGTGCCAAAAACCGTTATTTAAAGAGTTCCTTAAGTTGTTTTTTTATTTTGTTATAGTGCTTGGCTATGAAGATCATGTAAAGTATTTTTGTCCACATGATGCCTTCCACGCAGTGTTTTAAAGGTGTGCTCAGGGCTTTAAGTGGGCTGGGTCTCCCCGGTGCTGAGCACCGGCAGTTTTTTTAAGGGGGCCTCGAAACGGGTCTCTATCGGGCTCTGTTTTGTGCCCTGGCACAGGCGGTCAGTTTTTCTCGGGACTGCAGTGACAGCGGCACATCGATGTGCGCTGCTTACACTGCTCACTAGTTGAGAAGTTACGTCATGACGTCATGCCGGGTGAGTGTTGTGGGGGGAAGGGAAATCCTTTAAAGAGAGTCATTTTCTCTCTGGATTTCCCTTCTCTTTTTGAAACTCAGGAGCAGCAAAATTGTCGTGGTGTCACCAGGGCTTTAACTGGAAGCTTTTTCAATATTATATACAAGCCATAGTTGTTGCTTATTTATCTTATGCAACTAACGGCCATTGGCAAAGCCAATAGTCCTGACTTGTTGTCAGAGGCGCAACTAGAGCCATATTTCGGGGGGTGGGGGGGCTAAGAAAAAATATCGGGGGGGGGGTGGTAATTCTTCCAGCAGTAGGAAGTGTGGAGATGCAGGGGCATATAAGAAGGGGTGAAAAAACGACAAAGCCTCATTAACATGCAAATGGTCTTTTAAAGACCTATGAAGTACTCGGGTGCGGCTGTGTGTGTGCCCGGAAAGCTGTCTCAGCCGGGCTGCCACACACGACGGGTGGGGGGGGTGCTGAAGCCCTTTGAGCCCAATGGGCGTTGCGCGCCTGCTTGTTGTAGGTATGATGTTACTTGTTGTATCATATATCTGAATGCAATGACCAAAACAGCAAAATAAAAGTCGGGCGGCACACTATTCTAAGCATCGATTTTTAGCTTATGTGTTTTAAGCCACGCCCTTAATTACATAGGCCACGCCTCTTTGAGAGACCCCCCAGTTTTTCCATCCCACTTAAAGCCCTTGGTGTGCTATCTATGACCAAGTGGAGAGGTTCCCATTGTCCATGTTCTACTGTGAGATACATTTTAGGAGCATTGTTTAAGAGATGCTAATAGAGCCACTGGGGACGTGTAAATAATGAGACAGAATTGGAGGGATAGAAATAAAGACATGGGGAGTGGGGGGCAGTGACAAAGACTAGATGGGAGGAAGTACAGGAGAGACATGGAGACAGGAATATAGAGTGAAAGGAAAGTCATTTCAAAAGGAACTGTTTATTATTTAAGAATTTAAACATACGCAATCTAGCTGATGTGTTTTTTTTTTTTTGTTTGTTTTCAGTGTCCTTCAAGAGAAATTAGTCATACTAATTGTTTAAATACGATGCACCTATAAAAAGAGTAATTTATTTGAAAATATATGCCGGTAAGTGTTGGTAGTATGCCAACGAACGATTTTTAAATCACTGACCGCGCTTTATTTCCCATTTGGTTTTATACGTGACTTTTATTTGTGGGACAGGGCTTAGTGAGGTATTGATCCAGCGCGATATTAGCAAACTGCATTCATACACCATATACTCACTTGGGCCCACACATTCACACTACGCTAATACTTACGCTGGGTATCAGATATACTCTTATATCAAAAATCCCTGCTACCAATTACCTTCTGATTGAAGAGTAATAACTTACCAATGGATCCTTTGCTAATTGGGAAGTTTAAAATGAGTGACATTCACTATAATACATAATCCTGAAATAACCACAGAGTCAGGAAGTTTTAAAATATTTATCTAAAGTTTAGCAGAGTAAAATACAGGAAAAGACACGGTATTTGATCAGAATACCCATGTGAAAGCATAGAATGATTATTGCTAATAAATATCGGTGTTTAAGGAAGAAGAAGATAGGAACAGCAGCGCAACTAAAGGTTGCATATATTTACCTAAGTGCGAGAACCAAACCCTTAGCCAAGGAGTTTGAAAGAATAGGATCCTGGAAGGATGAAGAGCAAGGACCTTCTTCAGGATCAGGACAGGACTGGTGACCTCTCTACAAACGACGCCTGCGCCGTTCCCCTCTCTGGCAACTCGACTTCTCCTCGATTCTCCCCTCTAATGGACTCCGCCGCCCCCTCCTCAGGACCTCTTCTGGATAGGGATTCAGTCAGCAACCGATCAGCTGGGCAGCCTGGAGCTCTTCTGTATGTTCTCTCTTCTCTGGAAATCTAGCTCTGTCTTCGGTATCTTCTGTTCTCTCTGTGCTTGTGCTCGAGCTTGTGCTAACTAATTACTAATGCTATATTCTATTATACCCTTCTACGCCCATGTACCTCCCCTTAATGTTGCTAAAATATGGGACCACTACTTCTGATTGGGCAGGGACAGGAGGTGGATTCTCGCACTATGACAAATTTGGCTTAAATTGTGTAGCCTATTGTATTTGCGTTCCCACCCTTCAAATTAATACATTCGCTTTATTTCCCACCCATCTCACGACAAATGTACACCAATTTTCATAGACAATGTATCTATGCGCAACAGGAAATACAGTAGTTATAACATCTTTGGCCATCAGGTCACGGCCTTGTGAGACGTCCAAGTTGACTTCATTTTGGCAGTCATTCAGGACACATGCGCAGAACCTTCTGCTTCTCGAGTTTCAAGTCACCAACCCAGGCCCAAAATTACGAATTACTAAAAGTGCAAGAAGGAAATATTAATATCACAAATAAAACGTTTCACTGTATACCCACTTATCTTATTTCTAATCCCATTTAATTATAAAATCCTATCCCGCATTAATTGCGTTAAGAAACGACAATTTAGTAATGACACGAGAGCAAGCTTAAGCATGTGAGAACATTGAACAGCCATTTTAATGCACACTGCGCAGAAGCAGAAATTCCCACCAAGCAAAGAAAGACGTCACACCATGTGATCAGGTTGTGACATGCGCAGATAAAATCCTGCGCTTAAGCGGCCATTTTAGACTAGGAACAAGCGTTATTCGTTAGTAAAACACATAGGCAAGCGTCCTCTCTGTTTGTGTAATGTGTGCAAGGATTAATACGGACAATACAATTTTTAATATTAATACTATGAGTGAGATTGCATCCGAGCAAGTTTCATTTGCGAAACCTTGCTCCATCAATCCCCTCTCTGATGGCGTTTCTGAGCCATCAAAAACTACCCTCAATCAGATGCCAACTTCTAGCAAATGACTTCATTCTCATTTTCATTTTTAGCTTTTCTACTTTTACAATCTCCCTTCATCTTTTTGTATAATTCACTTTTCCATTCTTCCAGTTCAATCTCGTCCCTTTTTCTCTTCTTCCCTTTTTCTGTCACTTTATACGTTCCATTCTTTCTACAGCATTTGCACCAAAATACTACTGTCAGAACTATTATTGCTATCCCTGCTAAGGGAACTAGTATTTGACCTATAAGTCCTTCACCTATATTAGCAAACCAGGTTCCGATTGATGATATACTATTTGTCAATCTTTCCCATACACTATCAACTTCCAGTGGTTTAAGTTCTTGCTCAAGTTTAGTTATATTCTGAATATACGTCCCAATTTCTGCACTCTTATCAGGAATATAAGTGCAACAGTGTTTCGTCTTCAATAATTTACAGACTCCGCCCTCTTTCGCTAATATTATGTCAAGAGCAAGTCGATTTTGCATCACCATAGACCTAATTGCAACCATTTCAGCATTAATCATTAGAAACCCTCCAGCAGTATCCGTTGATAAACGATCAACTACTGTAGACAATTTACATATCTTCCTTGAGTTCAGAATTATTCCCACTGAAGGTATCAATGCACCAAATATATCACCTACTATTTCTGAAAAACTAGCTCTTTTACTACGTATTAATTCACCATTGTTTTCATTGCTTCCAGTGTTTCTTTTTACGTGGTATATCTTTGGAAAAACTATTCCAAAGTAACAACTTCCATACCACCGTGCAGGAAGCCTAAAGTAAGCCTTATTCCCGCAGACATAATAGATTCCAGGAAAAACTGAATCTGTTCCTCCTTTTAGTCCCCAACCTCCAAGAATTAAAAAATTGTGTTCACATTCACTGGTACTGATGAAAACATTGTTATAGACAGTCTTTAACCTATGAAGACAAATTTTCCCCTTCTTTTCGAAATCCAGAGCCATAGCAGCTTGAGCTTTGCCAGGTGTGTAACTTCCCTCTTTCTCTGCCCAAGGTGGTAAATGAGTCTTATGTTCTGTAGCTTTCTTTTGAAAATCCTGTCTTCTATCTTCTACTAAATTCAAAAATATTTTCTCTTCTTCTAATAAAGAACATGTTAGATTGTGTCTACGTGCATGTGTTAAGTCTATTGATTTAATTGTTAAGAAAAATTCTCCCATAAACTGCATCTAAGGCGCTAAGCACTGGGTTCATGCTCTTGCGAATTGGAACTTCAGAAAATACAACATCTATATTGGAATAGTAATATTGTAATCTACCTGTACTATAAAATAAACTTGTTAATACGCTACATGAAATGCCATATGTCAATGGTAAATGATGATATGTTAATCCTTCTGCTACTGATTCAGGTAATTTCATACAGATATAACAATTACTAACTTCCATGGTGTCTACATACTGAAACAATAACTTCGTGAAAACATTTAAACTAGTGTCGTTATCAGCTATTTCATGATGAATTCCTTCATCATCTTCTGCCATTAGCTCTACTCTATTTCCCTTCATGTTTGCTGTCCTCCCTATAGTTTCATTATTGTTCTTTTTATCTATTATCATCAGGTAAGGAACTGCTACAATCAGGATTAACCATACTATAAGCACCAATACTAGACTACATATGCAAATTGCACAGCATCTTCTACAACATTTTCTCTTTGGTCTCCCAGTATCTCTATCATCAGGCATTTTTCGACAAGGAAGATTGCTCTTCTTATCTCTATTCCTTTTCTTCAGTGGATTCTTTTGTTTAGTCAGCGTGGTCTTGTTTCTTCTTCGTAAGTTAGTTCTGCACTTGTTCCTTCACCACCACTGTCACTTGATTCTGAGCTTTCAAAGTCTTCAAGAACGATATACGTCCAATCAGGACCCTTGAATTTGTTGTTCACAAGTCTTAATCTTTTACTTTTTCTTTTCCCAGACTTTTTCTCTTGATCGGTTTGACTTGTTACTTCAGGTACTTGATCTGGATCTTCACTTCTGGTTTTTATGTGGCACTTCACTCTTTTGATGAAACTTGGCCAATGATCTCCTTTTCTTGGTTTTTCTACTTGCACTGTTTCTTTATTTTCGTCTTCAGGTATCTTTTTATTTTCACTGCTTGGCACTGTTTTGTTTTCTGTATTCTCTGACTTATTTAATTGTTCTTTTTCTGGTCTTATTGGTTTCTCATTTGCAGCTCCACTGTGAGTTTCCAATAATTCACTTTGTTCTGTGTTCAAATTTTCATGTTCATTTTTATCAGTCTCTTTTTCTTCTGTATATTCCTCTTGACCTAACTGCTTCTGATCAGGCCTTATTGCACTGTGTACTTCTGCAGCCTGACCTGCTTCTTCTAAACCTGTCTTTCCCTGTTCAAATTGTATAAAATCTTCACTATTTTCAGTCCAGTTTTCTTTCCCTATCTGATTTGGTTCATGGTTGTTTACTATCTTGTCTTCTTGATCCTGAACCCCTTCTTCTTCACCTATTTGATCCTCTTCAATTGCTCTTAGTTTCTTTTGACTTCTTGTTTGGTGGAAAACCTCAGGAATTTCGACCACTGGTATCCAATCCTGACTTGTGCTTGGTTGTTCTCCGTCAGCTTCTCTTGAACCTCGAGCCTGAGATTCTTCAGCTTGGCAACCTTCAGCTTCTTCAGTGATTGTCGTCGTCTGAGTGTTTTCTTCTTCAGGGTCTGGTACTCTCTTGGTGTGACTTACATGAATCCAATTCGGAAATCCGGCACACTTCACTGCTGTATTCGTGGTCAATATGATTTGACAAGGTCTGCTCCACCTGGGTGATAGACACGTTTCTCTGGTGTGATTCTTCACCACCACCCAATCACCAGGATTCAGATCATGTTCTAGTTCAGGCTGCCTGGAAACTGCGTCTTCTCCAACCTGGTGAGAGACAGAACGCACTAGGTTAGCCAATCCTTTACAGTAGTCCAACACCATATCATCAGAAATATTCACCAGTCTATTTGTGGGAACATGTGTTTGTCTCATTGCTCTTCCCATCATCATTTCATGGGGGCTCAAACCTGTCGTTCGATCAGGTATACTTCTGAGTCCCATCAGAACAAGTGGCAATGCATCAGGCCACTCCAATGATGTTGATGCACACATTTTTCCCAACCTCGACTTTATAGTGCCATTCAATTGTTCAACCACTCCAGAAGCCTCTGGACGATATGCACAATGCAGTTTCTGTTTGATTTGAAATGCTTCACAAATTATCAGGATCACTTCGTTGTTAAAATGTTTTCCTCTATCTGATTCCAAAGATACAGGGAAACCAAACCTAGGTATGAGCTCTCTTAGTAACAGCTTTGCAACTGTAATGCTGTCATTTCTCCTAGTTGGATAAGCCTCCACCCACTTTGAAAACAGACACACTATGACTAGTACGTATTTCAACCCTCTGCATGGTGGTAACTGTATGAAGTCAAACTGTAGTCTTATGAATGGACCCTCTGCCTTCCCAATCTTCCCAAACCCAATTATTGTTTTCCTGCCTGTGTTGTGCATTTGGCAAATTAGACATCTCTGGCAAAGACTTTCTGTTACAGCTCTGAATTTGGGATTGTACCAATTTTGTCTGAATAGTCTAATCATTGCGTCTCTCCCTATGTGTGTGTCTCCATGATACATTCTGGCCATTTGTGAGAGTAAACAATCTGGCATGACTGGTCTGCCATCTGTACTGACCCATACTTCATCCTCTCTTCTTGGAGAGCATCCCACTTTGATCCACAAGTTTCTTTCAATTTCATCAACCTCATCTTGCAATCTTTTCACTTCATTCCAAGTTTCAGGTGGCATAAATAACATAAGTTGGCAGCTGATTCCCATTCTTTCCACCCTCTTATTAACTGACGTTCTGGTTTTGGCACAATATTGAGCCACCAAATCTGCATATCTGTTGCCAACTACCACCCAATCATCTCCTGACTGGTGTGCGGCACACTTCACCACAGCTAATTCTTTTGGTGATTGTATTGCTTCTAGCAATTCTTTTACAAATTGTCCATTTTTAATGGCGGATCCTGAAGAAGTCATGAAATCCCTCTGCATCCAGAGTTGGCCAAAATCGTGCACAACCCCATAACCATATTGACTATCAGTGAATATGGTTATTTTCTGATTCCTCCCAATTTTGCATGCTTTTATCAGTGCAATCAATTCAGCTACTTGTGCAGATTTTACACCTGGTAAATAGGATGCTTCGACTATTCCAGTTAATTCACATACTGCATAGGCAGCGGTTAGCTTACCATCTTCATGTCTCTGGCAAGAGCCATCAACAAACAGTTCTTTATCTGGCTTTTTAAGAGGCTGTTCCTCTATATCTGGGCGAGGTTTTGTGCATAGTTCTGTAATCTGTACACAATCATGTTCATCTTCTTCGTCATCTTTATTTGTCTCATGATATGGATCTGGTAGTAAGCTTGCTGGATTTATTATTGTACATCTTACCATGGTCACATTTTCAGCACCCATTATTATTCTCTCATACTTAGTCAGCCGACTAGGAGTGAGATGCTGAGTTCGTGTTCTGGTCAACAGAATCACAACTGTATGTGGAACATATACTTTTACAGGATGTCCCATCACAATTGATTCACTTTGTTCGATGCTCAAACATGTTGCTGCCACTGCTTTCAAACATCCTGGCAACGCAGATGCTACAGGGTCTAGCGTAGCAGAAAAGTATGCTATAGGACGTCTGTCCAGACCATGTCTTTGAGTTAAAACTGAAAGTGCACAATTTTCTCTTTCATGACAGAATAATGCGAATTCTCTTTTATAATCTGGCATGCCTAAGGCAGGTGCTGAACAAAGGGAGTTTCTCAATTTTACAAAAGCTTCTACACTTTCATCTTCCCACTCAACAGGATCTTTTGCTTTCTTTTTGGTCATGTTAATCAAGGGCTTAGCCAACATGGAAAATCCTGGTATCCATTGTCGACAGTAACCTACTATTCCTAAGAACATTCTTACTTGTCTTTGCGTTACTGGCATTTGCATTCTTTTTATTAATGCTACTCTTTCAGAGGTTACTCTTCTTTTTCCCCTCTCAATTTGATGTCCCAGGTATTTAACAGTTGTTGTACAAAACTGTAATTTTTCAGGTGAAACTTTATGTCCTTCTTCTGCCAAAAGATTCAAGAGTGCTATAGTATCAACAACACAGTCCTCTCTGGTGTTTGATGCCACCAATAAGTCGTCGATATATTGGACTAAGACTGAGCTTCCTGGCATCACTAGTTTTTCAAGGCACTTTTTCAATATCTGATTAAAAATGGAAGGACTTTCTGTGTACCCCTGAGGAACACGATTCCATACATAGACTTTGTTTTCGAATTTAAATGAAAATAGATATTGGCTGTCTGGATGTAACGGAATTGAAAAGAAAGATTGACACAGATCTATAACTGTGAACCATCCAGCATTCCAAGGAATCTGGTATAAGATTACTGCAGGATTTGGCACTATAGGACAACATGGTTCTACAATTTTGTTAATCTTTCTTAAATCCTGTACAATCCTATATTTTCCACTAGGTTTCTTTAAACCCATTATCGGTGAATTACATGGGCTACTCATCACTTCTCTCAGTATGTTTTGTTTGACCATCCGATTGATTTCTTCAATGACACCTGCTTTTACTTCTGCACTCATTTTGTACTGTTTCGTATTTGGAAAAATTGCACCTTCTTTTACAGTTACTTGAACTGGATCTATTTTAGCCATGAGTCCTACTTCTTTTCCGGTGAAATCCCATACTATAGGGTTTACTGTATCTTTTAATTCTTCTGGCAATTCATCTTTTGTTATCAATGAAAACATTTCATCTACTTCTGTTCCTTGTTTTGCAATCATAATTTTATATACATGATCTTCATCTGGTGTCTGTACTGCCACACCATCCGGTGTGCAGAAAATGGTGCAATTCATTTTGCACAATAAGTCCCTACCTAGTAAGTTTACTGGACTAGAATCGCATACTACAAATTGATGCATTTCTTTAAAATTTCCAATTTTAACCTCCATTGGTTCGGTAAGTGGTGTTCTAATTCTTTGGTTAGCAACTCCTACAACTTGAATATCTTCACCAGAGAGAGGAAGGTTTGGGACATCTACTGTTCTTACAGTAGACCTGGTAGCACCAGTATCCAAAAGAAAAGTAATATCATTACCTCTCACTTTTCCTTCAACATATGGACCTGATTGATCTACCTGCAGGGATGCGCCAAGTACGCATTCCTTCTCCCCTCTCCTAGGCACCGTCATGCGTCGAACCTGCAAAAGTCATCCTGCAAAAGAAATTGTGAGGTCATATAATCATTCTTACCACTTCCTCCTGGGGATCCGATGTCTGTACCGTGCTTTGCTCTGCTTACATTACCCTGAACAGGTGGAGGTGGCAACTGACTCTGAGGATTTACCCCCTGCTGTGAGTCGTTCTGTGTCTGTGAATTTAAATTTTGATTTGGGCCATTATTATTTCGAACCTTTTTACACTCGTCCTTCCAATGCCCCAATTTTCCGCATCCATGACAAGGAAATTTCTTTTTAGCTTCTTCTCTGCTCATTCGTCCTTTCATTCTTCCACCATTTCCAGAATCACCATTCGTTCCAGAGTCTTTTCCCTGAGTTTCATTAGGATTATCTAAATTAATTCCCTGTTTCTCAGCCATTTTCACCTGTGCCCACATTACTTTTTCCTGCAATTTCTTGTGCCTGTCCTCAATGTCATCTCCACAATATTTTGCATTTTTCAGAATCTCGTCGATGGGTTTCCCTTGCCAGCAAAGCATATGCTGTTTAATCATCTGGCAAATCTCGGGCTTCAAACCGTATACGAATCGGTATACAAACTGACTCATGTTTTTATCTCCAATGTCCTCAAACCCACTGTACTGTTTGAACACTTGCAAGAGGCGTTCATAATATGAATGAACTGTTTCACCGGCTTCTTGGGTAGTTCGATCTATTTTTACCCAGTCTGTTTCTTTCGGTGGTATTTTCCCTTTCAGGTATGTTATCACCTGATGGTACTTTTTCATCACGTCATTTGACGGGGCACCTGTCTTTGGATTTCTGGGATATTCATCACTTGGCCAATCCACTGTGATCTTACAATCTGTCCATAAGTCTGCAGGTACCACTATGTCAAACAGACCATCCAAATCCTTCAACAATACTTTTGACACCTTTACAAACCTTTCAACCTGCTTGTACCATTCAATTGGCTTTTCTCTCAGCTTCGGGAAATCATTCGTAAATGATAAAATATCCTGTCTACTCCATGGGACATGCACATAACCTCCTCCTGCAACTTCACGCATCGGGTACAATTTGTCAGCTTTTTCTGTTTCTTTCATCACATATTCAGAAGCTGTTCGACTTGAGCGAGCTTCTTCCTTTTTCTTTGCCCACCTAGTTCTCCACTTATCTAGATCTCCCCATTTTTGCAAAACTAACATTAATTCACGTATTTGTAGTCTTTTTCCAGAAGCATTCATATTTTCCATGTCTTTGTCTGAGAAATCTGCTCTATAGGGCTTTTGTAAAACTTTTGATCTCCCTATTTCGATTCCCATCTGTAGGGCTAAATTGGACAATTTTTCATGAAATAATCTTATATTTCTAGTGATACTCTTGCATAAGAACATCAATTCTTCTTCATTATAAGTATTTAACCGTTCCACCCCTACATTTCCTGCTATCATTTCTTCTAATTCCACTTTTAATTTCTGAATGTCTAATATTTTTGAAGGTGTGCACTGCTTGTCTGATTCTTGTATCCACCTTTCTAAATCTTCAGGTGTTACTATAGTGGCACATTTTGCCCCTGATGAAGTTATTAAACTTACATCTTTTGGTCTTTCAGGTATTTCTTTTCTGGGAGTACCTTTTACTGGTCCTCTAACAGGCAAGTCCATGAGAGATATTGTGGAATCACAATCACTAAATTGATCCTCAATTATGACTGGAGCTTCAGGTTTTGAAAGATTCACAGGAGTATTCATAGGAGAAGACACAGGTATTAGAGGAGGACAATTTCCTTGTGTACCATATAATGGCACCACTTGACCAATCGTCACAGGAATGGTTAATGAATCAGGATGCGTTTTTATATGGGATATTTTTCGTACTAATTCTGCTCTAGTCTTTTCTAGTGCTTCCTTTTCTTTGTCATGGAGTATTCTATTCGGGGTGAATTCATGCAGTACCTGGGGTATCATTGGTGTTTGTGGTGGGGCACTAGGAGGAAGTCCATTTGATCCTTCTTGATACGGTGGAGGATTTCTCAATAATTCCTCCATAAACTCATCATCTGAGTCTTCATGTCTCATTAAATGTTTAGTCTTCTCTGTACACTTGCCTCCTGATTTCTCTCCTTCTGTAAATAAGGGATATAATCCCTCGACAAGCATTGCCCTTCTCCACTGCTTCATTTGACCTTCCCTATTCTCACGTAAATATCTGGGAAAAAATCCTGGATACCTTCCATTACCTCGGGATCTATCACGCTCAAATGCCTCAGTTTCCCACTCTTCTAAAGCTTCGTATTGAGTTAATCTGGGTCTAGGTTCTAAATCATTCATCCTTTGTCTCAAATTTTGAAGAATTCGCCCATTGAATGTGCCATTTTCAGGAAATTCTAGTATCCCGTCATTTTTGGTATATTCTCTCCAATTCTCTATCCATACACAAGTATTATAACCTCTCTCCATCATCATACATGATGCGGGCGTTTTCGCTGGGGAATAATGATTCCCTCCCTAGTCTTGATTGGTTTGTCCTTTTTGAAATAATTCTTAATCTTTTGTAAAACTGACATCTTTTTCTTTTCTCCGTACATCTTAGGCAAATACCGATGTATAAAATTATATTCTGCAAACCCTAGAAATCTCCTATCTGGACGATTCCCTGTTAAAGTCGGATCGTTTTTTAACATGCAATCCTTATCCACTTAGAAATTTGCTTCTAAACTCTCAACCAATCAAACTTTTGCTAACTTTTATTTCTAAGCCAGTCCTTGCGCGGCCTTTTTGGTGACGTTTCTCTGTCAACCCCTCCTTTACAATTTGCTCTTTTCTGTTCTCACGCTGATGCAACCAATCCCAGCGCGGCACCTGTGATGTCAGTACTACTCCTGACTACTGACGCATCCTTTACAAGGGTTTTCCCACGCCCGCGGATCTAACCAATCCTAGCACGGCGTTTTGTGGCGTCAGCTCCCTCTCCGGCAACTGACCCTCCCTTTCCAAAAATTTTTGCGCAAACTTATTTTCTTCTACAATTCTTAATTAGAATTTCAGTAACAACATAAAACATTCGCTATCGTGCCAGTTTCTCTAATTCAGAAAGATAGTTTCTTTTACACACTTAGTAAAACCTTTCCGTTTACTAAAACATACACTACGAGTAAAACCCTTCCATCTACTCTTCACACAAGCTTCCGAAATACCTGTTACTTCTTCAATGTTACCCTTTCTAGGTGATATAACATCAAATTTTTACCAGCGCACTCCTTCCACTATTCTTATACGCATAGAATCCCTAACGAGTACTGATAGCCCTGCTTAACTTTTCAGTACTATTTCTGCCTGACAGATAACCTCACTGCAGTATGGCTTCTACCTGCCACCCACTAATCTTTTTCCCCGGGGTATTCTGGACAACATAAAACAATACTCAAGAATAACGGGTATTAGTTCATAAAAATACAAAATAAAATTCTCATTACCCAATTAACAAAGAGTAACACAAACCGTCCTCTGCTTACCAGAAAACTGATCCAGCGCGATATTAGCAAACTGCATTCATACACCATATACTCACTTGGGCCCACACATTCACACTACGCTAATACTTACGCTGGGTATCAGATATACTCTTATATCAAAAATCCCTGCTACCAATTACCTTCTGATTGAAGAGTAATAACTTACCAATGGATCCTTTGCTAATTGGGAAGTTTAAAATGAGTGACATTAACTATAATACATAATCCTGAAATAACCACAGAGTCAGGAAGTTTTAAAATATTTATCTAAAGTTTAGCAGAGTAAAATACAGGAAAAGACACGGTATTTGATCAGAATACCCATGTGAAAGCATAGAATGATTATTGCTAATAAATGACGGTGTTTAAGGAAGAAGAAGATAGGAACAGCAGCGCAACTAAAGGTTGCATATATTTACCTAAGTGCGAGAACCAAACCCTTAGCCAAGGAGTTTGAAAGAATAGGACCCTGGAAGGATGAAGAGCAAGGACCTTCTTCAGGATCAGGACAGGACTGGTGACCTCTCTACAAACGACGCCTGCGCCGTTCCCCTCTCTGGCAACTCGACTTCTCCTCGATTCTCCCCTCTAATGGACTCCGCCGCCCCCTCCTCAGGACCTCTTCTGGATAGGGATTCAGTCAGCAACCGATCAGCTGGGCAGCCTGGAGCTCTTCTGTATGTTCTCTCTTCTCTGGAAATCTAGCTCTGTCTTCGGTATCTTCTGTTCTCTCTGTGCTTGTGCTCGAGCTTGTGCTAACTAATTACTAATGCTATATTCTATTATACCCTTCTACGCCCATGTACCTCCCCTTAATGTTGCTAAAATATGGGACCACTACTTCTGATTGGGCAGGGACAGGAGGTGGATTCTCGCACTATGACAAATTTGGCTTAAATTGTGTAGCCTATTGTATTTGCGTTCCCACCCTTCAAATTAATACATTCGCTTTATTTCCCACCCGTCTCACGACAAATGTACACCAATTTTCATAGACAATGTATCTATGCGCGACAGGAAATACAGTAGTTATAACATCTTTGGCCATCAGGTCACGGCCTTGTGAGACGTCCAAGTTGACTTCATTTTGGCAGTCATTCAGGACACATGCGCAGAACCTTCTGCTTCTCGAGTTTCAAGTCACCAACCCAGGCCCAAAATTACGAATTACTAAAAGTGCAAGAAGGAAATATTAATATCACAAATAAAGCGTTTCACTGTATACCCACTTATCTTATTTCTAATCCCATTTAATTATAAAATCCTATCCCGCATTAATTGCGTTAAGAAACGACAATTTAGTAATGACACGAGAGCAAGCTTAAGCATGTGAGAACATTGAACAGCCATTTTAATGCACACTGCGCAGAAGCAGAAATTCCCACCAAGCAAAGAAAGACGTCACACCATGTGATCAGGTTGTGACATGCGCAGATAAAATCCCGCGCTTAAGCGGCCATTTTAGACTAGGAACAAGCGTTATTCGTTAGTAAAACACATAGGCAAGCGTCCTCTCTGTTTGTGTAATGTGTGCAAGGATTAATACAGACAATACAATTTTTAATATTAATACTATGAGTGAGATTGCATCCGAGCAAGTTTCATTTGCGAAACCTTGCTCCATCAGTATGTTGATGCTAAATGAATAAACGAGAAATGCAAACCATCGAATGAAAACAATGACCTGAGCGGCGAGGCAGAGATGAGGTCATAGTTCATTTGTCAGCCTTGGTCGATGCTTTTTTTTGCAGTTATATATAGCGCAAACTCGACCCGAAAGTATCAGAGTGCTTTACATGAGCACCAGTTGCACTATAGACGGAAACATTCATTTTTAGGCACTGGCAGATTAAGTGATTTGTCCAGAATCACAGGATGTTTGAGCCTCCCACCAGACTCGAGCTTGGTTCTCCAGCTTCAAAGTCAGCCGCTCTAGCCGTTAAGCCACACAAACGACGGGTGACATCATTATTACTTCGTCAGCATAGTCCTGGTCAAGACACCTTGGTATTATTTCCCAAAAACCTCGGGGAGCTGTGGCATTGGAAATAATAGGCAAAAACAAATGGCAACAAAAACTTTATGGAACACCCCACCCCACAGAATGGTCGAGAACAGAAACATTTCCATAGTTCTTACCTGAGATGTACAAAGTGGCACGTGCTGCAAAGATGGCTATGTGACATAAAGCATGTATGAGCTGCCTGTGCTAGCATGTGAAGAACATCTTCGCAATATTAAAGCCTGACGTGGCGGGGGCGTGGCTTCGGTGCCACTCGGAATGGCCGCTTGAGCGGGGAGCTCCACCGCACCGGGAACGAGTCGCGGTCTGCTGGTGCATTTTCGCACCCTTTAATCTCCGGAAAATGGCTGTCCCGGCAGGGGAACCTGGAGGCAGCAAGATGAGCTACTCGTTATAACGAAGCGCGCTGCGCTTCTCTTCAACTTTCGCATCGTCACGGCCACCTCAGAACGGCCGCCATTTTGGCTTCCACTTCAAGTAAGTGCCTGACATGCAGCACACAGGAAAAATCATTCTTGACATCTTTTTCTTGAACCTCTACAGAAATATTGAACCCATGCAGCCTTTTTGCATGGCTTAATCTGTTTTTTTGGATCTATGTGCCTCTACCCAGAATGTTTTTTCCTCAAGCTCTTTCTGTGACATATAAATTCTGAGGAGATTACTGTTTCAACCCAGGAATCAAATAACTCCTTCTCTTACGAAGCGCGCTGCGCTTCTCTCCATTTTTTATATCGAAGTGTCTCCTCACAGAACGGCCGTCATTTTGTTTTTCCTATACAAATAAGTGACTGTCATTCAGCGCGCTGAGAAGCTTTTTTCTGGCATTTTTTCCTTGATTCCTGTGGCACTATGGGAACCCCGTCAACCTCATTCTTCAACCTAAGGTTTTAAATGGGTCCTGGTGCTTCAGGTCAGTCTATATGTTCTTAATGGTTCTTTTTAAGGCTCTTAAGTGCTGAGGATATGCCTTCCTCAACCTCACTCAACATTCAGAGAGCCCACAGACTTGGTCCTCGCCCTTCATTGTCTACATCTCCGACCAAGCCTAGAGGTGTTATCATTCTCTTCTTAAAATTTACTGACTTGCTGTCAGTTATCTCTGCAGCTAGGGCGAAATGTCAAATTTCATGGTTGGGCCAAAGAGTGTTCCTTTCTCAGGATGTTTCTAATGCCACCGCAGCTAGAAGAAGGGAGTTTCTCAACCTTCAAGTTCCTCTCCGTTCCCTTGGAGCCAGATATGGCCTCTTCCATCCCTGCACTTTCAAGGTGACTTTCCAAAACAATACTGTGTCATTTGAAGATCCTGCGGAACTTCAGAAGTTCATACAATCTCACACTTTGAGTAACATGGACATTGCTGGTTCTCCCAATGGT
This sequence comes from Calotriton arnoldi, assembly GCA_963921515.1. Classification (NCBI taxonomy): domain Eukaryota; kingdom Metazoa; phylum Chordata; class Amphibia; order Caudata; family Salamandridae; genus Calotriton; species Calotriton arnoldi. The sequence goes on from CAWUFW010007258.1 coordinate 245,952, forward strand.
TGATTAGTTTGTACTTGCTTACTTATAACTACTGTATTTCTCAATGTTATTGAATTGTGGTTCTATGTTGTGTCTCTCTATTATATCTCCACTTACCAGATGATAGGTATTTGATAATTCTTATATTGTTCTTTTTTTTGTATCCTTGCAGGTTCGTATGATGTACTTAGCATGTTTGGTCCGTTTTCCTCATTGTTATCTCCTTTGCCCCTGGTGTGGCTCCGATTCCCCCGTCTCGAGCGTGTCATTCTCTCGTGTGTCGTCACCACCCCAGTGTTATTTTGTTCTTGTCCCCTACAGGTATGTTTCTTCAGTAGTCCTTTATAGATATGTACTGTCTTCTTTTTTGACTTTCTATTTCCCTTTTTTCATATTTCCCTTTTCTATCTTTTGTTTCCTTTCATCCTTTCTCTTTCTACTTCCTTTTTTACTTTCGCTCTGCAGATATCCTTTTTTTCTTGCACTATATAAAGCAATTTTCTGTTCTACTCTTCCCTCTCTTCTCTCAAACATACCTTTTCTCTACTGCTTCGCTTGGCCTATTGCTCTTTCTATACTCCTTCACTAATGCCAACTCCATAGTTTTGACTTCTAAGTTATTTTCTTGCATTCAGAGCTGTCACATGGAATGTATTCTTCAATGTAGCATTGTTATTGGTTCTCTTGTTCTATATATATTGCTTATTTTCTTACATTCAGAGTCGTTACTTGGAATGTAAAAGGATTTATTATCCCTATAAAAAGGCAGAGAATTATTTCTCATTTAGCCTCTTATAACCCTGATTTAGCTTTATTACAAGAAACTCATCTGCCGGAGGCTGAGGCTCTTAAACTCAAACGTAACTGGGTTGGTTCAGTTCTTGTTTCTCCTACCACTACAAAGAAAAATGGTGTTATTATTTTATGCCATAAAAAGTAACCCTGGGCGTAGTTTGCATAGTCGCGCTACGCGAGGCTACGCGAAGTTGCAAAAGCGCTACGCGAGCTACGCGAGCGTGCGTAGTTGCTTGTCCCACTTGTTCGCGATGGGTTTTTCTTGCTCGCGAACGCGTATTGTGTGTTCGGGACGCTGTTTGCGTGCTCGGGGGATAGTATCTCGCAAACTTACCCATGCGGTCGCCTATGGGCACGGCCATCTTGTTTTTCACTTGTCCCGCCCGTTCGCGATGCCTTATTTCCTGTTCCGGGTCGCGTATAGCATGTTCGCGATGCGCATTTCATGTTCGGGAACGCGCCTTACGTGTTCGCGACACTTTTTGCGTGCTTGGGGTAAATATCGCGCGAACTTACCCACGCGGTCGCGATGGGTGCGGCCATCTTGTTTGTCACTCTATGCTATGGTTCTGGGGCCTGCTTTTCTATCCTCCCTCTATCCTTGCAATCCTTAGGTTTTTACACTGTTTTTCTGATCTTTTTTATTTATTATCTATCCCTCTCTGTCCCTAAGTCTATATTTTGCATTTTATTTCTACTTTTACTGTGTTTTTTTCACTTTTCTACTGTTTTATATTACTTCCTTCTTTAAGCTCCTACTTCTTCCCCTAACTTCATTTTTCCCTTCTAAATTTTCTTTTCCGCCTCCCGCTCACCCCAGAACCATGCCTAAGGGTACTACCGGCTCCAAGGGTAAGGCACCTGCGCCCAAGAGCCGCCTGCCTTGCGGCAGACTGCGCCCTGCAAGGGTGCAGGCCCGGGAGCTTTTCAGCGAGGCGGAGGTGGCCGCCCTTGTTTTTTTTGTGCAGAGCCACCTCCCCTTGACCTTGGCAGCAGGCGGCAGGCCTGGCTCCGGGTACCCTACCCAGGAGCGTCACCGCCGGTGAGCGAAGGTGCGCCGGGCAGTGTTTCGCTGCTCAGGGGTCCGGCGCACCCATAGCCAGCTGGCCCACCGGTGGTCAGACATCCTGGACCGGGAGCAGGACCTGCTGGACCTGCTAGGTGTCGAGGTCGTGGGGCTTGGTGAGTAGCTAATATACTAGTAGTATAAGTATTGTGTATAATTTTTTTCCGAATAGCAAAAATACTGCTGCTTACATTGCAGGTAAATTACGATTCAAAATCTTCTGTGATTGTAGGACACAGGTGCTCGGCGGCGGCGCTACTCTTACTTGTTTGCAACTTTGCGCTCGCTTGGGCTGATTAAGTAAGAGTTTACTTAGAGAACTTACGTTAGGTAATGCTATTGCTAGAGAGACTCTAGTCCTTCCTTTGTCCTCCTGTCACTAAGAAGAGATAGTGGTGGATGGATTGATAGGTTTAGTTAGTATTAGTTGGTAATGTTTTAGAGGTCTGCGTGACGCATCCTCTGTCACTGAGTGCTGCTTACCCCAGTCCTTAGTAGAACCTTTTGTAGTTTGTTTAGTGAGTGGTAAGGCATCAAATAATAACCGTAATTTATGCTATTCAACCGAATCTGACATGTATCTTGGGGGGATATGATAGATATCTACTAACAAGATTCCGATTTGGGACCTTCCACCGCCTGATTAGCCACCCTGAATTAAACAATTGGTCAAGGGAACTCTGTCGATGCCCTTGTGACAATATTTCCCTACAAACAACAATACATGTAATCTTATTTTGTAAATTTTATAACAATGAAAGGCGAAGATGGGTAATACCCTTACTAAAACAAGGAGGATGGAGACAATGTCGCCCTGCTTTTTTATATTTACAGATGTTAGGAAATATTTACTGCATTGGTTCCATGGTGGGCTTCCTAAAAAGTGTGCTCAGAACTAGGAAACTTCTTTGTACTTAATTGCCAGATACTAATCATATTAGAAAGACTCTGTTATGATATGGGATACACTATGTACAGTAATACAAACTTTGTTTCTGGATGTACTTGGAACTATCTATTGTTTAAATGAATTTGTAAGAATTTTTAAGGAACTGGCTTGTATTCTATGTATTTCAACAAGTTTTAAGATATGAGATGAAATGTTTTTATATGCCTGCTTTTATGATTTTAATGTTTAAAATCGAATAAAGCTCGTTTTGATTGATTGATTGAGTGGTAAGGCTTAGCAGTGTCACTAGCAGAACATCAGATGGAACCAACCAACAATTTGGTGTATGCACAAATTTATGCATGTGTCCTCCATCTATGCATTTTTGAGGGCTAAAATTGAAATGCAGACTTAGTGAACAATTGGCCCGTCTGGAATATGTGGGCTAGGTCAGGTGGTACTACTTAGGCTTAGTTAGTATTCTGGAATCAGAATGGAACACTGGATTAGTGTTCATAAATAATAAGTAGACGGTCCGTGAATCCCGCAATAATACTACTAGTCGATCTGATTAGATAGGTCAATTTTATTGCAATTGTTGTTTCCTAAAATGTTTTTTGAGCGTTTTTAAAAATATTTTATTTGTTTCACAGTACACCAATAATTAATGTTTGTCTCTTTCTTTATTATATCTTACATGATCAGCACCCAGGGGCAAGAAGACGGGGTCAGAGTCGGCGGGACAAGATCAAGATGCCTCCCAGGGCCAGGACCGCTCCTCTACCAAGGGCTCTGCTGCTGGCCCCAGTAAGTCTTCCAGTGGTTAATATTAATAATTATATTTCCCTAACTTTTACTGCACCTTATTTTTTCCGAACTATTCTTTCTGTTTCGAAATTCTATTTTTTTCCAAATCTTCTTCGATCTAGACTGTTTCTAAATTCTTGTTATCCCTGCCTCTAACTGCCTCTGCTATGACTCTCTGTACTACTACTATTAGTCTGTCTGTAGCTAAGCTTGCCCAGTTGGCCACTCTTTATTTAAAAGGTTGTTAAATAAAACTCAGATTCACCAATAGCTCTAGCCACTGAGTCCAGTCCTTTGGGTTGTCCTCTTCTAGTCCTCTTAATCTTGAGGCTTTTCGACAATTCCCACCAACAAAATGCCCAACCAGATATTTGACTATTTTTGATAGGATATAGTACATACTACTACTGTTGTGGGGATTCTGCACAGCCACATACAGAACTATGCACAAGAAAATAGGATGTTGGTGATGGGAGGTTGGACCTTCCTCACACCTCAGTCAGAACCCACAATCCCCTGACCGATTAGCTATAGTCTCTCATTAGGTCCCCGAACCCCCCCCGAAGATACCCAATGATTAGACAACCCAGAACATAATAACACCCTTTCGCTCCCTCACTCGTGTAAGTCCACCACACCAAATACCACAGAGTCTATGTGTAAGTTCAAAAGGTTTATTTTCAACTAACAAGCTCTGTACGTTGTTCTACAATTCAATTCAGTATACTATACGAGCCAGGTCCAACAGCAAAATGCATAAGATTAAAACAATAAACATTGTTACAAGTCCATCGAAGACAAAAGATCTCTGTGCGAATTCTGGGGGACCCCTCACCTTAGAACGTAGAAGTACTGGTTACATCATAAGCTCTGCAAAGCTCTGGTTCGTGGAAGGGAATCTTCTGCCTGTTATGAGAAAAATGGTGCGTGTTAGATAGTATAATGCAAGCATTTCTCAGTCATGCCAAAAAATGTAGCATGTTATGGCTAAGCAATACGGACTGACCAGAACTCCATAACAAAGTGGCTTGTTTTTCGACCTCTTGTACGAAACGCTCAGACAGTAGCTGTATGAGCTCATGTGGGCTCAAAGGCGTCTTACACAACAAGCTGCGAGGTAACGTCATGTGCGCAAAGGACATGAAGCTAAAATGGTTGCATGGCTCAGGCTAACTTTGCAAAGAGTAGAGTAGACTAGAATGACCCTAGGGACCATAACACTACTAGTGTCTACTCTACTCCCCGATTTGGACTAGTGATGTATGTTGTATATGTATGTATTAACTTTTTTTTCCAATCTTGCCAGTGAAAAAGAATAAATAGGGGGAGGTGTATATATGGCATCTAAAAATGTGTAATGTTTTTTCTAGGCGTACTGCCGACCACCAGTGCCGGGGCCAGCGGCGATGGCGATGCGGCCATTTCGGAGGGAGCAAGAGATGCGGCACCTGCAGGAGCTACAGGGGTGAGCCAGCAGCAGTGGCGGGCGGTGGTAAGTTATATTCCTTACTTATTAACATTACACTAGCGGGAAGAGTGTACACTCACTGTACTGTTGAGACTTAGTAAGTATGAAGTTGTAGTGAACATTAGACAACGGTTGAAGAAGACACCCTTTACTTAGCAATAACATTAGCATTAGCAGCGTGAGTTGAGTAACCAATGGCCTCTTCTATCTGACTCCAACTCAGCTGTGAAAGTTTTATGGAAAAGACTAAAAGTCAGATCAGATGACCTTGATGGATGTGTTGAAAAAAAAGGGAAAGAAGGGTGGAAGGAGGAAGGACGGGCGAGATGTAATATGACTGGCAGAGAAGGATACGTTGGAAGCATGCATAGGTCGGTGGCTGATATGAATCAGATGCATGGGTTGTTGAAGGATGTGTGGAAGGTGAAAGAAAAGATGCCTGCCTGGGTGGGCGACACCATATGGGTGGATAGGATAGCAAGAATCGTCAGCGGTGTTTGGGTCAAACTCAAAGCCAAGGTAAGCAAGGAAGGACGCATGGGTGGTTGTTGGTAAAACAAACTAAGGTTTGTTGAGAGATTAAGAAGAATGATAGACGTTTACTTTGAATGGATGGATGCCTGGATGTATTCATCATAGATAGCATAGGTGGAGACTGTCACTGGATGCAGACCAGAGTCTTAGCTTGAAGAGAATGTAAAAGAAACCGCGCCACAGTAGCCAAGTCAAGGGGAATATAAGTTGTATTTTCAGAATACTCCCTTGACTCACAGTAGTTTGCAAGTACATCATATATATATATTGTGTATGTATGTAGTTATCAAGCGCCTTCCTCCAACTCCGAGGACCACTCCCTACCTATGTTAATTTATTTTCGAGTGTGTCAGCCAGCCTGCCATGGGGGGCGGCCTATCTGTTGGTTACACAATCAATCCAAACAAAGTACCTCATGTCGTCCCATATATAAGCAATGATCATTGTATCAGATATATAATCTGCCTTTTTGTAGTAGTCAGGGCAGGGTGAAAGTGAAATTGAGCAATTGCCCTTGATGTAACAGAGAGAGTATGGCCAGTGCCACCCGTAATAGAAAAATACGAGCTTCCCCACCTGCAGACAGTAGTAAATAAAACTAACGTGAGTCTGCGTCATGACTCAAGTATGTTTGCCTTGGGCGCAAGCTGACTGAGCTGGTATGCCGGCTACAACAAGGTTATGTAATTTCGCTAAACTAGAGAGAAGAAGAAGACTGGTGTACTGTGTACTGGAGTCCATAGTGCTAGTATAATGCCTGAAACTCCCACAAATGTTAGAGGCCGAGGAAGTGGGAGGACAGATACATACCACAAATGTTATGTACTGTGCTTGCTAGTGCTACTGCTACTATGCCACTATGTGTTGAATTAATTTTGTGTTACTGTTTTGCTAAGAGTATTGATAATAGTCTTTTTTTCTTTCTTGATATAGCTCCTCCAAAACCAACGAGGAAGGAGTTGGCAGCCATGGCCCGGCACCGGAAGCTGGAGGCCATCTGCACAGAGTACCGGCGGCTGGTGGTTCTGGCGGAGGAGGAGGAGGCGGCAGCAGCTGCAGCCTCCTCCAATGCCCCGGGCCCCAGCCAGGCCCCTCCAGTGGCACGGCGCCGCGGTCAGGCAGCCGCCCGCCGCCGCACACCAACAACATCCAGCACTACTGCTGCCCCCCCCTGTGGATGCAACTGCAGGGCATATGCGCGCCGCATGCTCCTCCGGAATGCGTGACTGGAGGAGGAGGTAGAGGAGCTCAAGAAGAGGGTCAAGGTCCTGGAGATCGACATCCGAAGAGCCCGCCGCTAAAGACCCTGTTTAATTGCCCCTTTTTTATAGCTTCTTTTGGTGGGTGGGAATCGGGCGTTGGGGTTTTTTCACTTTATTTATGGACAACATGGACAATTGGACATTTGATTTGTTGGACTTTTTTGTTTTGGACATTGGTCGGGGTTAGGAGAGGGGTGGGTCAGGTGTTGTTGTGGGATTTTTTACATAGTTTATTTTTGTTAGGGGATTAAATTATATATTTATACTTTACATACGATGTGGTTAATGTTTTGTGTTTGATTTAAATAATTGGCTGACTTTGTAAGACACAAACAGATAGATGTGGTACCCCTCACTGAGTGACTTGTCCTACTAGTACTGTCAGTCTCTCCTCCTAGTCCATTATTATACCTCCCCCAAACATCTTTTCTTACCTGTGATTGATGTTTAAGTTAGGCACAGCGATGGCTGCATGACAATGCAGGTTGGGTTTCCGAAGAGAATGGAGATGCCATGGTTGTGGTGGTAGTAGTAGACACTGGCAGTATCATTTACAAAAAAAGAAAATGAGACAGTCAGTCGCCTGAGAGAGACTCTGGGAGGAGTAGTAGAGCGAAGTAAATAAAACATAATGGTGGAGGGGATAGCCTAGTACAACAAGTTACAAACTGTAGTTGTGTCGAGTCACTCAACAAGGCCTACACTCGACACAAGCGTAACCTTTAGTGCTGTGTGTAATAGGATGACAATCAATGCCGGCAATTAATGATGATGGATTAGGTTCCTTTGTTAAAAAAGTTACCTCGCAAATATACTGATCATGGGTGGGCAAGCAGAAGAAGATCCTCCCCCTGCCTTGAAATTGAATTAGTGTTGCTTTCGCCACATCCGCCCCAGCAAGCGTGTGATCAATTATTGGTGTACATTTAATTTAGTCACACCTCAATAAATCACACAGCCCGGGGGAAGAGGGTTAGGGTTTGATGAACCGTTGGGAAGGGGGGTTTGGGGAAAGGTTTGACAAAGAAAAACAGTACGCATGGACAAACAACAAAACACAATCTTTGTAGACTACCATATCCATAAATCTGTTAAGGGTGAAAAAGGAAATGCATGCATGATGATGATAACTTGATAGTTAATGATAAGTAGTACTTACTAACTACTACTAGACAATTAGACAGTACAGGGCATCAGTATATTAATATTATGCAATTTGCCTTGCCTGTCTGCCCTCATAGAGACCCGGATTACATACAGTTTGTGTTCTGTTCTGTTGTACCGGGCTTACTTTTAAAGATAGCAAAGAAAATGTAAGAATAGCTGTAGGGATGAATTATAAGCAGAGAGCAAACATAATTAATAATAACAACAACACACGGTAGTAATGATTGAAGACAAAAAATGAATCAAATTATTTAAAAGATGATGAAAGTTGATACTGTTACTGTGTTATCCTGGTCAAAATGGGCAGTTGCATCTCAGCATTCCTCTTGGTCCTCCCTTCCATGGATGCTCCATCCATCAATCTTGGGTGACGCCACTGCCTGCCTGGCAGATGTAGATTCATTGGTAAGGTAAGTGTGCGTTGTTTTTCCAAGTATAGCACAGGGTAAAAGCCGGCCTGTAAGTACTGTAAATGGAAAAACAAAAGGGATATTGAAAAATCAATGAATAGAAAAAATGCATCAATTACGGTGGAGTGCAACAAGAGAAGAGAACACTTTCAGACTGAGGCGGCATGGATACATCATGTCTACTCTGTTTACAGCATTTATTTAAGCTACAACAACAACAGGACAGAGCAGGCCCACGGCACCGGGCTGTGACCAAACCTCCATTTAGCTTAAATTTTGACAGAGCCAGACAAAGCACATATACAGCAACCTAGCATTTTCAAAATTAAGTGACTAAATCAATGCACCACTGTCAGTCATACCACTACACTCGACTCCACCACTACACGGACATGTAGGTCTGCTGTGGTTCTTGTTGACTTGTGTTTACCTTTTATGCCACTTCATGAAACGCAGTTATTCCATCAATCATCTCCGATCCTAAGTACTGACTGACTGCGAAGAGTATAGTATGTGGTCATCATGATCATGGTGTCCAACTCAGTCTGTAGTGTACCGAGTGAGTCCAGAGTCCATATTCAAATATCCAATGGATCGCCCTGCAGTAGAAGTACAATTTTGTTATTAAACAACAAGTCTGTTTACAGCATTAACCAGAAACAGTTACAGGAGGACACATATACAGCAACATAGCATTTTCCAAAGTAAGTAACTAAATCAACACACGGCTGTCAGTCATACCTCCACTACTACACTTGTGACTACTCGACTCCACCACTACACAGACATGTAGGTCTGCTGTGGTTGTTGACTTATTTACCTTTTATGCCACTTGATTGGAAATGCCCCGAGTTATTCCATCAATCATCTCCGATCCAACTGACTGACTGCGAAGATAGTATGGTCATCATCATGGTGTTGTACGTGTTGTCCAAGTCCAACTCAGTCTGTAGTGTACCGAGTACGACTCCGAGTAAGTCCATATTCCATATTAAAAAATGCAACGGATATTGGCCTGCAGTAGTAGGAGTACAATTTGGTTATTAAACAACAAGAAGGGAAACATTGACTGTCACTTGAATCACTTTTAGTTGGTAGATTAATTACTAGTACAGTTTGACTTCATGCACAACGTCATCAACACAAAAAACAGCAATCACTCTGAGTCTGCATCCAACGCATGCCATCCTTACCTGTCTTGCTCTTCTCTTTGGCTGTCAGATGCCTAGTTCTGACAGGTGTGTGTTTTTTTACCGAGGCAGTGGCCTCATTATTACTCCACATTCATTTTGAGTGTTAGTCGCTGTTTCGGTTTTCTTATTCATCTGTGGCACTTTGTTGCAGTTGAAGTTGGTTCACATGGTCAGCGCTGTGAGATGGGCCGCGGTCTGGGTAGCGGTCATTGGTCAATTGAGTTTGCAGAAATGTGACATGTCAGCAAGTTTCTTCGAAGAGTCTTGTCTTTCTCTGCCAAGTACCTTCTGTTCTGACATTGATGAGCTTTGATGCCTGCAGAGGCGGTAGCCTTCTGACAGTGATGAGTTTCAGCTCAGAAACAAAAGGAGGATAGCTATAGTCATGTTCCACTTCTTCTGGAGGGACTGTTAGAGGCAACATTTCTTGTACTATTCTCCATCCAATGTCTGGCTTGAAGGAAATGTATTTAGGGCGAGTCAGGAAGATGGAGCAGGAATCTGAGGAGTGGACAGTTAAATGCACAGAGGTGCAACTCCAATATGGAAATAAAAAGAGAAGACGGTGGTGATGGATTTGTTGTGATTCGAACCAGAAAGACAGAGACACACACAAATAAAGGAAGGAAGAAAGTAACAATTTGAAAGCCTAGTTGTCAGGGAAGAGGAGCTCGTCCTCAAACTCTGGTGGTTCGATCAGAAGTAGGTCATCTAACACAGTACTTCCGTCACCTAAGTCGCTCTCCTCTTCCTGCTGTGATTCAGTTATTTTGTACTCTGGTGGTATAAAGTGCTGATTCATTTTGATCATGGTTAACCTCTCCACGCTTTTGGGCGAGAGACTGGTCCTTTTCACAGTTACAATGGCACCAGCAGCACTGAAAACACGCTCAGAAGAGACACTTGCGACAGGGGAAGCCAGATACTTTATCGCCAGCCTGCTGAGCACTGTCCATTGGCTTCTTTTCCCATACCAATACACCAATGGGTTTTGATCCATGAATACCTCTGTTGTGTCATCTAGATAGTCCTGGACCGTGCGCTCAATGCTCAGGGAGCTCCGATTTGCTTGGCCTCTTTTGCCTGTGCATCAGGACTGGACTTACCATACCCATGCCGTAAAAACCAATCAGTTGCCGATTGTACTGTGGCTGATGATCCTGTTCTTGCTGTTGTTGATGTTAGTGGTGTTGTTGGTGACTGCTGGGAGGCAAACGCACTGCCCTCAGGCTCTGAAGTAGAACTTGACTCTGGATGACCTGTAGTACTTGTTCTGCCCTGGGGTGGCGGGCCTCTAATTACCAGCCGTTCGTTTTCGAACTTAGTGGCTTCCTCAGCTATCAAAGTTTTGTACTTGGCAACATCCACTTCCGAAAAAGGAATTACTGCCTTACTGTTCAGAAATACTTTGTACCGCGGATCCAAAATTGTGGTAGTAATGCAATGTTGATCTGACACAATGTTATTTTGAATCCTTGTATTTTCAGATAAGCGAACGGCTAAGGAGTCCGCCAAATAATATGCATCTTGATTGTCATCCACACCTGCGTACATTTCAGACACCTGCTTCAGCTGTTGCTCTAGCATGTGCAACAATGGGATAGCTTGGCCCATAGTACAGTCCTCCCTGCTGACTTCACGTGTGAAGACCTCAAAAGGAGTAGCATCTCTGTAAGGTATTTAACGAGGTCCCATTGGCCCATCTCAACAGTCATGCCTCTCACAGTAGGATCCCCTAATCTTTGCATGACATAAGCATTGAGTGGTATGTACTGCTCAAACAGACGATCAAGCATGTAATAAGTTGAGTTCCAACGTGTTGGCACCTCCTGGATGAGTGCTTTGACTGGCATTTTATGCTCACGTTGAATGACCCTCAGCTGCTTCCGGGCTTTAAAAGAATGGCTGAAATGTGTGCATATTCTTCTGCAGGTGGCCAGTAAGTTGCTGACTTTGTATTCATTTTTCAGAAAGTCTTGAACAACAATGTTAATGCAGTGTGCCAAACACGGGACCCTGAAATAGCCACCATCTTTCATGGCCCTAACTACATTACTGCCATTGTCCGTGGCAACAAAACCAATGTTAAGCCCTCTTGGGCGCAGCCACTCAAAGACCTTGCTGTTAAACTCATCCAAAATGTTTGCAGCAGTATGAGATTTCTCCATGGCAAACATGGCTACAGTTGCATGTTTGCGAGTGGCATGAAAAATCTCAGCAGCGTCAACACCAGCAGATATATTTTCTCTAACCCCCACAAAAGAGATCCATTGTGCAGTGATGCACATGTAATCAGTGGCTTGGCAACTGGTCCACATGTCTGTTGTCAGGTGGATACTCTGAACAGCACTCTGCTTCAAGGCTTTTCCAAGCAACTCCAGCACGTCGTGATGTAGTGCTGGAACAGCAACTCTGGCGAAATAGTAGCGGCTGGGAATCTGCCATTTTGGGCAGATGGCTGTCACAAATTCCAGAAAACCCACCCCTTCAACAAAAGAAAAAGGGAGAAGGTCCAGTGCTAACATTTTAGCCAGCTTCGCATTGTACAAACGTGCTATTGGGTGGTTGCGTTCGTACTGCCCCTCCGCCCTAAACATGCTGATAATGGTAGGCTGCATGGTTTTCCTTTCTGTTAGGCTCAACAACGCACTTTTTTCATTGCGGTACTCCTTGCTGTCTCAGGCTGACTCTTACTCTTGTGCCACTGAGATGTTGCTGAGGATGTGGGCGATACCACTGCACTGCTGGGGACAGGGCTACTTTGTGTACCACCACCAGAGAGAATGTCTCCCTGTCCTTCCTCTTCCACCATGATCGGATCTTCTACTCGTTTATCCCCACCAACACCAATGGTTGCAGTTTTTATGCCGCGAAGGTGGTCCTCCCAGTCGATCAAGTGGTGTTTTTTCAGATGGGTTATTTGGCCTCCGGTACCATAGTTTGAACTAAGCTTACCCCGACTAACAGAGGTATAACAAATGGAGCATATAGCAATGTTCTCCTCCTTTTCGCTAACCGTAAAGAAGTCCCAAACTGGGGAGCTTAACTTTTGTCTCCTGCTGGAGGTGCCACTTCCAATGCCGGATGAACTGGAGGGTGTGCGTTGAATTTGACTCTGTGCAGTACCACTACCTACTTCTACTGAGGTGGTGGATGTGCTGGATGTAGGTTGCTGCCGGGCCTTTGCTAATGCAAATATGGAAGCTGTAGGTGGTGTTGGTGTTACCTGTGTTGGTGTTATCCGTGCCACATCCCTCACAGCAATTTGGGATGTGGTGGTAATGTCGGTCTCCACTGGGGCGGGAGTAATGTCCATGATGACTGGCTCATCATCATTCTGCTGTTCTACATCGACCTCCATAAGTGTAAGGCTTTCTGGAACCTTCCTTTTCCCTAGCCTGGTCTTGGGACGTGTCTCCCTCTCAGACTCAGTTTGTGGCTCCCAAGTGGCATCTAGATCATCAGAAGGGGTGCTTGGCGACGAACTCGATGGACTAACCCTCCTTTTCCTTGCTGGGGATTTGGAAGACAATGGATCTTCTGAATGAGTGGCTTCCTCTTCTTCTTCCTCTGCATGAGGCTCAATTTCCTGAACTGCCCCTACTACGGGAGGAACAACTACTATTGCGGGCGGTGGTTGCGGCTGTTGTTGACCACTTATCTGCTGTGTTTCCTCCTGCGTTGATTGGGTACTACTTTGAGATAGCAATAAGTTTATCTCAGGCTCAGCATCACTGGTTTCCACCATTAGGCTGGCTACCTCTTCCACACATGTGCTTGGGCCTGGGTTGGTGGGTTGGGCCCACTGATGCGGAGGTGCTGCCCCCAGCTTGCCCCCCAGACACGGCTGCTGCAGGCGTAATTTTTGGTTTCCCATAAAAGGTGTTAGGCGGCACACCAGACTTAAGTGTCACTTCCTTCTTCTGTTCCTTCTTCTCAATAGCAACTTTCTTGGTACTGGAGGACCTGGTACCTGCTTTCTTTGGGGCCATCTTCTTCAGATGTCAGCAGCACTCAGTTGCACATGTTGCAGAGATGTCACACGTCACGTCGTGTACAGCAGCAGGACGTCTGTCTGGCAGTACAACGGGCGATGATGACACACCTCCTCCTCAGTCTTTTGTGCACCTAAAAGCAAAAAAGCCAGAAGAACATCAGTCAAACGTGGAATTTGTTGTGCTTAAATTACTAATAGTACAATCAAACAAATATAATATATAATATATAACTTAGTGTGTGGTGGTCACAATTATTAAATTTTAGTAACTCGGTGAACAACAACAGTGTAGCCATTTATGAGACTTTGACAACAAGGGCTTTCCTGGTGTACTGTGTACACTCAGGAAAAATAAGAATAGCAAAGAACAAAAACAAAAATACAAATGTAGTGGAGCCTGTTTGGCCTTAATTTGTGCATCACGTGGGATGGATGCAGCATCAGGGAGCTGCAGCTGGCAATGGGGATGGATTTGGAAGCAGTAAGCCAAGAGGAACAATGGAAAGACACGCAGGCCTATGTGGCAAAAACAGCACACTACTAACTACCACCACAAAATGGCCCCCATCCACATGGTCACTCACAGGCACAAGGCACGGAAAACAATGAACTCAGGCAGGCCTATATGGCCAGACAAAGGATGCCTGATAAAAAACACAGCTTTAATGCAAAAACGAAAATCCACATGGCTAAAAAGGTTGGAAAGTTACACAACAACCACAACAACAACACATACACATGCAACAAAGGCATTTATTTAACACACCAAAAAAGTGAAATACACCCCAAAACCCACATTTTGCAATTCAATCCAATGCCATCCATGCCCTAAATGATGTTTAAATTCAACAGACACCACAGAAACAGTTATTTCATGCACCATGAGTACCTCTGGGCCTACTGGCTGATAAGGCCTAACACACACCAAAAAAGTGAACCCCCCCCCCAAAACCACATTTTACAATTCAATCCAATGCCATCCATGCCCTAAATGATGTTTAAATTCAACAGACAGCACAAAAACAGTTGTTTCATGCACCCATGATGATTGATGAGTACCTCTTGGCCTACTGGCAGACTAGGCCACAAGCTTGGAGGCCTATGGCAAAAGCACAGTGGCTGGTCCCACAAAATGGCCACCACCACATGGCCAGGCCACCCACAACAACAAGAAAAGGAAGACAAGACAGACAATACAGGCCTATGGCAAAAGCACAATGCCAGGCTTCACAAAATGGCCGCCACCCACATGGCCAGGCCACCCACAATAACAAGAAAGTGAAGACAAAGGACAGGACCAGGAAGTTGGAGACTCTGGGGAACTTCCTTCCTCTTTAAAAAATTGTAAAAAAGAAAAATGACTCCTTGCTCAAAAACTACAGCCAAATGACAACCTGAGGAGTTTTTTGAGCAAAATGAACAAAATCATCATTTTCGAGAAGGTTTTATGCTGCTCGAGAGATATTCTTCGCCAGATTGCAAATTCTGCGTGTTCGGCATCGCGATCTTCACAAAAAGTTGTTATCGCGCACGCGAAAACGCATATTGAGCGCGCGAAGAAGAAAAAAAGTGTAAGTCCTCGTTGTCACGCAGTGCGGAGTTGCCAAAACTCCGCGAGCTGAACGCCCAGGGTTACCTACTGGATGAAAAGGCCTATTTATTTAACACACACCAAAAAACTGAAATACCACCCCAAAAACCACATTTTGCAATTCAATCCAATGCCATCCATGCCATAAATGATGTTAAAATTCAACAGACAACACAGAAACAGTTGTTTCATGCACCCATGATGACTACCTCTGGGCCTATTGGCAGACTAGGCCATAAGCTTGGAAGCCTATGGCAAAAGCAAGCACACTGCCTTGCTCCACAAAATGGCCACCACCCACATGGCCAGGCCACCCACAATAACAAGAAAGTGAAGACAGACAATGCAGGCCTATGGCAAAATCACACTGCCTGGATGGCTCCACAAAATGGCCGCTAGCCACACACAACAAAAAGAAATGGAAGTTAGACAATGCAAGGCTATGGCAAAAGCACACTGCCTGCCTTCACAAAATGGCCACCACCCACATGGCCAGGCCACAACAACAAGAAGCATAAGCCAAGGGGAACAAAGAAAAGACATGCAGGCCTATATGGAAAAAGCAGCACACTATTGAACTACCATCACAAAATGGCCCCAAGCCACATGGTCACTCACAGTCACAACAGGCCATGGAAAACAATGAACTCAAGCAGGCCTATATATGACCAGACAAAGGAGGCCTGCTAAACAACACAGCTTTAATACAAAAATGCAAAAACGAAAATCCTCAGGGCTACGAAAGGTTGGAAAGTTACACAACAAGCACACACACACATCCAACAAAGGTATTTATTTATTAACACACACCCAAAAAGTGAAATACACCCCAAAAACCACATTTAGCAATTCAATCCAATGCCATCCATGCCCTACATGATGTTTAAATTCAACACACACCACTATATTTACTCCATCAAATCAGGTTCCCCCAACGACCCATGCCCCCCACCATACTAAAATTGATACCCTAGATCATCGCCCCAGTACTAGCCACCATCTGTAACTCTATGTTCACCACAGGAACATACCCATCCATTTGGAAAAAAACTGTCATTAAACCGCTACTAAAGAAACATAACCTCGACCCCACAGAAACAAAAAACTATAGACCTATTGCCTGCCTCCCCTTCCCTGCCAAAATCTTTGAAAAAGTAATCAATACTCAATTATCACAGTTCATTAATGAAAACAACCTCCTAGACGACACCCAATTTGGATTTAGGAAGGGCCACAGCACCGAAACGGCCCTCATCAAAGCCTCCGACGAAATCAGAATGATACTCGATCGGGGAGGAGCTGCGGCTTTGGTGCTGCTGGATTTATCAGCAGCATTTGACTCAGTCGATTATACTACACTTATCGACCGTGTCTCTACCATAGGTATCAAAAATAACGCCAAAGCCCTCCTAACCTCCTTCCTCTCCAACCGCTCCCAATCAGTAACGCTAGGCGATTTCACATCCCCATCCTTCACCTTCCCCTGCGGTGTTCCTCAGGGATCCTCGCTGAGTCCGACCTTATTTAACATTTATATGTCCGACTTGGCGAGGGTCATCAAATCTCATGGCATGCGAGTGACTACATACGCCGACGACACTCAGCTAGTAATAGAGACCCACAATGACGGAGAAAAAGTTGCGGCAAATTTCCAAACTGGAATGCTCGCAATAAGCACATGGATGGCAAACAATTGCCTTAAACTAAACTCCGATAAAACGGAGGTAATGATCTTTGGTAACCTCTCCCCCATCTGGTCTCCATCCTGGTGGCCAGCAGAGCTAGGCCCACCTCCATCCCCCGTAACAAAAGTCAGAAACTTAGGTATCATCTTTGACGACAAATTATCATTTTTTCAACACGCTAACAACGTTGTCTCCTCGGCATTCTTCACCATCAAAATGATAAAGAAACTTCTACCCTACCTTCCTTCAAATGCCGGGAGAACTCTCATGAGCACGCTAGTCATGTCCAGGGTAGACTATTGTAATGGCCTATTTCTTAACGCTCAGGAAAGAGTCCTAAACAAACTGCAAATGGTCCAAAACGCAGCGGCAAGGATCCTGACTAACACCCCCAAATTCAAACCTACATCCAATCTAATACGTCAGCTCCATTGGCTGCCCATCAGAAGCCGTACAAAGTTCAAGGCCCTATGTATCGCCTATAAGGCAGTAAACAACACAGGACCTGAATTCCTAAAAAAAACACTATGCCCCTACAAACCAACCAGACCCCTTCGCTCTTCAGCAGCAAACCTCATAAATGTCCCCAGAACAAAAAAATCTTCCTGGGGCGACAGAAGATTCACAGTCGCCACCGCCAGACTTTGGAACACACTTCCCCTTCACATTAAAAACACCCCCTCTCTCCTTGCCTTCCGTAAACAACTTAAAACCTGGTTGTTCAACCAATAAATGATCAGCTCCTACTCTGTTCCATCCTCTTCCGTCCACAGCGCCGAGACACCCAAGGGTATTTGTGCGCTTAATAAATTGCAAAATAATAAGAAGAAGAAACATGCACCCATGGGTACCTCTAGGCCTACTGGCTGAAATTACAATCAAAGAAAAACAACTAGGCCCCTACTGAAACTACAGGCCACCCACAACAATACATTTTAAAAACGATGAAAATCCCCAAAAAATGTAGGTACAAACAATGCCCCAATCAAACAAACAAGTACACCAATTCTCCAACTTACTTGTAAAATCTCAAATCCAAAAGTCCTCAAATCCAATCCAATGATATGATGCAGCAGACAGACACAAAAAGTGATCCTTCCAGCTCCAAATCCAAATGAAAGTGACAGCACATGGACAAAGCACTGGGAGGAGCCTGCTGGACAGGAACAGGAAGTTGGAGACTCAGGGACACTTCCTTCATCTTGAAAAAAAAAGTAAAAAAAGAAAAAGGACTCCTTGCACAAAAAACTAGAGCCAAATCACAATCTGAGGAGTTTTTTTGAGCAAAATGATCATTTTCGAGAAGGTTTTATGATGCTCGAGAGATATTCTTCGCCAGATTGCAATTTCTGCTTGTTCGGGATCGCGATCTTACCAACACTGCCGCCGGAAGTCAGATGGCGCGTCCGAATGACGTGTTCGCGTTCGCACACTCTCGCGGGATCATGCGGCCGGATTCCAAATCTCGTGGCGCACGCGAACGGATAGGAAATCTCGTTGGCAAACGCAGAATCCCGGTAAGTCGTTACCGCGCGCGCGAGAACGCATATTGAGCGCGCGAAGAAGAAAAACAACTACGCTACGTTGCAGATTGCATAGTATTCGGTAACTACGCGTTCTACGCGAACCGCAAAGTTACCGAAACTCCGCAAACTCCGCGAGCGTAGCGTAGTTCACCGCCCAGGGTTAATAAAAAGTTGAAATGTTCTGTTGTATCTCAAGAAATTGACGCAGATTGTAGATGGATTTTAGTTAAATTACCTATTAATGATAATATCTCTTTAACTGTCTTCAATATTTATGGTCCAACTCAACCAGATTATTCCTTCTGGCCTACTATTACAAACAAATGCCTACAGCACAAAGATGAATTTTTTATCCTAGGGGGCGATTGCAATCAGATCATGGACCCATTTATTGACCTAAGTCTCAGACACGTTTTGTCCCTCACAAAGTTCACAAACAATTTCACAGTTACATTGCACAGACACATCTCGTAGATGCTTGGAGATTATGTAACCCAGACCAAACAGAATTTTCTTTTTTCTCCCCTCAACATGGCTCCTTAACCCGATTAGATTACCTTTTTCTGTCTAAACCTCTGGCTCAAAATCTCATTTCATCCTCAATTGAACCTATTTTGATTTCTGATCATGCCTCGGTGATTGCTGATTTTGATTTGCTCCCTCCGCAGCCCAGGTCCTCCAGGTGGAGGTTTAACAACTTCCTTCTACAAGATCCACTTTTTTCTTCCTCCTTCACATCTTTTGCAGAGGAATTTTTCTCTTTTAATGAAGGTTCATCCGTTTCTTCTGCCTTGGTGTGGGACGCTTTTAAAGCTGCTGCCCGCGGTTTCATCATTGACTTTGTTTCTAGGAAAAAGAAACATGCCCTTTCTCAACATAAAGTCCTACTCAATAACATTAAACGATTGGAACATCCATTTTATACCTCCTCATCAGATTCCACTCTGCAGGAGCTTATTCGTGCAAAGCTGGATTTTAATAAGAATTCTACAGACAATGCTTCTTCTATTCTTCTTCGTAGTAGCACCCGATACTATGGAGGCCGTAATAAGGTGGGTTCTCTTTTAGCTAATTACCTCAAATCCAGAAAAGAAAGAACTCTGATAGATTCTATTCAGTCAGAGGATGGGAAACTTCTTTTTAAGGACCATGCCATTTTGGATGAATTTGCCTCCTTCTACGAAAACCTATACACTCCGGAACCTCCAGCACCGTCCCCTCTTATTGACTCGTATCTCAGCAATGTTTCTCCCTCTTCATCTTCAGGTCTTGACTTCGACTCCCTAGATTCGGATATATCGATCCAGGAGATTACTAATTCCCTAGGCTCATTAAATAAAAACAAATCCCCTGGCCCAGATGGGTTTTCCGTCAAATTTCATTTACATTTTTCTAATATCTTACTCCCAAAACTCTTTAATCGTTTTCAATATTTTTGCACTACTGGTGCAGCAAGCGGTACTTTCTTGGAGGCTTCTATCTGCCTTATTCATAAAGAGGGTAAAGATCCGAAATTCTGCAAAAATGATCGTCCTATTACTTTGATAAATGTAGATTATAAAATGTTCGCTAAAATATTAGCATTGCGCCTTGAATCACTCTTACCTCATTTAATTGGTCCAGAACAGTGTGGCTTCGTCAAGGGCAGACTAACATCTGATAATTCCCGGCTATTCTTTAATGTTCTAAATAGAGCATCTACTTTACCCTATCCCTTAGCTGCAATATCTATTGACGCGGAAAAGGCTTTTGATAGAGTTGATTGGTCTTTTTATTTAAATCACTCCGCTGGCATGGTTTTGGGCCTAAATTAATTTCCTTGGTTTCATTACTCTATACCGCTCCTACTGCCTCTACTATTGTCAATAGTCTTATTTCAAAACGTTTTTCCCTTCACCGTAGCGTTCGACAGGGTTTGCCTCTTATCTCCTCTTCTTTTTATCTTATCTCTGGAACCCTTTTTGTCTCACATTCCCCATAACACTTTCATTTCTGGGTTTCTATATGGAGACCGACACTTCAAGCTTTCTGCATATGCAGACGATATCTTACTTTTTATATCCAATCCGGAATCTTCTCTCCCCCCTTTATTACAAGAAATTTCTAATTTTTCGGCGGTATCAGGTTACAAAATTAATTCTGACAAAACAGAAATTCTTCCTATTACCAAATATTGCTCTAAACATCATTTTGATCTAACAGGATTTCGCTGGAATACTTCAAAAATTAAATACCTCGGTGTATGGTTTACCAATTCCATTCCGGACTTGATCACAATAAATATGAAAGAAATCCTGGATCGGGTTTCCAAACTACTTTCCTCCTGGAACCCTCTTTTTCTTTCCTGGTGGGGACGTCTTGATTCTATTAAGATGATGGTCACCCCGATAGTGTTATATGTTCTTTCAATGCTCCCTATTCATATTCCTTCTCTTTATTTCAAAAAGCTGGATTCCCTTCTTTCTAAATACCTATGGAATAGTAAAAAATCTAGAATTTCTTTATCTCATCTCAGGAAGTTAAAATCTATTGGAGGTGTAAATTTCCCAAACTTTAGAGTATATCATAAAGCCTTTTGTCTCAAACAGGCTTCTTATTGGCTTCATACAGATGTCTCCTCTCTTACTCCCTTATGAGTCAATATTGAACATTGCCTTTTCTCCCTTTCTCTTTCTCAGAGATCCTTGCTTTTACCGCCAAAACTAGCCTCACATCTCTCCCGTTATTTAAACACACTTGCTCATTACTAAGACTTCATTGTCAACCAAAGTTAATCTCCAGAAATACATTTTTATGTTCTCCTCTTTGGCACAATCGCCTTCTCACCATTAACAACAGACCCTTATTTTGGAGTTCTTGGAGATCTAAGATATCTTTGATGGTATTTCTCCCTGTTCCTTTCCCCAGTTTCAAACCACTTTTCAATGTCCTCGTTCGTTTTTGCACAAATTTCTGTTACTGATGGAAACCATTTTAGAAATTTTCTATTCTTTTCCCCCTGAAGACTCCCTGTCTACACAAGATCCACTTATCAACATTTTATCGTTACTTCCAAAGTCTTCTCTTATCTATAAATTCTTCAACTCTGCTGATCCAGAACGAGCCAAAACTAAGGTTGAACTTGTAGGGAAGCGGATCTGGGTTGTGAATGGAGCACTGACTTTTGGAACAAGATCTGGATCAGATCATTAAAAATCTCCAGGTCTGCATCCACCACTCAATCTATGTTTTTTCTGTACCATAGATTGTTTTTTACTCCTATCTCCATTGCTACTTTTACACACTCTGATAACAAAACTTGCTGGTCCTGTGACCATCCATTAGCTGATTTATATCACCTCCTTTTTTCTTGTCCTGAGGTAGCCTCATTTTGGTCACAAATTTGGTCTAGGGTCTAAACTATTTTTAATCTCCATACTCCTGTATCAAACACCATCCTCTTTATAGGCAGTCTATCAGAGTCACTTGGGTTCCTATCTCATGAGCGGGGAGTTTTCGACCTCATGTTAGCCTTAGCCTTTCAACAGATTACACTTAATTGGAAATGCTCAAACAAACTCTCAGTCAAATCCTGGTGGAACACTCTATGCCACTACCATAGACTGGATACTGCTTTCGCATCCTGTCATAATCCACAGAGAAATAGAGATATATTTTGGTTACCACTAACTGTTTTTTTGAATAAAATCTCCATTGTTCAGATATCCCGTAATTGTTCTGAAAATTTCCAGCCTCCATGATTTTCTGTTTTACTTCTTTGCCTTTTTTTTCTCTTTTCCTTTTAAAATATTTATTATTGTAATTCTATTTACACATATCAACCTACATTCCATTTGTTCTGATATATATTTTATTGTTATTTAATCCTCAGTTGTAGAGCATATCTTATTTCTTCCCTCTTTTCCCCTCCCTCACCCCATTTATTTTTCCCTATAAATCCTAAAAATTTGTAAACGGCTTTCTACTATGTTTCTTGGCATTTTATTCCGTATAATTCAATTGTTCTTGTATATTGTTCTGATATTTGCCCAATGCTGTATGATGAATTTTATCTCAATAAAGCTTATTAAACATAAAAAAAAGCCTGACGTGGCTAAACAGTGCTTTGCAAAAAAGGGACAGGTGTAGAAAAGTAAATAAATGGAACTTGTGAATCATATTCCTCTGTTTTAAACATAAGTCTGAGCTTCACTGCATGGAGCTGGGATGGAAGGGGTGGCAGGTGGGCGCGGCTACTGCTTGCCCAGGGGATTGCGTACAGTGCATAGCGCTCGGTCTCTGGCTCGCTTGGTGCGTTCTGCTTTTTGCCCAGAGTTCCGACGCGGTTAGAGCTTGTGCACCTCCTGCCAGAGCTTGCCCAGCACACATGTACTCAGGTACGAACACCGCTTGGACATGAGTCTATCCAGGCTGCAGGGACAGAAAAAACATGCCCGCAGGAGGAAGAGAACGTATGCGCTTGTGCACTTCTGCAAACTACTTGTCAACATAAAAGGTCACATACCCCGCTTATCATGCGTAGTTAGTGCATATTGTTTATTTTTGTAACAGGACTTCAAGCGCCGGCAGTAAGACTTTATAAAAGAAGATTGCAGAACTGTTTATATTCTTTAAAAAACATGCATTAGCAGTTGCAGTTCAGAACACATTAGTGCAACATTCTACTAAGGAGATTTCCACAGCAAGATGGTGGCAGCGACGCAGCGGTGGGCAGAAAGCAAAGTGGCTTCCCTCGTTCACTCACACAAACATGAACAATGGGAGTGGAAGAAGATTGTACTTGGCCGGTGCTCCAGTGCCAAAAAGTGGAAATGAAATATCACTGCATAAACCATTTAAAAAGCAGCAAAGAAGAGTGACAATACACTGAACTAATGGGAAGGCAGCAGGTGGGAGCAAAGTCCTTTTGGACTACAGCAGGCCTTGCAGACAGTGCATGCACACTGCCTAGACTGAACCTAAAGAGAGACCAGTAAAGTGGATGCAGGGGCACTGTTGCCAGAAAGGGCTATTTCCCCCACAAATGGGTGATATTTTTCCCATTTGTGCGGAAAAGAACTCTCCTGGCGGGTTGCACAAAGTTGGGCTTTATTTGCCCGCTTACGCGCAAAATCTTTGGATGTGGCGGAGCCGGCAAAGAAAATGTTCCTCAGGCCACTGACTGTAGGTGTTGCAGTTTGGCAGTGACGTCAATCATTGATAGCGCTACCTATGACAGCCCTGCTTCATGCTTCTGGTCTGACCCCACAATAGCTCGAGCAAAGACATGATGGGCAGACCTGTTATCAGTTTTAGATCAAGCATAGCGCGCATTCGCATTGTCGTCTGGAGACTGATTTTTGTGTTTAGGAGAAGCAAAAAAAGAAATAAAAAAGGATTTCAACCCGCCCATTGTTTACCATGCTAAATCGGCAGCCTTCGGGACTTCACTTTCTTTTTTATCTGGCGCATGGATCAAGGTAAGTACAGATTCATTTATTTAAATGGGTCTCTCCGGCTGCTCATACTGTAAATTGAGGTCATATTTCTTCTTTTTCGGCTTTTTTGTATAGGGCGAACTCGACCCGAACGTGTTGCAGCGCTTTGAAGTTGTTTAGGCTGATTTTAGATGTTCCCAGGATCACATGATTTTAATGAGCCTACGCTGAGACTCGAAGCCAGTTCGGAAGTCAGCCGCCCCCCATTAGTAATTTAACAGGATTGTGTTTAGTTGGATCATAAGGCGCTGCCAATGTGTGTTTTTTCTGCTGGATATGTGATGTTCAAAAACTCACATTCAAGAGCTGCATCTGGAATAATCAATTTGTCACGAGTCAGCTGGAATTCCCACAATTTATTTTTACAAGTTAGAAAGCATTTTCCCTGTGACATCATTTTTTAATTAACTTTTTAATAAATAGAAACACGAAATGTCTGGCTAAATCAAATTAATGAATGCATCTGGAATCGAGGTAGGTAACATTCAACATTCGCCTGCAGCTTGTAGTGGAGTTTCATCACCTGATAAGATATTTCCAAGTGCTTTATGGTTTGTGCAAAAAGGTTTTCAGTGGAATTTAGCACAATCTTGCAGTGTAACTTTTCGGGTCAGCTCCAGTGACATGTGACCCACAAGAACTACAGCCATGTTTGAAACACCTCTAGAAGTTGTCATTACAGGGGCCATGTCCCCCCCCCCCAACCAAATATTCCGGCTACGGGCCTGCATGTTTCTCTGTCACTCGAGTGACAGGCCTATCATATCCATGTTCCAGTTATAACTCCTTTTCCAAATCTGCAGACGACCACAGCGCCTCATAGTCTCACTACTTAAGTCCAACTGCAGTCTTTAGTCTGCTACCATTTTGTTAGCCCCATGACTAAATCCATCCGCAAATGCATGGCGACCATATTTCTCCCCCTTCCACAGGCAGGTAAAGGCTGGCATGCATGTCACAAGAATGCTGTCCAGTCAGGGCTGGAAATAGTTACAGAGAACACTTTATATACATAGTGGTTAATTTGTAAAAAAAAATATATACATACGTGCAGGGCTCTCGTCAGGAGGCTACTGTAGCAGCTTGCACCACACACTGCCCCTGCCTTCGCTGCCAATGAGAGTAACAGCACAACTACTAACCATCACACTCCTACAATTGTGACATTTCGGAATATGTCAGGCCCCCAAAGCTAGAGCAATGGCTTGGGCGGCAGGAAATTGTCATTTCTAATGTATATTGGATTAATAATTACCTGTTATTGTGGTCATCTCTAAATTAGCCAGACAACACCACCTTGCAGCAGACTGCACAAGCACCGGTGTTGACAAAAAGGTGCTGGTGCTGAGCACCGGAAACCACTGGCTCAAATTAAGCACTGCCACCAGGGGGCCCCCTGGACCCCAGGCAGATAGATTACTAGGGTAAAATTGGAGGCCACTGTCCTTTCCCTCCTGCAGCTGAGTCGCTTCTCTCATTGCTAGTATGGAAGCAACATGTTTTGCAGATTATACACCGAGAACAGCAGAGACCCAGTAAACAAGGAGATAAAGCAAAATATTGTAGAATTACACAGCCAATCTTTTGTTTTCTTGGCATGAGAAAAAAATGTAAGACTTAATTTTGCTTAATTAGGTGAATATCATATGTTGAAGAAAGGGGCTAAAGTGAGTAAAACACGCACGCTGATTTTTCTTGAGGCACAGAGTTTCAAAATAATTTTGATGTAAGGAAATCGGGCACCGGTTTGAGCTCAGCATGGACACATAATTATGCAGAATAGCATGTGTCACAAATTCCCAACACCCTGCTCAATTTGTTAAGAGAGATAACCAACATTTATCATTTTAATCAGTGTGAATACAGGTTCTTTTTGTCCTTTCTGACTCCACAGAGGGAAGAAGTCATCCCTGAAAGGCTCTTGTCAGCTCACATCGAGAAAACAAAATATTACTTCAGAGCTCTCCAGTCATGTATGGATCAAAGTTTTCTGCAATGGTGAAACTCTCCTGGTAATTTTGTTTTGGACTGCTCTTCATCCCTTTGCCTCAGCAAGTTTGGTGTGCACGGTGCAGTGTCGAAGCTTGCGCTGTTCCATAACACTGTAAACTTGAAGGACCGCTAACGTCTTATGTGTCTCCATTGCAAAGCTATTTTACTGCAGCATCAGTCCACTTTATAAGGTGAGGAGTGGGTTAGTTGCTTCTCCTCCCTCCCCCATCATCATTACAATCCCCAGCATTACTTGCAGTTGTGCTGGAATTGCTTTATTCCCAGGGTGGTTTCTCTGTAATTGTATGTGTGGCGTTTAATTCTGCAAGATTAGTTAAATATTAGGCCTGGGTGTGAAATTCTGCTTGCTCGTGGAGTTTTTCCCACTCCGTGTAGTGCGCGGAGTTCCGAAAAACTCTGCGGAGCGGATCTTACTCTAGACCACATCCCTGCGAGATTTCTCAACGCGGGCGGTTGCTACCGCTCGTGTTGAGAAACCATGCGTTCGCGTTGAGGAAGCTGCTGCTGGAGTAGAGCATCTACACGAGCGGCAGAAAAAAGCAGCACCCTCTTGCACTGCGCGTGGTGCCGCTCTTGCTGATTTTACATCACAAAACAAACCCCCAGCGCTAAAAATCAGCAAGAACGGTGCAACATAATGCACTTCACCGCTTGCAGAACTCCGCGTAGCGTGGCAGAGGTTTTTGGTCACTTTGTGGAGTTCCGGATAGCGGAACTCTGCAAACTCTGCCCAGGCCTATTAAATTTACTGTTTTAGGAGCCACATTACTTAAAGAGATCCAACATTTCCTCACTTGGGCTTAGTTAAGATTGGTTATAGTCTGATCTTGTAAAGTTTATTTATCATGTGTCCCGTGCAGGCCCATAGCCGTTTTCCCTATGTTACCATGAGCACTCTGCACTCTGCTTTCCGCACGTTACTATACAAACGTATTTTGCTTTGTGCCACGTCGTACTTTCACACAGAACCTGCCATTGTTTTTGCATTCTGTTCTTTCCTGGTATTGAGTCTGAACACCATAGACAAGGTCAAAGAACAATGCCCCTTGTTATTCTGTTTTGGTCAGGCTCTAGCACCTAGACAAAACACACGAAGGCAGCTGTTGTTTGGGAACACGTACTCTTTGTCATATAGGTATGCACAGATATGCAAATACACACATTTTTCAGAGAAGAGATCTTGACTACACCTCAGATGTAGAACTTTCATCTCTGCAAGCTAAGGTACGGGGTCCGCTGCAAACACCCAGAGTTCTTTTGATATATGATCCCTTTGCTTCTGTAGAAGGGGAGGGGGGCTAGCTTACCCTCTCTAATGTCATGACAGCTCCTTTTATGATTTATGGATTACTTACTATGCTGACCATATTTGTGTTAGGCATCTTCTTACTTATTGTGGCATGTATACTGCATACTAGAGCATGATAGTTAAAATAAATATTGTAAACTTTTCTCATGTCTCTGTCAGATCTTATTGTAGACTAGTATGATTGTAAGAACAAAAGGGTATATCCTTTCACAGCGATTCCTGAGACGGTAGGGAGTGTTGTGTTCTGG
Organism: Calotriton arnoldi; assembly: GCA_963921515.1. Classification (NCBI taxonomy): domain Eukaryota; kingdom Metazoa; phylum Chordata; class Amphibia; order Caudata; family Salamandridae; genus Calotriton; species Calotriton arnoldi. Next base: position 273,368 of record CAWUFW010007258.1, read on the forward strand.
GGTGTCAAATCATTTGTTCCTCAGTGAGTGAGTAGGAGGGCAAGTGAGACACTATCGCTAGTCGGTCCCGGGCTCATGGGTTACTAAGATGACAGAAAGACTCATTCCCTGCCTACTTAGGTTCTATGGTCCCAAGCATAGTTCTCCATAGTGCTTCACGCGGAACAGATCTGAAATGAAAATTTTAAGGAGAAAGGCTTTGGCTCTCCCCATGCCTACAAAACAAACAAGCAGTAGAAAGGCAATAGATCTCACATTTCATTGTGTTAAAGCTATTGGCGGTGCAAATTACAATGTCTTTTACCTGTATGTTTTGGAGTGTATGTTTCTGGTGTGTAGTGGAATTATGTGGGTTGAATTGGAATTGTTAGTTGTGAAATTGTGTGGCATGGAATTGTGTGGTAAGGAGTAGATTTTTGTTTAGGAATTATGTGGTATGGTGTGCAGTGGAATGATAAGGATAATAATTATGTGGTATTGAGTGTACTGCAATTATGTGGAGTTGGATTGTGTGTTATGGAGTGTCCTTTTTGGGGTATGGTATTTTGTGTTGTGGAGTGGTATGTAGTGGAGTTTAATTATGTGGTATGCTGTTGAATTTTTTGGTATGATGTGGAATTTTATGGTGTGGATAGATGGATGTGGTGTGTGGTGTAATTATGTTGCTGAGTTGTATTATGTGGTTTGATGTCGAATTATGTGGTATGGTTTGGAAATGTGTGAAACCAACACATGGTTAGCAATCTCTGGTGCGCTGTTTTAGGCTAGACCTACCGAAGTAGCCCAATTAAATGGAGAAGAACTTACAATAAACTAATAGGACAAAACAAGGAGTTGAATAGCAAAAAACAGCATGCAGTAAATTAGTTTACTACACTGACCAAATACTTAATGGTTAAACTGTAAACAAATGTAGAGCTGAAACACATTTATGTAAGACTTATGAGGAGCGAGCCATCACTCAATGTTTTACAATGAGTTTAGAAATTTATTTTAAATTCCCATGAGTGGGAGTAACGTACATGAAGTTTAACCTAAAATAATGTGATTAATATGTCATCCAAGATTTACGTGCTTCAGCTATATCACACATACATGTAGTTGATGTAAAAATGGAGGGTGCAGCGAATTACAGAGGGAAGGCAAGGTGGAGCATCTTTTGCTGCATTCTCTAAAACACAAACAAGGCATGGCATTATAACTTAATTCTTTTAGAATCAGATAATGACCGATGACAGAGATTAGACCTTTTTAATTGCAGCAGAGCTAGAAATAAATTGTGTTGATCTAGTGACAGCAGTTTTCAGCGTTTTCATGTACCTCCCCTCCCCAAATTAAGCGCTGAGGCAATAGACAATAGAGCACGATTAAGGAAGCAAGTGGTACTATATATGGCATTGGATGGCAGGATTTGACCAGGGGTGCTGCGAGTTTTGGTGTGTGTGAGGTGGACACCTGGGAGAGGAGGAGCATCTGTAAATACGGGAGGGGCTGCACCTGTATGCGCTGAGAAAGTGAGGGAGGAGTGATGCCCGGTCAGGGAGGATCATGCAATGCCGGAATATGATGACATTCTGAAAAGCTGTGGTTTTGTGGGAAATGTGAAGAATGCACGCTTGGTGGGGCAGTGGTTAGTCTGCCTGTGGGGGAGGCAGGTGAGATTGAAATAAGTGAGGATCATTTAGGGGGAGTTATTTGTAGTCAGGTATCTGGTCTGAGCAGCTGTAGGGACACACAGCAACCAGTTTGATGTGGCTGTGTGGCATCCCCCCTAATTTAAAAAGAAATACATTTCTGCTCCAATAAGTATTTGAAAAGCTCACTCAAATTAGATTTGTTTGGCAGAGTCTTCCATTAAAATAAGTTAATATGCATTAGGAGTAGTCTGTTGCGCCACTTGTCACTCCCCTCCATCCAAACAAGATCATGCGGACTTCCTCCAGACATTTCAGGTCTAATTTGAACTAAGCACAAGCCAGAAGCTGCATTATTCACATCTTCAGGCCCGACAAGATGGCAGCAAATTACATACAAACATACATTGTAAGCATATAAAGATGGAAAGAGGAGCTATTGACTTCAGCCGAGCACTGCTTTGGCATAGCTCTCTCTGCACATGACATCAGGGCACGAGTCGGGGGTACACGCGGGTGGACGGTGTCCACCCACTTTTTTCACAGGGTGGACGCCGTCCACCCTGCCAAGAAGTTGGGCCCTACTGAAAAAGATGCTGAATTCGTCCCGGTGTAATTTCCAAACACCCGGACACTTTCAGCAGCGCCTGCACGTTGTTATCTGCTTTCGATCAGCAACGACGTGCAAGCGGGACGGGATGGGGCTCTCTTATTTCTGGCTCCTGCTGGGCCCATAACAAAGGCCGAATCTGAGGGGTCATCAGGCCTCCTTTAGTTAGAGTCTCCAGGCTGGCAGCAGTCAGGAGCCTCACACCTAGAAGCAAATGCAGCAGAGGGGAAACAAAGGCTCACACCTTGTTAGCACTTCACACTTACTTAAGAGAGGCAGCTTTTCACTATGTTCAGTCCCTGTTTAGGAGATATGCATGCACTGTAAGAATATCAGATGTGTTGGTTTTTCCAAGTATTTGCACAAAATAAATAGCATTTTTATAGCTCTTACTACGCCTGAGGAGGCGTTGTAATAATTTAAATATCACTATTTTTTCTTTTAAAGCACTATGGCTAGAGGAAGCTTTACGGTGACAAAAGGCAACATTGTTTTATGTGTAGCGTCAAAAGTGTGAATCTTCTGTCTAAATCAGGAGGGTTTGCAAGTATACTCGAAATGTGCTCAAATGTACTCATAATACACCTGCTAAACATATATGTGAGGGCTTAAGATCTGATGTCACTTCTTGTGATGCCACTTCCTGTGATGTCACGCGCCGCGATGTCACGCGCTGTGATGTCACATGCTGTGATGCCACTTGCATACTCATTAACTAGGTTAGTCCCCCCACTTCTTTTTTTAGGACTTGTGCCCTGCATAACATGTATTAATTAGGCTGCAGTGACCAGATTTTGACGTAATTCTCACAGAGCTACCGGCTCAATATTTTAATATAAGCCACACTCGACTGACCACAAAAATGAAGAGAGCGAACCGGGAGGCAGCCCACCGTGAAGGAAGGCCAGTCCCTATGGAGATGGATTAAGCAGGGGAGTATACAGTATTCTTTGTTTGCAGAAGGCTCAGCTGCATTCCGAGCTCTTCCTGGTCACTAAATATAGCAATTGAGGTTCGAGTGGCACTAGTGGCGGTGCGTCCATTGGGGGCGTTGGGGCGTTGCCCCACTAATGCCACATTGCCACATTCTTACTCGTCGACGTTAACTTCAAAATCACCGTCCTGACTGACTGACTCGAAATCGGGCCGCCGCGGAGTCAGTCAGGACGCTGAAGGGGGTGGGGCTGCAGCACTGCAGGGTTGGGTTTGTTCATATTTGATTGACAGCAGCAGGGCAGGCCCAGTGCGCATGTTCGGGTTTGGGCTGGTCATTTTCTGACCCAGCCCGAACATGCTCACTAGTACTAGCCTGCAGTGCCTTAGGAGAGCGAGCGAGGGCTGCTACTGGCCAGTGGCCGCAGCCCCCGGTCTCCTATGGGCGGGGACAGTCTCTGCTCAAGCCAATCCTGACGCTGCTGGAGCAGCGTCTGGATTGGCTGAGAGGGGTTGCCACCACCAGCCACTCACCCACGAAGGCGCCAACGCGGACTCCGGCCCAGGAGTACACAGCAGAGGCGGCGCGGTCGCGGACCCGGTCAGGTAGGTTTTTTAACTTTATTTTTAAACCCCCTCCCCTGCCCCCCACCCCCGCACGACGCCCCCCGCGACCCTCCCCCCCCCCGCGACCATTGCGAGCAGCGAGCCTGTGCTGGCTTTTCCAATCGCTAAGTGATCTGGCTGGGTACACATGTTCATGCCAGCCGCCGCACTTCGTTTACAGGACATTTTATCATTACCTGTGTGGCGTGAAAGAAACCTGCCCATGTTATCAGCCTTCCATTGAGTCGGTTTGTCACCAAAGAAGACACTCACAATTGCTATGAAATTAAACATCACGTTATTACCGCTGTTAAAAACAAGCTTGCCTTTGCAAAGGTTTTATTGTCAGGCCCGGCTGTCGGAATCCAATCGTATTTTTGTCACACTTTAATTACCTTCCTCTGGCATCCTGGATTGCTGGTTTTCAAAAGACAATTTTAGAGGCTTTTCGAGAACACGTGTAGATAGGATTTGTAAGGACAAAGGAGGAAGCGCCATAGCCGGCAGTGGTGCTAAAAATACTCTTTATCTAGCTTGCTGCTGTGCTTTGAGTTTTGGCCCCTTTGCACTTTTATCAATTTCACACATTGTACCTAAATGAATGGATTGAAGTCGAATAAAATGTCTTTTACTTTTCTCTATCACATGCCTGGGCTATTCCATATTCCTCTCCTCTGCAGCCTGTCTCAGGTTTCTGTGATGTCATCGTGCTTAGGACGAGTAAGAGTGATGCAGCTCATAGTAACTACTTTTACGACGAGCACTTGACTCTTGTAGCTTCACGTCACTTAAGACAAGATGTCTTAGTTGCATAAGACCCTGTATCTCCTGCGTGTTTATGAGCAGCAGTAACCCCATGGGACAAGGTCGGCGCAGTTTGCATGTTGGCTCCCATGGAATCTGTTTGTAACTTTAAGGGTTATTTTATCTTAGAAACATCTCTAGCGCCTTTCTCCAACTGTGGGTGAAAGGTGGGGTCTCGGAGTGCTTTCTGAGGGGAGTGTAGGCGGTTTTTAAATGTGATTCCGTTGTCTTCATTACTAGGCCGCAGTCAGCTTGTATTGTCAGCCCTCGTAACTGCAGAATAATCCTGCAGGCTTCTGTTATGCGAACAAGATTAAATGTTTTTCCATTTTGGGAAATTCATTGAAAATGAAGCATAAACTGTGGTGTCTGTAGGACTATAAGATGTAATACTTGTGTCCCCACGAGGAAGCAAATTAAGGATGTCTCCTCTTTGTAACTTTCCAAGGTTGCCTGTCGATGCCCTGTGTATGTCACTCATTAGCCAAACCAACCATTGTATCGCTGTGTTACAGAATGAGGTGTCTCTAGTAGTATCATGTTTACCCGAATATTGATTGGTTTAGGTGTTTGCAACATTGCTAGTCCATCCCTGTTATGTCATAGCATGCCATCTGTGCACAGTGTTCTAAACAGAGCATGTGCCAAGGTCCCCGTCGCACAGACAGTCCACTCACAGGCATATTTCCCCTATCTGTTGTTGCGGTCTCCTGTCTGTTGGCATGCCCTGCCCGTGGTTGTGCTGCCGTGTCTGTTGCACTAGCCTGCATATTGTTGTAATGATCTGGTTGTTGCAGTGTGCTGTCTGTGTTTAGTCGGCCCTGACTCTGTTTGCACTCCCCTTTCTCTTGCGCTGACCTGTTTCTTGTGTTTCTGTGGCATCGACCTCTCGTTTATTTTGCCACACTGTATGTTGCACTGCCCTATATATTGTTGCGCCCCCTGGTTGTTGCCCTGAACTGTCAGTTGCTGCTCTGCCACGTGCGTTGTTGTGGTGTCATGTCTGTTGCGATATCTAGTCTGTTACACTGGCCTCTGTGTTTCTGCTGCACTGTGTTGTTGCGCACAGCCCTGCATGTCGCACTGTCTTTGCGTTACCCTGCCCTGTGAGGTATTGCGTTGCACTGGCTGTTGCACTGCCCGCTCTCTGGTTCTGCTTATCTGTCTCCTCATGTGCCCTGCATTACCCTGTTCGTTGCGCTGCCCTGCCTGCTGCACTTCCCTATCTGTTGTTGTACTACTCTGTCTGTTGTACTGCCATGTCTGTTGTTACGCTGTCCTGCCTCTTACACTGCTCTGCTTCTTGCATCTCTGCACCGGCTGTTAGACTGTCACCCATCTTGTTGGTCTGCCCTGTCTTTGCACTTCCCAGTCTCTTACTAATCTGTCCTGCGTGTTGGACTGCCCTTCCCCTATTGCACTTCCCTGTCTCTTGTTGTGCTGCACTTTCTCATGTTGTGCTGCCCAGTCTTGTTGTGCTGCATTGCTTCGTGTTGTGCTCTCCTTTCCTTTGTTGTGCTGCCCTTTCTCTTGTTGCGCTGCCATGTCTCTTGTGCTGTCTCTTGTTGGTTGCCTTGTGTCTTGTTGCACTTCCCTGTCTATTTTTTCGCTGCCATATCTCTCATTGCACTGCCTTGACTACTGTTGCTTTGCCCTGTCTCTTGTTGCACTACTGTCTGTTGTGCTGCCCTGACTCTCGATGCACTGTCCTTTCTCTTGTTGCGTTGTCATGTCTCTTGTTGCACTGACCCACTGCACAGTATTATCATCCCGGATTTCGGCTTTCTAGGATTTCCACTGCGTGCACTAGTGTGAGTACTACCGTTTTCTTACTGATTCGGGGTTATTGCAAGGTCTTTGTATGTGGGTTTCTTTTTCAAGAAGATCTGACGTCTGCTTGTTTGGGAACGGAGTATTGCAGTGCAGCTGTGTGTCCTGTATGTGCCCTGCGGATGGGGGGGAGGGGTTGTGACTGTAGGGGGATGGGAGAGATGGGTAGATTTACAGCTAGATGACGAAGGGGTAGAGAAGAGGGGGGGTGGCTTCTATAGTTGGATAAATAACTAGCTAGTTAATGCAGATAGACGAACGGACGGATAGCCTCAAGGAGGGAGGACCGACTGAAGGACGGAATAAAGGATATGAAGCGAGTGACAAAAGAGAGAGTGTGACTACGGAGGACTGAGAGAGAACAAATAGAGTGCTAGAGACAGTAGAGAGAAATCAAGAGACAGACACAGAGAGTGAAAGAGGGTGCAAAGAAGAGAAAGACAGACCTAAAGAAATATGGATGTAGATAGAGATAAAACAACAGAAAGAGATACAGGCCTCGAAAGAGAGAAAACAGATACTTGGATATAAAGTCAATGGAAAGCAAAGAGAAAAGAGACACAGAACGCACCTGTAAACCAAAATGTCATCACTAACCTGGATGTAATTGATAACATAAGAGTGAGAATAGATTGATAAATAAAGCAAGAGAGATGAAGCGAAATTGAAAGAAAGATGAAGAGCCAGAATGAGAGAGAGGAGAGAGTGAGAGTGTGTGTGTGGGAGAGAGAAGCGATGGATTGTTAGAGAGAACGAGAGAGAGGGGGTGAACAGAGAGAGATGGAGCTAAGCAGAGCCAGAATGAGAGAGTGTGGCAGAAAGAGAGAGGGGTATAACGAGTATGTTGAGCTAGAGAGAGAAAAAAGAGGGACATAGGAAGTAAGACAGATATAGGTATGAGCATACGTACACAGTTATCTCTACTATAATCAGACACTGGAACAGACCATTGAATGTTGGAATGTAAAATCTTGTCCCGCTTTGGGGTAACTTAAAATTTTGTCTGCTACAGGAATTTTTAAATATGAGAGAATGTTAATTTGCTTTGGCAAGTCATGCATTGTAGACTGCACTTAGCCCACATGAAATGACACGTGGGAGGCCTGCTTTGGTAGTGAATTGGATCTGGAATTTCTGAGTTTGAGTTGCATGGTCAATATTTATGTGTCACTTTCATAGTTATTTAGACTGTTTCTGTTTTATACTGTTTCTGCCAATATGTAACCTTGAGCCACAGTTTTGGTTGATTTTGATTGCAGTGGCTCAGTTTATTTGGTGATTCACAATTCCAATCATGGGTAAAACATGGCTTGTTGAACATAGATGAGATGTACTTGCAAATTGTTGGATTGCGTATTGCATTTCAGGTTTTCAATTTGACCAATCTTTTTGCTTCTTACCAACGAAATACGAGTGTCTTCCTGGTCGAGGACCACACTGCTTTTCTCTTATCTGTCTTGTATCAAGACCCTGCTGGACTATGGGGTGAAAGAAAGCTTGAATAAGCAGCTACCTATGTTATATGACATCTCTTTATTAATGTAATAACTGTACTTTCACAATTGCTTTATTAACCTTCCTGCTTTCTCAAATTTGCTTGAAAATGCACCATTTGTCCACACTTTTTTCAAAAAGTTCTCGGGGGGGAAACCCCCCCCGAAACCCCCTTAGGTTGTTCGGGCTCGCTCGCTACGCTCGCTCGCTGCGGTGCAGTATGACTATCATATTACGCCGCACCACTTTCAAATGTCACCAGCCGCCACTGAGTGGCAGTCTAGTGAGGGAGGGCAGGCATCTGCCAGGGGCGGGCGCTGGACAAGGCGAGAACTGTTTGACATACATTTCTGGCTGCACGGTCTTTCATTAATAAAAATATCAAGAAAAAATGTAATTTCAGGACCAGCTTACTAATGTTTTGTTCATTTTATAAATCATAATTGTTTACTACTGGGGAACAGCATTATTACTTCAGTCTTCTGCTGCTTGTAAAGGAACATTTAAACAAAAGAGTTCTCAAAAACAACAGATCAAGAATGCAAGCGTGAGGGCGTTGGACTTGGCCGGTGCTCCTCAGCCTTTAACGGAAATGAGGTATTGGCTGCATGAACGAGTTAGGAGGTAGCAAACAAGAGCGAAGCAGGAGTGAACCAATGGTAAGTAGCAGGCGGGAATAAAGTTGTGTTAATGATTACAGCTGGTCTTTCAGATAGTGCATGCGTACTTCCTAGGCTCGACCTAAAAACCATGCCTACTGTAACAAATTAAATGATGGCAATGACAGCCTCTTAGGTGGTGATGGTAGCACTGGTGCAGAGACGCAAGGCAGCGCTACACATGGGCTGGAAGCAGGGACCCAATAGTCTTCAACATGTGGCTTTGAGGCTGCGAGCCTTGTGTGATAGCGCTTGCCAAAAACTCACAGTAGTGCAGCACTGGTGCAGAGAGGCGGTGCAGCGCTACACAAGCACTGGGGGAAGGGGCGCAACAGTCTTCCTCACGAGGCTCTTGAGGCTGCATCCAAAACATGAAGCGTGGTGTCCGTAAAGTGGGTGCCGCGAGATGAGTCAAACGATAAAAAAAATACTGTGCACAAAGGCACAATTAAAAAACAAGCATCTGAAATGCAGCAGGTCTCGCATTTACGCGAGTTTTAGCTATTGACATTGTAAATGACAATGCCTTTTATTTATGTTTTGGTTTTTAAAACATAAATAAAAGGTATTTTCATTTACAATGACAATAGCTTAAACTCTCACAAATGTGAGACCTGTTGCATTCCAAATGCTTGTTTAAAAGTGTGTGTGAGTGTGTGGGGAGGGTTGCAAACAGAAGGTAGCAGAAGGAACACACGGGGAGCGTGTGGGGAAGAAAACTGAAGGTGCGGGTGTGGGAAAGCAAAACGATGGCGCGGTGGGGGAAAGGGCACGGAGGGCATAGGGAAGTAAAGGATAGACAGAACAAAGGGGCAGGCAGGGGGAGAAAAGCAAACAAGCGATAGCAACGTTAAGCTGGGGGTAGGAGCACACCCTTTACAGGTATTCTGAGCTGAGAAGCAAGGTGCAGCGAGCTGCCACTTTGGAACTGGAGAACTGCTCAGTAAAGCGCTCCAATACCTTCCAGTCGGGTTCACGCTTGCGATTGGGGGAGAGTGTGTCCAAAGAGACATTTGCAGCCAAAGAGTTTCTTTCTTTTTTGGATCCATTTCACATAGGAACAAATTGAGTAAAGAGGGTAAGAGCCCTTTGTTGAAGGCATGGTCTTTAGCAAGTGTGCGGAGGAGCAAACTTAAAGCATTTTCATATTTAACATAGATGTTCGTTCAGATAATAAACACACCAGATCTAGCGGAATTTACACCATGCACCTTTGACCGCCCTAAGGGCATCGCTGAGTTGCCCCCGTCTGTCTCCCATGGCCCCTGAAGAGCTCCCCATTTGCTATGAGTTAAACAAACTGGTGGTCACAACTCCGCATGAGAGACCCTCCTGCAGTAGGAGAAACTCATTAAAGAAAATAGTGCTTACAGACTAAATAAGTCGTACCATGTAACAACCGGAGTAAAGGGGCCAGTCCTCATGGGAGTTTACAAATGAAGGCAAGACGGTACTAAGGAGGGACTAACAGGTCTAATAACGAATCAGAAGCCAGCATTTACGAAGGACAATGACAAATATGGGTTAAAAGTGGGTGGGGCTTCAAGTACATACTCCAATACAGCATGGCTTGCAGAGCAGCCCTGCACTGGCCAGGCTCGACCTAAAAACTGGCATTCAATGACAAAATTTAGGGGCATATTATCAGGGCAGTATCGCCACTTTAGTGGCACTTTTTGCCGCTAAAGCAGCGATATTTTTATTGCCCTATTAGCAAGCTGTCGCTAACAGCTGTTAGCGACAGCTTTAAGGCGAAAGTGGGCGTTTTCTGGCCGACTTGCATGTCAGCGATAATTATCGCTAATGACATGCAAAGTTGGCGTTCCCAACTAAAAGCGACTGAAAACAGTCGCAAACACAACTTTCCCCTATTAGCAAGGCCCGCGAAGCGATAAAATAATTTGCGCTAACCGCGATTACCGCTGGAATCTAACACCTCTTTAAAACTTGACTTAACCATTCTAGTCAATGGGAGGTGTATTGTGAGGTTAAGTCCTCACCTGCCTATTAGCAAGCTTTTCATTAGCGCGTGGAATTTATCGCTGGATTTCGCGCGTTATTGCTGGGTTTCGCCACTATCGCTGGATTTTCTATCGCCTTGGAGATAAGCGTTGATAATAATGCGTTAGCTCTGCGATGTAATCCAGCGATACAAAAATAAGCGCTAAGTGCGCTTTGCGATAATTATCGCACATCCTTGATAATATGCCCCTTGGATTTATTTGTGAAAGTGATAGTTTTTTTCTGAAAGTAGCTTGCTTTTCAGAAACAAAAACTGACAACCTGAAGTTTGAGGACAGAACCATTGCATTTCCAAATACATTTTTAAAGTTGCTAGATGAGTGATAACCCCGGCCTCTGCGTGTGACCCTGGCCCGGGAGACTGGTGGGAAACTTGGGCTCTCCGATTCTGCCAGGTCTTCAAATCTTGAGTGACAGCTCTGCTATATGAACCAAGAAAATCCCTCCGATTATAGTGCGCTTCGCCTGAGATTGTGCAATGTATATATTTTTATTCTCCCACCCTGCCCCTCCCAAGCAGATTTTCAGTCATATATCGTATGTGATGGAAAATGAAATGGCAAGAAAAGGAGGTGTGAAGAAAGGTGCTATGAATCATGAGAGGCCAAGTAAAAATCTGGAACTTTAGCACCGTTTTCGTGAACGTTTCTTAGGCCAAGAAAACCCCGAGCAGCCCTGGGGAGGGTCAGGCATGGTCAGGCACACCATGAAAAGTATTGGAATATTTCATGAGTGGGCCTCCTGGACCTGTGCGAATATTGCTCTGTAAAATGCAATAGTCTCCCCTATTCCTTCAGCATGTTCTCTTAGCGGCAGCCAGTTTTACCTCCTTAAGCAGCATCACCTGGCTGCTGGCTCTGTTTGCTGCAGTTCACTGCAGATATGTGCTCTCCAGCACCTTCAAAACTCCCCCTGCTCTCACAGGGCAAAGACTGGAGCAAGAATCACCCCTGTGACATCGACAGGGTCAGAGGTGTAGGACATTTCTTCCATTACCCCTGACATTTACTCATGCGGTCCTTGTTCTGTGAGTTTTACTAAAGCCGAGTTCATCTTACAAAAGGCAAAGCGAGTGGCCTTGACAGTGCTTGTTTTACATGGCACTTTTGCCATTTTACCAGTGTTCTCGTTGTAGGGGAATCGGAAGTCTGAATCATCACGAATATCCACTAATTTGAGCAAGGTCACACAATTTCATAAGTGGGGAAGCTGGGATCAGAGCTGGTACCAGAGCTAGCCTCCTGTCTCGTACGTATTGGGCCTTCGGTAGCCATCAGCCCGGAGGTGCTGGAGGGACAGAGAGTAGTAAAAAACAACAGGAGTATAACTCATAGACCAGGTTGAGAACCGGGTAAGGAAGTAAAAACTAGCAACAATGTCTCAACTGGATTCAATGAGGGAGGCAAATTCATCAGCATGTACACGACATTGCAAAGGAAAGAAAGGGAGACTCCTGATTGTTTGTATAAAGGTGCTCATGGCATCATATATTTAGAATACACAGTTTATCCATAGCAGTTTCAACAGCACTGAGAGCATAAATTGTGGTGGCAATCAAGGTGGCAAGGTGCACATTGTGCTCGTGGCAAGAGAAAAGACGGCGCAAGTGACTAGTGCAAAACACAGCAGGCGGCGCAAAGTGACAAGGTGGCAAAGAAGCTATATACAGTGATCAAGGGTTCAACACAAGTAGTTATATACAATGACTGTACAAAGTTTATGATTTTGGAAGAACCAAAGCAAGAGATGCGCCATACGTTGCGCTGAGGGAGAGGTCGACGGCGTTTCGGTCCTATTCATTCAGGACCATCATCAGGACCGGATTGCCCAATTTTTAAGAAGTGCTGTAGAATTATGGTACAGGCAAGCGGGTAGAGGATAAATCAACTGGAGTCAGCGTATGGGGACACGGTGTGAGTCTAGCGTAGTGAAGGAACCATCTACGCGAGAAAGTGTAAATGCCTGCGTACCGGCCAGGGCTCAGCGAGGCTGAAAGGGACCTGGTGGTAGTGCAGCCGAAATCCTGCTCGAGTAAAAGATGGTGAGCTATCAGGGAGTCCTTGGTAGCTAGGTGTGCAGTGTCGGGGCCCCGATCGACTGCAAGGGTCAGTTCAGAGGAACCAATGACAGAGTTGTACAATTGTTAATTGGAATGGTCCGAGAGGAACGTCAAGGCAGGGTCAGGTCCCCGATCCGCTGCGGCGGTCCAAGCAGTGGTACCGTGTTGATGAATAGTGGGCCTGCTCGAATGAATCTGAGGTCTGGCAGGAAACGCCACGGACGTGTGCGGTGTGGGCCGTTTGTTAAAACAGAGAGGGCACGTGAGCTCACAGTGGGCACAGTAACCAGAAGTAACCGTCTTAAACTTGATTGCTGTTTGAGGGCCTGGAGGCAGCTGCTGACAGACAGAGGCTTCCTGTTACTGACCCTTAATCCCCCTGAGCCCCGGGGTTCTGACACCGCTGACACTCCTTTCATCAGAACACACAGGCCTACTGCTGCCAGGGGAGGGCAGGAAAAGCCCTCATTACTTACTATTTATCTCGGAATTAGCTCCGTTTTTGGAGATATTATGTAGCTCCTAATACCCCTGACAAGGCGCTGAATTATTGAAAAGTCGCTCAGAATCTTCTGCAGAGACACTTTCTACTGAGAGAGAAAGAAAGAACCTCCTTTTATCCTCTGCCTTTGTTATTGATGCACAGCTGCCATGTAATACAAATATTTGAATTCAGACACTGGAGGGGTTAGTGCAGAATGAGGTGTCGGCTTGTGGGCTCTTCTGCTAATACTTGGGGCTCCATTCACGCTATGTGCACCTCAGTGTAACTTCGGCTAGTAACCAGCATCAGGGATTGTACCCTTGTAAATGGATTTACTCCCGCATATAGGGGCAGATTTACAAGCCCCTTGCGATACATTTGCGCCGCCATTGCGTCACTTGTGTGACGCATCGGCGGCGTAAACCATGCGCCACGTTGCGACTTATTTACAACGTGACGCATCTAGGGAGATGCGTCACGTTGTAAAGCCCTGCGCCACATTAAACCTGCGTCAGGTTTAATGTATGCAGGGTGGGTGTTCCATCGGAAAAAGCCTCGTAAAAGTGATGCAGTGAAATCTACAAGATTTCACTGAGTCACTTTTCAGGGGCTGCTGCGACAAAACCTTACGCCTGCTTGAAGCAGGCGTGAGGAGTGGAGCAGCACGTTAGGTATGGGCGGTCCCTGAACATTGCTGGAGTTGCGTCGTGCTTGCGACACGACTCCAGCAATGCTCCGCCCTTACGCCATCAGATGCCATACGCATCTGTCTATCCCTGCGCCACTGTGCGCCGCATTGTAAATGCAATGCATCCGTGGTAGCGCAAGGGTAGAATTGCGTGTCGCATCGGTACTGGCGCATCCCTGCTAATATGCAGGGATGCGCCAGTCCTTGTAAATCTGCCCCATAGTTCTGCCAGAATGACGTAAACGTGAGTGAATATAGCTTCTTGCAACGGCAGTTGGATAAGGGGGCATTTAGGAGGGGGGAAGGGGGCGGACAAATGCGTAAATTCAAAAACCTTTTGCAAGGAGCATCTCACCCTGGAAAAACTGCAGATTTATTTCGGAGAAAGGCAGGAGTAAATTGATTTGGAGGAGTTGTTGTTGACGGGTGTATTCCACGAGGAAAACAAAATAAAAGTAAATTAGTGGAAACATACTGATGTGTTGGATTTACACATGCAGAAATGTTAACTTGGTCTGTGTCTATGTCGTAAACATGCATGCGCGCCGCGTAAGAAGCAGTGGCGCGTGCCCCTCCCCTTTTAACACACTTACCCCCTCATCCTGCTGGTTTTTGCTGGCGTTTTGTATGCGTTGGTCGGGTCGGTTAAAATTTTAATACTAAATCCAGTGATGAAACAAGTACATAAAGCGCAGCGCTTGTGAAACGGGCGCAGAGCTGAGACAGAAATAACAAAACAGGAGCATTGCAAAAGTGCTCGTGCTATATGGAAAACTAGTGGGTGGCACAGCAACCAAACGACGACTCGGGAGCGGGGATCTGTGTTCGAGTCTCTGACTGGGGTCAACATTCTGTGAATCTGGGCAAATCATGTACTCTCCCCCTGCCCAGCTAAAGTCTACTCATTTAAAATAAACAACCAAAAAAATACGGCACAATGAGACAAGCTAATTTAAATTAAACAAAAGATAACAAGCAGAATGCGCATTGCTGCTCATTCCCGTGGCATTACTCCAAGGGAGTTAACTCGTGAAAAAAGGTGGGACATGCACCCAACATTAACCATTTGCAGGTCATCCTTTTTGAATGACACAGACAGCAGCCACTCCAAAGCGTGGGAGGAGTCAGACCCCACAAAGTAAAGATAACAGATCGCCTAACAGCGCAAGCGCTGTTTAGGCTCGACCTAAAAAGGCCAGCAACAGTGGAGGAAGAGCGGATGCCTTGACTCCGGCCCGTACTGTATCAAGAGCTGTTCATAGTTCCCGAGCAGAATGTGAAACAAGAGTTCGCACACGTGAAGAGCAGCTGTTAAAAAGAAAAGAAATGTTCCTAACCAGAAAGTAAAAAAGCGGAAGCAGACAAGTCCTGTGGCAATACGCTGTGGGCTCAACGGTACACAGCAGGGCGAGCTGCTGTGGTTTTAAAGTTTTAAAAAAGCCCTATGCCGCAGTACACGCTGGCTGCGTTATAGTGCTTTTTTAACTTTAAGCCATGTTGTACAGCATCTAACGACACTGTGCAACATGTTTTTAAAATTAAAGTGTTCCTGTATAATGTAAGTGGTGCTCATGCAAAGCACTCCAATACATTTGGGTTGAGTTTGAGTTACATAAAAGCACCCCAAAAACAAATGATCTAAAACTTAAAGTCCCAGAGTGTAAACAAGCATTGGTAAATGCATTAGTTTTTGCCTATGGGATTAATAATAAGAGGTGTGGGGAGCAGTGTATGAGTGCAGGGAGAATGGTGTGAGTGCTCTTTGTGCAGGGTGAGTGCTGCATGAATGAAGGTTGGTAAGTGTCTGAGTGGAAGGTAAAAGTGCCCGAATGCACGATGATTGATGTTGGTTTTCATTTGCGCTCGGTTTGAAATGGCAGATAAATTCGCAGGGTAGCTGGAAAAGTCAAATTGTAAAATTCAAATACAAGATCCCCGAATTTGAGCAGTCTTGCATTTCAGGGGCCATTGAACGAACACTGGACTGTGCACTTCCTAAACAGCTGACTGTGCTACTCGGCCATCTATTCAAATGTATTTATATGACAACATGCACTTGCCAGTGCCATTTCTCGGCCACATTACACATTTGCATGGGAGCAGAGCAGCGACACAGAAAAGAGGCCTTTTCAGAACCAAAAAATTGAACTGGAAACAGTGAATTGTGACGGCAAAATGAGAAGGCAAAGAAAGGAGTGGCGCAAGTCACTTTCGCTCCGTCTGAAGCCTTTGCAAAAGAGTGGAGTGTTTCTTTAACAAAGGAGAGGTGCATCACTGTGCTGAGGGCATGGCTGAAGGTTTCGGAAATTAATTCATGAATTGTGTGTGATAGAGAAATTAGAGAATGAGGAAGGGGGAAACAATGTGGAGTATTATAGAAGCAAGTGAGTCTCGGGTGGCACAAATGTGGCAGAGTGTGACCCATAAATGGCTGTCTCTAAAATCTCAATATTAAGAGACCTTCAAACTGATATGAGTAAATAGAATTTTCTTAATTTTGTTCATAAAAAAATCACTCTCTTGAATGCCACATCTGAGAAAAATTGTTTTTAAAAAACTCACTTACAAAAACAGCACTCAATAGTTTAAGGCAGGACCAAAAAAACAGACTTAATGTTGTCACTAACAAAACATACTTTGACCCTAGGTTTTGTTGCCACATGGTGAAAAACCGTGCCATCTATGTTTGCAGCTTGTAAAGTGTTGAGAGTTTAGAGTAGCTCATTAGAATACCCTTGGAACAGCATGAACAACCTTCGAGGTCCATGTGTGCTATTTGATTTAGCCACATTAATTGTAACCCATCTGCTCTCAAACCCAAGATTTTTGAAGAAAGATGGTTTCCTACAGCTTGGAAATCGGCACAGGTCCCCGATGTAGTATGAGTGTGCGGGAGTGGTCAGAGGGTGACAAAATGACTGAGGCTTTGGGTAGGGCGGGGTTTATGGTTGAAAGTGAGATTTGGAGCACAATGTTCCAAGTCTTGTGTAATAATAGAAAAAAACAGAGCCAGCATACACACTTGAAATGCTGCAGCCAGATGAGAATGATTACGTAAAAGTGCTGGGAACTAATGAAATAGATTTGGGAGAAAAGAAAAACAGTGCAAGAGTGATAGAGGAAGGGGAATGATGGCTCCATGGCCAAGAAAATGGTTCCAGAAACATGGATGGAAACAGTACTTCGGCAACAGGAAACTGATAAGAGAAGCACAAAAGGAACAAGCATTGGTAAGTGCAGGAAACAGTATGCTGCAGCCAATAGAAATGGAGAAAAAGTAAGTGGCAAGCACAGGAACCAATGAAAAGCTGGAAGAGCAAGGAGGCAGGATGTAAGCCCCTTTTAAGATATATATTAAATACAATAGATTTCACAAACACAGCACAAGCGCTGAGTTGGCAAACCCTAAAAAGGATATGAGGGAGGAGGGTGGTGGACACGAGGGAGGAGGGTGGTGGCCATTAGGTAGTTTACCGGAGCGGGGGATTAGGTGGTCATTCCCTACATAGATGCATACATAAAGTGGGAAGTATTAAGCAGAGACAGTGACTGCAGACGCTGAGGGAAGGCACACAGGATTAGGGGTATAAGTAAGAGCACCAATGAGGGAGATAACCGGGGGCCAGGGGAGGCAGCCGCGACAGAGGAGAATACTGAATGTGGGAGTAAGGGGTGCATAAATCACAGGCTCGTTAAGTGTCCCTGTGAAATGTAAGTGGTGTTCATCAAGTAAAGCACTACAATACCTTCTTTGTGTTTGCACCAACAAAGGTGCAGAAAGGTGACAAAACATGCACTCGTTCGGAGTGGCTGTCCAGAATTGTAGAAAAAAAAAAACATGGCGAGTAAAAACATGTTACACAGCAGCAAGAGCTGCTGTTGCTTAAAGTTAACAAACCCCTGTGACAAGGTCAGTCAATGTTGCCCGCGTCATAGTGCTTTTTAAAAAAAACTTTAAGCCATGTTCTACAGCTAGCGCCACTGTGCAACATGCTTTATACATGTTTTGATAAATTAAAGTGTTCCTGTGCAATGTAAGTGGTGCTCATGTGAAGCACTCCAATACCTTCGGGTCGAGTTTGAGCTACATAAAAGCACCCCAAATACTAATTTAAAAAACGTAAAGTCCCAGAATGTGAATAACAAGCTTTGACGATAACAACTGAATGTCTAGAAGATAATGTTTGCTTCAATTTGTGCGAAATAAAGTACGGCCTAGAATACGAGTGGTAAAAACACAGCTCCCAGTGACATCAGACAAGCGGAGAGGATGTGAGGTTTTTTTCGTGTGTAGCTTTGTATGACATGCAGCGTGTCCTTCTCTGAGATGTGGGCACGCACAGAGATAAACGAGATGCTGGAATGCCTGAGCCTGAGGAGGATTATTTATAATGAGATATTTTATTTATTTCAAATAGCTGTACTATGCTGTGGCTTCGAGGCCTTAAAAAACACGTTTGAGGCAAAACCAAGATAAACAGACAAAGCACACAAGAGAAACCGTTTTCAGCAACTGAACGGAAATCCATATATTTTAGGTGAAAAAGTGGGATTCGGTAGACGAAAAGAAGTAGGGTGTGTAGTGAGTTAGCGGTGCAGCTCACACACCCGGCGGGTGCCGGATATGTCGCACCTATGCGCTCGGGCCAGGCGTGGCCCGAGGCAAGTAAATAAAAGGGGGAGTGGTCGCACGAGGCCCTCCATTGACCATACCAGTGCTTCCAGAGTCGGTGTCATAATTATTGATAGTGTACCAGTAATTAGGCCCGGGCGCATGCACATGGCCCTCATAACACTGTGGATGTGCGCAGAGCCGAGCCCATGCTCCGGCATGACCGAGAGGCGCCAGCCATGTGCCTCAGGCAGTGCGCCCCCACCAGAGCACTAAGAAAAAGCGGACCGCCGTCCACAAGGCTTTCCCCACATTGTCGCTGCTACTTCTCCCGCGGAGGATGTGCCGGCACGAGCAGAGAAGAAGACCCTGGGTCACTTGACAGCCCAGTAAGAGTGTTACTTTTCCCCTGCTACCGCGCAGCAGTCTACCGCAGCCCGTGCACGCTGCACGTTACCCCACCCCAGGCAACAGTGCACAGCCTAGGCCCACGCTCATGGCAGTGGAGCCTGCAACAGAGACGGCCAGCCAGGAAGAGTGCCTGGGGAGAGGACAGATCCCATCTGATCTGCAGCCAAGGAGCTTAGGGCCAGATGTATCAACATTGTATTTTGCGAGTCCTTAATAGCGAATTTTACCGATTTGCTATTAGGGACTCGCAAAATGCAATGTATGTAGGTTTCGCAAATAAAATTGTGATTCCTACATATTCCTTAATAGCGAATCGCAAATTGCGATTCGCTATTAAGGAATGCCTTCCCATTCATTCCTATGGGCCTAGAGGCCCATAGGAATGAATGGGAAGACATTCACAATTTGTGATTACCAAATTGGTAATTGCAAATTGTAAGGTAAGGTAAGTGTGCACATGTGGCGCACACACATGCCCTAAGGGCATGTGTGTGCGCCTTAGCACATAGAAAAATGCAAAAAGTGCATTTTTCTAGGAATTTGTAAATTACCACCAACTTGAAGTTGGTGGTAATTTGCGATTCCTTAAAGTAAGATCGCAATTTTTTCTTGCTTTCCTGCAATGAATTTAAGGAATCGCAAATTGCGATTCCTTTAAATACGATTCGCAAAATAGGTAATCGCAAAAATTACGATTCCCTATTTTGTGAATGCCTTTTGGGATGATACATCCCAAAAGGCTTTTTACCGTTAGCAAACGGGCCGATTCTGCAAATCGGCCCGTTTTCGAACGGTAAAGCGCTTGATACATCTGACTCATTGAGACAGAGTGTGCCCCTGCAACAGGGGCTAATTCCTGCACCTCCCAACATCCGTAGGACTTACCTGATCAGAGCAACAGGAAAAGAGCATTTCCTCTTCACATCCCGGTCCTATGCAGCAGCTGCAAGGCACTGCAAGTGAAAAAACAAAAGAAAAACCAAAGCTAAGACAGAGCATACCCCACCTGCCACGCACAGCGCCGCAAGAAAAAAAAATGGAAAAAACGAGAAGCACGACTCCAGCACCTGCCGCAGCACAAGTGGAGTGCCCAGAGTGACAAGATGGGAGATAACCCTCACACAGACCACCCACCCACCCGCATAGTCACACAACATGCCCCTACAGGAGTGCTTCCTCCATTCAGTGAGGCGGCTGACCCCACTACCGCGTCCCCATGCTGGAAGACGTGGCTGAGGTGACTAGAAAACTACTTCGTAGCAACAAGGGTGACTGACGGAGCAGTGAAATGCTCACTACTACTCAACTATGCGAGTGAAGAAGTATATCTTTTATTCAAGCACCTTCTGAATAAAGGAGTGCCTACCGACTGCGATGCTGCAGTGACGGCGCTTAACGCACACTTCGATCCGCTGTTGAACCCGGATTTCGAGAGGTTCAAAGGGAGGGAGAATCAATTGATGTGTACTACGCAAGACTCAGAGAACTAGCAAGCACCTATACAACAGAGGATCGAGCCACCGAAGCGATCTGTGCTCATATCATCCAAGCTGTCTGCAGCAAGATACGATGTGGGCTGATCCTGAGGCAGCTGAACATACCTCTCAACGATATACTGGTCCTAGCCAGGACACATGACCTCTAGGCAGCCAGATGGACTTGGCCCTGATGCGAACAAGAGAAAAGAAAGTGGCCATTAAGATCGAGCGAGTCAACGCAGTGAAAACATGAGACAGAGGGAGCGAGCAATGAGGCCGGCTGCCCCAACCCCAGAAAGGCCAATGCGGATATTGTGGGTGCGAAGAACACCCCGTCCAGGTGTGCCCTGCCCAAGGTCGGACTTGCTCCCACTGTGGGATCCCTAACCACTTTGCGTCAGTGCGCTGGAAAAGAAACCAACGTAAAGACAGTAGAGGTGGAAAACCAATGCGAAGAATAGTGTGCCAACTGTTGAGCACCTCCTTGGCAGGGTCCAGCAGTGCCAGAGGGAATGTGAAAATTCCTCCACAGAAGATGATGAAGTCGAAACATATCTGGTCTCTTTCACACAAGAGCTGAAGAAACGGAGACCACAGCCCACTTGCATCGTGAGGATAGCTGGGTCGGAGGTGAAGGTGGTCATCGACACCAGAACCTCCGTGAAAGTCATGGGTATCCAGCAGTATAACAGGCTAAGACCCAGGCCCAAACTCACACCATCTAAAACAAAGATCTTCACGTACGGAGGTGATTCACCCCTGCAGCTACGAGGGAAGATGACGGTGCCGATCAGGTCAGAAGACAACAAAATCGTGACAACTGTCCACATCCTTGACCAAGAGGCCGACACACTATTCAGCAGCCATGCCACTGAGGACCTAGGCCTAGTGACATTTGCGAGAAGCGTGCAGGCGAACCAGAACGAAGAGCTGCTGAGCCAATTCGCGGACCTTTTTAAAGGACTAGGTCGCATCAAGAGGGCCCCTGTAAAGCTCCACATCGACCCAGCAGTGGCCCCGACAGCCTTACGACACCGGCAAATCCCTTTCCACCTCAGGCCGCTAGTAGAACAAGTGCTGCAGAAGCTGGAAGACCAGGGAGTCATTGAGAGAGTATCCGGGCCAACCCCACGGGTGTCCACCATGGTCATAGCAGAAATGCCACGACAGCCTGGGAAGATCAGATTATTTATCGATACGCACCTCCCCAATAAAGCAATCCGGGGGGAATGCCACATCACTCCAACGATGGACGGCTTGGTAGCTGATGTCAACGGGTCCCAGTGGTTCTCAAAACTGGATCTGAACGCGGGATACCACCAGCTGGTCCTGGCCAAGGAAAGCAGATATAACACGATGTTCAGCACCCATCTGGGATTGGGACACTACAAGTGCCTCAACTTCTGGATATCCTCTGTGGCGGAGGTATTCCAGGACACGGTGCGGGAGATCCTAACAGGCCTACCAGGCGTGCTGAACGTGAGTGATGACATCCTCATCCATTCCACCACCGCGGATGAACACTACCGGCACCTAAGGGCTACGCTAAAACGACTCCAGGAACATGGCGTCACCCTACACAGGGAAAAGTGCCTCTTCTTTCAGAAAGAGATAGAATTCTTCAGTTACCTCTTCAATCAGGAGGGAATCCAGGTAGACCCACGGAAGTCCCAGGCCATCAAGGATGCCCCACCCCCCTCGACAGTATCAGAGGTGCGAAGTTTCCTTGGGTTGGTCACATACTGTGGCTGATTCATCCCGGATTTGGCTACCATTGCGGAACCCCTCCGAAACCTCACTCGAGCGGATGCCACGTGGAGGTGGGGACAGCAAGAAGGGGCGGCATTCCAGAAAGTCAAGAATGCCCTTCTCAACCACACCACCTTGGTATATTTCGACCCTGCCAAACGTACAGAACTCCTTGTCGATGCCAGCCTGGTTTGCCTAGGGGCGGTGCTCACCCAGGAGCAAGAACCCGGAAGGTGGGCCGCGTTGGCCTACGCCAGAAAGTCTCTCTCGCACCGAAAAGCGCTACGCGCATATTGAGCGGGAGGCCCTGGCCATTCGATGGGTTGCCGGCACTTCCACCTGTACATCTGCGGCCAGCCATTCAATAGTAGTCACCGACCACCAGCCGCTAGTACCCCTCTTCAAGGGGTCAGCGCCTCATCCCCCTCTGAGGATCAAGAGGTGGGCCATCGGACTGCAGCAGTATGAAATGGAGGTTGTATACCGGCCAAGCGCGAAGAATCCTGCCGATTTCTCTCTCGACATCCCGCCCCAAAAGAACACCCAGCGGAGGCGCAGGAAGTTGAGGCACTCGAAGCCCACATAAACATGATCTCGACAATGACATGCCCTAAAGCGCTGACCCTGGCAGACATCGCAGCGGCAGCAGAAGGTGACCCAGTCATGGCTAAGGCACGCAGTGCCATCCAAGGAGGCAACTGGCATCGGTTCTTGCAGACGGCCAACGACTGGTCAGGACCGGAAAGGGAGTACCTCACTAAAATATGGAAGATCCGGAATGAGCTAAGTGTGACCCAGGAGGGAATTCTGTTTCGAGGGTCCTCCATTGTCATCCCGTCTGCCTTATACCACCATGTAACCCAACTGGCTCACGGAGGACACCAAGGCATCGAAAAAATGAAGGCCAGAATGTGAGAGAAAATCTGGTTTCCAGTGCTAGAGAGCCCACTGGAGGCGGCTGTGAGAAGATGCCTGGCCTGCCAGCTCACAAGTGCACCAGAACGACCAGCACCTATCCAGATGGAGGAGCATGGGAAGGCCCCGTGGGAGAAAGTGAGCATCGATTTCGGGAGTTTGCCCGACCTCCGGGTGACGCTAGTCATGGTAGACAGCTATTCCAAATACCCTGTAGTGGAGGTCGTCAGCTTCACTGCATTCTCCCGGGTTGCCACAGTGCTCGAGAAAACATTTGCAATGTTCAGATGTCCAGGAGAGCTTAAGAGTGACAATGGGCCCCCGTTCCAGGGAGGGGAGTTTTGTGACTTCATGCAACTCCATGGTGTACGCCATCGCCGAATCACCCCTCAATGGCCACAGGCCAATGGAGAAATTGAATGTTTCTTGAGGACCCTCAACAAGGTCCTGCGCATCTCTGTGGCCGAGAATGCAGACCCTGAACGCCACATACAGTTATTCCTCTGAGAGTACTGAAGCACGCCGCACAGTACCACGCACCAAGCCCCGTGAGCGTTGATGTTTAACGGCCAATGCCGAGACACCATTCCCGTCTGCCCCGGGTCGACCCCGCTGCACCACAATGAGAATAGGCCCTAGAGCGGAGGGAGAAGCAAAATATAGATGCCAGCCACAAGAGAAGAGCCCGACTCCGTGAACTTCGACCAGCAGATCAAGTACTAATGAAGGACCGGAGGCCAGGAGGAAAATTCCGGACTCCCTATGAGCCAGGCCACTGAACGGTAACCAACGTCAAGGGGTCTATGGTCACCGCGGAGAAGGAAGGCGAGAGAGTGACCAGGAACATCTCATAGTTCAAGGGAATAGACGGGACGCCCCCAACCACCTTGGGGGAGAGGTACACTGGAGCAGGAGGAGACGGAGAAGCAGGAACTGAGAGAGAACACACCGGCACCCCACAGAATAACCACCCAGGGGTGCCGAGGGAAGTCAACCAAGAGACTGGCACAACACCCTCAAGCCCAGGAGGTCAACCCAAAATACCCTTGAGACCCGAGACCCCACTCCCTGATCGGGGTCAACATCAAAGATATGGACTGAGGGGGAACCCAGCTCCGAATTCCAGGTAAAGGATTTTGCATGCCGGCTGGTGAGTCCAGAGCCAGACGGTGAAGAGAAGAAAAAGAGACTGAGTTGAGATAGAATGTAGTGAGTTAGCAGTGCAGCTCACACACCCGGCGTGTGCCTGATATGTCGCACCCATGCGCTCTGGCCAGGTGTGAGGTGAGTAAATAAAAGGGGGAGTGGTCGCACGAAGCCCTCCATTGCTCATACCAGTGCATCCAATGTCGGTGTCATAATTATTAATAGTGTACCAGTAATTAGGCCCGGGGCGCATGCACACGGCCCCCATCACAGGGTGCTTGGACAAAAAATGTAAATAAGACG
The DNA here is from genome assembly GCA_963921515.1 of Calotriton arnoldi. Lineage (NCBI taxonomy): Eukaryota > Metazoa > Chordata > Amphibia > Caudata > Salamandridae > Calotriton > Calotriton arnoldi. Next base: position 297,805 of record CAWUFW010007258.1, read on the forward strand.
AAAAGACATTTTAGCAGGCAGGCAGCATGGAGCCATGCAGGGCCCCCACAACAGGGCTCTGGTCTTTTGTCTGAGCCCGAAGCTCGCACACAGCAGCCTTATGTGCAGCCTTTTCCCCTGGTTGAAACCAAAAGCCTCCTGCCATGCCTCAATCCATGTTTTATCAATTCAGCTCCCAAGCAACGCACTGTGAAACGGATGAGTACGCCCCCCCCCCCTCTCCCGGAAAGAGGGGAGGTAATAGGGCAACGAAGAAGATGAGAGAGGATGTGGCATAACGGCTAGTGCGGCCGACTTTTACGCTGGGGAACCAGTTCAACTCTCGGCGGATGGCTCAACATCCTTTGATTCTGGGTTAATCACTTTATCTCTCCGTGCCTAAAAATGAATGTTTACGTGTGTAATGCAGCTGGCTCCTGTACAGCGATTCCATACCTTCAGAGTGTGGAGACTGATAACTTCAGAGTGTGGAGACGAAAGGAATATCACATGCAGCCACCAAACTTTCCCCTAGCCAAACCCAAGTGTGCTCCACCTCAGAGTGTTGTTTTGAAGGCTGTGAAACTGGGGTTATTTTTCTTTCTGGTCAGATTCGACTCTAATTTGGTCTGTCCGGCAGGGTGAGCGTCCACTTTTCCTGCTCCCTTAGAGATGTAAATCTCTTCTGTGCAGGTTGTTCTGAGCATCACTCTTGAGAGGCTCTTGCAGCAGCTTTGCACTTTCTATCAGACTTTTGCACATTAAGCCTTGAACAGCCACATCATTTTTTTCCAGAATTATCTCCCCAGTCAGAGGTCGTTATCCTGCTGTTCCATGAGTTATAATATGAAGCTATTGTAGGATACACGTTAACAGTCAAGAAATGCTCATGATATGATTTGTAAATCTTTAAATATTTATTTTACCTGTTGGCAGCGGAGTTTAAGTCTAAGTACCCCAGTGCACAGTTCATCAGACAGGCTGGGGTTTACACAAATCAACAAGGAAGCCATGGGGGAGGGTGAGGGAGGAGGTCACAGTGCCCGGGGCACCACCGCTGTTGAAACTATAGGAGATATTTATTTATTTGGACATTTGTAGAGCGCACGTCTACCCCTAACGGAGGTGTCCCGGCGCTGAGGTGGACGACTGATATGGATGCACAGTGAGTGGTAATAGGGGCAATTGAAGAGCCAGGTTTTTAGAGCTCGTCGGAAAGCTAGTTCTGATTCAGGCAGGTGGAGAGAGAGTGGCAAGGCATTCCATAGTTTTGCGGTCCTGACAGAGAAAGCTCTTCCTCCAGTCCTCGTCTTGCGAAAGCGAGGAATGGTGAGGAGCCGCAGATGGTTGGATCTAAGGACCCTGTCATGGTGGTAATGTTGAAGTCTGGCTTTCAGGTAAGCCGGGCCTTGGCCCCTGGTGGCTCTGTGCGCCAGGGTGAGTGCCTTAAATTCTATGCGCCTGATGACGGGCAGCCAATGGAGGTCTCTCAAGTGGGGGAGATAGAATGGGGATAAGGTACCTTGCATATCAGTCTGACTGCAGCGTTCTGGATCATTTGGAGTCTGTGGGTCAGATAGGCGGGGAGTCCCAAATAGAGGCTTTTGGCGTAGTCCAGGTGAGAAGTGATAAGGGCGTGGATTACCATCATAGATAGGGCACAGCAGCGTTGATGGGGTTTGGATGCTAGAGGGGCCGCAGCACCTAATGTTAGAAATTCTATGAGTCGTACTGAAAAAGCAACCTGGAATGAGGTTCACTGAATGAATCACTTTTATAGCCAATGTCAACTGGCTGCTGATAGGAAAAGAATGCAATCTTAGAATACAATGGGCCACAGCTGTCCCTCATACCTAACCCGGGATAAACCGAGCTGGGGGAAAATGGGAAGGGATACAGAAATGCTTACTCAAAAAATTCCAAAGGGAACATTACATTATTCTTGTATTTCCTCCCTGTTTTACAGTTTTAAAAATATAAATCCTTAGACTATTTTCACTTACTAAGGTTTCTTCAGAGCAGATCGAGTGCTGACTGTTGCTTATTGCTGATTTGGATAATGTTCCTTATTCAAATCATGAATACCAAAGCACTTGTTTGATAAATAACCTATTCTGTAAAGAAAACAACTGCATTTAAATGTATTCCCACTCACTCTGCCTGTCCTCAAATGACCTTGAGCTATCTTCTCCAACATGCATACTTGTACATATGCATCTGTGTAAGGGGGGAAAAGAGAAATGACAACGTCAGGCTCATGAAATGAATATTGAATATGTTTATTGTTACGCTGGAATTCAAGTTCCACTATTCTTGGCTGATAGTCAATGTGCCAGTTACTTACTAAGATTGTGACCATGATTTCCATGCAACACTTTCCAAATAACATGGAAGTACATGTATGTTTTGTATAATAGTACGATGTGTTTAATTGAACTTGACATAAAGATAACATGAGCACTTTAAACATTCTGCCTTCAATTTTCATGAACCCCAATCATCAAACTCCATATGATTTGCTTGGCATGGCTTCATGCTTGCAGCTCCAAAAAGCACCATCCGAGGCGTGGGTCAGTTAAACCAATATTGTCAATTTATAATGAATGCATTTATCTGCAAATGTTAAGCAATCAACAAACACATATATAGGGATGAAAATGATTACCTTTTCAAAACTATTGCAATCCTGAGCATCACGTCTGATCAAAATACTCACAAATACCCACCCGTTCTATGTGGTTAATTTTCAAGTATCTCCAATCTCTCCATAAAACAATATGTTAATTCTTGCATTTATTAGGCCAACTATCAATCCCTACATTATGCCATTTCTCGCAAACAATTTAACAAATGAAGTTATGCAGCTCACAAGCAGGGAAATTAAGCACCACAAAAACGTTGTACTTGTCTTCGCTTCTTTCTCTTTTTCATGTTCCCTGTTTCTCTTCATACTACTGTCTCCTCTCACCGACATGTGGCTATCTTATGCAAGAGGAACACCGGCTTATGTTTCGTTACTTACAGGTAATCTTCATTACCCCGATTAAGGTCCTCCTCGTCCCAGTTCTTACATCAGTTTGGCAATCCTGCCTCTCGACAGGCTAGTCTCAACTCTAAAATTTCTTTTATGTTTATTATATAAACCCCTCCCACCCACCGCCATGCCTTTTATCAACAATACCAGACACAACCACAGTGGGAGGGAGGGAACAGGACTGGGACAAGGAGAACCTTAATCGGGGTAATGAAGATTACCGGTAAGTAACAAAACATTACCCCCTCATATGTCCTCCTTGTCCCAGTCCTTACATAAGTGAGGACCTCACAAGCAAAAAATACCAAGAAAACGCACAACACCAGGGATTCATACAGAAATACAAAGGTTTAATCAAAAACATTATTAAGACACAGTAGCGTTCCTAACGCCAACAGCAAAATTGTCCACAGAGGCATGCAAGACATCAAGGCAATAATGCCTGGCAAACGTATCATGGGACTGACAAGTAATCGCCCTACAAATCTCCTGGATAGAAACACCAGCCGCCTCAGCCTAGAAAGCAGACACCGACCGCGTTGAACGCCCCTGAACCTGAGCCGGGGGAGGCAGACCCACAGACTTAAAGGACTGGCAAACCGCCAAACGCACCCACCAACTGATGGTGGAAGTAGACACCTTCTTCCCCTTAGCCACACCACCACAGGATACAAATAGGGCAGGAGAAAGACGAAAACGCTTAGTACGTTGGAGGTAAACCTGAAGGGCTCAGCGAACATCCAATGTAGGAGGAACAAGAGCTTCCCCATCCCCAGGAAAATCAGTAAGAACCACCTCCTCCTGCAAATGGAACTTAGAGGAAACTTTTGGGAGAAAAGCCGGGTCAAGCCACAACAGCACCATGTTGTGCAAATAAGGAAAGGAAACAAGCAAGGCTCCCAATTCACCCAACCGCCGAGCAGAGGTGATGGCCAACAGGAAGGCCAATTTATCAGATAATCACAGCAAATCCGCCTCCAACAAAAATTCAAAAGGGGAGAACTGGAGACCCCTCAGAACAGTCGGCAAATTCCAAGAGGGCACAATCACAGGAGTGACTGGATGACCAAGCCGAAGACTCCGCAGGAGCGGACCACCCAAAGGAGCAATACCCTCCAAGCGAGCCCCCCAACCCCTACGTGCCCAAACAGCAGCCCACTGAGCAGACGAAGTAGAAGGGGAAAGATATTTTTTTTAAAACATCCCTGAGAAACTCAAGAATAGAGGCCGGATCACAAACCACAGGATCCACGCCATGAGAGGTACAACAAGTGACAAAAGAACCCCAATGTTTACTGTAACTCTTAAGGGTAGAAGGCCTACGGGAACGCTGGATATCACAGGCCATCAAGGAAAAACAATCCAAAGACCAACGTCAAACTTTCGAAGGCCAGGCCGTCAGGTTTAACCAACGGAGACGGGGTAAGGACAGAAGTGGGAACTGAAGTGGTGCCGGGATCATGGGAACCCAGACAAACCCGCCCCCTGACACCCGCATCAACAGTGGGAACCAAAGGCAGCAACACCAAAAAGGTTCAGTCACGAGAACAGACACCTTCTCCACCCAAATTTTCTGCAGCACCCGCAGGAGGAGGGGAATCGGGGGGAAGGCATACAGAAGGTCTGGGGGCCAAGGAATCGAAAGGGCATCCACCACCCATGCCTGTGGACAATCCAGCTCGGAACAGAGCCAGGGGAGGAGGGAGTTTGGCGGGGAAGCAAAAAGGTCAATCCAAGGCGTCCCGAACCGAAGACAAAAGTCTGGGAATAGGGGAACAGACCGATTGAACAGAACCGAGGATGGAAGGTTGCGGATCAAGCTGTCCACATGAAAGTTCAGGGGACCCTGAATGTAAACAGCCCTCAAGGCCGACAGGTGAGACTCTGTCCAGGCACAAATCATGGAAGCCAGCAGATTCAGAGACTAGCACAGGGTCCCCCCTTGGCGGTTCAAGTAACAGCGAGCCACCTGATTGTCGGTGCGAACCAACAGATTCGCCCCCTGGAGGAGAACCTGAAAGAACAGTATCACCTGCCAAACGGCCGCCAACTCCAGCCAATTCGGGGAACGGGCGCTGTCCGCCCGAGACCACTGCAGTTTGCACAGCCCAGGTGAAGGAGGAGGAGTCCCGTGCAGCCAGCCAGCAGCAGTCAGTTGCCTGTACAAACGGAGCGGAGGCGGAGTGGAGCAGAACCGGCGATTGGGGCCGGTGTTTGGAAGAGCAGAGGGGGTTGAGCCGAGGGGTTGAGCAGGGTCAAGCCGCGCGGCAGCGGCAGTCCCTTTTGCTCCCCCGCTCTCGGCTCCCTACGCTCGCTCACCATTCGCTCACCATTCCCTCTCCTTGTGAGTGCGAGCAGGTCCGGCGGTGAGAGGCGGTGAGAGCGGAGCCGAGTGCAGGCAGTAGTGGCGAGGGGTGAGCGAGGGGGGGTGTGGACTGTGCTATCCTAGCGCATTTCGGGACTGCAAGAACATCAGGTGCCCGCAAGCAGTGTTGCGCTGGGAACCTTCCGTGCCGCCCTACGCTGCACCGCCCCGTGCTGCTCCCCGCCCCGCTTGCCACCCCTGCCCTGCTTTGCCTTACTCCTTTCCCGTGGGACATCAAGGTGTCGACCCCGGTTTGCAGTGTAGTCTGCAGCTTGAGCGGAGCAGAGCTGTGAGCTGTACCGGACCCGGACCGGTCCCGGATAAGAGCTAGCGGCCAGAGGAGCTGGGGCAGAGCGGAGATAAGTCGGGTTGAGCGGGAGTGACGAGTGTTGTGTCTTCTGTCCCCGCTCCCGCGTATTTTTGTAATTCGGGTGGAGCGGACCAGAACTCTAGTGTCCCCGCTCCCCGCGGCTTCCGCACCTCCCACGGCTTCCTGAATTGAGTGTCTGTACGCATCCCTGTTCCAGTGCTTGTATCAGTGCCATTGCACTTGCACCTGTGCTTGTACCTGTGCTAGCCCCCCACGACAGGAATTGCTCCAGGTCCTATGCCCTGGGTTTGTGGCATAGACGGTATATATTCCAGGACTTTTTAGTAAAGATTTGTGAAGGCTATTAAAGGACTGAACAGTTAAAGTCAACTGCGAGCCAGAGTGCACTGAATTCTTCAACTCCATTACTTCAAGCAGTCCCATTACTTAAAGCAGCCTAGTAAGCAGCAAGAGAATTTTATTTTGTAATGCCATCTAGGTGTTTGCGCTCAAACGTAAAAGCGAAAACAGTAGCAGGCTCAGAAAGTTGTTATCCGAGCCAGAGGAGTCCGCTTAAGCTCCAGAAAACCATTCGGCGCAGGAGAAATAGGGATCACCTTTCGCATTTGAAAACGTACCCATCGGTGATGTCAATGTTTACAAAAGGTGTAAGGAGCTCTAAGCGTGGGAAGGGGCTAAAGGAGGAAAAATAGGAGGCCCAGGAAGATGAGGTGATGGACACTCGTGTAACAGCAGAGAATGAGGAGGATAGTCAGTTCACTAATTTAGAAGTTAAGGTACCTCTTTACCCTGCTGTAATTATTCAACAGAACAATAATAGTGGAAATCCAGTACAGCCACCAGGTGAAACTGCTGTTTTACAATTAGGAGGGTTGGGTAGCAATCTGGAAATGGAAACGGATTTGTCGGTGGGCAAAGTAGAAGGCCCCCGGATAATAATGTGATAAGAAAAGGACTCTCCCCATTATCTCCATTGGAAGGACTGGTATCCCTCTTTGACAATTCTCAAGTCTATTCAAGAAGTATGAATAAATTTGAGTCTGGTTTCTTGCCGACCAAATTGAGTGAACTGCCATTAAAAGTGCCACAGCGGATAGAACGTAGCTTTAGCCCTGGGAGGGTGAAAATGGAGGATTATACTCTACCGGATATTGCTAAGCAAATGGAAAAGAATGAAGAACTAACAGCACAGCTGAAAAAGACAGGTGCCTTAGAGATGGATCCAGAACTGTCTCCGGTTTTAATAGCTGGTCAACCACATATGCCTGCCCTGTATAGTAGCACACCTACTAGTTCTTCCCATGCTGCTGATTTATTAGAACTTTCGGTTGGAAGGATATCAGGAGTATCAATGGATAAGGGGGTAGAGAACATTATGAATTCAATCGAGAACGCGCGGATGGGGGAACTTTGGAGATTTTTACGCATTAGAGAGAATCCTCTCCGCAATTTTATCTTTGTTAGAAAAAAGCACTATAAATACTGATCATATATTGGAAGTTCTCTCGCCCATACTGATAGGGGTCCAAGAACTTAATCAGATTAAGCAAGCCATAAAGAATTTGGAAAAGGTCCCTGAAGTACCCAGTCATTTTTGTCAAATTTGTAACAAGATGTCAAAAAGTGGTACTAAATTTGTGGACGGGGAAATGAAAGAAACAAATGTGGGATCTAAAAGTGTCTCGCTTAGAGGTAGTCCAATTACAAGTTTATCCCCAGTTAAACTCCATGAGAGTGTACAGCTTACCAGCAAAGGGGAAACATTAAATTCAAAAGTATCCCCAGTACCTCCCCCATCACGAGTTTACTCTATTTTTAAAAAAAGTATTTCAAATAACTCAAGCCTACAGTTAACTGAAGAATTAGCAAATACCTCAGATAGTGCACCCTTAGGGGAGGTCCCAGTATTGAGTGAAGGCAACCTCAGAACTGGTCGAAGAGGGAAGAAGATGAGGAATCGACGTTTCCCTAAACGAAAACAGAAAAAATTGCGGTTCCTTCCAGTATGTGAGGAAGCAAATAGTACAACATCTTCGCCTAGTAGAAAGGATACTGGGACCTTGGGACAATTCACATTGAATACGGGTCGAAAAACTGGGCAAGAAAATGATAAACAGTCGATCTGTTCGAACCTGGTGTTGATTGCCCCACCGTGTCAAGAGGGCCAGGAAGAAAGTGCGATAAACTATGAGATAAGCCGAGACCCCATATTAGGAAGTGCAATGGAAAATTTAGGTGAACCGGTAATAGATCAATATGTAGCCTAAGGAGGTGCCGCACTCGATCCCTGTGGGCAGGATACTTTCCCAGCGAGGTTTGATCCCAGCCAGGGGACAGTTGGGGTGGGGAACCTGTTTTCAGTTCTGAACAGTAAAGGGGGCAAGTTAGAGAGAGACTCAGTTTTAGGGCAGCCTGGTATTAGACCAATAAAGAATATTGGACCAGGAGTCGGGCAAGTGAGCAGAACCTTAATTTTTGTCTCTTTGTTTGAAACTGAACCAATGTTATTGAATAGAAGTGCTCTCCTACAGATATTAACAGAAATAAAGGATTTGGGATTAATAACTAGTAAAGATATTGAGTTGGTCTACTTAGACTGGAGGAGCGCTCCCCAAGCACTAGAGCTACATTTTCATCAGGGGTAGTGTCAGCACTGGTTATAGCTAATGCGGACTGCTTTAGGAAAAGAAGTATAGATGTGATCCCTAGTGTACCTCCTTGCCGAGTTCCATCAGAAAGCTTAGGAACGATTCATCAGATGAAAGGGAATGGATTCCCTAATAATAGGGACGTAAATATCCCCATAAACCTTAAAGATATAGAAATAACAGTAGGAAGAAACCTAGGAGATAGAGAAATTAACATTTTAGCACCTGCAGTCCGATGGCCCCCTAGTGCTAATGGGGAGGATGAGGTAGCAAAGTGGAGTTGGGTTGCAGGTACACTGAATGGGTCAAAAACAACTACCACAAAGCCCATAGTGCGGGGGTAGCCAATTGGGAAACATCATATCCTGGAATGTGGCGGGGTAGGAAAATCGAGTTATAAGCTTAAATCATTATTAGAATTAGACCCCAAAATAATTTGCCTCCAGGAAACGTGGATGGGGGAAGAGTTTCAGTTTGAGAATTTTTATGTGTACTGTAGTACAGCAAAAAAATCTGTAAAAGGGCATGCAAGTGGAGGTTTATCTATTTTACTTAGCTGTGACATAGTATGGGATCCTGTGATCTATATGCATCGATCAAAATGCTGTATTGGAGCAAAGTTGAGGATAGGTGAAGATAACTTGGGGCAAGCGATTTTTCTTTTACTGGTAAATGTGTATATTCCCCCTGGGAGAGCGTCAAACGTACTGGTCGACTCTATCTGTACTTTTGTGCAAAGGTTAAGTAACAACGAAGAATGCTCACGTATAATGATGTTAGGTGACTTTAACGCCAAATTATCCAATAGTGCAGTCATGTCTTTTTCTAATCCGGAACTGGAGGAGGTATGGGCTAACCCAGATTCTGTACTGCCGGTCCATTTAAAGTCGGATAAACGAGGCCTGTTACTTTTGCAAAATTTTAGAAGCTTAGACCTTGTAACGTTAAACGGTAGATTCCCGGAGGACTCCCCCGCAGCTTACACCTTTCGTGGGACACATGGTCACTCTTTAATTGATTATATGGCAGTTTCTCTTCAATTATTTAATGTATGTACACAATTCAAGGTATCTACCACAAATATGAGTGACCATAATATTTTAGTTGTAAAAATGGACATAGAAATCGAGAAGCCTGAACTTTGGAATCAGAGGGATGAAAATGTCTCTTATAATCGTAATAATGGGCGTACTTGCTGGTCAAATAATTTGCTTCCAAATTTTAAGAGGGTCCTTGAGAATACCGCCTTTATTCTCAGTCAAGAAACACCAGTTCAGAGGTTGGAGAGAGACTTGGCTGCAATTAGAACTTTCGGAAGAAAGACGTAAGTTTTTAGTTCTACTCCATTAGTAATAATACCGTGGGAAATTAAAAACCTGAATCGGGAAATTAATGGTTTAATTAGAGACCAATTTAGGGTGCCCACGACACAAAGGCAGAGAGAAATAAGTAGGCTAAAACAGGTACGGAAAAGGAAAATATCATCGGGTCAAAGGAGGGCTGAAGACGAAAAATGGGTTAGACTTCGAGAGGTGGCTCTTTCCGGGGATACTAGGAAGTATTGGGCACTGATTGCAAAATTCTGTGATGGGAGAGAGAAGTCAAAACCCATTTTAATCCCAGAAGCAGAATGGTCCATATATATTTCCCAGCTCTATGCTTTAAATCTCATAGTTGGACAGATCCAAGAGGTTAGTACCACTCCAACTACGGGGGGCGATTATGGTGCACCATCATGCATGGAGATTGAGGGTTACATTAAAGGGGCAAGATATTCCAGCGCAATGGGCCCAGATGATATACCAGTAGCCATAATAAAACAGGATTGTGAAGAATGGGCAAAATGTTTGCATCCGTTGTTTGTCCATTGTTATACCTATGGGGATATTCCACAATCCTGGAAGGGAAGTATACTTGTTCCGTTATATAGAAAGGGTCCAAAAAATTCCCCGGCCAGTTTTAGACAGATTTCGCTTCTGGATGCAACCGGGAAACTGTTTGCAAAGAGTATTCTCACTCATCTTCAAGAGTGGGCATTTGGAAATAACTATATTCCTTTGGAACAAACAGGATTCCGTAAGAATAGTGGCACACTGGATAATATCTCTATTTTGCAAACTTTAACTGAAAAATATCCAGTAAGTCGGGGTGTGCCATTATACTCGGCTTTTATAGATTTCTCCACAGCATTCGATAGGGTAGATCGGGGGAAGCTGTGGAGGAAATTGGTTACTATGGGGATACCAGGGAATCTTTTAAGATTAATAATTGCTCTCCACTCTTCTACCTGGACTCAGGTATTATTGGGGGGAACACAAGGTCTCTCGAAGAAAATAGTAACCAACAATGGGTTGAAGCAGGGGTGCCTTTTGGCCCCTTGACTCTTCTCTATCTACATTAATGATCTGCCAAGAAGAGTGGGCCTTAGTAAAGGGGATCCCCTAAATTAGGAAACTTAGAGTTGAGCTGTCTGCTATATGCAGATGATGCAATAATAATGGATTTAACTCCAATTGGACTGCAAAGACGACTTGCTGAGTTAATTAGGTACACAGAAGAGTATTATCTAAAAATAAATATTTTAAAAAGCAAAGTTATGATTTTTAGTTATGAAGGTTGTAAGGTCAGAAAAAATTTGAACTGGTTCCTGGGAAAAGAAAAATTGGAAGTAGTAAAATTTTATCCATACTTAGGAAAAATATTTACAAATAGGTGCTCAGCTACTAGACATATGGACCATTGCAAAGGTAAAGCGATTTCACAAGCCTTTGCAATTAATCGTCTGTACACACACTGTGGGAAAAGACATTTTTCACATATTATTTCGGTCTATAAAATAAAGATCCCACCAACCCTGAGCTACGCCAGTGAAACAATTGATGCACAAGAGTGGGCCAAATTCGAGACAGTGGAAGGAAAAATCTGGCGCCAAATATGTAATTTGAATCGCGCAGCACCGATTGCAGCGTTTAGGCTCGAATTTGGTCTTCTTTCTACATATGTGCTATCAATGGCCGCGTGCTTAAGATGGTGTAATGCACTGATAAATAGCTCTGAGAATTTGCTAAGGGTGGCGCTGTACAGAGAAATATTTGTAAATATGAAGGAAAAAAGTGCTATTTTTAGGAATAATTTAAAAGCATTATTAATGTTTGGTTTAGATATGGATGGGGTGGTGGTTCTGTGTAAAAGGGCCTTGAAAAGTATAATTAAGAGAACAATCTACGGGGTTTCTCGTGAAAGAGATATTAAAATGTGTTCAGAGAACAGAAACATGGATTGTATTGTGGGGAGCAGTATTGTCAAAAATCCCCAACCTTATGTCTTATGGAATCTTAAACACGGAGTGCGCAGGGTGATTTTGCTACTGAGATTGAATTTAATCCTCCTAAGAATTGTAACAGGATCTTGGGAGGGTATTCCTAGACATGAAAGGTATTGTCATTTATGTAATTCCTGTATACAAGATTTGAATCATGTTTTATTTGTTTGTCCCGCATTACAATCAATACGTTGTAGACATTTAAGGAATTGTTTTTTAAAGTATAATATCACTACAGCAGAACAGGCCCGAAATTGTCTGCTGTCCCCCCCATCCGAACTGATGTGTTTTAAAAATGTTTGCTTTTTTAAACAATTTTTAAACATATATTAAGGTCGGAAAGATCTTTTTAATATATATGTTTAGAGCACTTGCACTTTATTTTGATCTCTCGGTCTTTATGACCGATTAGTTATGTTTACAACTGAGTATGTGCACTTTTACAAATGTTTTCTGCTGCTAGTTACTCGCTAGTAAAGATCTTCTTAATACGTATGTACAGAGCACTTGCACTTTTTCTCGTCCTTCCAGTCTTTATGACTGATTTATGTTTACAATTAAGCATGCACACTTTTTTAAACGTTCTTCGCTGCTAGTTACTCATTTTTATGATCCCGAGCACTTTATTAAATTTGCTCTGCAGCTAAATTATCATGTATTAGACGATTTTTGCCCAATTTATTAGGTTGGAATTAAGCGTGGGCACTATTATAAACTTTTTTCTCTTTTTCTCTTCTAGTTACTTATCCTTTAGGATCTGAAGCACTTTACTAAATCCCTGTTTTGCTGCTAAACAATTGTGTACTTTATAAAAATAAAAATAAAAAAGGTGAGTTTATGGTATTGAACTACTTTGCACTGTTATTATGCTGCTGGTTATACAGTACAGATTAGTGAATAGATAAATTATTTTTTTATTTCGTCCATGATCTAGTACTGTATAGTGAATTTTAAAGTTTTGAATTTTATAGTAAGTTTTATCATTGAATGTTTTAGGATAGTATTAGATTAGAAATGTGTATAAATCTGTAAGAATACATGTATGATAATTCGATTATTTAAGGTTCACCCCTTCTTGCATTGAAAACTTCAAGACCGACTGCTTCTGCTATGTTCATTCGTGCTTTTAGATGAAAATGATAACTTGAATTTACATTGGAAATTTTAGTAGAATGAAATGTGTTTTTAAGATGTATTTTTATGTGGAATTCTGCGGAATTCTAAATCATAATAAATAAATTGAATTGGCCCGAGACCACTGTCCCTTGGCCTTCAAAGACCCCCAACGTGGCCCCCCATCCCCAAAGACTGGGGTTGGTAGTCAACAACAGGGGAGGAGGAAGCTGAAAACGGGCCCCCTTATCCAGATTGGGAGTACAAAGCCACCAGCCCAAGTCCCGAACCAGAACAGGGGAGAGAGGAACCAGAGAGTCGCAACCTGCATGGGAGGGGTCCCACAGAGACAACAGATGATTCACCAAAGACTTGAGGTGCAGGCAAGCCCAGGGAACCACAGCTGTGGTCACAGCCATCAACCCCTGGACCCACAACCAATCCCGAGCCGAAGCAGATGGCCAACTCAGCAGGTCCCACAGAAGAAGCTGTAGGGAAGAGATGCAAGCAGGAGAGAGAAACACCGCCCCCAACAAGGTGTCTCAAAGTCTTCCGACAAACTGCAGTCTCTGAACAGGGACCAGATGGGACTTGGCCAGATTCAGCTTGAACCCCAGATCCTGGAACATGTCCATGGTCGCCTCCACTGCCAGAAGAGCCTTAGGAAGGGAGGAAGCAGAGATCAAACAATCATCAATATAGGGAAACACAGAGAAACCCTGAAGCTGCAAAACCCCCACTGCAGGTGCCAATACCTTGGTAAACGTCCACGGAGCAGTAAAGAGGCCAAAAGGCAACACCTGAAACTGGTAATGTACCCCATTCACCGCAAACCTCATGAACAACTGGCTTCCAGGATGAACAGGGAGGTGAAAATAGTCGTCTTCTAAGTCCAGAGAAGCCAGACAGTTGCCCTCTTGGATGAGGGGAATGATGGACGGCAAGGTGGTCATCCCAAAGTGATCCAGCCACACCAACTTGTTCAGAGCCTTGAGTTTCAGAATCGGGTGGCATAAACCATCGGGTTTTGGGACCAAGAAGAGCCTGGAATAGAAACCCAGGCCCCGTTCTGTCTCTGGAACCAGGAGAACAGCGCCCTTCACCAGCAACATGCCCACTGCTGACAACATAGCAGTTCTCTTCACAAGGTTTCTTGACAACGGGGTAACCCGATAACAGGTCTGAGGGGGAGGGCCCCGGAATGGAATCTGGTACCCCTAACCGATGACTGACAGGACCCACTGGTTGGAAATCAGAGTCGACCATTGATCCAGGAATAAACGGAGCCAAGCTCCCACCTTGGCATAGTCACTTCTGCCCAGCACCCTGAGGCTGCTACTGCTGTTGAGGCCGCGACTTGTTATGGAACGCAGCCCCCCGACCACATGCCCATCCACGGAAGGGCTGAGAAGAGGAGAGAACACCCTGAAAGCTCTGCTTATGGAAAAAAGACTTCTTCTGGATGCACTGAAAAGGCTTCAACAAATTCTTCTCCTCCGCAGACTGCTGCACCATTGTGTTCAATTTGTCCCCAAAAAGCCGGGGACCCTCAAAAGGCAGTTTATGAATCAAGGCCTTCTGAGCAGCCTCAAGATGCCAAGGCTTTCTCCACAGAGACCGCCTACCAGCCACTGCTGAGGAGAAAGCCCAAGCATGTCAAAAGTGACATCAGATAGAAACTGCGCCAAGCCCTCAATCTGTGCCAAAACAGGAGTGGGATTCCCCTGATCCTGAAAACAGTCAAACAACTTCTCGAAATCCTTGATAAGGACCTGGGAGGCATAGGCAAAGCAAGTGCTAGCCCGAATCCCAGAATGAGACGCAGCATAGGATTGTTTCAAGGCCGTCTCCACCTTCCATTAAACTGGATCAGCAAGGGAAGCCTCCTCAGAAGACAAAGAAGATGAAGAAGCCATTGAGGACAAAATAGAATTGACCTTAGAAACCTGAGAAAACTGGACATCAAACTCAGCCAAAAGATACCTCTTGCCCAAAAACAAGGAATCCCCTGCTTGTCAATCTCAAGCCATTCCATAGCCAGAATATCCTTAATGACATCATGTAAAGGCAAGTCATCCACCACCGAGGTACTATACATCCACCAAAGATTTAGGATCAAATCCCAGGACCTCATGAATATCGGCCAACATATCCAAAAAAACTTTACCCTGGATATATTTCCTCTCAGGGGTATTGTCCCAGTCCTCCTCTGATGCCTCCCTTTTAGATTTCTTGGCAGAATGCTCAAACAGCGCAGCCTGAACAGCAGAATTAATCAAATCCTGCGAATCCGACCTGGAAATTTGCAACAGGCCATTCTCCTGCAGGTCCTGCACATTATTCGGTTTGGAAAGAGACTTGGCAGGCACCAGGACCGAATCCTTATCCCCTATGGCCAAGGATGAAGGCACAAGCCCCAAACAGGAACCAACAGAGAAAGAGGAAGTGCCCAGCAACTCTCAATAAATACCGCCTCTCAGCAATTAAGTCTCGAAATCCACGAGACATGAATTGCCATAAAGGCAGCCTGCCGCCTCCCCACAGCCACATACACACAAAACATGGCCACGGGAGCCGGATGCTGCTGGAAGCCCTCAGCACCGAAACGGCCCGTCTACCAATCACAGAGAAAGCTCCCCGCCCCAACCAAGCACATGCGCGGGGAGCGCATTGGAAAACAGAGCAGGGACCCGACCGATCGGAACACCGGTAAGGCCAGTGTTATAAAAAGCACACACACAATTTTTTTGTAATGAAAAGTAAACACTCACCGCATAGCAGCTCCGACACGGAGGAAGAAAATCCAGCGCTCCAACAGCACATCCGTCAGACAGGAAAAAAAACAGGCATGGCAGTGGGTGGGATGGGTTTATATAATAAACCTAAAAGAAATTCTAGCGTTGAGACTAGCCTGTCGGGAGGCAGGATTGCCTCACTTATGTAAGGACTGGGATGAGGAGGACATATGAGGGGGTAATGGAGTCTGGTAAAAGCTGCCGAAGTCAAACCAGCTCTTAGTAAACTAAGGGGTATATTCACAAGAACGTGTGATAACTACCGCAAGAGTAGCGTAACGTAACTTTCAATATCGCAGCCTATCGCGGGAAAATAACCCTGTGTCAACGTGGAATTCACAACAAGGCGGTAGCATGCGATAGTCTGCCGAAACCGCGGACAATGTCCGCGATACAACCACCACAATGGAGATAAAAACACAAACCACAACACCAAAAAACATGCGATGGGCAAAAGCGCGATGAGGAAATCAGCGACAGGCAGCGCCAGGCCTGCAACACACACCTGGCAGGCATCAAAAATCACCATAAAAGTAGAAAAAACACCCACACACAAACTGACCAACACACAAGCACCATGGAGGCAGCTGGAGCAGGCGCAGAGGACGAGCGCAACCCCACAAGCACCCCGGACGACCAGCCTGGGACCTCGGGGAGAGGGAAGGGCAAGGACAAGAAGACGAGGAAGACCAAGTTCAGTCCGCAGGCGAACAGAATCATAGTCACGGAGGTGATGGAACACCATCAGCAACTCTTCGTCACCTCCAACGTGTCATTGGGCACCAAAACTGGAATATGGCGGGACATCGTCGACAAGGTGAATGCCGTCGGAGAGCACAAGCGGACAATGGACGAGGTCAAGAGGCGATGGAATGACATCAAGCGGAAGACCAAGGAGAAACTCTCCGCCAACCTGAAGGCAGCAACGCAGACCGGAGGTGGGGGCCCAGCGCCACAGCTGGAGCTGGATGACATGGAGGAGCTGGTGTCGACAGTCATCAGTGTGGAGACTGTGGCTGGAGTCGGGGACCGGACACTGCTCGACAGGACACAACACAACCGCAACAGGGTGAGTGACCACCAGGTACTGGGGGACGGGTCGAGATGGCCACAATGGCACACATGCACAAGCAAGCAGGGCACAGTGCACACCCACAATGACTCTGGGTCCTCGCCCAGACCCACAGACTGTCACAATGTACAATGCCATGCTGTCTGAATGTCAACCTGTACCATGCGGCTACATACATGTGGACACATTGTAATACACCATCTCCCCTACACATCGCAGGGGCATTGTCAACACCTCCTGCAGAGCAGTCACAGCCACTCTTCACTGATGACGAGGAGGAGGACAACACCAGCATCGACACCCAAACCATCCAAGACCTCATTGACCTCATCCGCCACTCACCTCCAGGATCAGGGCAGCCCAGCTACATCGATGAGACCCCACCCACCACCCAAACCACCCAGCAGGAGGCACCCACAGCCCCGGCACCCTCCCAAGTCCCCCAGGAACAACAAATGGCCTTCCAACGCCGTGTGCTGGAGGGCCAGAGGGGACGGCCGAGCAGGTGCGGGTGGAGTTCGAGCTCATGGCTACCAAACTGGACGCCATCCTTGTGTGTCTATGTCCGCCCCATGGTCTCCAACGAGCCCTGACTGACATCGCTGGAGTCATGACGCGGAGGGAAGAATACCTGTCCGCTCAGAGTGGCCCCAGCGATGCCAGCCGTGAGCTGGCACACATTTGGAGGCTCATGGAGGACATGGTGCGGATGGAGGCAGAAAGGATGGCAGCCACCGCTGCACATCAGCGAAATGTAGCTGGGATCTACCGTGCCCTGCATGTCCTCATCATGGCATTGCTGCCACAAGGTGGGGTGATGATGAATGCTGCTGCCCCCACACCATCCACATCTCCGCCCCCGGTGTGTCAGTGCCTCCCAGTGCGGCAGGCGTCTCCACTCCAGCACCTTATGTGTCACTGCCACACAGTGCGGCCGACAATCCTCCTCCGGCCCCTGATGTGTCAGTGGCACACAGTGCCGCAGCCGGTACTGCAACACCCACAGGTGGGGCAGGGCACACACCCGGGGATGAGGACGTGGATGGGACTGTGGTCAGGAGGGCCAGGCACTAGCATTCATTTCCGCCACCTTGCCTGTTTCTGCTTGGTGCCGCACATGGCCTCAAGACCTACCACTGACCCCCGATACAGGTCAGATACAGGTGGATCCCGTCAGATACAAGAAGAACAGTCACCCAGGCCCTCGTTAGCAGCAGACTCAACTACGGAAACGCCCTCTACGCGGGAGCCCCGACCAAGCTCATCAAACGACTGCAACGCATCCAAAACGCCTCCGCACGACTGATCCTCGACGTACCACGCCACAGCCACATCACCCCCCACCTGAGAAACCTGCACTGGCTCCCCGTCAACAAGAGGATATCCTTCAAGCTCTTCATCCACGCACACAAGACACTCCACAAGACCGGCCCAGCCTACCTCAACAGACGACTTTCCTTCTACATCCCCAACCGCCAGCTCCGCTCCGCCGGCCTCGCACTCGCCACCGTCCCTCGCATCTGAAGAACAACCACCGGCGGGAGATCCTTCTCGCACCTCACCGCCAAGACCTGGAACACCCTCCCACTGGGCCTACAACAGACCCAAGACCTGCTGACCTTCAGGAGGCTACTCAAGACCTGGCTGTTTGACCAGTAGCGGCCCCCCCCTCCCAGTGCCTTGAGACCCTCGCGGGTATGTAGTGCGCTCTACAAATGTTTGATTGATTGAGTGTGTCTGTTTTCAAGGTGGGTGGAGGCTTACCCAACCCGAAGGAATGACAGCATTACAGTCGCAAAACTGTTGTTACGAGAACTCATTCCTAGGTTCGGTTTCCCAGTAACTTTGGAATCAGATAGAGGAAGTCACTTCAATAACGATGTAATTCGAATAATCTGTGAAGCATTTAAAATTGAACAAAAATTGCACTGTGCGTACCGCCCGGAGGCTTCTGGAGTGGTTGAACAAATGAATGGCACAATAAAATCAAGATTGTCAAAAATGTGTGCATCTACATCGTTAGATTGGCCAGATGCATTGCCCCTTGTCTTAATGGGACTCAGAAGCATTCCTGATAGAAATACAGGATTGAGTCCACATGAAATCATCATGGGCAGAGCAATGAGACATGCACAATTACCTGGAAACAAACTGCTGAACATAACTGATGATATGGTTCTAGATTATTGCAAAGCATTGGCTGACCTTGTGCGTTCTGTCTCTCACTAGGTTGGAGAAGACGCAGTTTCCAGGCAGCCTGAACAAGAGCATGATCTGAACCCCGGAGACTGGGTGGTAGTGAAGCATCACACCAGAGAAACGTGTTTATCACCCAGGTGGGGCGAACCCTGTCAGGTTATATTAGTTACAAACACAGCAGTGAAATGTGCAGGATTGCCTAATTGGATTCATGTAAGCCACACCAAAAGGGTGCCAGCTCCTGAAGGAAAAGATCCTCAGTCAGCATCAATAGCTGAGGAAGCTGAAGGTTGGCCAGCTGAAGAATCCCAGGTGAGAGATTCGGGAGAAGCTGAAGAAGAACAACCGAGCATAAGTCAGGACTGGATACCAGTGGTCGACATACCAGAAGTTTACAACAAAACAAGAATTCGAGCAAGATTAGAGGAAATTAGTGAGGACCAGATAGGTGAAGAAGAAGCAGCTCAGGAAAGGAAGAACGAAACAATAAGAGAACCTGAGCAGGCCCAGATAGGGAGAGGAAATTGGGCTCAAATCGACAACGAAACAACAAGATCTGAGCAGGGACAGACAGGTTTAGAAGAACACCGTCAGGCTGCAGAAGTACAAAGTGCAATAAGCCCTGATCAGAACCAGTTAGAACAAGGAAAATACGTTCAGGAAGAAGAAAATCAAGAAAACAACGAGCAAGAAAGCATCAAGCACGAAGACGTAAATCCTGAACAGGGTCAGTTAATAGAAACTCACACTCAGGCAACTGAAGAAACAACAATAAGACCTGAACAAGAACAGATAGAAGAAGAAACTGAAATCGAGGAAAATCAAATTGTGCCACACTTTGAAATTAAAAGAACTTTTGGAAAAGACTCAAAAGGTAAAGATACAGTGCAAACAAAGAAAGTCAGAAAAGGTGATCATTGGCCTAGTGTCATTAAAAGAGTAAAATACCATATAGAAACCCGAAGTGAAGATCCAGAACAAGTAAATGAAGTAACAAGCTTATCTGGACAAACAAGTGGAACTGAAAAACGAAAAAGCAAAAGATTGAAACTTGTGAACAATAAATTTAAAGGTCCTGACTGGTCTTATATAATTCTTGAAGACTACGAAAGTTCAGAGTCAAGTGAAAGTGGTGACGAAGGAACAAGTGCAGAACTGACTTATGAAAAAGAAGTGAAACCACCTTGATAACGTAAAAGTCTTGAAAGAAATAGAAAAGAAGAGAAATCTTCTTTGTCAAAATGCCTGACGACAGAGTTTCTGGGAGACCGAAACGGAAATGCTATAAAAGATGCTGTGCTATATGCATATGTAGTCTGGTAGTGGTGCTTATAGTGTGGATAGTTGTGATTGTAGCAATTCCTTACCTTATGATAATGGATAAAAAGATTAACAACGAAACTAAGGGAAGAGTAGATAACTTGAAAGGTGATAGAGTAAAAATAGAAGCAGAAGATGAACCAGAGTTTCATCACGTGATAACAGATAACGATACTAGTTTAAATGTTTTCACTAAATTATTGTTTCAGTACGTAGATACAATGGAAGTTAGTGATTGTTATGTCTGTATGAAGTTACCTGAATCAGTAGCAGAAGGGTTAACATATCATCATTTGCCTCTAACTTATGGCATATCATGTAGTGTATTAACTAGTTTATTTTATAAAACAGGGAAACTTCAGTATTATTATTCAAATATAGATGTGATGTTTTCAGAGGTTCCGATTCGAAAGAATATGAACCCAGTGCTTAGTAGTCCAGATGCACAATTTATGGGAGAATTTTTCTTAACAATGAAGTCGATAGACATAACACATGCACATAGAAGCAATCTAACATGTTTCTTACATGAAGAAGAAAAGATATTTTTGAACTTAGTTGAGAATAGAAGACAGAATTTCCAAAAGAAAGCGTCTGAACATAAAGCTCATCTTCCACCTTGGGCTGAGAAAGAGGGTATTTACACACCTGGCAAAGCTCAAGCTGCTATGGCTCTGGATTTTGTAAAGACAGGGAAAATTTGTCTACATAGGTTAAAGACTGATTATAACAATATTTTCATCGGTACCAGTGAATGTGAACATATTTTCTTAATTCTCGGAGGTTGGGGACTAAAAGGAGGAACAGATTCAGTTTTTCCTGGAATTTATTATGAGTGTGGGAATAAGGCTTACTTTAGGCTTCCTACACGGTGGTATGGAAGTTGTTATTTTGGAATAGTTTTTCCAAAAGTATACCACGTAAAAGGAAACACTGGGAGCAATGAAAATAATAGTGAATTAACCCGTAGTAAAAGAGCTAGTTTTTCAGAAATTGTAGGTGACATATTTGGTGCATTGATACCTTCAGTGGGAATAATTATTAGCAAAAGAGGGCGGAGTCTGTAAATTGTTGAAAACTAAACATTGTTGCACATATATTCCTGACAAAAGTGCAGAAATCGGAACGTATATAAGGAACATAACAAAACTTGAGAATGAACTGAAACCACTGGAAGTTGATAATGTATGGGAAAGATTGACAAATAGCATTGCGTCAATTGGTACCTGGTTTACTAATGTAGGAAAAGGACTGATAGGTCAAATATTAGTACCCTTAGTAGGGATAGCAATAATAATATTGTCAATAATGATATGGTGCAAATGTTGTAGAAAGAATGAGACATATAGAGTGACAGGAAAAGGCAGGAAACGAAAATTCGATGAAATAGAATTAGAAGATCTGAAAAGTGAAATATACAAGAAACTGAAAGGAGAAGATAAAAATAGAAAGTGTAAAAATTAGACTGTAACAAAAATATGCTAAGAAGTTGGCATCTGGTTGTGGGTAGTTTTGATGGCTCAGAAACGCCATCAGAGAGGGGATTGATGGAGCAAGGACTCACAATGAGACCTGCTCGTAAGCAATCCTCTCACAGTGTTAATAAATTAAACTTTGTAATGTCTTTATTAATAAATGCATAAACAACACCGTATCCAAGAGAAGCTTGCCTATGTTTTTAAAACTAATAAGTAATCCTTGTCTAATCCAAAATGGCCGCTAAAGCGTGGGAAACTCCATTGCGCATGTGTCAACCATATCACGTGGCATGACGTCTTTCTTTGCTTGGAGGGAATCTTTGCTTCTGCGCAGTGTATGCTAAAATGGCTGCTTGATGTTCTCACATGCTAAAGCTTACGCATTTGCTGCAATTAATAATGTGGTATTTCTAACGCTACTAATGCGGGATAGATTTTAATTAAATGGGAATAGAGTAGAAGAAGGGGGTATACAGTGAAAACATTTATTTTTGATTTTAATATGTTTCTTCTTTGATTTTCTATTAGTTCGTAAATTGGGCCTGGGTTAACTGAACAGCAGCTCAAGAGCTATGGAATGTGCGCATGCGCCCTGAAAATAACACGACAACACGATGAAGTCAACTTGGAAAATAGCCAAGGACACGACCCGTTGGTCACCTCCACTGAACATATGAGATGTTCTATCAATTGCAACAATGTATATACATTTTGTATTAAATTTTGTCGTGAGACGGGTGGGAAATAAAGCAAATGTATTAATTGTGAGGGGCGGTATTTTAAAACAATGGGTTTAAAGAAATTGAACTAAATTGTCATGGTGTGAGGATCAACCCCCTGTCCCTGTCCAATCAGAAGTAGTGGGCCCATAATTTTGAAACATTAATGGGAGGTACCCGGGTGTAGAAGGGTATAATAGATATAGAATTAGCTAATTAGTTAGCGTTGAGGCTGTCAGCTCTGACAACCACAGAACAAGTTGATCGATTGCAGACTGAACTGCTGTCCGAAGAGGTCCTGAGGTGGGGGCGGCGGATTCCATTAGAAAGAAGACACTGAAGAATCGAGGAGGAACGAAGTGACAGAGAGGGGAACGACGCAGGCGTCGTTGGTGGAGAGGTCACCTATCCTGTTCTGAACCTGGTCCAGAGGTCTTTGGTCTTCATCCTTCTTGGGACCCATCTTTCCGACTCCTTGGCCAAGGGGGTTTGGTTCTCACACTCTTAGGTAACTATAAGTGTAAACCTTTAGCTGTACTGCTGTCTCTATCTTCTTCTTTCTGAGGGACCGTCATTTGATTAAATAAGTGATTATTTAGTATGCTTCCTCCTTGGTGTGCGATTAAGTATTATGTGGTTTGTAATTTACTCTGCTAATGAATTTAGATAAACATTTTAAAACTTCCTGAGTCAGTGATTATTTCAGATTTATGAATTGTATTATATTTTCTCATTTTAAACTTCCCAATTATCAAAGGGTCCATCGGTAAGTCATTACTCTTCAATCAGAAAAGGTAATTGGTAGCAGGGATATTGATAAAGAGTACAACTGACCCACCAGCGGAAATTGCTAGCGTAGTATGAATGAATGGGCCCAGGTGAGTATTTGGTGTATGAATGCTTGTTTCTAGTAATCCGAAACATTGATTAATGTTTTTTATGACAAACACAGACACAGGTGTGACTTGTTTTTTACCTGAGCTGGAAAAACCTCTCCTGTTTAGTGAAAGGGTCTTAGTTGGAATGTGGCGTACCTTGGTATGTATTTTACCGATTGCATGACACAGGAATTATCGTGCATGTCATGTGACCTCTTTCTTGGCGGATATCTCGGCTCCCCATTGAAAATATCTTCCATGCGGGGTAGTTGAAAGAACATGACACGTAACACACAACCCATGTAATTACTGTGTACTCTCCATATAAGTGTGAAGCATTTTCCTGCTCCATGCCCAACCAGAAGCTACTTTACATAATCTTGCGGTGCGCTTTTCTGTGAAATCTACACAGATCTACAGTTAAAAATACAGGTCTTGCACAATTCGTTGGATTTCATACTCAGGACTTCTTTTAATTGCAGTGTCATTCTGTTTTTGCCAATGTGTTTCATAATATTTTAAATCACTTCCTCAGGAGAAAAAAAACAGTTCAATTAGAATGTAAAATCTAGTCATGTTGCATACTTCAACCAGGTCTTAATTCAGTGCGGGAAACCGATGTCACTCTGAATCCAGCAGTTCACTGGGCAGTGCACATGGACTTGCCTGCTCACTCAGTGTTGCTCAAGAATGGAGAAGTGTGGCTCACTGGTTAGAGCGGCAGACCCTGATGCAGAGATCTGGCCCGGGACCAGGGTTCAATTCCCGCCTCGGTGGGTCTTGGGCTCAATTTCCTCGGACCTGATAATTCTCGCCTCGGTGCCTATTCTAATCATGGGTCCCACTCTGCAACTCTGGGCAATAGCTTGCTTAATCTCCACAACGGCCCCAACAGTGCTGGGATGCCTGGCTTCACCCTGGGGGTGCCCAGGAGTGGGCATTTCACAGGGAAAAGCCAGGAAGGGTTCCACAGCGGTATGCGTACAGCGCCTGGACACCCCTTTGGGGGTATGGGTGCGCTTTACAAGTACAAATTTCATTTAATTTCATTTCAACTTGGAATGCCAAAAACAGGGCTGGGAGCAAGTACGAACTAATGAGTGGGTTATGTTTTTCTACATCAGAGGGTGGGCGTGGCATCTCTATGTCGGTAAGCCGTGCGTGCGCGCCAATGTTTGCACGTCAGTGTAGATTTCTCTACTTCCTGCTTGGTTGGGTAACCCAGGGTTTTTTCTCGATCCTTAGACCCACGAGGCAGTTTACAAAATCACAAACAACAGAAAAAGGCATCCGGGGTCCACGGAGACTCCTGCTTTAGTGGAGATGATGCCAGGTGTAAGTGCCTCAGAGGCACTATACAATCATAACACAGTCTGTCCTGCCTTCCTCTCCACCTCCTCTGCATGCATACCAGTACTCCCGATTTAGCTGGAAGCTAGTGATTTTTCTAGAGAATAAAATATCTTATTTCTCCATCTTAAAGTTGTTTTTATTCAAATGCAAGTTTATGGGGAAATGAAAGTCCTCCCTCTTAGCAGCTGTTCCAACATGTTGGCATGGAATCCCCTGGGTGCGGACATTCTACGTGTCAGGATGCACATTTTCATCACTTTTTCATGCCAAATACTGTACTCCAGTTACCATACTCAGGCCAGCCTCACAGACACTTTGATACACAGACCTCCTCTCATGCCCTTGTTTTCTTTTCAGCTTGAAGAACAATTATGCTAATGAGCCTCCTTAACGATCTCAAAGTAGCATGAGCCTTGGCATACATATACCGCCATCATGGCATGGGCCGTTTATAGTCCCCATTCACAAACAAGCATTGACAAAGCCAAGAGGTTCCACCTATACAAAAGCTATAAGCTTTGGCAATGTGATTTTGCCATGTTGTACACCAGTGTGCCTGCTGTTCAGCATGTCAAAAAGTCAGTGACGTGGAGTATCCTAGAGTGGAGTGGGGGAGCAGAGTGTCATACACTGGATTTGTTGAAGTAGAGTGTCGTACAGTGGAGTACGGGGAGAAGAGTGTCATAGATTTGCGTAGAGGGGAGTAGAGTTCAGTGGCAGAGACTGTCGTAGAGTGCAGTGTCATAGAGTGGAGTGGCGTAGAGTGGAGTGGTGTACAGTGGAGGGGAGGGGGTGGAATAGGGTGGAGAGGGCTGTTATGGATTGAGGTAGTGGGGTGGATTTCATTGGAGGAGATTGGGTGAATTGGATTGGGGTAGAGTGGGTTGAATTGAGCTGAGTGAGGTGGATTGGAGTGGAGTGAGTGGGCTTGATGGGGTAGATTGGATTGGAGTGGGGTGTATTGAAATGAGATGAGATGGGTTGGAAGGGGTGAATTGGACTGAGGTGGATTAGATTGGTTTGGGGTGGGGTGGATTGGATTGGAGTAGATTGGGGTGGATTGAATTGAGTGAGGTGGATTGAATTGAGGTGGTTTGGATTGCGGTGGGGCGAACTAGAATGGGATGGAGTGGATTTCAATTGAGGTGGACTGGATTTGTGTGGGGTGAACTGGAGTGGGTTGGGGTGGGGTGGATTGGAGTGGGGTAGATCGAATCAGGCTGGATTCAGGTGGATTAGATTGGGGTGGATTGGATTGGGGTGAGATTAGGTGGATTGGAATGGGGTGAGGTGAGGTGGATTGGATTGTGTTGAGGTGGATTGGAGTGGGGTGGGGGTGATTGGAGTGGGTGAATTGTTGTGGATTGGAGTGTGACCGATTGTTTGGATTGGAGTGAGGCAGATTGTTATGGGTTAGAGTGGGTTTGATAGGAGTGGTGAAGATTGGAGTGGAACAGATTATTTTGGATTGGAGTGGGACAGATTGTTTTGGGTTGGAGTGGGGCAGATTGGAGTGGGCAGATTATTTTTGATTGGAATAGGGCAGATTGTTTTGAATTGGAGTGGGACAGATTGGAGTAGGGCAGATTGTTTTGGATTGGAGTGGGGCAGATTGGAATGGGGCAGATTGTTTTAGATTGGAGTGGGGCAGATTGCAGTGGATTGGAGTGGGGCAGGTTATTTTGGATTAGAGTGGGGCAAATTGATTTGGATTGAAGTGGGGCATATTACTCTGGAATGGGGCAGATTGTTTTGGATTGAGTGGGGCAGATTGTGTTGGACTGAGTGGGGCAGATTGGAGTGAGGCTGATTTGTCTGGATTGGAGTGGGGCAGATTTTTTGGGAGTGGGGCAGATTGTTTTGGACTGGAGTGGCACCAGCCCCGGCGTACATATACCACCATCATGGCAGGGGACGTTCATAGTCCCCATTCACAAACAAGCATTGACAATGTTGTACACCAGTGTGCCTGCTGTTCAGCATGTAAAAAAGTCAGTGGAGAGGGGTGGGAATAGAGTGTCATACACTGGATTTGTTGGAGTAGAGTGTCGTATAGTGGAGTACAAGGAGTAGAGTGTCATAGAGGGGAGTAGAGATCAATGGTTCAGTAGCAGAGATTGTCGTAGAGTGCAGTGTCATAGAGTGGAGAGGCGTAGAGTGGAGTGGTGTAGAGTGGAGGGGAGGGGAGTGGGTGGAACAGGGTAGAGTGGTTTGGAATTGATTGAGGTAGAGGGGTGGATTGGATTGGAGTAGATTGAGTGGATTGGATTGGGGTTGAGTGGGTGGTACTGGGTGGAGTCAGGTGGATTGGAGTGGAGCGGGTGGACTGGGTGGGGTGAATTGGATTGGAGTGGGGTGGTTTGAAATGGGATGAGATGGGTTGGAAGGGGTGGATTGAAGTGGGGTGGATTAGATTAGTTTTGGGTATGGTGGATTGGATTGGATTGGAGTAGATTGGGGTGGATTGGATTGAGTGGGGTGGATTAAATTGAGGTAGATTGGATTGGGGTGGGGTGAACTAGAATGGGGTTGAATGGATTGGGTTGAGGTGGACTGGATTGGTGAGGGGTGGGGTGGAGTGGGGTGGGGTGGATTGGAGTTGGTCGATTTGATTTGGCTGGATTGGAGTGGATTGGATTGGGAGTAGATTGGATAGGAGTATGGTGGAATGGATTGGGGTGAGGTGGATTGGACCGGCTTGAGGTAGATTGGAGTTGGGTGGGGTGAATTGGAGTGAGCGGATTGTTCTGGATTGGAAAGAGGCAGATTTTTTTTATTAGAGTGGGGCTGATTGCAGTGGTGCAGATTGGAGTGGGACAGATTGTTTTGGGTTGAAGTGAGGCAGAATGGAGTGGGGATGATTATTTTGGATTGGAGCAGATTGTTTTGGATTGGAGTGGGGCAGATTGGAGTAGGGCAGATTGTTTTGGATTGGAGTACGGCAGATTGGAATGGAGCAGATTGTTTTGGATTGAGTGGGGCAGATTGGAGTGGGGCAGATTTGTTTGGATTGGAGTAGGGCAAATTGTTTTGGATTGAAGTGGAGCATATTGCTGTGGGGCAGATTGTTTTGGATTGAGTGGGGCAGATTGTATTGGACTGAGCGGGGCAGATTGAGTGAGGCAGATTGTTCTGGATTGGAGTTGGGCAAATGTATTTGGATTGGAGTGAGGCAAACGGTTTTGGAATGGAGTGGGGCAGATTGTTTTAGATTGAGTGGGACAGATTGGTTTGGATTGGTGTGGGGCAGATTAGTGTGGAGCAGACTAGAGTGGGGCAGGCGTGAATTGGATTAATGTCAGGTGGATTGGAGTGGGGTAGATTGGATTGGTCTAGATTGGGGTGGGTTGGATTGGTGTTGTGTGGATTGGACTGGAATGGAGTGGATTGTGGCGGATTAGAGTGGGTAAAAAGGATGGAGTGGGTGGATTGAGGTGAGGTGGATTGGATTGGAGTGGGGCACATTGGAGTGGTGCAGATTAAAGTGGGCCTGATTGAAGTGGGGCAAATTGGAGTGGGGCAAATTGGAGTGGAGCAGATTGGAGTGGGGCAGATTGTTTTGGATTGAGTGGAGCAGATTAGAGTGGGGAAGATTGTTTGGACTGGAGTGGGGAAGATTAGAGTGGGATGGATTGGAGTGGGGCAATTCTTTTGGATTGGACTGGGGTAGATTGTAGTGACAGATTGTTTTTCATTGCAGTGGGGCCGAGTGTTTTGGATTGCAGTGGGGTGGATTGGAATGGGGCAGACTGGAGTGGGGCTGATTGGAGTGAGCAGATTGTCTTGGATTGGAGTGGGTCAGATTGGAGTGGGATGGATTGGAGTGGGGCAGATTGCTTTGGATTGGAGTAGGGCAGATTTCAGTAGAGCAGATTGGAGTGGGGCAGATTGTTTGGGGTTGGAGTGGGGCAGATTGGAGTGGGGCTGTTTGAAGTTGGGCAGATTAGAGTGGAGCAGATTGTTTTGGATTGGAGTGAGTCTGATTGAATTGCAGTGGGGCACATTGTTTTGTATTGTAGTAGGGGAGATTGTTTTGGATTTGGGCAGTATGTTTTGGATTGGAGTAGATTAGGGTGGATTGGAATGGGGTAGATTGTTTTCGGACTGGAGAGGTGCAGATTGTTTTGGAGTGAACCAGGGCAGATTGTTTTGGACAGTGTGGGTCAGCTTCTTTTGGATTGGTGTGGGGCAGATTGTTTTGATTCAAGTGAAGCATATTAGAGTGGGGCAGATTATTTTGGACTGGAGTTGGGCAGATTGTTTTAGACTGGAGTGAGGCAGATTCTTTTAGAGTGGAGTGGGGAAGATTGTTTTGGATTGAGTGGGGCAGATTGTTTTGAATAATGTGGGTCAGATTGTTTTGGATTGGAGTGGGGCAGATTGTAGTGGAGCAGGTTGTTTTGGATTGGAGTGGGTCAGATTGGAGTGAGGCAGACTGTTTTGGACTGGAGTGGGGCATATTTTCTTGGATTGAGTGGGGCAGATTGTTTTGGATTGGTGTGGGGCAGATTGTTTTGGATTGGTGTGGGGCAGATTGGTGTGCAGCAGATTGGAGTAGGGCAGATTGTTTTGGATTGGAGTGAAGTGAATTGGATTGGGATGGATTGGGGTAGATTGGGTAGAGCGTGGTGTGAGTTGGATTAGGATGAGGTGGATTGGATTGAAGTGGGGGTATACTGGATTAGACTGGCATGGGTTGGATTGGATTGGTGTGGGGTGAATTGGATTGGAGTGGTGAGGAGTGGATTGTGGTGGATTTGAGTGGGGTTGAATGGGATGGAGTTGATGGATTGAGATGAGGTGGATTGAATTGGACTGGGGCAGGCTGGATGGGGCGGATTGGAATGGGGCAGATTGGAGTGGGGTAAATTGGAGTGGGGCGAATTTGATTGGGGCCGATTGGAGGAAGGAAGATTGTTTTGGATTGGAGTGGGCAGACTGGAGTGGGACAGATTGTTTTGAATTGGATTGGGGTAGATTGGAGTGGGATGGATTGGAGTTGGGCAGATTGTTTTGGATTGGAGTAGGGCAGATTAGATTGGGGCAGATTGGAGTGGGCATATTGTTTTGGATTGGAGTGGGGCAGATTGGAGTGGTGCAGATTGTTTTGGATTGGAGTGGAGCAGATTGTTTAGGACAGGAGTGGGGCTGATTTGGAGTGGGTGAGATTGTTTTGGACTGAAGTGGGACAGACTGTTTTGGATTGAGTGGGTCAGAATGTTTTAAATTGGTGTGGGCACATTGTTTTGGATTGGAGTGGGGCAGACTGGTGTGGGACAGATTATTTGGATTGTAGTGGGGCAGATTTGAGTGGGGCAGATTGCCTTGGATTGGAGTGGGGCATATTGTAGTGGGTCAGATTGTTTTGGACTGAAGTGGGACAGACTGTTTTGGATTGAGTGAGTCAGAATGGTTTATATTGGTGTGGGGCAGATTGCTTTGGATTGGTGGGGGGCAGATTGGTGTGGGGCAGATTGTTTTGGATTGGAGTTGGGTGGTTTAGATTGGAGTGGGGTGGGGTGGATTGGGAAAGAGTGGAGGGGAGTGGATTGGGGTGAGGTGGATTGGATTGGAGTAGGGAAGATTGGATTGGACTGAATTGGGGTGGATTGGATTGGTGTGGGCTGTATTGGATTGGAGTGGGGTGGATTGTGGTGGATTTGAGTAGGGTGAATTAGGATGGAGTGGGTGGATTGGGCTGAGGTGGATTGGCCTGGATTGGGGTGAATTGGAATGGGGTAGATTGGAGTGGGCATATTGGAATGGGGCATATTAGAGTGTGGCAGATTGTTTTGGATTGGTGTGGGGAGGATTGGAGTTGGGTTGGATTAGAGTGGAGCAGACTGTTTTGGATTGGAGTGGGGTAGATTGGAGTGGGGCAGACTTGAGTGGGGCAGATTGGAGTGGGGCATATTATTTTGGATTGAGTGGAGCAGGTTGTTTTGGATGGGAGTGGTGCAGACTGCAGTGGGGTGGATTGGATTAGATTAGATTGGATTGGGTAAATTGTTTTGAACTGGAGCGGGGCAGATTGGAGTGGGGCAGATTGTTTTGAATTGGAGTGGGGAAGATTGGAGTAGGCAGATTGGAGTCAGCAGATTGTTTTTGATTGCAGTGGAGCAGATGAGAGTGGGGCGAATAAGAGTGGGGAAGACTGCTTTGAATTGGAGTGTGTTGATTGGAGTGGAGCAGACTGGAGTGGGGCAGATTGGAGTGGGGCAGATTGTTTTGGATTGGAGTGGGGAAGATTGGAGTGGTATGGATTGGAGTGGGGCCGAATGTTGTGGATTGGTGTGGGGTAGATTGGAGTGAGCAGATTGTTTTGGATTGGAGTGGGGTAGATTAGAGTGGGGCATGCTGTTCTGGATTGGAGTTGGGTAGATTGGAATTGGGCAGACTGGAGGGGGGCATATTGTTTTGAATTGGAGTGGGGCCAATTGGAGTGGGATGGATTGGAATGGAGCAGATTGTATTGGATTGGAGTGGGGCAGATTAGTGTGGTGCTGATTGTAGTGGGGCAGATTGTTTAGGATTGGGGTGGGGCAGATTGTTTTAGATTGAAGTGGGGCTGATTGAAGTGGGGCAGATTGTTTTGGATTGAGTGTGGCAGATTGTTTTGGATTGGGTGGGGCAAATTAGAGTGGGACAGATTGTTTTGGATTGGAGTGGCATGGATTGGAATGGGGCCATTTGTTTTTGATTGAAGTGGGGTAGATTGGAGTGACCAGATTGTTTTGCATTGCAGTGAGGTAGATTGGCGTGGGATGGATTAGAGCAGGGCAGACTGTTTTGGATTGGAGTGGGGTAGATTGGAAGGGGGCAGACTGGAGTGGGGCAGATTGGAGTGGGGCATGTGCCCTTCTAAGTGCGCATGTCTGTTTGGCCGGCTGTGTTAGGCCAGCCAAACAGACACGCGCAGTTAGGGTTCGTCAACCCAGCTGTATTACACAGCTGGGTTGGAGAAACAGCACAGATTCCCTGTGCCTGAGCGAGCATTAAACCAGCTCAGGCCACTCCCTGCACTGCTCTCATGCTATTGGTAATAGCATGAGAGCAGTGCAGGGATTGCACAGGGAGTCTCTCATGCCATCCCAGTGTATGCTGGGACAAGGAAGCAGCAGACCACCGAGGCACGAGGTGGTCGACAGCTTCAAGTAAGTCTTATTTTTTATTTTTACACCCCCATGCTCCTCCTCCTGTGCTCCACCAGACCACAAGTCCACCCACCCCACCACTTTTTGTTTGTGCCGGCTGCAGCTGTAAGAAAATCACACACAGAACAACAGTAAATAGTATGCGGCAACCAATAGAAAGGAGGAAAAGTAAGTGGGAAGCACACAAACAAATGAAAAGTAAGGGCAGGATGTAAGCCCCTTGTAAGCTTTATATTAAATATAATACATTTCACAAGCGCAGCGCAAGTGCCATGCAGGTAAAACCTAAAAATGTCTTCTGGTTATGGAATTTTAGGGGGTCAAGCACATTGGCCTCCTGACAGCCAAGCGCATGGACACAGAAGGATAAACATTTGCTTATAACTATCAGAGGCACTGTTGTTAAAAAAATGTAGAAAGTTAGGGAAATTGTGATTTTCTCTTAGAGAGCATAAATCACACAGAAGTGACAACACTAGGGTTTATTCTGATCACAAATTCCTGCACTCGAGGGGGGAGTGGTTTTAACACTGAAGAAGATGGCGGCTGGCTGATGGAGCTCCGCAGCGGTTTCTGAGGGATGTTTCTTTCCTCTCTGACATACTGCTCCTGCTCCTCCCACAATATGTTTTCCTGCTATCGGAATCTGCCCTGAACCTAACCAACTTATCTATGCTATCGTTTTTTACTTCAAAATGCGTGGCGCATCTCCCTGACTGGAATCGCGCCCGACATTTTGTTCTTCGACTGCGTTGCAGTTTTAGATGCTCTCAATCAATCAGTATTTATTAATTAATCAATCAGTATTTTTTCAGCGCGACTACTCACTTGTGAGGGTCTGATGGCGCTTGGAGGGGGGCTGCAGATCCGACTGGGCACTGCGGTTCAGTCGAAGAGTCGGGTCTTGAGATCCTTCCTGAATTGTGTCAGCGATGGGGATAGCCTGAGGTGGAGAGGCAAGGTTTTCCAGGTTTTGGTGGCGAGGTAGGAAAAGGATCTTCTTCTGCTCCTGGTCTTGCAGATCTGAGGGACAGTGGCAAGGGCATTCGGGTGGAGCAGAAGTGTCTGGTGGGTATGTGGAACGAGAGGTGGTGATTCAGGTACGCTGGTCCGGCATCATGGAGGGCTTTGAAGGCGTGTGTGAGGAGCTTGAAGGTGACTCTTTTGTTGACTGGGAGCCAGTGGAGTTCTCGCAGGTGTTCAGAGAAGTGGCTGTGGCGGGGGATGTGTGGGGTAAGTTGAGGACCAGTCTGGCTGCGGTGTTTTGAACATTCTGTAGTTTCCTGAGGAGTTTCTGGGTGACGCCTACATAGAGTGCATTGCTGTAATCGAGTCTGTTGCTGGGTGTGTGGGCGACCGTATTTCTGGTCTCAGTAGGGATCCAGCTGAAGGTCTTTTGAAGCAGGCGAAGAGTGTGGAAGCATGATGAGGAGACAGTGTTAATCTGGCTGTTCATAGTGATCAAGGAGTCCAGTATTATCCAAAGGTTTTGTGAGTGGTCCGTGGGGGAGACTTCTAGCACGGCTGGCCACCAGGAGTCTTTCCAAGGTGAGGTGTTGGGCCCCAGATGAGGACTTTGGTCTTGTCCGAGTTTAGCTTGAGGCAGTTGTATCTCATTCAGGTGGCGACAGCCTTCATCACGTAGTGGAAGTTGCTTCTGGTGATTGTGGGCTTGTTGGTGAGGGAGAGGATCAGTTGGGTGTCTTCAGCGTAGGAGACGATGTTGAGTCTGTGGTTCCTGACTATGGCTACGAGCCGGGCCATGTAGATGTTGAGGAGGGTGGGGCTCAGGGAAGATCCCTGGAGGACTCGGCAGGAGCAGTGGTAGTCTGACTTGCTGTGTTCTACTGGTGAGGAAGGAACGGATCCAGTCCAGGGCTTTGTCGCGGATGCCAGCGTCATGGAGTCTCATGCTTAAGGTGCGGTGGGAGACAGTGTCAAAGGAGGCCGAGAGGTCCAGGAGGATGAGTGCTGCTGTTTCTCCCCCGTAGAGGAGAGAGCGGATGTCATCGGTGGCAGCAAGGAGGGTGTTCTCGGTGCTGTGCTTGCTTCAGAAGCCAGATTGAGAGGTGTCCAGGACACGGTTGGCTTGGATGAACTCGGAGAGTTGGGCGTTGATGGCCTTCTCAATGACTTTGGCTGGGAAGGGGAGCAGGGAGATGGCTCTGAAATTCTCGAGGTCTGTCGGGTCAGCAGATAGTTTTTTCAGCAGGGGGTTGATCTCGGCGTGTTTCCGTTCATGGGTAAGGTGGCGGTCTCGATGGAGCTCCCTGCAGCTTTTATGCTCCTTTGATCAAGGGCACTTCTAATATTTATATATTTGTAGAATATTTGGGGAACAGCACTCTTCTGTGAAATATGCTTCTTCAAGCAGCACCAGTTTCTTTATTCTCTGCTCCTCAGAGTTTCCTCTATTAAAAGAACAGCATGGGTGTCTGACTCTGCAACACATCTGTTCCTGCTTTGATACCCTTGCTGGTTCATATTCCAAGATGCTTCAAATTGTCTTCTGTCTTTTTAATCTACAAAAAACGTCTTGAATCATTACATTTGTGGTAGTACTGCAGCAGTTTTGTCACCTGCGACGTTTACTCATCCTTCTATAATTTTGTAATGTTAATTACCACTGCTGATTTCCTGAAACATTCTTAGTGCCAACACTTTCTTACTCTATACTAGCCTATTACTACTTTACCATTTGTGTTTATGGGAGAACTAGATCTGTTAGAGGAAACACTAACCATTCAACGCTGCACGTTAAGTCTCCTGTTTTGTTGGTCTCTAATCAATTTTCTGTACTGCAGACATTCATGAGGACTCACAGCATATTGTTTCACCTGCCGCTTCAGGGGTGATAGTGTCAAGCGTTTCTCTTCCAACTACTAAACTTTCATCAAAACTGGTTGCTAACTCCAAGCTTTTATGAAATAAGAGGGTTAAGAAAGATCCCCCCCTTTCGCCTACTAAACTCCCCCACCAATATCTCGAGTTAATTTTGGAGAAGATATGAGCTCTTAAACCCTATGTGGAGGAAGCAAATAAACATCTCCAAAGCCTCGATGACAAATGGACTGCTATTGATAATAAAGTAACTCAAATGGAGCAACAGATAGAATCTCTTCAGATAACTACTCAACAAATTCTTCCTATGGAAATTTCTCATCTGAAAAAGCCCTAAATCGAGAACAGAAAGCGTGTACTTGACTCAGTTTGCAGAGCTTTAGTAGGGTGCAGTCCAGGACAGTAGAGGCAAATGACTTCATAACCATGGTTGGGGCCGGGTAGCCCTTGTCTCAGCCTAGCAAGATCTACTTACAAGCTCACAATTAAGACAGCAGAGCTATAGTGCAGGTTACAGGGAGCTCCCAGGTTCAGGCATCAGATGTTTTAATGTGTTATCACTGAACAGATGCAGGCCATACCAGAATTTTTGCAAACACATCCATGTTATTTTTAAACAGATTAACACAGTTCATTCCAGGTAGAAACTTCACAAACAGGGCGTGACTGACACCATGACACATTTTCAGATATGCCTGGATAGGTTCCCAACAGCACAGAGTACTTTAGGACTTTTATGATTATAATAGGCAAGCATAAAACTAGAGTTCCCAACACAGATAGTGTTGCTAGTTAATGATGGCAGGGCCGTGTGACTGTCATGGTACTTGGCTGCATGATGGCACATAATTCTGTGGAGCAACTGCTTCACTAGAAAGCAACACTAACTTTAAAGCCCAGGACGGTCCTTTCTCTCCTCCTGCTGTCTGACACTGGCCTCTGCTCCTGCATAGTGCCTGCTAAGGGATGCATCCTTCCTCACACAGCAGGTCAGCTTCTGGTGATGAGCAAGCAATGTGCAACTGAGCTGAACCTCTGTGATGCTGAGAAGAAAAGACCAGTATCTGCTCAACTACTGGGGTGTTTGAATGTCATTTACAAGGGAAGAATTTAAGGCCCATTTGAGATGAGCAGAGAGGTATTTACAAGTGGAAAACCGCTCTGTTCAAATATAAGTGGCCCTTGGATTTCCCAAGTGCAGGGACAGACAGTAAAATCCAGTTGGGCAGCAAGTGGAGCTCGGCCCTAGTCTGCAACCCCGACCAACTCCTTCTAAGGCACTTGGGACCATTTAATGCTCCATCCTTGCCAGGCCCTTTCCCCCACCCCCTTCTCTGCCCCCTCCTTTCACTGCCAACCCCCCTACCCATGCCGCCAAGCCACCGCACTCTTGATTGCCTTTACCACCTGCTCAGATCAAGTGGTAAATGAGAGCATTCACGGTTTGAGATTGCTTATGTGTGACATTTTCATAGTTTCAGTGTAGTTATGAGTGACATTCAATGACCAAATGTGTGACACTTAGAGAGACACTTTCTCTCAAGCACAATCAAGCAACAAAGTCCAGGGAAAGATATACATATCAGAAATTATACTCATTTGAGCGATGAGAATCTCTGAGAAGATCTTGAAACTGCTGCAAAGCACCTGAAATGGAAGGGCACCAACCTAGTGCCCTTGTAACCTTATTGTACTGTAAAACAAATGTGTAACCATGATATTCAACATTAAACAAGTCTTTCAGAGGTAGTACTTTATTAAAGTTCTATGCACATATGCAGACGCACGCCAAGGTAAATACAAAAGAAAATAATTACTGCATGCAACAGATTGTAATTTGCATTATAAAATAAGAAATGTACTATTAACTTCCATATGTACATACTACCAGTTGGTTTTAAGCCCATGTTGTTTATACAAAGCACCATCCACCCCGCAGCTCAGAGCCAAGTAGCCAGGTGCCGTGCGCAGAGGTTCCACAAGTAACTAAAGGATTTCTGTGTCAAGAGCAGTAACTCATCGCTATCCTCAGAAAATACACTTCTACGAATATGTGTGGTTCATGTTCTTTTCCTCTTGTCCTTAAATCAGTCCAAGATGCTACTCTCTTAATGGCATTTTAAGATATGGCCTCCTTTGAATGACTCGCTTGACATGATCATTCCCTAAAGAAGATTAGATTGAGTACACTTATAGCACATTTCTTAAACTTTAATTCTTACAGTGCTTGTACCAGTTGGTGTTAACACCGAACTTAGTGGTACTCATCATAACCATGTTGATAGGATGAGTGACGACCACATTAGGTCACACCTTTTTTTAATTACTGCATGAGTGTTAGAAATGGGGGTCTCTGGTTGGCAGATGTAGGTACCTTTGTCCAAATAGGGGCCCTTGCTTCTAATCAGGGTAAGGAGGATACACTTCTAAAATAACCCCTGCTCACCCCCTTGGTAGCTTGGCACGAGCAGACAGGCTTATCTCAGATGCAGTGTGCAAAGCATTTGTGAACACATACAGTAATACAGTGAAAACACTACAAATGGACACCACACCAGTTTAGAAAAATAAGTAATCTTTATCTAAACCAAAACAGGACTGTCCCCAGTGTCAACATCATGGACACACCACTGAATGACACCAAGGGTCAGGGAAAACAGAGCAGCAAACTATCCCAACAGTTGGCGACCATCACTCTGCTGTTCGGGAGTCAGGGCGGGGGAGAGTGATACACTGTCCACTTACCCATCGTGCTCCTTTGCAGACAGGAGATCAGGAAGAGGCTCAGTCTCCTCCTCCATTCCAGCATCTGTTGCTAGGAGCATGCCCACTTAGGACCTCTCCAAATGGGGCTTCAGGCAGTTCACATGCATGACCCGCAAAGGGTTCCTAGGAGACCGCAAGTCCACCAAGTAGGTGGCTTTACTCTTGTGCTCCACCACCTCAAATGGTCCGGTCCACTTATCCTGGAGTGCACAAGGCTCCACTAGGGCCATGACCCATACTTTCTGTCCAGGCTGAAACTCGATCAGAGTGGCATTCTGATCATACCAACATTTCATCTCATGGCTGGCTTCCAGTCTCGCCTGAGCGAGTTGTCTGAAGTGCTTAGTCTGGTTTCTGAAGGCCAGCATGTAGCTATAAACATCCTAGGGATGTTTACTGGGAGCTTTCTCCCAGCCTTCTTTCACCATTCTTAGAGGTCCTCTTACAGGATGCCCATACAGTAGTTCAAAGGGAATGAACCCTAAGGACTTCTGCGGTACCTCTCTGTAAGCAAACAAAAGGCATGGTAAGAGGACGTCCCACTTACGCCTCATGGGTTCACCAAGACCCATAATCATGCCCTTGAGGGTCCAGTTGAATCTCTCAACCAGCCCATTACCTTGGGGGTGGTAAGGAGTGGTGAACTTGTAGGTAACACCACACTCCTGCCACAGGGACTTCATATACTTAGGTATGAAGTTGGTACCACGGTCGGACATCACCTCTCTGGGGAACCCCACATGGGAGAAAATCCCCATCAATGCACGACCCACCACCTGGGCCGTCACAGTCCAGAGAGGGATGGCTTCCGGGTACCGGGTGGCATGGTCCGTGAAGACCAGGATAAACCTGTTGCCCATGGCTGTCTTGGGATCCAGAGGCCCCACAATGTCAATACCCACCCTCTCAAAGGTGGTGCTGACTACAGGGAAAGGTTGGAGAGGAGCCTTACACTTCCTCCCACTCTTACCACGTGCCTGGCAAGTCTGGCAAGACCTGCAATGAGTATCAGAACTCTTACGCATTTAGGGCCAGTAAAAGTGGGTGACAAACCTCTCAAAGGTCTTGCCTTGCCCCAAATGTCCTGCCAAAGGCACATCATGAGCCAGACCCAGTAGGAAGGCTCTGAAGAGCTGAAGGGAACCACCAGCACACCGGCTGACCCAGGCTCAGCAACCTTGGGCTCGCTATACAGGAGGCCATTCTCCCAGTAAATCCAATGTGATCCGGACTGATCACCTGTTGCCTGGTTTGCATTCTGTTGCCACAAACCAACAAGAGAAGGGCACTTCTGCTGTTCCTGGCAGAATTCCTCCCTGGAGGGGTCTCCTTCCTGCTGCCAATGGGTCAGCTCAGGCAGGTCCCCCAGTTCAGCCACTTGTTCCCCTGTAGGCTCCAGGGCATCCCCCTCAGGGTCTGCCTCCTCCTGGACCGTGGGAACTTCGGGGGCCGGTTTCCCATGTCCCCTGCCTCTTCTCTTTCTGGCAGGCACCTGGGCCACTCTTTCAGGCTCCAGATCCTCTTGAATGCCCTTACCGGCTGCCATTGACCGAGTGGTCACACACGCCCACTCAGGCAGACCCAACATCTCTAAATGAGACCTCCACTCCAACTTCGCCCAAGGGGAGCTCTCCAAATCATTGCCTAGCAGACAGTCAACAGGCATGGCTGGCCTCACAGCAACTTTCAAGGTACCTGAGACCCCCCCCCCACTCAAAGGGAACCTGTGGCACTTTGTAGAGCCACTCTGAATTGTCAGCGGCAACTACTGGGTAGAATGCATTGGGGACCAGCAACTGACAGCTGTCACACTGGCTCCGGTATCTCTCAGAGCCTACACACTATGGTCATTGAGGGTCACCCACTGCCTGTACTTTTTAGTGCTATCAGGCAGATGAGCTCTTGGGACCATCTCACTGTCTCCTAAAGAGACCAGGGACATTTCTGCGGGACCCCACCCCTCTTGGGCACCCGACCCTCCCCCAACGCTACACTAGCCATTTCCAATAGCGGTGCACCAGTGGGTGTTGTGGTAACCTTTTTGGGACACCTAGGATCCCCTTGGAAGTGGCCCATCTGACCACAACCAAAACATGCCTTGGAGCCCCTATGAACAGGCTTACCTGTCGGGATCCATGGATACTTCTCAGTGGGAGGCTGGGAACCCTTCCCTTGGTTCCCTTGGGGATTACTTTGGGGCCCTTTTTGGAACTCCTTCTGTTTACCCTTGTCCCCCCACTCTTCTGCTGGGGACCCTGCCCACCTTTGGCGGAGTCTCCCACACAACCTTTTTGGACCCGGGTGCTGAACCAGCGGTCTGCCTCCACAGCAAGCTTTCTGGGGTCAGTCAGCTTACTGTCAATCAAGTGCTCGTGTTACTCTGGAAAACAATTATCTGACAAGTGCTCCCATGCAACCGAATCATAGAGCCCCTGCACATTATTCACCTTGCTACCCGTCACCCAACCATCCAGTGCTGGGGGGGCGGAGCTTGCCTGAGCCTAAGATTGCCGCTATCTAGGGTAGCTCTCCCTAACGCCACCAAATATCCGTAAATATCCTCCACAATACCTGGAAAGAAAATAGCCTCCGAGGACGGACAACGTAGCGGAAGTGAAGCGCTGCAAGCAGAGATATTCGCGGTCAAGATCGGTGCGGCCAAGCAGTCGGACGCGATTGTGACGCACCTCAGGAAGCACGGCAAGGCCGGCCCTGAACTACGCGAACCTGCGCCAGGCCTCAGCGTGACCCGAGGAAGCGGAGCGGTGAGCACAGGGAAGAACCGCTGGCCCATGGCGATACGGAGGGTGACAGTGCCGGTAATGGGCGGCGAGACATCCTAAGAGGGCCTGGTGATTGCAGAGCTGCCAGTGAAGAGAGACGGCTAGCCCGCAAGGCTCGGAGCTATTGAGTGCCTGGAGATATTGCAGGACTCAACGCAGCGTGGCTCCTAGGTGCTAACAGGTACCACGCTCCCACAAGCTGGTGTGCTGCGGCGCCCCCATCCCTTGACGAACTCCGCTACAGGGGAAGGTGAGGGGGAGCGCGAGCGGAGAGGGCCAGCTGCGATGGGACATACATAAAGCATTGCGCTGGTGAACCACGAGGAGGGGCACTCATTATTCGTCCCACCCCAGACAGACATCTAAGAGGAGACAACTCATATAAGAGGCACACTGTGGATTTTCTGGGTGTTACACAGCAGCTACACTATAGTTTGGAGACATCAGTCATGAGTGCCTTTGGAATGCTCACTGCCATATGCTAACTGCAGGGAAGAACCAGTACGAGAAAACTACTTGAAGATTAGCGGTCCGTGCAAGACCCCATAGATAGGGGATATTAGGCCTTGTTGAGACGCTCTATTAACCGTCACTCTCACACGGTACTCCAGCACTCATAGGGTACACACGCGGACGACATGGGCAAGAAGGATAGACTGCAACCTAAGCTGCAGTTTGATCTGCGGAAAACCCCCAGATCCAAGGAATCCGCGACCCTGGAGCAAGACTCCACTCCAGATGACCCTGATTCTGGGTCTGAAGTAGACATGAAGCAAGCGTTCCGTGCCATCCAACAGAGCCTATCCAAAATCGACAGCAAAATAGACGCACTGTCGTTCCGTATGGACAGGATGTCCAAAAGACTAGACAAACATGGCGGCAGGCTCGACGCAGCGGAACAACGGATATCGGACATGGAAGATATCACCAGAGCAGAAGCGGAGACCGATAAGGAGAGGGACAAGATACTACACACCCTGCAAGCGGAAGATCTCTAGCGCCTAAACCGATACCAGGTGCTGCTCCTCGACCAATCATAGCCAGGCTCCTTAATTATAGGGATTGTGATGCGGCATTGCGTAAGGCCAGAGAAATGGGGGAACTTCGACACGAAGGAATGGAAATAACATTGTTCCCTGACTTTACAATGCAGGTACAGGAGGCGCGACGTCTCTTCTCTGTCTGAAATACAGCATGCTATATCCCTCTAAACTAAGGGTCAAAGCCGACGGCAAGGTGCACCTGTTTACCGATCCCAAGGCAGTGCTGCGATTCATCACAGAGAAAGAACGGCGTCGCAAACAACAGGGATCGCCGAGCCACTCACCTGCGCAATCGGAGAGCCCCTCCCAACCCCGGGAAGTCGTGACACAGAGGAGTGAACATCAGAGCAGCCTCAAGATAAGGCGAAGTGTGGTAACATAGTGAACTCATAGACAAAGCACCAAGTACTTTCTGATACCTCACTTAAGATCACTAACGGTTCCTACAGAGGGGCCGGAATGTTAGCTGAACATGTGTGTCAACTCTGGCTGACGCACTGGGGTGCCTTGACCGGGTTATCCGATGGTGCATTAGGCACATTGGTCGCAACTTGTTACACCTCGGAGAGTCGATGCATTTAGAGACTCATGCTGTAATGAGAACTGCTAGAGTGGTATTGGGAACTTGACAGGATGGCCACATCTGCCCCCAAGTGTATCACACCTTTCATCTTATTTGTTCTCAAGTTGGGGTTTGTTTTTCTAGCTAGGGGAGGGGGAGGGAGATCAGATAGCCACGACAGTTGGGGATTTCCGAGGCGTGGGAGGGTATGGTCGTTTTATTAGACTGGATGAGAGTATTATACGAACATGGCAACTGAGATCATACATTGCATATATCACAGGTAAGGGAAATGGGCACAAGGCAGAAATGGTTCACACAGCATGACTACAATGGGTGAGAATACACAAGTAATCCAGCTCCTGACCTGGAATGTTCGTGGCTTAAATGACAGCAGAAAGGTCAGAAGGGTGGGCGCCTATTTAAAAAGGCATTCGGTGGCAATTGCTGCTCTACAAGAGACACATCTAGCTCCCGATCGTAGCGAGGCGTATATCGCAAATTACACGGGGTATGCTACTCTGCAGATTTTACATCACACGCTAGAGGGGTACTGATCTGGGTGGATAAAAAGGCTGGAGTGGAAATG
Source organism: Calotriton arnoldi (assembly GCA_963921515.1). Taxonomy (NCBI): domain Eukaryota; kingdom Metazoa; phylum Chordata; class Amphibia; order Caudata; family Salamandridae; genus Calotriton; species Calotriton arnoldi. The sequence continues at coordinate 340,149 of CAWUFW010007258.1, forward strand.
AAGGGCATACTCAAGGATCCACCAGGCAGATATGTCGTAGCTATGTGCAAGTGTGGAGACTTGCAATTCCTCCTAATAGGTATATACGGCCCCAATTACGACGACCCACAATTTTATTCTTCCCTAGCCACCAGATTGGTACAATGGAAGGGGATCCCACAAATCTGGGGTGGCGATTTCAACTGTATACTAAATCCAAGTATAGATAGATCACAGGGCCCCCCTAGACGTCCAGCGGTGGCTGCCACAGCCATTCAAGACATAATGCAATCAGATGGTCTCATAGATATTTGGAGACATAGATCCCCAGATGGGAGAGGCTACACACACTACTCCTCGGTCCACGACACTCACACTCGAATAGACTACTGGCTACTGTCTGGGGGACTAAGTTTCAGGGTAGCGGCATGCACGCATTTACCACGAACATACTCCGCTCATTCCCCTGTCCAATTAGCCTTGAGGTTTGGGGCACCGAGCATCCCAGCGTTTACATGGTGCTTCCCACCTTACTCACTACTCGACACTGTGAAAGGTTTGCCACAGCTATAGAGAACTTCTTCTCCAAAAATATTGGGTCAGTAACCACATTTACCACGGTGTGGGAAACATTTAAAGTGTTCATCAGAGGAGTGGTGATATCCACCCATGCAGGTGTGTTACGTTCCATACGATGTAGACTAAACACGCTGGAACGGGAGAGTGGGCACTTAGAAAGAGTCACAGAAGAGGGGGGACACGCACAAAATGTCGCTTACCTCAAGCAGAAACTGGCAGAACACTTGGATACAGCCAACAACGAAATTAAACATATGGGTAAATATGCATCGGCACGATGCTACGGAGAGCGTGAGAGACCAGGCGCCACGCTAGCAGCGATTCTAAGACCGAAGAGGGAATTGGATGCCAAGGTAGGCATGAGGGACGATGATGGGAATATGTTACATACAACAAGGGACATAGTAACCCACTTCCCCGCATTCTATAAGAGGTTATACACTTCCAAAGCACTTCCAGCACCTAAACACGAGAGGAATATCTTTCATATATTAAAATGCCATGGCTGGTGGTGGAACATAGAGAACATTTGATGGCCCCTTTGACATCCGATGAAATACGAGAGGCATTAAAGGGGATGGCATCTGGGAAAGCTCCAGGATCAGACGGGCTCACTGTCGCCTTTTATAAAGAATTCCAGGACCTTTTGATTCCCCACCTCAAGATGCTTTATGAGGAGATGGCGGAGGCAGGCATTATGCCACCCTCCATGCGCGAAGCAGTCATAGTCACGTTATTAAAGCCCGGTAAATCACCTGCCAATTGTTCATCATATAGGCCCTTATCTCTGCTTAATGTAGACGCTAAACTGCACGCTAAAATCTTAGCTAATAGACTGGACTTACTGCTCCCGGGGATTATTTGTCCTGAACAGGCAGGGTTTGTACCTAGTCGCAATTTATCTCAAAACCTGAGGACCCTATTTCGTGTAGTGCAGAGACTAAACCCAGAAATTAAGGCTGCAGCAGTCTTTTTGGATGCTGAAAAAGCATTCGACTCGGTAGAGTGGGGTTTTATGTTCGCGGTCTTGCGCAAGTTGGGAGTTGGAGACATATATCTCCGCCTGGTGTCAGTTTTATATACCTCACCCACAGCTAGAGTGAGAATTGGGAATGAAGTGTCTCAACCATTCAACATCACCCGAGGGACAAGACTGGGCTGCCGCCTATCCCCATTATTGTATGCCATTGTAGCGGAACCCCTTGCTTGCGCAATTCGTGAGTATCATGCTCACAGAGGTCTGAGTTTTCCTGAGTACACGCTTAATATTTCAGCATACGCCGATGACACGTTATTATATATACGTGAACCGGAGGTGCATTTATCACCAATCTTACGTGAAGTCAGGGGCGGCTGGTGTTCAAGGGCGAAAGGGGCGTTGCCCTGCCATCACGGGGGTGGGGAGGGAGAAGAACCTACGAGCAGCTTTAGTTAAAAAGCTAATAGTTGCTTTTGACTAGAGCTGCTCTTAGGTTTTTCTCCCTCTCCCCCCATGACGGCAGGGCAACGTGCTCTTTTCTGAAGGATTGAGAGTTTTTTTTTGGTAGGAGTACCTGCCTGCGCATGTGTGACCAGCGAGCATGATGATTCTCGCCCTTAAGGCACAAACCAGGCCAGTGACATCACTGTGAAGGCGTGCCCAGTTTTAGCGGTGATGCTTAGGCTTACTTTTGGGCGTATACTGCCCTGGCCCAGGGCGGGATCTTAAGAGTTCCATTCATTTAATGGAAAAGGGCGGGGCAGACTCAGGGGGACGCAGCAGAAGTGGGTGGCTACCATGGAAAGCCGGCCTCGCCTCCTCCATTGCTCGTGTAGCTTGTATTGGTTGATGAGGCCTGAGGGGTGGAGCCCAGCAGCTTTCGATCTGGAGGACAGGGAGTGCTGCAGTGCACGTGACACCTCGTCGTCCGTTAGATGGACTACCTCACGAGTAAGTGCTTTGTTTTGTAACAACTACAGTACATGGTATATTAATTATGTTAGCTTAACATGGAGCATGGAGGAGTCTCCACAGTGAAAGCTTGCACACACCAAACATTGTTAAGTTTATACAAGCTTTAACTGCGGAGACTCCTCCATGCTCCTGGATTGATATGTTATTTTTGCCCGTCTGGTGCATGTAGTGCCATGAGGGCCGGGAGCAGCGCTGACTAGTCCTTGCCTGGTATCGATTTGTAGAAAGTCGGGTGCTCAGCTGCCCTCTCCCACTTCAGCAAGTCCGCTCTCTCCAAGTTACTCTACTATTATCGCTCGACTCACTAGTCCACATTTATCTGCTCTACCCCAGGATGCCCCCTCTCTCTGATTTTCTCCCCTCGCCCTTCCTCGTTGCTCTCCCATTTAGGCTGCCTCGCCCCTCCCCAGCAGGCCCGGTTCTAGAGGGTGGGCCGGGTGGGCCAGGCCCACCCAAGTAAGATCCTGGCCCACCCAAGACCATTTAGAAGTGGAAAAGCAGATCCACATACCTGGGCCAATTTTCCTGCTGGCGCACAACCGGAAAGGCAGCTACAGCTTGCGTGTGACTCAATGTCATGAGCAAAATGACAATGGGCCGGCAGAGGAGGCACAGCATGGAGCATCTCCTCCCATCACAGGTCTCAGGAGGTGACTTTGAGTCCTCGGGGAGCTGTTGATGCTTTTGGCGCAGCACAATTAACAAGTTGTAGGCGGGGGACGATCGTAAAGAAAAGCTATGGGGTGGGGAGGCGGGGGGTCTAGTGCCAGCATTCTTGGTTTAAAAACCGTGCAGTGACGTACCAGACTGAGATTGGAAGTTTCATTCTAATGAAATTCCATCCGTTTATTAAATGGGGAGAGTGCTGTACACAGCTAAGAGTGATGGCACAAGTTTCAGAAACAAAAAACACGAAGGAGAGTGCTGTACACAGCTAAGTGATGGCACTTCAGAACAAGCATTGGCATAGCCAATAGGTCTCGCTTTTGGGACCTTATAAGTATTTAGTTATGCAGCACAATATCCTTGGTGCAACAACATCAACTGTTGCATGGCTAAACACTTATAAGGTCCCAAATGCGAGACCTATTGGCTATGCCAATGCTTGTTCAATGCGTTTGATGCCAGCAGGTCACTCTGAAACACAGGATGATGTTCCGCTCCCACGGAAAGGAAGGATTGAAACGGAACATCCAGCACTGCACGGCACTTCTGGTTGCTTTTTATCCTCACCCTCAATTTGCATAACAGTAGGCACCCACTACAGAAAAACGCAATCAACGAGAAATTGAGGCAACTGCTTCCTAAAATGGGGTCAACTGCAACAGCAACAAGGTGATGGATGCAATGCTGGAATTCATCTTAGCCACTGGCGATCGGTCAGTTATATTCCAGTCTACCGTTCTTCGCCCACCATGCCACACTAGACAAAGGCCCACCTTATGCAAATCAGTACCAACCCCGCTCATGGGAACAGCCCTCCAAACTTCCAGGCCTAAAATGGTGCAGCAGAGGATGTGCCGCCACTGTGATATTTTTAAAATGCAATTCTTGTTTTAAATAAGTCTTCTATTCCTAAACACTGAGGAATGTGTTATGGGGGGCACACAAACACATATCAATAAATATTAACCAGAAACAATGAGAAAAATACTATCGTAGCAAAAGTACACCTCAATACAGCAGAATAAATTGTGTCCCTGTGTGGGTGGGTAGACGGGTAAAGAGCAGATCCAGTAACAAGTATGTGCTAAGTGTCAGAATTTCAACACTACTGTACGTGATTTTGAAATATTTACTTCAGAATATTCGGAGTAAACTACATTTGTGAAATATAAACCATTACCAGCTAAAGCTATGATGCCCCAGCAGTTACTGAAGTGTAAAAAAAAAAAAAAGCACATTCTTTTGTATTCCATTTCATACTGTAAAGAGCCTCGTATGTGTGTCATAAAGGAAAGACGCTAGACACGGCTTGTCCTACATATGCTACCACACTCACTGCCTCACCCCCCTCCAGCCCACCGCACTCCTGTGACTGCAGCACTTCTCCCATGGCCCTTTGCGTCATCTCTTGCCTGCGGTCGACATGTCAGCGAACAGTACTGTGCTATGACAATTAACATGACCCTTTCTACCCCACAACGACCAAGATGCTGAGCCACAGAAAAACAGTTCCCATAGTGACAACAGGCCAATGAGGGCCGGCTTTAAGGCAGTGCGACTGGTGCGCCTCCACTGGGCGCTGACCCAGGGGAATGGGGGGCACTGACCTCAGAGGGGGCGCTGTTTGGCAATAACATAGGCTTTAAAAGCATCTGCTGCAGATTTGCTAATGCTTCCAGGATTCTGGCAGTAATTAAAATGTCAGATACCTCTTGTGATTAATGTTCAGGCTAGAGAGAGATGAAAGTTTTGTCTAGTGGCAGTTTTGACTCGCCATAAAGTAGCGCAGAGGGTTAACATGGCTGCTGCAAAGAACAGATCTGTTTTTTGTGTGGGTAGCTGAGCGGATTAGTAAAGCCAGCCTACACCAGCGCTTTAAAACAAGTGAAATGTATGTGAGAGAGGGGCTATGGAGAGATGAGGGGCACTTTTGCAGGGTGGCAGTGAGCGCGTGCCCGTGTTCAAGTGGCCTCAGGTGGGACAGACTTCACGGCTCCCACAGATCGAAAAGAAATCACTTTTGCACACAAAAAACTTTCAATGCAAGAACAAGGTGATTATACGTACAAGGGGCCCGATTCACAGAACTAACTTAAGCCAAAATCCTAAACTTACTACCATTTTGGTATTCACAGAAGGCACTTACTCATTTTGGTATTCACAGAAGGCACTTACTCATTTCGGTATTCACAGAAGTTAGGACTCCTAACTTTAGGACTCCTAAATGCCTTCTGTGAATACCGAAAGTCTTAAAGTTAGGATTTTCTCAGTTTAGAGTAGTAAAGTTAGGACTCCTAACTTTAGGACTCCTAAATGCCTTCTGTGAATACCGAAAGTCTTAAAGTTAGGATTTTTCTCAGTTTAGGAGTAGTAAAGTTAGGACTCCTAACTTTACTACTCCTAAACTGAGAAAATCTCCTAACTTTACTACTCCTAAACTGAGAAAAATCCTAACTTTAAGACTTTCGGTATTCACAGAAGGCATTTAGGAGTCCTAAAATTAGGAGTCCTAACTTTACTACTCCTAAACTGAGAAAAATCCTAACTTTAAGACTTTCGGTATTCACAGAAGGCATTTAGGAGTCCTAAAATTAGGAGTCCTAACTTTACTACTCCTAAACTGAGAAAAGTCCTAACTTTAAGACTTTCGGTATTCACAGAAGGCATTTAGGAGTCCTAAAGTTAGGACTCCTAACTTCTGTGAATACCGAAATGAGTAAGTGCCTTCTGTGAATACCAAAATGAGTAAGTGCCTTCTGTGAATACCAAAATGGTAGTAAGTTTAGGATTTTGTCTTAAGTTAGTTCTGTGAATCGGGCCCAAGGACTGTACAATCTCACTCAAACCGAGGCCTTGGATCAAAAAGATGTCTAAAATAGCACCCTGCATGTCGCAAACCCTTACAGCCACATTCCGAATGTTGGGGGCAATAATAAAGGACACAAAAAATGAAGGAAAACTACTATTTACATCTAGTATTGACAACGTCAGAGGTACTCAATGACAATCGACTTGTAAAAAGGTTTCTACAAACATTTTACACACAGTATTGTGCCTACCAGGCCACAACTTTCAAGCTACCCACTTCCATGCATGAGTAGCTCATCCGGTCCAGGGTTTTCAGTCCTTGCATGCTGGGATTTCTAGTCCTGTTAAACCAATTTTCAAATTAGGACAACTCCATAAATGCAAAGAAAATGCCTACGGTGGCCAACAATCCTGAATTTGGACGTTTGTCCTGCAGTCGAGGCTCCTGTCCCGCGGCCCACAGAGAGGCTCTGAATTTTGGTACCACTCCACTTTAAATCCTCTCTAAGGACAACCAACTCTTACTGTTTGAGCCCAGTAGGAGCTGTGAAAGAGGTACCCATCAGTGGCTGAGAGGAAGAAGCTGCAGCACCGAAGGGGTCCTGGACTATGTTGCATTAGGGGTAAGCTCAGCTGTGGAGATGCAAGTCTAGCCACCTGCCCATAAACAGCCCAGAATCATGCTTGGGACCTGTCCTGGGTGCGGGCCCTTCATGTTTATTTCTTCAATGAAGCCAGGCTCAAAGTGCTGATATATTTTCAGATATGTGGACGGGGGGCACCAGGAGAGTCACATGCCCAGGATGAAACAGTTTGCTAAAGTAATAGAAACTAGACTGCAGCACCCTGCTACTTGCAGCAAAAAGTATACAAATGCCACTATATTGCATTTTGGTGAATATAACATGAGACTGGGCACTTATCCTCCCCCAAATCTTAACAATCTTTCAAAAAAGGAAGCAGAGGAATAAGTTCAAAATGTGATTGGTCAACAGCATACAATTGGGCCAAATGGGAGGACGGAATTAAAACTGTGTCTCTTGGTTCTACGTTTCCAACTAGTCCTATATACCAGACCTAGGGTGACAGTGATTCTGATGACAAGGCCAAAGGCCTGCTCTTCCCAGGGAAATGTCACTGTGTTGTGGGCCCTGCCTAGATTTAGAATGTTCATTTCCACCATATTTAGCTGTACTAGTACATCTGAGACAAGATGCCAAGTTTCCAAGTTCCATTGCTAAAACTTACTTACTGGACCAGTTCCTGTGCCAGTAGATGGTTACAGGGCGGAATAAGTGGTAGATACTGATATTTACTATTGGTGTTCCAAACTTAAAGACTATTTAATTCCATTTAGATACAAGAGTTGCTCATTTTCTAAACTTGTCTGAAAAGTAGCTCTGGCAAGCAGCCAAACCTTGCTCCAGGAGATGGTAAAGGGATTGGAACTCAAACACAGTATGAACAGAATTCACACTTGGTAAACTCACTCTCTGGTCGAGTTATATCTTTTAAGATGGCCTGATTTAGTGAATGTGTCTCCACACGTGCAAAGTGCCCTGTGAAGTGATAATGGAAAGTTGGCTACCCTAGTGTTGTATGGGCCAGGGAAACTTGAGAGCTCTTCCAGACTGTTTTCTTAACCACAACAATAAAGAGAGAGAGAGGGAGAGAGGTGAAGGGAGAGAGAGAGGTTGACATGGAGCGAGAGGGAAGTGGGGGGGAGAGAGAGACCCTCATGTCTGCACATCTTGGAGGGTTCAGTAGTGAAAATCTGTCAACTAAAAAAAACGTTTGTGCCCAATTTTTCACTTGATGCAAAGCTTGGAATGAAGCCCTTAAACTGAAAAGTAATGAGAGCACAAAGCCCTTGTGCCAGAACTGCTGACCCCCTGCGGCCTGTATGTACCCTGCACCCGGCTGCACCTGCCTACCCCCCGCGAGGACAGTGTTTCATGGACAGGAAAGGTGATCTCTTCCAGCCGAGAATGCAAACTAGATTCAAATCTCACCTTTGGCATCTTTTCAGACGCAAACAAAAGACGCATGTCACAGAATCATCTGACAAGTGCTCTCTCTAGACGCATGGGGAGAGGGCGGGAGAAAGGGCGCAAGGAATATGTCTGAGGAGAGTTAAGGTAACCGGATAACGTCATACTCCTGCACCGTGCTTCGACTCCCTCGGTCTCCCTTTCACCCCCTCACCTCTCACTCTGCCCCCCCACCCCCGGGACCCTCACCCCAGTTGATGCAGACGATGTCGAACTGAGTGAGATACGAGTTCACAGGCGAACCACTGCACTGAGGTAAACTGTCAGGACCCGACTCGTGGGCACAAAAGGTCCCCCTAGGTTCAGCAACAGCATTAACGAGGGCGACAGAGGTCAAAGACTGCTGGCAGGGAGGTCGCAGGGAGAAGACTTTCCCTAACTCTGTCTCCAGCCAGCAACATTGTGGGAACTCAAAGCGGTTAGAGTTATGATCAGGGCTGGGGAACTGTATCCGTATATGACCCCCTCGTTGTGTGTACATTTTTTAATCATTGGAGGTCACACATATTTATAATGCTCTCATGTCACCATGTGCCTCTAGTCAACATGTCAATGCCCTTTCGATGTAAAACTTGCTCTGAACAGCATCCCGGCAGAAGTGGCGGAGCTGAAAACAAGACATGCCAAGACAGCTCTGTGGTTTGAGGACCCACCTTCGAGGTTCTAATCTGTGCAGGGCTGGCTCCAAATGTCATCCTTCCACAGTTGATAAAACAATACGGCTCAGTTTGCAAGTAGTATCACCTGTCATTTAAGGAGCAATAGACCATCCCCGTTTGAAGAATAAGCACTTCATAAGTAGTGACCATGAATGCGGAAATGGGCTGCCAGACACAGATCGATCACAGCACCCGATACAAAGGGTGCAACAGGAGCCCAAGCAGGGACGCGAGAGACATTACACCGACTCGAAGAGGAGAGAGTCTCTCCAGGCATTGACAATCAACGAAGTTTCGTGAACTTGTAATTGCAATTTCCGCCAGACCATATCTGCACTTTCATATCCAGTAAATTCTCTAAGTACGAGCCACTTATTAACTTACCATTCGAAAAACAAGAGAGGAGTTGCGGTGCCTGCCCCTTTAAGGAACAGGTTGGAGAATGATGTCGACAGGCAAGGAGAAAGAGTTTCCTCACGCTGCCGTGCCACGTGTAGGCACTGGCTGACAAGGGCCCTCGGAGCGCACTGTTTGACATGGGCACGGCCTTTTGTCTTTTCATCAGAAGCAGCCTGGAGTCACTGAGAGGCGCGGATAAGTCCTCGGAATGGAGTAAAATGATTTACTCCCTAAAACCGGCATCATTGCGGCGTGGAACCGATGCCGGTGAACCAGTGATTTTATAGAAATAAACGGGCAGATTCAAATATAACTAGCGCGCGGCCTCGCGCTGAAAGGAGGCAGCAGGGGGAGGGGAGAGAGGAGGGGGCCGGCGCCTGTTTCCCTTGCGGGAGCGAGCAGGAACCATCTGTTAAATTACTAACAGATGGTTTTGCAAGCTCGCTCCCGCAAGGGAATCGCCAAACGTGCACGCGTTGCCATTCAAAGCAATGCAACGCGTGCACGTTTTTGCCTGCAAAAGTGAAGCCATGGCTAAAGGTCTTTTTCCTATGCAGCGCATGCGCGCTGTGTTGGCGAGACCTAAAAAACATTAATGACTGAAATAACTTTATATTTAAAGAAAAATATGACTAGAAATGGGTAAAAGGAAAATTTGATTTTGCCAATGTTGCAGTGAAAAAATTAATTCACTTCTATGTTGGGGCAAAAGCAGAGGTAAGAGCAGAGGAGGGCTAAAGAGACAAACATAGAGGGGAAGAGAAAAGAGGGAGAAATGATTGATGAGAGAAGAGAGGAAAAGAGGCTAGAGTGAAGGGAAAGAATTATAAATAAGCACAACGAGAGAGTGAGATGGGGAAAGGAGTGACGGAAACAGCCAAGGAAAAGATGAAGTGAGGACAGTCTAAGTGGAGAGAAGGGTAGAACAAGAGCTTGGTAAAGGTAGGGTAGGAAACAAAAGTGGAGAGAAGGATGATGGCAAAGGGAGAAAAAGAATAGTGAATGACAAAGCAAACAATAGATGCGGAAGAGGGAGAAAGGGATAATAGTAGACCCTTCAAGAAAGGGATAGGTTGGTAAAAGAAATGTCATCTGTGTCTGAAGAAAATAAGTTTTCACTAGGTCCTATTAATTTCCTTACATTCCTCCATTCCTTGCCATCTCGTGACAAAACCCTGCCTACAGCCTCCATTTCTGCTGACGCTAAAAAAAACTATCACATACCCAAGCCCCCCTGTTCTTTGCAGTTAGCCAATTCATCAACAGAAATCCATGAGACACCTACGCCCTGTGTTAACAAGCTTGTTTTTCATCTTCTGCTCCCTGCTTGGTAAACATCCTTGACACCGTGATCAGGTCATCTGGACAATGGTCTGACTGACCGAGCCTTGATCAAGCTGATTGAACAATGGTCTGAATGCCGAGTCTTGATCAAGCTGATTGAACAATGGTCTGAATGCCGAGCCTTGATCAGGTCATCAACTACAAACACCGCCCTGATTGAACAATGGACTGAATGCCAAAAGAGTGGAATAAAAATGTATATAAGGCTTGTTCGCTGTGGAGTACAGCAGCAGCCTCCTAGGTTTTGTCTCTGACTAGCTTGGGACTCTGTTCCATAGCCCGGGCTATTGTAATAAAGGTGGTTCTCTCTGCAGACGAAGGTTTCCGGGTCCACTTTATTATATAAGGAGGGTAAGAGTAGACTCAGGTGATTCCCGCACCGCCAAGCCCCCACTCCTCCTTGAGGTGGGCTTTTCTTGGTTCTACAAATGGCGCCTGAACAGGGACACCACGGAGATGTAGGTCTGGCCCGGTGGTCGTGAGGGGGCCCGTGGTGGAAGTCCGATGGAGGTACCCTACCCGAGGGACCATTTTGAGTCCGGTAGACCAGAAGTCTTGCACACGGTCTTCCCCATCCGGTCTGGGCCACCTGACTGCGTCCCGCTGGTGCCCCCTTTAGTGCGGTCTCTGTCTGGATCTGGACTCGTGCCTACGTCTGCAGAAGAGAACAACATTTTCGGGTAAGGGTGGACTGATCATCCACCACTTGTGCTCTGTTTTCTGTCTGTATTGACTTTTGCAAAAGCCAAGCCAGTATTTTTCTCCCACTGTTGTCTGCCTGAAGTAAAAATATGCCATTCAGTAGTAAGTTCCGAAAGTTATGTTGTTGCGTATGTACAGAGGACTCCCTTCTGGAGGCAGCCTGTCCGTTTCCTCCAGAAGGAACTCCAAGTTATGAGATGTATGTTAAATATGGGCCATCTGCTATCATGTTTTCTTCTTTATGGGTAAAATATACGAAACGAAGCAATGTTGAATTACAGTGGCCACAGTTTGGCTCCTTTGATCTCCAGGCCCTTTCGAGCCTGGAGGAGCAGCTGCTCCGCAAACGGTCTCGTCAAGCCATGTTTGACGCCACCGCGTTGTGGAGGAAAGAAATAGATCAAAAAATGAGAAAAAAGCAAGCGTTGAATAAAAAGAAAGAGAGGATGTATATGGCTGATCATGCGAAAGCGCATTTAGAAAATAAGGTTCAGGAAGGGGTTGAAATGGCAGATAGGCATCATAGGGCTAAGGCGACAAAATGTTACCCCGCCCGTTCTCCCAGGGACCTTGAGGTTGAAGGAGAAGAGGGGGACTCGTTGTTGAATGCTATTCTTGAAGGTCCACCTCCTGCCTATGCTCCGGCTCCTATGTATCCCGCTCTTCCTCAAAATGTTCCTAACGCTCCACCCCCACCAGTGGTGGTTCAGGCTGCCCCACCCATTGTACCACTGCCTGATCCTTTGACTCCTGTCATCCTGCCAGCACCCCTCCCTCCGACAGTTCATACCACCCCACCTATTGACCCAACCCCAACCATACATTCCCGTCTGCTTGATAATCAGTCTATTGCTACCCCTGTTGGTGACTCTTATGCCACTCTGGACCGAACAAGATGGTCCTCCCTTATGCCCAATACCCTGTTTGGATTCTTCGGTACCCCTAGAAAGGAGTCTTTGAGGTCTGCTGAACTCGCTGGGAGTAGTGAAAGGGACGCTATGCGAAAACAATGTGCATTTTGGGTAAATAATGGTAATATTTATGGCGTTAAAGATATCTGGTCAACGTTTAGACAATGGACGGCCATATAACAAACAGACATGGCCGAGTATATGTGCACACTTATAATGAAAAGATACGAAGCATTGTTCATAGATACTCCCCGGGGATTGATTGATTTAAAACTAACTATTGCCAAGGGTCATGTTCAGGGAGATGATATGCATGAAGCCCTTGTTACCATGATTGCGTTCAGAGACAAAACGGCTTTTCCGCCATCTCTGAATGACAAAGCTATGCCTATGAGAGAGACAGCTCCCGTCTTTATCCCTGCAATGCTCGCCAATAACCAGGGTGTTGGAGCAGCCCCAGCCCACTGGCGTAGGATGTGGGTGCATGTCCCATGGAAAAGAGCGGATGTTCTTCAATTGAAATCCCAATTACCAGACCCCCGAAAGAATCCGGCTCTTTACTATCAGGAATTAGGTCAGATTGTTTCCTCTGGTGTCCTTACCTTAGAGGATATTGACTTATTATTCGGGTCAGTAGTACCACCCGACATATGGGACAAAATACGCCATGCCAACCATAATGCCGCTTTGCATGGTGACTGGACCGACTTTGAGAGGATGGAGAATGACAGAGAGGGAGGGACTAAGACTGATCCGGCTATTCTGGCTCTCCCAGGCCATCTGTTGCAACTCATGAAGACCCTTTTGCCCGAAATAGCTGTTAATTGGGATAAGATAAATGCATGTAAACAACGTAAGGATGAGTCTGTTGCTGATTTTTTCACCCGCTTCGAAACTGAGTACAAAAGTCACAGTGGATTGGACGCTAGAGCCCCTGGCTCGGGCTCAGTGTTTATTGATAAATTTGTATCTAATTTATTACCGGATCTCTCGGCCCGCCTTAAGAAGGTTGAGAGTACGTGGTCAGCTCAGACTATGGCAGGCATCCTTGCCATGGCCCAATATCATGAGAATAGAGAGAATGAAGATAAAGACAAAGAGGTTAGGAAGAACAAGGACCTTAAAACGAAAGTTTTGTTACAACAAGCTTATCCACCCCGGGGACAAAATGCTAGAGGCCAAGGTCCGCCTTCGGACCAGTTCCAGAGGCTGCCCCAGCGCCCCTTCAGTCTCCTTTACAGAAGTCCATCAGTTTGGCAGGTCCCGTTGATAAAGACCAGTGTGCCTACTGTAAGGCTTATGGCCACTGGGTTAGTGAATGCCCGGTATTAGCCCAGAATATTCAGTCGGGAAAAACTAGGCCCCGAACTCAAAGGGAAGGAAATATGGGACCTCCTAGGCAGAGGCGTGCACCAGATCCTAATGTTCGACCCCGTATGGGTCCGCCCCAGGGTACAGTTAACAGATTTGACAACGGGTATGAGGCCACTAGGACATACTTTAACGATGATTATGATGAGACCGATGAGACAGGTTTCTATCAGCCATAGGAAAGCCAGGAAAGGGGTAATGTAAGAGTGCCGATTCCTGTGGATCAGCGAGGTCCTTATGTCCGGATGTCAGTTGCAGGGGATAAAAAGAAGTTTCTCCTAGACACCGGGGCTACTAGATCCTCGGTTGCGCACACCTTGATACCGGAGGCACCCCTTTCTGGCTCTCTCAATGTCTCCGTGGGTTTTTCTGGGGTCCCTGTCACCAACCCCGTCTCTAAGCCTCTCCCGCTGGATTTCGGTCCAGCTCATATGGATGCTCCTTTGATTCTCATGACTGGATGTAGTAAAAATTTGCTGGGTATGGATTTGTTAAAGGCTTTACATGCTACCATTTCTTGTAGTCCTGATGGCGTGTCCCTTACCATATCACCAGATTCCTCCACCACTATGTTCCTCTCTGGACCCCTCCCTCCCGTTCTGCAGGCCTTACCCTCATCACTTTGGGCCACTTCTGACACTGATGTAGGACTTCTCGACATTTCTCCGTATACTGTCCGTATCCAGCAAGGTGCCCAACTGCCCCGGCTTCGCCTTCCCCAGGAAGGTGAGGCTGCCCTATTATCTATAATATCAGATCTCATGACGACGGGAGTAGTTGAGGAGACACGTGGTAATGAGTGTAACAGCCCAATTATTCCAGTTCTTAAAAAATGTATTGATCCCTCTCCCGCGGCCTCCAAAATTTATCGGTTTGTCATCGATCTGCGGGCTCTCAACAAAATTACGGTCTCACAGTATCCCGTTGTCCCTGATATCACAGCCCTCTTGACCATGGTCCCAGCGACCGCCACTCATTTTTCTGTTATTGACCTAAAGAATGCGTTTTTCAGCATTCCCATACAACCGGACAGTAGACATCTTTTTGGTTTCTCCCTTGGAGGGCGGAGTTTCCGGTTCTGCCGCACCCCCCAAGATTTTACTGAAAGCCCCAGCATCTATAGTCAGCTCTCAAGAATCAGTTGGACTCCCTGACGCTCCCAGCAGGAGCCACTCTGTTGCAATATGTAGATGACCTCTTAATTGCAGCCATGTCTGCTCCACTTTGTGAACAAGCAACAGTACGTCTGCTTCACCACCTTGCCTCCCACAATCATAAGGTTTCCTTGAACAAATTGCAATTTTGTCGAGAGAAAGTGACCTACCTCGGCCACCTCCTCTCGAAGGAGGGAAGACAACTTACCGCTGACCGAGTGTCCCTTATTACCTCCATGCCTCCCCTTTGACACAGAAACAAGTACGTGCCTTTATAGGCCTCACTTCCTATTGCAGACAATGGATCCCTAACTTCTCGGCCATTGTCAAACCTCTTTTAGCTCTCACTACTAAAGATATGCCAGAAAGAGGTTTTCCATGGACAACTGAGCATGTGGCTGCCTTTCAGACACTCAAAGATGCCTTATGTACAGCTCCAGTGTTAGGCACCCCAGACTATGGCAAACAATTTTTTCTTTTTGTCCATGAGACACATGGCTGCGCTTGCGCGGTCTTAACTCAGATTTTTGGAGACAAACATCGCCCTTGTGCTTATTTCTCGGCTACAGGCTACAAGGTCAGGGGAGCGACCCCTGACCTTGACTGGTAGGTCGCTCCCCCACCACACAGCTCCGTCTGTGTGCCCTGCTGCTGCCCCTGATTGTGCTCGTTTTTCCTTTCTGTGCCCCCTTGCTGCCCCTGATTGTGCTCGTTTTTCCTTTCTGTGCCCCCTTGCTGCCCCTGATTGTGCTCGCTTTTCCTTTCTGTGCCCCCCTTGCTGCCCCTGATTGTGCTCGTTTTTCCTTTCTGTGCCCCCCTTGCTGCCCCTGATTGTGCTTGTTTTTCCTTTCTGTGCCCCCCTTGCTGCCCCTGATTGTGCTCGTTTTTTCCTTTCTGTGCCCCCTTGCTGCCCCTGATTGTGCTCGCTTTTCCTTTCTGTGCCCCCTTGCTGCCCCTGATTGTGCTCGTTTTTCCTTTCTGTGCCCCCCTTGCTGCCCCTGATTGTGCTCGTTTTTCCTTTCTGTGCCCCCTTGCTGCCCCTGATTGTGCTCATTTCTTTTTCCTTTCTGTGCCCCCTTGATGCCCTGATTGTGCTCGTTTTCCCTTCTGTGCCTGTTTCCCGCCGCTGCGCCCTGCGGCCCCGCCCCTCACTGCCCATTCGCTGCCCCATTCCCTGCTCCTCCCTCCCACCTCCCCATTTATGGCGACCGCTGCGCGGCCGCGCCGCTGGCGCGCCGAAGGCGCGCCTAAGGCAAGCCCGTCTGCGCCCGTACGCGCCGTGACCGCGCCCAGCGCCAGACCCCCTGGTCCGGGCATCCCCCGCGCCCGCCACATCAACAGACGCCGATATGACGCCAGCACCCTCCACGCACTCAACCCCGGAAAAGATCACGCCTGCTACCAGGCCACCCCGAAGCGCACCCAAGGGCCCTTCACCTGCCGGAACTGCAGCTTCGCCAGCACCCGCCCCGCCAAACCACCGCCCAGGAAAGAACCCAACTACCTCAGATGCATCCTCCTCAACACCCGCTCCGCCCGCAAACACGCCATCGAACTCTGGGACCTTCTCGACTCAACCTCCCCAGACGTCGCATTCCTGACGGAGACCTGGCTGAATCCCGCTTCAGCCCCCGACATCGCCATTGCCATCCCGGACGGATACAAGATCACCCGCAGGGACCGCACCAACGGAGTCGGAGGAGGCATCGCCATCGTCCACAGGAACACCCTCAGAGTCTCAACCAACACCGATGACACCTTCAGCACCGCCGAACACATGCACTTCCAGATCCACACCGATCCCAACACCACCCTCAGAGGAACCCTCATCTACAGACCTCCCGGACCCCGACCACAGTTCAGCGATTCCATCGCTGACTTCGTCAGCACACACGCCATCGCCTCCACGGACTACATCCTCCTCGGGGACCTGAACTTCCACCTCGAGAACAACAAGGACACCAACTCCACCACCCTGATCGACAACCTCGCCACCCTCGGACTCAGACAGCTCGTGACTACACCCACCCACGCCGCCGGCCACACGCTAGACTCCATCTTTTCCGCAAGCCCACACGTCTCCTTCAACCACACCTCCGAACCCCACTGGACTGACCACCACTGCATCCACTTCACCTACAGGAAGCCCACCACGCACCACCGCACCGAACAAATGCCTCGCCGCTGCTGGAGCAGAGTCACGGAAGACCAGCTAACCACAACCCTCGCCCTGAGCCCACCCGCCGAACCCTCCGACCCCGACACCGCCGCCCGCAACCTCAGACAGTGGATCGACGACTGCGCCAACACCCTCGCCCCGCTCAAGAATCCGCCCAACAGCCACACCAGCAGGAAAGCCACCTGGTTCACCGAAGACCTCCAGGCCTCCAATTGAACATGCCGAAAACTGGAGAAGATCTGGCTCCACGAACGGACAGCGGACAGCTACGCCGCCCACAAGAGCGCCACCCGCAGTCACCATCACCTCATCAGATCCGCCAAAAGGGCCTCACTCAAAGACCGCCTAGACAACAACGCACACAACAGCAAAGAGCTCTTCAACATCGTGAAGGAACTCTCCAACCCCAGCTCCAACACCAACGACATCCAGCCGTCGCGAGACCTGTGCGACTCACTGGCCACCTTCTTCCACCGCAAAATCGCCGACATCCACGACAGCTTCAACACCACGACCGCCCCGGCAACCACCGAGACCACTGCCCCCACAACCACCAACCGCCTGCTCTCCTGGACCAACATCAACGACGAGGACACCAGCGAGATCATGAACACCATCCACTCCGGTTCACCGCTAGACCCGTGCCCTCACCACATCTTCAACAAAGCCAGTACAGCCATCGCGCCCCATCTCCGGAAAATAATCAACATCTCCTTCGAGACAGCAACCTTCCCGG
Organism: Calotriton arnoldi; assembly: GCA_963921515.1. NCBI lineage: Eukaryota > Metazoa > Chordata > Amphibia > Caudata > Salamandridae > Calotriton > Calotriton arnoldi. Next base: position 357,641 of record CAWUFW010007258.1, read on the forward strand.
AAAGCTGGAAGCACGCCGAGATCACCGCCTTACTCAAGAAACCCAAAGCAGACCCCAAGGACCTCAAGAACTTCCGACCCATCTCTCTGCTCCCGTTCCCCGCGAAGGTCACCGAGAAAATCGTCAACAAACAACTGACCCGCTACCTCGAGGAGAACAACATCCTGGATCCTTCCCAGTCCGGCTTCCGCAGCAACCACAGCACCGAAACCGCCCTCATCGCCACCACCGATGACATCAGGACCCTTCTAGACAACGGAGAAACAGCAGCCCTCATCCTCCTGGACCTATCAGCCACCTTCGACACGGTCTGCCACCACACACTACGAACACGCCTTCACGACGCCGGGATCCAAGAGAAGGCCCTGGACTGGACCACATCCTTCCTTTCCGGCAGAACACAAAGCGTCCGCCTCGCACCCTTCCGATCCAAGGCCACCAAGATCATCTGCGGCGTACCCCAAGGCTCCTCCCTCAGCCCAACGCTGTTCAACATCTACATGGCACCCCTCGCCCACGTCGCCCGACAGCACAACCTCAACATCATCTCCTACGCCGACGACACCCAGCTGATCCTCTCCTCACCAAAGACCCTCACACCGCCAAAGCCCACCTCCACGAAGGAATGAAGGCCGTCGCCGAATGGATGAGGACCAGCCACCTGAAGCTGAACTCGGACAAGACGGAGGTCCTCATCCTTGGTTCCAACCCTTCAGCCTGGGATGACTCCTGGTGGCCAACATCACTGGGAACAGCCCCGCCACCCACCGACCACGTACGCAACCTAGGGGTCATCCTCGACCCCACCCTCTCCATGACTAAGCAGGTCAACGCCGTTTCCTCATCCTGCTTCAACATCCTCCGAATGCTCCGCAGGATCTTCAAGTGGATCCCCACCGAAACAAGAAAAACAGTCACCCAGGCCCTCGTCACCAGCAGGCTGGACTACGGAATCGCCCTCTACGCAGGAACGACGGCTAAGCTCCTGAGACGGCTGCAACGCATCCAGAACGCCTCTGCACGTCTTATCCTCGACATCCCCCGACGCAGCCACATCACACCCCACCTGAGAGACCTGCACTGGCTCCCTGTCAACAAGAGGATAACCTTCAAGCTCCTCACCCACGCACACAAAGCACTCCACAACTCCGGACCAGCCTACCTCAACAGACGACTCAGCTTCTACACCCCCACCCGCCAGCTCCGCTCGACCAGCCTCGCCCTCGCCACAGTCCCCCGCATCCGGAAAACGACCGCCGGCGGCAGATCCTTCTCCCACCTCGCCGCCAAGACCTGGAACACCCTCCCCACCAACCTCCGACAGACCCAAGACCTACTGGCCTTCAGAAGACTCCTCAAGATCTGGCTCTTCGATCAGTAGCAGCACCACCCCCTCTTCCCCCAGCGCCTTGAGACCCTCGCGGGTATGTAGTGCGCTTTATAAGTGACATGATTGATTGATTGATTGACTTGACCCAGTAGCCCGAGCCCTCCCTGGATGTTTACGCGCAACTGCTGCTGCTGCACTTATGGTCCGCCAGAGCGCAGGTATTGTTATGTCTTCACCCTTGACCTTAATGGTCCCACATGCAGTAGATACCTTGCTCAACAACACCAAGACACAACACCTTACCAGTGCACGACTTACAGGTTATGAGCTCACTCTTTTTTCCAGTCACATTGACATTAGGAGATGTAATATTCTAAACCCAGCTACACTACTCCCTACTGAGACACAAGGGAAAAATTCTGACCCTCATGACTGCATATTACGGACTGAAGAAGAGACAAAGGGTCGTGTGGACCTACAAGACACCCCCCTAACAGACGCTGCGGGAACACTATACATAGATGGTTCATGTCTTAAAAGATCGGATGGAACTACATCTGCTGCATATGCCCTCACCACTCTTGTTACAGTAGTTGAGACAGCACAAATTCCACAGGCATCGGCCCAAGCGGCTGAATTAATGGCCTTGACACGAGCTTGTGAAATCAGTAAAAACATGACTGTTAATATCTATACGGACAGTCAGTACGCCTTTGGGGTGGCTCACAATTTTGGTAAACTCTGGAAAGAAAGAAATTTTCTCACCTCACATGGGACTAGAATACAGCATGGCCCCCTGATACACAGACTTCTAGATGCCTTGACATTACCTAGAAAAGTTGCAGTGATTAAATGTAAAGCCCACCAGAAAGTGACTGATGATGTAGGGGAAGGCAATGCCCTTGCAGACCAAACAGCAAGACAGACTGCTCTAAGTAAATCTTATGGAATGTTTTTGACAGGACCAGCCAGATGGGTGGTAGAAGGAGGAATGTTGGAAAATACTAGTCAGAGTGTGGTCGAGATTCAATCTCATGCCACTGCAAAAGAACTGCACACATGGGAGGAACATCTGGCAGAGAAAGAGATAGAGGGATGTTGGGTGCGTATATCCGAAGGGAGGCAATGGATGTTACCAGACAGTCATGTCCCCCCAGTTGTCACTATGGCCCATGGCCCTGCCCATATCAGTGCAAAGGGAATATGCAAGTTACTAGAGCCAACATGGTATAATGAAAAAATACCCCTATATGCTGACCGAGTGGTTAAGTCATGTATGATCTGCCTTATGCACAATCCAGGAAAAGGTACAGTTACCCCCGCTGGTGGCTTCTCCCCACCTATGTTTCCTTTTGAGGCCATCCAGATGGATTATATCCACATGGACAGGTGTGCAAATTTGAAATATGTCCTTGTAGTGGTCTGTGCCTTCAGCAGATGGGTGGAGGCCTACCCCACCAAGGATTGCACAGCTATTACAACGGCCAAAGTTTTGTTGAAAGAATACTTTCCCCGATTTGGGTTGCCCCGTTTGATTTGGAGTGACAATGGCCAACATTTTACAGCCAATGTGGTCCAGTTTGTGTGTTCCGGGCTTGGTGTCAGACAAAAGTTTCATGCTGCTAATCACCCTCAGTCAGCCGGATTGGTGGAGAAATACAATGGGGTACTTAAATTAAAATTGGCCAAAATAGTGGCGGAAACAGGTGTTACCTGGGTAGATGCCCTACCCCTTGCTCTCTTGTCAGTAAGGACGACTGCCTACTCAAGGATAGGATTATCTCCCTACGAATTGGTATTCGGTAGACCAGCTAATGTATGGGGCGTACCAAGGCCAAAGAAATTGTCTGATGTTGAGTTCCCAGTATTGACTGACTACCTGTACCAGTTAACCGATTCTTTTCGTACTCTTTATCATCAGGTACACGCTGCTATCCCCGACAAGAGCGAAGGCCCAGGTCACACCATTCAACCAGGTGACTGGGTGGTGATCCGAAATTTTTAGCGTACCAAGTGTCTGGAGCCCGCTGGTCGCACCCCCGACAGGTCCTTCTGGCCACCCGCACTGCTGTAAAAGTCGAAGGGAGAAAGAACTGGACACATGCTACCCATTGTAAAAGGGTGCCTCTCCCCCTCCCGTACGACCAATGGGTGAAAGAAGGACTGCCGGATTGCGACACAGAAGTAGTACCGACCTTTGTCCCTTTCAGTGATGCTCAGCTTCATTACACCACTACGGAAGCCGAAACTGATCGAATCTTAGGGGGTCCAGTCATCCCTCCTCTGCAGGATCAGAGGAAGGAACAAGAAGCTCTCTTTCCAGACCACTCCATACCTTCTTCCACTCGCTACAACTTGAGACCAAGAAAAGGGGCTGGCCCTTGACTCTGTCTGGTGTCTAATAGGCTGTAGGGCTGTGATATCTCCGGCTGAGACCGGTGCTGGTATGCTGGACCAATGGGAAGTCCGTAGGACTCTTGGTATCCACACCCAGTGAAGCAACCACCAATCACAGACAGCCGCTAGTGACAACAGGCTGAGCACAAATGGCAGCAGTCCGAGGGTCTGAAGCGCACAAGAAATATGTCAAACTTCTGAACAATAAATGCTTCCTTTCCACGATAGTTATACTTTTTGCTCTCCTCATCCTGCTGGTTGCGGGATGGTTTCTGTTGCTGACCTCTCCCCCAGCTCCTCTGGCTACGACACCGACACTTGCAGAACATCTCCATGCCACCTTGTCACCCCATGAACTACCACGACGCCTGGAATTCATGAACAATACTTTTGTACAATTATTGCACCAGCATCAGCTTGTGATTAATACCTCGAACTGTTGGGTATGTGGGCTCATGCCACACTCTATGACACACACTGTCTGTGAGAAGTTGGCCTGGCATATCCTGTCCACTAATTATAGTGGGCACCTTGCACCAGTCCAAACAACCCCTTATTGGAGATAGGTTAAAGACAACCTTTATTGAAAGCTATCCTAGTGGTAGCTATGGAGAGCAGCCTTCAGGCTAAGTCTTGAAGGAATGTAAAGCAGCTTGTTTTACCAGTCTATAATCTCTTGAGTGACCAAATGAAAGAGGACCACACCAGGTATATATTCAAAATATATGTATTTATTACTAAACACACCCTCTAGTCTCTTTATGAGGCTAGAGTTCGAAGTACATAAATTATAAGTTAGTTATCTACAGTAATAGCACAAATACACGTTTGAGCCCTAGGGGCGTACCAAACCATATACCAATAAAGTGGTATAAGAACCACGACTGAGCTAGACACAGGGCCTAGAGCCTGTAGAAGTGCTTGGACCACAAGGAACCACCCAAGGTAGTGACACAGGGGACCCACGGGGAAGCGTGCAGTGTATGAACACAGCCGCGAATCGCCGTTAACTTCTATGGGGAAAGTCGCGGGTTGAATTTAAAAGAAAAGGGACACTTAGAGGAGGACTTGGAGCAAACCCTTTGAGAACTAGGCTGTTCTAGTGTCAATACCCACGGGAGCACCGGAGTACTCGAGTTACCTCACCCAGGGGAGCCGGGTGCATAGGTGTCTTTCGGGGTCGGGTTTCGTCGTCGCTTTCAATGGCGATCTGCTGCAAAGTGCTGCTGGCGGCCAAGTCGAAAGTGTTCGGGTGGATGCAAAGGTGGATCGAAGATCTGAAGAACCTGAAAGCAGAGGGGACAGAGTCTGGGTCACTAGCCAGTGACCAGGAAGGCGATGAGCAGATGCCCACTGATGTCGAGTGCTTCAGGTAGGTTGACGGTTGTCTTGACTCTTCAGCCACGAGGTCCAGGAGACGTCGACGATGACCAGGAGCTGGATTCGAGCTGTCCCACGACGTCTGTCGATTGCAGGGGTGTCGGCGACCGGATTGGACCCAACAAGCCTTGGCAACGGCAAGTCTCATGGAAATGGAAGAAGGACGATGTTGCAGACCAGCAAGGTCTGTGGGACTCACCCAGCGAGGGTAAGTCAGGGCACGCCTGGAGCAACCAGGGAGCCCAAGCAGAAGAAGATTGGCCTTCGGGAGGGCCTACTAGCCAACGGACTAGCGACCGCGAAGGAGCCTCGAGTGGACGCACTTGGAGCTGGCTCACAGGACACTCGTGGAGTGGAGGCCAGTGATCGTCGGTGCTGGAGGCTGGGGCTACTCGGAGCCCAAAGCACAACTTCGTGGGAGACCCAGAAGAGGATGCACTTACAAAAGTACGCGGTGTCCAGGGGTCACGGTTCCACGTTACCCACGATAGCCACCGGCCTCAGCTCTGCTGGGGACTCAGGGTAGCCTCGGGGAAGTCTGGAAATCCACCTCTGGTGATGCAAAGACTTCGGCGTCCGGCGGGAGCTTCAGCGATGCAGACCGGACAATTGCTTCGTTGGTGCCTCCCAAGCAGGGGAGTCACTCCTTGACCCCAAGGGAGATTCTTCAGTCCTCTAATCTTGAAGTAGAGCGTCGAAGGTCCAGGATTCTGTGTCAGAGTTTCGTCCAGGTAAATCTAAAGTCCTAAGGACTGGGGTCCCATACTTATACTAAGGTAGGGGTTGGACATACTCTGTGGCCCCACCTATGGGAGGGTCAGGGCAGAGGGGTGGTTACACCCCTTTCCCTTTGTCCAGTTTCGCGCCAGAGCAGGGGATGGAAGCCCCTGAGCCGGTTTGAACTGGGGTATGCACAGGGACACCAAATGTGCCCCCAGTGCAGGACTTCAAAGCACCAGAGAGTGCTCCCGCCCAGCCCCAATACACACTATCCTGTCTGGGGAGGTGGTTACACCTCCCTGGGACAGGAAACCTATTGTCCAGGCCACCCCTGCCGGAGTTTCGGTCAGCAGCAGGAGGCCAGACTCGTGTCTGTGGCAGCGGCATCCATTTTGTGATGCCAGGGCTCTGGAAAGTCAGTACCGGGTATACCGGTGTGTACATGTCTCTCCCTCTAGAAGGGTGGAATGCTACGCCCGCCGCCAGAACTGGCGGGGGGTAGTATTCCAAGATGTTTGACACCAAACACGACATGTTTCCGTGCAGCCATCCCAAAGTTAGCATTTAACGCGAGGTTATAATGCGCTTAAGAGTATATGGTCAGGCTGCACTACAAACAGCATCAGAGAAGGGTCTCCGAACGCTGCAGAGGGGCCCTGCTCATGCAGGGGCACCCTCTCACATAGGAACCACGCACTCTGCCTTCAGGATTGATAAGGCCTGCCATAGGAGTGACTTATAGGTTTATATGTGTGTATGTATGTAGTGATATAGGTAGCCTATATCACAGTAAGGGGTGCATGCACCACCTTACCCAGGCTGCAGTAGCAGACCTGTGGTGTCATTTTGGATGGCCTTCCAGGGGTGGCACAATACATGCTGCAGCCCCTGGTAGGCCTCTGAGGTACCTATGCCCTGGGTACATAGTATACCATATACTAGGGACTTATAAGGGTACTCCAGATTCCAATCAGAGATGTGCCTAAGGCACATGGAAACCATTTTAGAGAGGAAGCAGCTAGGCTGGGGTTCTGATTAGCAGGGCCCCAGCCAGACTAAGGTCGAAAAACAGTGAAGCATCAGCAAAAAGTGGGGGTACCCATGTGAAGCAGATCCTACTCTCCTACACTGTCCCCTATTTTGTCTATCCATTTTCTGTTTTTGGGTCCTGTCTGGCTTGGAGGATGCTCGTCACCGATGCATATACGATCAATGGAACAACGAGCTCCATCATTGGCGATTTTTATGACACTTTCACCCGAAACAGAACAGGCAATGTCAGTAATCCTTTCTGCCCTACTACGACATCTGACATCTTGAACATCTCCCGTGCTGTACGCAATGAGATGGTTGTGTTCAACACCTCAAGTAGAATAATCTTCTCCCGCTTTCGGTCCAGACGCAAAGTTCCCACCAATTTGCAGGCTTTTAATGTGATCAACACGCATGGCCAGGTGTGCATAAAAGGACTGGGGACCCGGGAGGTAGGAGTCAGTGACTGCGCAATAATCAGTACACTGAATATTACCTCACCACCACTCCTAATCGCTTCTCCAAATACCTATTTTGTTTGTGGACAGTCTGCTTATACCTGGCTTCCAGGAAATTGGTCAGGTGTGTGTTATTTGGCCTTTCTTCTTCCCCCTACCTTTACTGCTGTTGGGACACATCACAATCCCCACCTCCACCATCGTATGCCTAGGGGAGTAATTGAGACCGATGACACTGCAGGACAGGAGGCGGGGGACTTCTTCAAAGGTTTCCTGCCGTTCTTGGGTCCTATGGTCAACAGCGCAAACATACGACACCTTACCCGAGTGGTGGAGGCAACCATTAATGAAACAGCAGGGGCATTGGGCAACATCACCGCAGAGCTTCAGGCGGACCGCCTAATGACACTACAACATCGAATGGTACTTGACATCATCCTTGCTGACCGTGGTGGTGTATGTAAACTAATCGGCTCCAGCTGCTGCATTTACATACCTGATAACGCTCCATCAGTCTATCAAGCTATCCAACGTCTGCATAAACTTTCCTCTGAGATTCATCAACAACAAGACGACTGGTCCCTCATGGGCTGGATTTGGGGCCTCCTTTCCAGATGGGGATGGGGGATCCTCATTTTTTTTGCCTTGGGAATAGCAGTCATCATCTCATGCTGCCTGTGTATTCAGTGCTTTGTGCTATGTGTACACAGGCCCTTAAAAGTTCCCTGGTCAGTACACATGACACCAACGTAAGGATAATGCTTCAACAAGAGATTGGCGACCTAATGCAGGTAGACATTTCCTAAGAACATGTTTTGCCACTCAATGGCAAAAGGAGGGTCTGAAGAAAATAAGTTTTCACTAGGTCCTATTAATTTCCTTACATTCCTCCATTCCTTGCCATCTCGTGACAAAACCCTGCCTACAGCCTCCATTTCTGCTGACGCTAAAAAAACTATCACATACCCAAGCCCCCTGTTCTTTGCAGTTAGCCAATTCATCAACAGAAAGCCATGAGACACCTACGCCCTGTGTAAACAAGCTTGTTTTTCATCTTCTGCTCCCTGCTTGGTAAACATCCTTGACACCGTGATCAGGTCATCTGGACAATGGTCTGACTGACCGAGCCTTGATCAAGCTGATTGAACAATGGTCTGAATGCTGAGTCTTGATCAAGCTGATTGAACAATGGTCTGAATGCCGAGCCTTGATCAGGTCATCAACTACAAACACCGCCCTGATTGAACAATGGACTGAATACCAAAAGAGTGGAATAAAAATGTATATAAGGCTTGTTCGCTGTGGAGTAAAGCAGCAGCCTCCTAGGTTTTGTCTCTGACTAGCTTGGGACTCTGTTCCATAGGCCGGGCTATTGTAATAAAGGTGGTTCTCTCTGCAGACAAAGGTTTCCGGGTCCACTTTATTATATAAGGAGGGTAAGAGTAGACTCGGGTGATTCCCGCACCGCCAAGCCCCCACTCCTCCTTGAGGTGGGCTTTTCTTGGTTCTACAGATTCTCCACTGTTTCTAATGATTCCTCCAGAAATAGGTGGATTTTCCTTTACCACTCAACAATAAAACATACTTTTGGTGTAATCTCTACTAAAGGTAGAACAAGGCCTCTCCACTTTCCTAAATAACCTTGGAAAGCATGCAGAACTGAAAGCACTTACAAGGACAGGAATCTACTTAATGTCTACAGAAAATGTTCTTCTGCAAATGTCAAGGTTTGATAAAGCAGGTAGATACTGACAGCAGCAACGCAGTAAATTGGCACAACGAAATATAACATTAGGTGTAGGACACAAACAAGTTCAAGGACCAGAGGTAAATGAGGGTAAATGAGGGTGACTGACATGAGAAAAACAAAATTGAAGAAAGGGAACATTTTCAAGACCGGAAAAAGAACTGAAGTAAAACTCAAAGAGGCAATAGGAATTGAGAGAGAGGGGAATAAGGACATGGAAGGTAGAAAAATAGCAACGTATAGAGTGTATATGGGAGACAGGAGTGTGAAAGAGGGGGAAATTATAGACTAAGAGAGAGGGAGGAAAATAGTGCAGGGGCAATAACAATGGGAACATTCAGGGCAACTACAGAGAGAGCAAGAGAGAGACAGGAAAAAAGAGATGGATAACGAGAGAGATGGAATAATGGGAGGGAGAATGTTAAAGAAGGGGATTAAATTAGATAGAATGGTTTGTAGAATTAGAGGAAGACAGAGGGAGGGAGACAGAATGAAAAGTTGGTACGATATATGGACAGACATACAGGAACACAGAAAATCTGCAGATGTGTTCGGTGAGAATGTAAGAGTGCAGGTGAAATGAGAGAGTGAAGAAAGCAGAGAGAGGGCTAAACACTAGTAAGAGGCATAAACGGCTGTCATACGTGTGGGGGAACAAAAGAGAGAGCAAGAGCACAGGCAATATATAACAAGCATTGGCATAGCCAATAGGTCTCGCCTTTGGGACCTTATGTGTTTAGCCAGAACTTTTGGCTATGTTGTAGAGCATTGTGGCTGCTGTGCATCATGTTGAAAAGTTATAATAAAAAGTGTTAAGCATTTTTGTTACCTTTATACAAACCAAGACGACATTATATAAAACTGAACAACCTGATTAAAAAAATACTGAGTGGTATTATGTGGAGTGTATTTATGTTGCATTGAGTAGAGTGTAATTACGTGGTGTGTAATTATGTGGTACTGAGTGGTATTATGTGGAGTGTATTTATATTGCATTGAGTAGAGTGTAATTATGTGGCGTGTTATTACGTGGCACTGAGTGGTATTATGTGGAGTGTATTTATGTTGTATTGAGTAGAGTGTAATTATGTGGCGTGTAATTATGTGACACTGAGTGGTATTATGTGAAGTGTATGTTGCACTCAGTAGAGTGTAATTATGTGGCGTGTAATTATGTGGCACTGAGTGGTATTATTTGGAGTGTATGTTGCATTGAGTGTAGTGTAATTATGTAGCATATAATTATGTGGCACTGAGTGGTATTATGTCGAGTGTAATTATGTGGCGTGTAATTATGTGGCACTGAGTGGTATTATGTGTAGTGTATTTATGTTGCATTGAGTAGTGTAATTATGTGGCGTGTAATTATATGGTACTGAGTGGTATGTGGAGTGTATTTATGTTGCATTGAGTAGAGTGTAATTATATGGCATATCGTTAGAGTTGAAACAGCTCCATGAAGGCCTGACAAATGGCCAAATGCGTGGGCGGGTTAATGGCATGAATCCTATTTCACCTTCTGCAGCATATTCCTGGAATCAGCAGATCTGGGTGTGCACACCCATCAACGGGTGCGGAGCGCGAGCAAAGCACTGCAGGGGAATAGTTAGAATTAAAAAAAGGAATGGAATCGACGCTAAGGGCATCAAAGCGCTTTGGTGGGCAATGCAATTTAACGTCGCCCTAATTATATCATCAGTTGAAGAATAGTATTGAGAACTAAGTGTAACTTATTCTGCAGGTTCAACCCTACATTTCAGCTCTCAAACAATGCTGCCATCTTTCCATACTGTGGCCTTGAATATTTCATTATCAAATCTCGTCAACAAGCCACCTGATTACGGTTCACCTTTACAAGGTCATTGGTGCTAACAGATTTGGTTCAATGCTAAACACTTTCTACTTTTTAGGTCTTGCCTAGGCAGCGCGCATGCGCTGCTCTAGGAGGGCCTTTAGCCATCGGTCTGCTCCTTTTCCCCACACACTCGTGCTTGTGCTGGCATCCACCTTGTGGGAGCGAGCAGCGGCACGCATGGTACTTGACAACATATGGCTCTCGCGCCGCCGCTGCTCGCTCCCGCAAGACGGATGCCAGCACAAGCACGAGTGCATTTGCCTGCTCTTTCGCGGCCGCGGGGCCGCGCCACGCTCCCTCACAGCTTACCCTCCCCCAGCCTACCTCACCTCACCTCCCTAGCAATGTTTAAACACGCACATATAGTGTATTACAGAGGCAGCGCCGTGTGTACTTTGGCACTAAAAGTTAGCACACTCTAAATGCAGCCTTCTCTTTCCCTTCCGATATGCTCTGTGCGCGCCCTTTAAACAAACCCTTTTTTCATAAAATACCGCGTATTACAGAAGCGGCGCTGTGTAAAAATTGGCACTCCCAGTTAGCGCGCTCTAAATGCGGCCTTTTCCTTTCCTTCTTCATTTTAATTCAATTACTGAGATGCTACAACTTGCGCACTCCAGTGTACACCTAATACGGCACCATGCTCCTGTCATTACCACGTTACCACTTTAAACTTGTAACTAGGCATTTCTCAATCACCTCTTAACAAGTAAGAAGATACAAAGCCTTCTTCTTACGCTTTACCTTTCTGCATGACACATGCCTTATCTCAATGTAACATGCCGCATCCTCCACACCCCCCGCCATGTGCGCTAGCACTCATTCATCAACTCAGACCGGCACTTTGTCTCCTCATCCGCTCCTCTCTGCCCCCCACCCTCGCCTCCGCTTCTCATCTCTCATCACAGCGCCCGCTCTCTCATCCTCTTTCAGATTTCTCCTTTCTCCTCTACGCACTTACTTTGCCCTCTCTCCTCAGAGTGCACACATCCCTCCTCACCCCGGTTTCTGGAGTCCCCCTGCTCTCTACTTTTCCCCAGCCCTCTCCCCCCTTCTTCCTTCCCTCTAATCTCGCTTCTTTCGCTGCTTTTCCCCTCTATTCCCTCTCCACCCTGTGTTCCCCTTTCTTATCTCTCGCGTCTCATCTGTTCTTTCCCTCTCTTCAGTCCTTTCCCTGTTCTTTCTCCTACACTCGCCTCCGCCCCTCTATATATTCCCCTCTGTCTGTACCCTCGCCCCTTCTATCTCCCCGCTGCCTCTTTTCTCCCTTCCCTTTCACATGTCCCTCCCTCTGCCCTGTACCTATCCCTCTAGCCCTCCCCCTTCACTCTTCGCAGCTGCCCTCTGCTCCCCTCTTCTCTTTCTGTCTGCCCTCTCTTTTCCGGTCTGACCTGCCCCTCTCCCCTCTGCTTACTCCCCCCCCCAATCCGCTCTTGCCTGCTGCCCAAAATGGTCCAGTTCACCAGAGGGTTAATGGATGGCTGTTTACTGTGACATTCATCATGGAGGCGGCGTGCTCATTTTGTATTGGTATTCCCAATGAAGTAGTGTGACTTCAAGGGCATCTGTCTTCCATGGTGATTTATTTTCACTCGTGCTATGTGCAGGGCAGCTTACTAGGATTCATAGCTTTGAACTGGAAGTTACGCGAAGGTTGTGCACATCTGTTCGGGGGACAAAATACCCATCTGGACTACTCTCCTGGATTTAACATTTGTTTATGTCCGTTACAAAAATGCATATGCAGTACGCATAAAAGCAAATTTCTATTTGAGCAAGAAGCGCCTTATCGTCGTGATCCGTCTTACAAACCAGACGCTTTATTTTGGCTGCTTATCTTGAACTCTATCTGCCCTAGAGCCTGGTACTCCTGTTTAGGGAGTTCCTGGCGCACACAGCGCGAGGCAGCCCCCACCCTCCCCTATGCGCCGTCCCCTCCCCACCCCCAGCCCATGGAAATCACAGCCGGAGCCTGTGCGCACTCTGGGGGAGTTTACATTGCTTTCCCCCTCAGCATAGTCGGGCTGAAATAAAAACTGGACATGGATTCAGCCTAAAACTGGAGCGGAGCCCAGACCCAAGGCAGGGCCTCGCAAAGGAAAGTCTTGTCTCTCAGCCCTGAGCTAATGTTTCTGTTCTCTTCACAGACACCCCGTGCCCCTTGCGGAGGCACCAGCACACAGGCCGAAACACTGCTGCCTCCAGAAACCTTTCACACCAGAATGTTAGCTCTTGGACTTCTTTTCGACTTCTCTTTTTCATCATTCTATCTTTATTGTGCCCTGTTTCCATTTTGCCCTATATCTTCTTTTCACCCCAGTCACTTTATTATAACTTTTCAACATGCTGTACAGCAGCCGGACTGCTCTACAACATAGCTTAAACCCATTGGCAAAGCCAATAGCTCTGGCAAAACACTTATAAGGTCCCAAAGGCGAGACCTATTGGCTATGCCAATGCTTGTTTTATTAATACGGGAGAGGTTCTCCTATTGAACTGAATAATTGCAGACATTAAGTGTAAGGTGGTGATCGATCTCTGAACAATACACTCTCAAAGGGAACACACCAGATTGATCTCAGACCTGAAGATGTCCTCCTCTAAGAGGTTTCAGAGCTTCAACGTAATTGACTAATTGTGTTGTTAATTGAAGAGCCATTGTGTAAAAATCTCCACCCCATTATAAAAAACATAAAACTATAATCCTCTCTCTCTCAGGTGCGCTGGAGCTGGGGTTCCGGGGGTGCAGCCCCTAACAAACAAACAAGCAAACAAAGGGCACTTATCAGAGCTACCGCAACAGCATGCTTTCTCCTCATTTCTCTCTTCCCGCTTTGCGTCGGCGCCTCCGTTCGGAAGCCTTTGGCAGTGGATTTTGTAAAACTATTTCCTTGTTCAAGACATAGAAAGGCGCGCTTTGCCTCGCTGTCCCGAGTAATACCAAAGCACACTAGCCATGTTCAAACTGAGCCGGTTCATTAAAAATGTTGGGGAGGGGGGTGCAAACGTGCACTGTTTGTGTTTGCTCTTCCTTTGCGAGCTCGGTGATGCATTGGAAGCCTCTGTGTGTGTTTGGCCACATGTTGTGTGCCTCGAACTGCAAAATACCATGCACGTGGATAGACTGCATCCTAGGTGTGAATGTAAAGTCAAGGACATCGTTTGAAAACCAGACAATGAGACCTGTGAGTTCTGTTAAAAAGGTCAAAACATGTTGAAACGAGCGTGGAGTTTGATGAGACCCCACCCAAACGGTTCATTCACAGCCTCGCGCGCGTTTGGCAAATGGTGTCACTGTGACCTTGCAGGTTCAACTCAATGACCTCTTTAATTCACGAGGATGTGAATGAGTTGACACCCCCTTAAAAGCCAGGCTTCTCGTGCTGCTTCATTCACACATACGGTGTATGCTGCACGCGCGGAGAGGGTAGGGAGGGAGTTTGCATGGCATGAGGCGGGGGACGAGCGTGGGGGCATCTCAAGGTGAAGCACTCCAGTCCTGTGAGTGCGATACATGCGGCAGCCGCTGCTGGCACAGGGGCGCCTGTGGAGATGGCATTGTGCTCCCACCGTTCAAGCGGCTTCCTGAAGTGAGAGAGAGACACGCGCTGCTCGTCCCTCCGGTGTCAGGCACAATACAAACCGCTACACTGTCGGAGGGGGGTTTCCTGTAAAAGTTTAGCAACTGCGGTGCTGGCGGAAATATGCTGCAGTGAAAATGTATAGGTCATGCAGGGGTAACTTGTACAATGCGGAGTCGGAACACAGATTAGAGAGGTAGGAGCTTTGGTACTCGCAGCGCTAACAACGAAAAAGTGCTCAAGAAAAGAACACAGTGGTTCCACTAAATATATTACTACAGTAGTAACACCGCCTGGGGAAAGCCTTGTCTAGTCAATGAAAGACCAGCGTCTCGCGAGTGGTAAGCGTGTGCGCTGTAAGGGAAAACAAGTCACCAACATGCGAGCTGCGTGGTGCGCGCGAGCTCGTGTGAAATCTGAGACAACAGTTAATGTATTTGTAATTGTTTTGCCTCCAACTAAGAACTGCACTTGTATGGCCACACTACGGCGAGCACAAATAAGAGGTTGTGGCTTTAAGACAATAATACTTTATTAAGGTCGTTCTTATCAAGCAATGTTTTCCTCTGCTGGTCTGAATCCTGTACTGACTGTGATAATGAGTTAATAACGTGCTGGGGGTGCTTGTAACATTAGCAAACTATAAAAAAAAAAAAACACAAGACCCCACTGGATCATTTCTAGTAACACAAACATCATACATCTATTCGCCATTGTACAACAATGTTCAAAATAGCACCCTATTGGTGTGTATATTAGCGAACAACATCAAACGTGGTACACTACATTATTAAGCATAAAAAGTTGGTTTCTGCTCCCAAGTGTTAATATTAGTACACTTTATGCACAGAGATATGAAAAAGGGCATTTCGAGATGCACGGAAGAACAACGGAAACCTTCAAAACGGTCGTTTTAATCACAGTTTCTCTCTGCAAGTAGTTCCAACTCCTTATATTAAATAACACTCCAAATACGTAGAAACAGAAAGTAAAACACCCTTCTGTTATCCAAAAATGTCCTAACATTAATTTGTGAAAGATAAAAAAAGATGTGAATACAGCTCTAAAACGATGATCGTGGGCGTATGTAGGATCATCTCTTGATTATTTAGTGACGTCTTAAGGTACTTTTCTGGTCGTTTTTGTAAACCGAATTTCCATACAAGCTTTAACAAAACTATTGCTTTCAAGCACTGAACAAAAACACTGCACAATACTATGTATCATACATACTTACACTTCTGATTTGGCCATAACGTCAATACTTTTTATGCAAAATGGCTCTATTTCGAAAAAAAACTTCCACTTCAACGCAAGTCAATCGGGAACTTAATTTCCCCATGATCTTTTCCTAAATGCCCCTTTCACTGCTCCCAAATGTTAGCATACATTAACACACATTGGGGCATATTATCAAGAATGGCGTTAAAAATTATCGCCGGTTTAGCGGCAGAAAACTGCCGCTAAAGCGGCGATAATGGGCTTGATAATATGCCCTTGAGAATTCCAATAGAAGCCCATGTTCTGGTGTGAACATGGGCTTCTACATGGGCTTCTATTGGAATTCTCCCCACGTCTGCCCACGTCTGACACCCGGAGTGTCCCGAGCCTTCCTACTAGAAGTTCGGTCACAGGGTTAGCTCGACATAAAACACACACACCACCGAGAAAGCACAGATGGACAGACCGAGGCACCGCCGGAAATAACACACTGTTCAACTGAGGCTTTCCCAAAACAAGTGGCGGCAAAAGTGAAAGCAGCTGCAGCGGAGTGGTGCGCGCGCGCTCCCCCGCTCTGTTGTAACTTCTCCTTTTTTGCGCTTATGTTCCGTCGACCATTTGAACCCAGATGGACTCTTACAATTCCCAGACTTACAGTAAGAGAGACCGCTTCCAACTTAATGTCCGACACCCGGAGTGTCCCGAGCCTTCCTCCTAGAAGTTCGGTCACAGGGTTAGCTCGACTTAAAACACACACACCACCGAGAAGGCACAGATGGACAGACCGAGGCACCGCCGGAAATAACACACTGTTCAACTGAGGCTTTCCCAAAACAAGTGGCGGCAAAAGTGAAAGCAGCGGGAGTGGTGCGCGCCCGCGCGGCTCGACCTAAAAAACGCGAGCACCATCTGTTTCCAATTACCGCCAACGCGATAATTGGAGACAGATGGGGTTGAAGCTCGCGCCCGAGGACCCTAGGCCATCCAACAAACAAGGCGTGACAATCACCCACCTTGCACCAATTGCGTGCTGTGTTTTAAAAAAAGACACATGCACAAGCCAATTGTGGGCTCAGAAAAAAAAAGCACACGCACAAGCGTGTGTTCAGAGCTCAAAAGCCCTTACTTAATGCCTCGCAGAGCAGCGCATGCACGTTGGCTCAGGCGAGACCTAAAAAATGAAAAGAACGGCGGTAGTTGAAGTGATTTCCTCCAGCATGCCAAGCAGATTCAGATCATTTCTCTTATAACAGTATAAAAGTCTCCAAGTACCAAGCTGTGTTATTGCCCTTTAAGACATCACACACACAGAGACTTCAGTGTGACATCCAAAAGGGCCCATGAAAGACTTGGATGTGTACGGCCACTGAAGCCTGAAGCATGAACAATAGCAGTGAGTTTCGTGACTTATGAAAGGTGGGCAGAGATAATAGGAAAACTCAGGCTGACCAGGAAAGTCAGTGATCCGAAGGTAAACTAGATCTTCTGGTAGGCAAAATTGAGAAGCAGATTCAGTAACTTGAGGATGGCATGTGCCCCAGGGGTCTAAGGTGGAGCAGATCTTCAATGATTAATGTCCCTGAGAAGGAGCCTCCGGGCACTGGAGTGTGGCCAGGACCCACAGGTAAATGACACTGAGCAGGAACCTTAGCACCCCCTGGTGAGCCAGAGCCATTGGGACAAGCAGGAGCCTTGAAGACTTTGGAGTGAGCAGGGTTTCGGGCAATGTGGAGTGAGCATAAAACTCAGGACCCCAGGGTGAGCTTGAGACTCAGGGACCTAAACTCAGCTATGCCTCTGAAGCATATGTTCACCCCCAATGCCCACTGTGAGGATTGAGGGTGAGCAGGAGCTTCAGCCATCTGGTAGTGACAATACACCTCATGCCCTTAGGGTGAGCAAAACATCAAGAAAGCTATATGGATATATAAGTCTTATGGAATCTCATGGTAAACATGATCCTCAGGGAAATGAGGATGTCCTGGAGCTTCCAAGTAAGAGTGAACAAAAGCTACAGGGTCTGACAGTGAACAGGGAAATCAGGTGATGAGCTGGAATCCAAAGGCACCTGAGAGTGAGCTGGAACCTTGGGTATCTGAGCAGGAGTCTCCGAGGACCGGAGTGTGGAAGTGAGCTTCAGGGTGCTTTTAATAAGTGGGTAGTTAAGAGGCCAACTGATGGCGAGCAAGAGTCTCAAGGCCTTAGGATGAGCAGCACCTATGGATTCTTAAGTGTAAACAGAATCGTACTGGCAAGAGGATCCGCATGAGCTTCTGGGGTCATGCTGGTCAGGGCCCGCAAGGTTCCATAAGAATGATCAGGAGTTTGAGGACCAGAGAGAGGACTCAGAGATCGGAGGGCCAGTAAGGGCTTAGAGGATCTAAGAGTGAGCAACTGTTTCAGGGACAGATTCGTTGGAAGATGTGTGAGTGTGCAAAGTTGTCAGAGGGCTTACAGCACCGCAGTTTGAAACTTCAGTGCTTTGCAAACTGCAAAGCGGACAATTTTGTTTTTAAAAAAACATGAAAAGCTGCAAAGATGTGTGGTAGCAGGAATGTTTATGCTGCTGCACATGACCAGGAGCAGGCTGCAGCCAATCTGTATGCTGCGTCCCTCCCCTTCCACAAAGCAAGAAGCGAATGAAGGGAAAGCGATGTAGGTACCTCGTTGGTGATTATGGTGTTAAAATGTCAAAAGCTGACAATGTCAATACCTAAAATATCAGATCTCCACAATACTTTGTACCACTGCCCATTGATCTTGGTGGCCCACCCATCCTTGTTCACGGCCCTCCCTAAGCAAGAATCCTAGAGCCGGGCCTGCTCCCCAGTATGTCCCCTTTCACCCAGTCTGTCTGCTCTCCTCACCTGCTCCTCTACTGTCCCTATCGGCTCTCACCTAGTGGGCCTCCTCTTCCTCCCAGTCTCTCTCTTCCTCCCAGTATCTCCTCTCCCTCTGTCTATTTCTTTTCGCTCCCTGTCTATCCGTTCCTAATACCCAGCCCAGCCTTTTCCCTCCTGAATTCCTCACTCTCACTGTCCATCCGGCCTCTCCCCAATCTCTTTACTATTTCCCCACTCTCTCATGCCTCTGCTCCCTGAAGTAGCCTGTCCACTCGCACCCCTGCCATGCCAGCTGGGTGCTCTAAAGCCCTCACTTTCGGAAAATGTCTTTGCTTTTTTTCCTTCGAGTTGGAAGTGAAGCAATGTATTAACCGGCCTGATGCGGATGGCGTCATTTCAGTGTTAGGAACAGCAACGGTGACGTCATTTTCTTTGAGTTGGCCATGCAGTTGGAATGTGCGCATGCCATGATGGACCTGTAGGTAATCTAGGGCAGAGTTTCAAATACGTAGAGGAACAATGTGCCTAATTCCTTGCAAGATTAGACCATCATTGAGCTGGGTAACCACTTATTGTAGCGTTTGATTGAGTGCTACACGTTCGCTATATGAAAAAAAACTGTTATTATCAGTACTCTCAAGTCATCCGTGCTTGCAATGGGAAACATTAAGTCAGTGAACTGGCACATGGATGGAGGTTGGGCGACCGGAGTCATGAGTAGTGCAGCCACGAGAACAATCAGCCTGTAGACTTCAGTGTCTATTTAATATCTTTGCTAACCCCACAAAGTTGACAAGGTAAAAAACTATAGTATCGCTGTTCCGACTTACTTAATTGGTCACATTGCTCCTGTGACTCGGCTGAGTGCGTAGTGTCTGCGACACGATGGTTTCATGCCTGTGACTTATGGCCGCTTTTCTCAGGATTTCGTGCTCAAGTTGGGATATTAACTAAGGCAGTCATTATGAGTTTTGTAGTAAATACTGGTACTTCAGACCTGATTATATTTATTAGGGGGGGGGAAATGGCCAGTAAATAGTGCACTAAAATCTACACGTTTTTTCTAAAAACAAAACGTGGGAGGCAATAAAAATTGTTTGTGGTAAATACCTAACACCTCGGTGTCCGTTTTAATTGTGTGTGACAATTATTGCACCCCATAGCGTTTAGCTCAAAATGAAGGGCTTAGCTTTTAAGCTGTACCTGTCAATGGGGTTCAGTATTAGCTCTGCAGGAATGTCACAGAGATGCATATTTCACATTTTATGTCAGAAATATATTTCGCATCCCATTCCCAGGACTATCTGCTGATATTAAAGCTCGTATTACATAGTGACGGATTCTCAAAGGTGTTTGAGCTTGTAAGCCAACCTCTTTCTACGTCCTTCTACCCCTGACTCTCTCTCGCTCTCTCTACCTATCCTTACTTTACCTCACCACCCTCTTTCCTTTGCCTGCATCTCTATCCTTTTCCCCGAAACTCTCTACATGTGTATCTCCCCCTTCCCTCACCTCTTTCTCAGCCATCTTTCTGTACTGACCCTCACCAATTTTTACCTCTGTCTACCTCCAATAACTTACTCTTCACATCTTCACATCACCTCCCTCTACCTTGGCTCTCTCTCATCTTTCTACCCCACTTCTTTCTACCTAACAATATTGTAGTATCTTATCTCTCTATCTCACAATGAATAAATTGCAGCTCTTATCTATCTACCTCTGACTCTGTCACCTCTCTGTACCACCCTCTAGCCCCCCTTCTCTGCCTTACCGATCTCTGTCTCACGCCTCTGTCCTTACTTTGCCTCATGTCTTCTAACCCACGCCCTCTACATTTTGATGTTCCCACTCCCATCTTACCTGTCTGTCTCACATCTCTACAGCAACACTCACCTCTCGCAGGTGCACTTCTATGTACCTGTCCTCTCTGTCACTCACTATCATGACCTCACCATGTCACTATTCTCTTTGCACCTCACCACACTGTTCCCATCTCACTGCCTCACCTCTCTCTCTACCTCATCTTTTCCTTTAACTCTCCTATTTTCATCTCACTTTACCTCACCTCTCTCCGCCCTTCTTTCCCCACACTTTCACTCACCACCTTCATCTCATTTCTCTCTCTTCCTCACCTCACTCACTCTCATCTTTGTACCCCACCTCACTCACAAGCTAACCTCTCAATCTGCCTAACATTTATTCACGGCCTCACCGCTCCACCTCCCTTCTTTCTCCTTGTTGGTTCCTCCTAACTCGCCTCTCACTACCTTCCTCTTCTGTTGCTACCTCTTTCTCTAAAGCAACCCTTTATGCAGTCTGTCATTCTCTTTACACTCCACTTTCTCTGTACCGCCTTTGTTTCTACCTTACTCTCTACCCCTTCATCCATTGTTGTACCTCACTCTCTCTCTACTTTCCTCTCATACTCTACTTCACCTATCTACTTCATCTTTTCCCTCTACAAATCATCTTTCAGTTCTTCATCCCTCTTGCTCTGTGCTTTACCTAACCTGTCTTTCTACACCTCACTTCTCATTTTGTCCCTCTCTGTCACCACTCCACCTCTGCTTTTCATCTCCTTATTCTTTTGGAAAACGATAACATGGGAAGCCTTTGCTGTTACATGCAGGCATTTTTTACACAGAGTACTACTTGAAATGCATTCATATTTTCTGCACTTTTTTATAAATGGCGTTTCTTGCATGAAAACAGAAAATTAATTTAAGGAAATAGTATCATCATATTGATGTACAGCACTGCACAGTCAAAGAATGTATTTATTGTATAGTTAAAACCATTACAAGTGTATCAGTGTGTTCAAAAGTTAATATGGGCATATGCAAAGATTGTCCTCTATAGCTCATAAAATTGGCAATTTCTTAAATGATAAATAATTCAATCGTATTGCTTTATTAACCTTCCTGCTTCCTCAAATTTGCTTGAAAATGCACCATTTGTCCGTTCCTTTTTAAATAATTTCTGAAGGTTGCTCGGGCTCGCTCGCTACGCTCGCTCGCCACAGTGCAATACGACAATTATTTTATGGCTCACCTCTTTCAAATGTCACCAGCCGCCACTGCGTGAAGTTGTACAATTTGGTGGCCTCTCAGGGTTATGTATAAATTGGGATAAGTCTATCATATTTCCCCTTACTCCCTGCACAGCTGAACCGGTCAAGGAGTTCCCTCTGCGTTGGACCACAGAATCGGTACGTTACCTGGGCATCCAATTTCGCACAGATCACGCGATAGTCCTACTGGAAAATTATGGCAAGGACACACAGAGGCTCATAGATAACGTAGACAAGTGGATAAAGCTTCCACGTTCGTTGATGGGGAGAATCTCTATTATGAAGATGGTCATCTTACCAAGATTCCTGTTTTTATTTGGAAACATACCCATATAACTACCAAAACACATGTTTAGTTGCTGGCGCACTCAATTGATACGGTTAGCAGGGGCCGGTAAACAGCCCCGCATACGATGGAATTCGCTTACTCTGCCATACCACTTGGGTGGCTTGGGGGCCCCCGATCTAGAGAAATACTATAGGGCTGAGAACAGTGTGTTCGCGCACTATTGGATACATGGGCCACATGATCTGCCCTTCTTATACATGGAAAGAAACGCGGTGGACCCCCTTATGCTTCCACAGACCCTTACTCAACCTGCATCCAGGAAATTACGAGTGTTTGACTCCATTGCGGTCACTGTACAGGCATGGCAAACTTTACTGCACATGCAAGCAGGAGCCTTTCTATATGCACCAGAAATGCCATTACAGTGGTGTATGTGGTTTCCACTAGGCCAAGAAGCGGGAGCAAGGAAGGCATTAAATTCTATCGGTATACACACAATGGGAGATTTTTTTAAAGATGGGGTACTAGTGACCTGGGAGTCATTACAATCGCCTGACAAACAGATAGGAGGCACAGTTTTATTCCATCACTACAGAGCTAGGCAGACCTGGCGTGCCCTTATAGGGGATGATCTATTGGAACCACAAAATATGGGGGCTCTTTCCACACTCATTAAAATCGAAGAACCTGCAAAGTTAATTACAAAATTCTATGTCAGCCTTCAGGACACGCAAAAGTCTGAAGTCCTAAGGGTGAGGTTGGAGTGGCAGCGCGACTTGGGCGCTCCCATAAGTGACAAAGACTGGTCCTATTGCTGCGCCCGCACCCGTTCGGTCTCCCTCAATGGTAGACACAGACTAATACATTTTAAATTTTTACATAGGGCATTTGTACCCCAGAACGCCAGTTCCGCTATGGTCTAGCTGAGACCTCCAATTATCACAGATGTGGGCAGGAAGGAGCAGGATTCTGGCACCTGGCCTGGCAATGCCCAGGGGTTTATGCATACTGGGAAACGGTGTTCAGGGAGTTGGGACTTATTATTAGTGCAGATCTAGAACCCGACCCTAAAATGGCGCTCCTAGGATGGGACTTCTCTGTAAACAAGACCCTGCGCCCGTTGGTCGCTATCGGCCTTCTACTTGCTAAACGAAGGGTGGCATAACGATGGATGAGGGGCCCACTTCCACGAATAGCAGATTGGCACACAGACATGCTGTATTGTAACACTCAAGCTGACACGTACAGTGAATTGCTACCCCCCAGAAGCCGTCCAAGGAATTACTGGGGTCCTTACCAAACCTTTTTGTTTAATGACACTAATGGGACCGCATCAGAGTCACAGAACATCACAGAGGTGGCATTGTCACCAGAGGCAGAAATATAGAAGATAGATGCCAACATAAGTGGAGGGTGGATTATACTACTTAGATTCTCATACACCAACCAGCCCCCCCAACATTGCATTGGTCAGTTAAAGTTATGATTAAGTACCACTGGAGACGCCTCTTGTATTGATGATAAGATTCTATTCGAGATGCACCCTGAGTGTCATACGTCTGCCATTGTGTATAAATGTATTAATATGCAAAGTTGATCTTATATGCTGAACTATCCGTCCAAGTCAATATTGTGTTTGTGAGTTGTATGCTTTTGGTTTTATGGTGAAAACAATTTAATTTTTTTTTTTTTTTTTAAAACATCCAGTGCTCTGCAAAAATAGGACACATACTCTACCCAAGTACTTGACTCCAGCTTCTTGCAGTTTCTAAATTTCTGCCTATACAGCTCTGGGGTCAATCCATACCTGGCTATCAAGGCTTCCTTCATTGGGGCATAGGACATCTGATCCTCAGTGGGAATATTTAGCAATGTTTCCCTTCCTTCACTGACAAAGCGGCCCCACACCCCGCTCCCCAATCTTTCTCAGGGACCGGGTGGGACCTCATTGCTACTTCAGAGGCCTTGAACCACTGACCAATGTTCTCATGCTTCATGAAATCCTTAATAACATCTTTGGGAATGTATACCTTTCCTTCTCCAGGCACTGATGGTGCGCTGCCACCAGAGGGATTGATCTCTAAACCTTTTGCTTTCAGATGTAACTCCCTCAAACCTCTCTCATGCTCTAAAAGCATCTTTTTCTCCTCCATGGCCAATATTTTGCTCTCTAACTCCAATTTCTTACTCTCCATGTCACACTCCTTCCCCAGCCTGAGCTTTGCAAGCTCCATCTCATGCACTCTGCTTCTCTCCCTGTCCTCCAACTCCTCTGGAGACAGACCCTTTGAAGATACACTGCTGCCCACCATGGAAGGCAACTTCCCCCCAGTCAGGCCCAATAGCCCCTCCTGCTGCCCATCTAAATTCTCTCTCTCCACCATAGGCTCTTCGGTATGCTCACTGGCATTCCTTGATTCCAACCAGGACCTCAGCGCCTCTTGGTATTCCTCCTTTCTGGTGAGGCCTCTCACAGAGATTTTAAATTTTTTGCAGACAGCTTTAAGTTTTGGCACAGTGTAGGTATCAACCCTTTCCTCTTCAAATTCAATATCCACAGATGCAAGTAATGCTGGTTTGCTCATGGTGAAAATTGGCAGTTCTCAAGATGCAAAGAAATCCAAGGAAAAAACTCTACCAAATGTATGTGGTTGCGTACTGGTCTGCACTATACTAGTAGTATACACCAATCACTGTATGTAAGACACTGATTCTGTCTCTGAAAAGTGAGTTTCTTGTAACAAGGCGACATCTGTGTTGAGTCTGGCTAAATGAGACAACACTCTCTGCCGTTTAATAGGGTTATTTAACCCTTTAATATTCCATGAGGTGACCTGGAATGGAATATTAAAGTAGTAGGGCATATAATTATTCCATCTACAGTGTCATGCTTTAATGGAAAAAGAGAAAAATAGTAAAAAGAATAGAGTAATAGTATATAGATAGGAGAGATGAAGAAAGGGAAGAGAAAGGGAAAAAGAGCGGAAGAGGATGAGGGAAATTGAGTAGAAGAATGAGATGAAGGAGTGACAGGGAAACAGAAAAACAGGAAACAAAAAGACAGTACAAGTCATACAAATGACCACTGAGGGACATACTTACAAAACTCGTCAACGTGGGAGGGAGGTTGGTGACATCAAGAGACAACAGCAACAACATCCGAACTCCATCAGACGACAGGGTAAATTTGACATATACGGGAATACCACATGTGAATAGAACTTTATGGGGACAAAATGTGAGGACAAACAACCTGTCATGAAAGAGAAAACAATACCAGATTAGAAAACGTTAAAAAGAGACAAAATCTTATATAATCCTTAAGCAGGTTACAAGGACAGAAAATACAAAAATATATCAAATAGTCCTCGAAGTGTCCATAACATCTCCTTCATGCAGCTGAAGAAAATTCTTGAGTGCAGCAGGCTCATCGTAAGTTGTTGTTTTATCCTTATAAATCACTTTAAATAAGCAGGGATGAATCAGATCATAACCTGCATTCATGGCTCTCAACTGGGGACGCATATCCAGAAATTGACGATCTGCAGTAACTTTAGCAACATCCTGAGAAAAGAACAGCTTGTTTCCATTCCAGATGATTTGTTTTTTTGATTTACCAGCACATAACACTTGTGACAAATCAGTATATTGCTGAAAAAATAGAATACCTCCTCTTGGTTTCACAGAAACTTTAGGACCTAGTCTATGAGCTTTTATATGTTAAGAGGAGTAGATGTAGAGATACCAAGAAGTTTTGGCAGAAAAGTTGAAAAGTAAGTTGTCGGGTTAGATCCCTCCACGTTTTCTGGAAGCCTGTAAATGCCTAGATTATTTCTGCGGTTGCGATTTTTAATATCTTCAGAGTATTTTTTAAGCATACGTACTTCCTATTCCAGGTATGTAATACGCAGGTATTCTTGTTGTAGATTTTCAGGTTTTTTTTCAACTAACAAAACACGAGACTCCAAAGAGAACCATTAGTCATTCAGCTGCTGCAGTGTCTTAGTAGTCTCTTCCAAAACTGGTCACAGCGCACACATTTTGTCTAGGATAGCTTCCATAGATGCTGGCGCTGGTTTTCTTGGTGGGGGGGATCTTTTTTAGGTCTCTTGTTTGTACCAGCCGATACTTTTTTGCAAGAAAAAGATTTAGGACGAACGCCTGAAGAAGAATCAGAATTCTGTGAAACAGAGTCATCTATGTCGCTGTGGATGAGTCCCAAATCTGACGATAAAGGATTCTTTGAAGCACCAGAAAGTTTAAGATTCCGTTTTTTCCCATTATTAGGAAATGAGGGAAAATGGCAGAGCTATCTCACAGAGAATATTCCTGGAGAGGAGAATAAACTGTGAAGAAAATGAGCCAAGAGCTGAAAAATTGAGTAATAGCTGTTCAATTTGAATTAAAAATAGAGGATGTTGAAGAAAAATAATAAAAAACAATAGCACACTTCAAATGAATCATAGGAGTAAAAGAAAAGCACATGAGCGTTAATGAGTTGAAGCAGTACTCTTTTCAAAAAGTATTAACAGTCATTTTAGAATATAAAATGCTGAAAGCGCTGACTTCAGGGTTGAATTAGTTCCCCTGAGGGGAGAAAATTAAGCTGACTGGGAAACGCGCCCACCGCATTCCAAAATGGAGGGTGCGACCTCTCCCAGCATGGAGAAATCCCTCGAGGACAGCTGGCAGAGAGAAGAAGCACAGATCCTTCAAAAGGGGTCCCCACGACTCACCATTGTAAGGGCTTGAGACTTTTGCTTGTCTCACCACCCGGCGAGCCCCAAAACCGTCCCCCGTGTGGCAAAGAAAGTCCCGCATCTGAGGAGCTCAGTGCGGCACCGCCATCTTGGTCGGTGCTGTAACCACGCCCCTATAGCTTTAAATTCTTGAAGGTGTTAAAGTTGAAGGACCCTTCTGTATTCTTAGATGGAAAGGACATAGTTTGGATTATTTTTTGTATCAGTGGGATCAGAGTTAGATCTTCATTTAAAAAAAACTTAAGGTCTCTTTCAGTGTTAGGAAAAGACCTAACTGCCCTAGCTTGTCAGTGTAGGTCCGTAATTTGCCTTTTCTGTCAGAAGCGAGCCCTTGTCTTGCTTGCAGTGAACTCAGATAACTTTAATGGCTCTAGTTGAACGTAGACCCTGATGCAAGAATCCACGTAGCAAACTGTCTCTGTTCGATTTCCACCTGCAAATGTGTACTATTTTAAGTGAAAAATGGTGAAGAGAAAAGTTGCTGGTTGAACATAGGTATTAGGCAGTGAAAAGGACAACGTGGACCGGTAAAGCATATCATGGTCATTTCTAATATTGTCCTCTTCCTATAATTTAAATTGGCGCCGGGTGTCAGCAGCAACTCCTGGGGGCCAGGCCTGGTGGGCAGAACATTGACATTAAAAATATCCTGTATCATGGTTAAAGTATAACAAAACAAGAGCAAATGGTGTACCACTTAATGAGCAATAACACAAAAGTTATAAGATCTGTGTCCAAGGTTGACACAGATCTTATAACTTTTGTGTTATTGCTCATTAAGTGGTGCACCATTTGCTCTTGTTTTGTTAAACATTGTTAAGTCCAGTGGTGGACTGCACCGTGGCAGTGGGTGCGTTAACTGTGTGCACACATCACTTGGGTACTTCCCATCATTTATAATAAAAAGAGGATAGCAGGTTAGGTGCTAGTTCTTCGTTGGGGTTCCACTGTCAACGATTGTATGATCATGGCTAAAGTACACAAAAAATTAAGTAAAATCTCAAATCTATAATTGACAAGTGTAAAACAGACATGTACTTGGTAGATTGTGAGCAATACAATTACCTTTTAACATTACTTGTATTCCAAATCACTTCCTTGCAGTAGTAAACAGGGCTGAGGCAGTATATTTTAGATGAAGCCACAAGAGGGCAGTAAATGATGCATTTTCTTTCCACACCTTTGTTCACTTAGGGCCTCATGTACTACCGGCACTTTTGCATCACCGGAACGTCACTTCTTTGACGTTCCGGTGGCACAATGCGCCACGTTACGTGGCTTTTCATGGCCTTAGAAATATGTGCTATTTTCATACAGAAAACTGCGTAAAAGGGGGGTCCCAAGGGTACTGCTGGATGCATTCCCAGCAACATCCGTGGCTTTTTCACACTGCCCCAGATTTATTCAAAATTGTAAGTCTGAGGCAGTGCCAAAAATGTAAGGGAGCCACAACGAGGCGAAGTATCTTTATTTCTCCTTGTTTTTCCTCTTTCTATGTGTGCTGCCACACAGAGAAAGAGGGAAAAGCCCCTTGTGATTGTTTTTGTGTTTTCCTGCACAAAAATAATAATTCCCGCAACGCATGGTGCAAGGGTGCCTGCGTTGGCGCACAGCAGCCTGTTATGCGCGGCGCAGGGGAAAAGGACAGGAATGTGCCGTATCTGATAGATACAGCGCATTCCTGCCCTTTTCTTTTGCTGTAGGGCAGTGCAGCAGCAAGGCCTGCTGCGCTGCCCTGTGTCAAAAAACCCATAAATGAGGCCCTGGAGAGTTTGTGGGGAGGAAGGATGCAACAGTTATGTGATCTGTGAATGATATCCCATTTGCAGAGTAAACTAGTTCAACCATAAGGTTATATTCGACTTACATTTGGTAGATTAACCTGAGAAGCATGGAAGAGGTCTAAAGGAACTTGGAAGATGCTGAATAAAAAAAAAAAACAGACATACAGTTACATACAGTAACTCATGAAAGAAAGAAATAACTGCAAGGTCCAGTTTAGGTTATAGTAAAAATTTAAACATTTAACACTCGACAAATGTAACAAGCAAAAATAAAAACGTAAGGAGTACGGCAGAAATGAAGAAATATTCTGAATCCGGCAGAAGCCAAGAAACATTTGGTGGGGGTTTCTAGCAAATCTGAGCAAGTATTGTACTGCAAGGCTAACTGAAATGTGAGAAAACTGAACCACACTTACCATGATGCAGTAAGGCAACTAAGTAAGTAATATTTATTGTTTGATTAGTTAAAATCATACAATTTTAAGTCATTTCGACACATAATAAAAGGACTGATTAAAAAAAAAAAACACACATTGAGCACGTAAAAATGTTTTCAAAATACAAATTTAAAAATCTGCATTAAAATACTTAAGGTGGCCACCTCTGGTTTCTGTAACTTTTCAGATTACTCAGTTATATCTCCTATACTTATGTTTTCTAATACAATCGTATAGTGCAAATGAGCTTTACCATGTGTACAATTTTGACACTAATTGTAAATAATTCTATGAGAACAGGTAGCAAATTTATACTAAAATCAGATCATGTGAGCCTAGTTTCCTACATGCCAGTGTCAAATTTTACAAAGTGCATATGTTTTCTGATACAAGTGCTGTAGTGTAAATTAGCTTTTATGCTTGGACAGTTTGGGCACTCTTTAACAATAGTACTGTCTCTGCGAGTACAATCAACAAGGGTTTAGTGGAGTCGGCTAATAAGGGTCTAGTTTCCTTTTTGCCAGTATCAGAAATTTTGAGACCGTAGAGTTGAGAACTATGGGGCATATTATCAAGCGGCAGCGATAATTATCGCTGACCGCTCTTAGCGTGGGGAATAGTATCGCCGGCTATCGCTGAAAATTATCGCCATGCTAGCACTGTATTAACAACGCTTAGCGCAAAGGCGATAATTTTCCAGTGATAGCGGTGTTTTCCATGGAACATCGCTGGTTTTTCAGCGATGTTCCATGGAAAAACGGCGATAATCTTGTGAATAGGGCCTGTGGTCTTAGCCACACAATCCACCCCCCATGTTAGGTATGCCTTAGTCAGGAATTTAGCAGACGTTAAATTCCTGCGTTAAGGCATACTTAACGCGATTTAAAATATCGCTAACCCACGTTGTTAATATGGCGATACCTGGGTTAGCGATATTTCCCCATGTTGTTTTCACTGGCACGCCTCCTTTGCATCTCATTAGCGATGTGATGGGAGGCGTGCAGAAAACGGACGCTAATTCAAGGAATCACGCGCTAGCGTGTCCTTGTTAATTAGGCAATAAAATTATCGCCGCTTTTCGTCCGAAAACGGACGCTAACGCGGCGATAATTCTTTAACGCCACCTTGATAATATGCCCCTATATCTGTTGATTTAAAACATAATATTATTGCCTGCCGGCAAGCACGTGTTCCCCAAATCTTAAAGTGCTTCTTTATGAGCCCCCTTCTTTCTTTCATCAGTTCCGGGCATACGCAGGCTAAATGATTAATTTTTTCTTCTCCATTTTTGCATAGTCAGCAGTACCTGGGTTTTGTTTTGCACAGCCATGGCATCGCATGAAATAATCCTGGGAGAAGGCTGAATCGTGCTTTAATAAAAAAAATGTTTAGTTTTATAGACCATCTCATTTCTAAGTAAGACTGTGATTTTGAAGTTTTGTAATCGTTCAGCATCATCCATGCGTGAGCTCTTTTTGTAACGGAATCTTTATCATTCAGCGTTGAAAATCGTTTTGTTATTACCTTGATGACTTTTTTTACTATTCTGGAGTAATAGACATGTACCATATCGTGTGTGTGAGAATTCGTCTAGATCTGTTTGCAAATACTTCCTGAACTGCAAATTTTGATTTGTTTGTATTTCCTCCCAGAGGGTTTGACACATTGGGTATGAGATGTTTGTTTTTATTTTTTTCCATACTTTTACATATTGGCCTTTCCTTGCAATGAGCTGATTAGGTAACCCAAATTCTAACCTAATTTGGGCTGGCGAAGCATTACAAGGGAGACAGAAAAGAAACTTACATTATTTTGTGATAAAATTGTTTATAGTTATAGAATCTCTGTCACAAAGTGCCTCATTTCCGTAGATAATGCTAGGCAGTAATTGTGCGTTTGCAACCTTTAGCAATGGGAGATAGCTGGGTCCTCCCAGGGACCTCTGTGGATACGGAATGCCATAAGTAAGGTGTTACCTCTCTTTTGCAGGTCCGTCTTGTGTTGCTGAAATGAGCCTTTGTCATCAAATGGTACTCCCAGATACCTGTAGATCTTTACTTGCTCAATTGACAGTTTTGTAGATACCATTTGTGTTTTTTTCTGTATCGTGTTACTAGCTTCCATCACTTTTGTTTTTTTTCTCATTTATTACCATACCATTTGCCAGAGAGTAGTTTGATATTCCAATTTTCCCTGACAGGTGTGAACCGTTGCCTATTCTCATTCTGATCCAGGTGTCGGAGTACAATAATTGAATTGCTTTTAGGAGGCTAGCTGGTATTCCTTGCTAGCGGAAGAGGTGTGGCGCAGCGGCCAGGGTGCCTGACTTCCGGACCACGGGGTTCACGGTTGATCCCTGGTGCCTGTGGCAGGTTAGCCCAGCACCATGTGACTCTGGGCAATAGCTGGTTTAATCTTCCCGACGGCCCCCAGCGCCTTGACACCCTCGGGTAATTGTGCGCTTTACAAATACTGGATTTCATTTCTCCAACTTTTCCTAAAGATTTTGCCGGTGTACGCAGTCAAAAGCGGATTTAAAATCCACAAAGCATAGGATTAGTGGTTGCTTCCTGGATTTCTATTTGTCTATTATTAGTGAGAGTGCTAAGATATTAGACCCCTGATGGAGCAGGGAAAATAAAAAAAAATTAACCCCTAACAAATTATATAATTAATTAATTAAAATGTTCGTTTAAATGTATTAATCAACATTGTATGTGTGGGAATGGTAATATGCCAATGTATGTGCTAAATAATCTATTAATGAATGTCCGTGTGTCTAATCATAACGTAAAAATAAAAGCGTACTAAATAAAAATAAATGCATGTTTGTGCTTCATAGAAATAAAATGTGTCGTTGCAAAAACAATAGTGATGGTAAGTAAGGAACAGCTTAAATGTTGCTTTCTGCTAGGTAACAACTAATTGGGGTACGTAGACGGGAGGGAAACGAAAGGGATATTTTTCTCTATTTTAATTATGTTTTGTTTGCCTCAAATTAGTGCTTCTAAAAGTATAACCGAGTGGCGATATAAAATGGCCGCCAGTGGGAAGATGTGCGCAGGCGCAAGGGGACACGTGATACGGGAGGAAATTGGAGAAATCCGGAACCTCGTGATGTTTCTGAGAGGCTAGGATGCAAGAAATGGTCAAGGCTGGTGTGACCTAATTGAACTGATAGTGTGCCATGATGATCAGCCGAAAGCCCGTGGGAAAGAAGTCTAAGAGAAAGGACAATGACTGCGGAGTTCTCGAATGTGTCAAAAGAAGTTACAAATAAACTGATCGAATCGGATGGAAATATTTAAGCGTATGGGAAAGGAAATGATCCAAGGACCCTTGAATCCAAGAGAACTTGATTAAAAGAATGAATAAGCTGACATGCATGGACCAATGAAAGAAAAGCGTGATATTAATGTTGCAACAGTTAGTTAGCAAAGTTAGAATTAGGGTATAAGAGGGCCTACTCTTAGTGGGAGGGGGTCAGTTGATGTCAGTCGTGGTTGCAGTCACAGTCAGGAGAGGAGTTGAAGAATCGTGTTGGTGGCTTCCAGTGCTGGGTGGTCCTGATCGATCCCTTACTGAGCGGGAGATGCTGAAAGGCTGTTAGAGGAGACGGGTTGCAGGTAGCTGATGCTGACGAGCTGAAGTTGCTGTTGCTGTCTTAACTTTACAGTTGAGTATGAGAAACAGGCTATTTCTAATTCCTAACTTAGGTTAGAAATCATTAGGCTAAATTAGGAAGCTAGGCAGGTAACTAGGGTTTTGGCTTCATGACAAAATTTCCTTTCTGCAATAAATTGATTATGCTTAATACAAATTGTGAATTTAAGAATGAATAATTGAATAAAGTATTAAAATTCTTTTCATGCTTTTAAAATTATATAAAATTTAAGATTCTTTAAACCCAAAATGACTCAGTGGTTATTTTCCTAAATGATTGTGACATAAGTAATTGGTTATTGTGATTCAGCTGGTCTTAATCACTATGAACTAATTTCTTAAATGAATGATTCATCGACAAACAATGAGCAGGAATATCTTAAGAAATAACTAAAAGAAAGGGACAAAATAAAGTAATAAGATATCCTGGCTCTTCCAGCGGTACATAAAATGGTGTTCTCCATTTAGTTCTCATGATTCTCCTAGGAGTACAGAATTTCATAAAGGTGTAAAGGAAATCCAGGAGTGTGTGTGTGTTAGGCGATGTTTATGGGCCCCATCGTCATGTGGATATGAGAAATATAGTTTGCCCCTGGATGACCTATAAGTAACCTGGGAGGAGAATAGTTTTTATTGTACGCGCTGCATCAGATTTCTTGGTAGCAGAGTTATGGTTTTCTATAGATTAGTTTAGTGATTATTGTTTATTGATTATTGATTATTTTATGACTAACACTATATGTTGAGTCACGTTATGTTATATGTAAGTTTTCACGCTTCTGGGATGTAGGAAGTGGAACACGTGTGGCAAGAGAAGTCACATGGAATTTGGTACATGGTCTGAATTCATTTTGGTTATAACGCAGGTTGTGTTATGTTAGGGATTTCGGTGTGAAAAGTGTGTAAATGAAATAGCAAATCACGTTTACTTGTGAAACTTTGGCCTTAATTCTCAGGAGCCTAGTCTCCACATGTGTCTTATCCCCAGAGAAACGAGTAAATTGTTTGTTTGAAAGAAGGGTAAGGTAGAGGGAAGTGCTACTTTACTGGCGAGAGTAAAATAATTCTGTGGTAGGGTAGAGGTAAGCGCTGCCTACTGGAAAAACAGGATTCTTGTGTAAAAGGACAAAGCTGTCACTTTGTTTAGCGAATCAGACTATGGAATTGTTTATTTGTTGTAACTAACGAAGAAAACAGCGAAAAGAAAAATTGCCGATAAATTTTGTAAAGGAGGGGTAAAGAGTAGAAGTGACGTGGAAAAGTGCCGCGCTAGAATTGGATAGTGCGCTAGTCACGTGAACACAGAGCAGGAGTGACGTAGAAAAGTGCCGCGCTAGGATTGGTTGGTTCGCGGTCGGTGGGAATTGTTCTGATTGGTACGTTAGTGTGAGTCGCGCTGTAATTGGTCGAAGTTCCGTACACAGAAACAGCGTTAGAGTAAAGAGAAAACAAATAGAAAACATGCCGTGTTACGAGTATGAAAGGGAGAGAACGTCATGGACGACGAAATTAAAGAATTTCTTTAAGAAAGACAAAAAGGTTGTGACTAGAGAGGGACAAGTAATTCCTCCGCCGAAATCAGCAGCTTCACATATGATGCTGAAATATGGATATCATACGTGCATATGGTTGGACAATTGGGTAAAATATACCAAGAATGATGGAGCATTGGCTTTCCCTGAAAATGGTTCCTTTAATGTAGCGGTTTTACGGAATTTAAGAGAAAAGATGTTTAAATTGGAACCTAGACCTAGACCGACACAGTTTGAGGCTTTAACAGAATGGGAAGATGAGATGTACGAGCGAGAAAGATTCAGAGGTATGAAAGGTTATGAGTTCGTGCCCGGAAGATTGTGGGGAATGAATCATGAGGACAGAATAAAACGATGGAGATGTGCTAACATGACAGAAGGTTTGTTTCCAGCTTTTACAGTTGAGGAAGGGACTAAGAAAAAACGGACTGAGAAAAAGAAACATTTAGAGAGAGAAAAGTATATGCATGAGAGCGAAACGGATGACGAGTTGCTGGAAGATATATTAAATAAAAATCCACCTCCGTATCAGCAGAGTTCTACAGTGGTGACACCAAATGCGCCACCAATAGAAACTATGCGAAATAAAAGTCCAGAAAAGAGAAAAGAAGTATATAGGTCACAAGAACAAATAAGAACTTCTCAAAATGAGGGAATAGAAAACGACAATGCAAGTGAATTGGCAAGGACAACAAAAGAACTAACTGAGAAAATTAGAGAATTAACGAAAAATATGGAAGCAGTTACTGTGCCCGTAACAATAGGTCCAGTAATACCAGTTTTTGAGAATCAGAAAATTGATGAACGATCTTTGGTGATTCCCTTGAGTTCGCAATTCCAGAGAGAGAAGGAAAGAATGGAAACAAGTCCAGGTACAAGCAATTTGGCTAGTGCTTACAGACCAAGTCCACCTGAAAATTTGACAGTAAATGAGTGTAGCGGTAGGAAAATACCTATGGTAACTGAATCTGCAACAGTGACACCTGAAAAGAGTGGAAATTGGACAGAAATAAATAGTACTCCCATAGGTCCGACTCCTGATGAGTTAAATGAGTGGATGAAAGCTTTTAAAATAAAAGAAACAGAAGAAAAACCATTAGATGTGATCAGATTGAAAATTGACATGGAAGAATTAATTCTAGGAACGATTGGTACTGAAAAGATAAAAAATTATCAGGATGATGAAATAATGTTTCTGTGCAAAAGTATAACATGGAGGGCAAAGAATTTACATGACAAACTAGAAGAAGTGGCTAGTGAGATTGGAATAGATTTTGCAAAAGTAAAAACGTTGCAGAAACCATACAGAGTAGATTTTTGTGAAAAAGATATTGAAAATTTGAATACAGCAGGAAGGCTGACACAGATAAAAGAGTTGATTGTTTTGTTGAGAAAATGGGGTGATGTGGACAGATGGAAGGTTAGATGGACAAAGAAGAATGAGAAAAGTATAGACAAAGGTTCATTGGCTTTTATGATAACAGAAAAAGAACCTGTTGTTAAAGAATACCCTATGAGAGAAACTCCAGGTGGTAGTTACGTGCATGTTCCCTGGACTAGGCAGGACATCCTGTCATTTACAAATGACTTTCCAAAACTAAGGGAGAAGCCAGTTGAGTGGTACCGACAGGTAGAAAGTTTTGTAAAGGTCTCAAAGGTGTTGTGGATAGATTTGGATGGATTGTTTGACATAGTGGTCCCAACGGATCTGTGGTCAGAATGTAAGATTACAGTTGACTGGCCAACTACAGAATATCCAAGAGATCCTAAGACAGGAGCTCCAGGACCAGATGTGATGAAGAAATACGACAAGGTGATTACCTTTTTGAAGAATAAGATTCCTCCCAAAGAGACAGATTGGGTTAAGATTGATAGAACTACACAGGAAAGTAAGGAGTCTGTACATGCATATTATGAGCGCTTGTTGTTGGTTTTCAAACAGTATAGTGGTTATGAGGAATTAAGTGAAAAGGACATGAGTCATTTTGTATACCGATTTGTATTTGGCCTGAAACAAGAAATAAGCGATATGATTAAGCAACATATGATAAACTGGCAGAATGCAAGTGTAGATGAGGTGCTGAGGTATGCTAAGTATTGTAGTGATGAAATAGAGAGTAAACAGCGTAAGTTGAAAGAAAAGGCAATGTGGGCACAAGTGAAAGTGGCAGAAAAACAAGAAGCCCAATTGGACAATAATAATGGAAACGAATCAGGACAGAATAAGATGCGACCAAACATAGGTAAAGGAAAAGGACAAGTGAGTCTAGAAGAGGCAAAGAAGAAATGGCCATGTCATAATTGCGGAAAATTAGGGCATTGGAGAAATGAGTGTAAGTTCCCACCTAAACCTAATCCGGAACATCAATCATTAACTCCACAGGTGCAGAATGAGGTAGTTGTTCAACAAAGTCAGGTGCCACAACCACCACTTCCCAACACTGTTAACCAGCAAAGATACAGTACAGAAACAGGATTCTACGGAGGAGAGCAGGTAACACAGTTGCCGCGAGCAGCTAACATTTCTCAGTATTGGTTGCATCAGAGTGAGGATGACCCGGATGAAAGTTTCTGACGGTGCGCAAGAGAGGGGAAAGAGTGCGTGCTTGGCGCAACTCTAGAGGTAGATCAGTCTGGTCCTTTTGTGGATGGAGAAGTGAATGGTGCAAACGTAACATTCCTTGTCGATACTGGAGCTACCCGTTCTACTGTTAGATCAGTGGAAATTCCGAACCTTCCTCTCTCAGGTGAATACATCCAAGTGGTAGGAGTAGCCAATCAGCAGATTAAAACCCCACTTACTGAATTGGTGGAAGTAAAAATTGGTTCTTTTAGTAAAATGCATAAATTTGTAGTGTGCGATTGTAGTCCTGTAAATCTTCTAGGTCGTGACCTTTTGTGTAAAATGAATTGCACAATTTATTGTACGCCAGAAGGAATAGGTTTCCAGACTTCGGATGAAGATGTTCTGTATAAAGTAACTTTGATGAATCAAGAACCTGAAACGAATGGTTTATTTCCTGCATTTGATGCAGAAAAACTTCCAGAAGAGCTAAAAGGTGCAGTAAAAGAAAGTGTGTGGGATTTTACAGGAGAGGACATTGGATTAATGAGAGAAGTTGATCCTGTAAAAGTGACAGTGAAAGAAGGGATAATTTATCCAAACACGCCACAGTACAAATTAACTCCAGAAATAATTGAAGGAATAACTCCTGTGATAAATAAGATGATTGAACAGGGAATTCTGAAAGAAATCATGAGCAGTCCATGTAATTCACCTATTATGGGACTGAAAAAGCCAAATGGAACATACAGAATAGTACAGGATTTGAGAAAGATCAACAAAATAGTGGTACCATGTTGTCCAATAGTGCCAAACCCTGCAGTAATTCTATATCAAATCCCGCATGAAGCTGAGTGGTACACTGTGATAGATTTGTGTCACGCATTTTTCTCTATTCCTTTGCATCCAGATAGCCAGCCATTATTTGCATTCCGGTTTGGAGAGCGTATTTTGGCATGGTGCCGAATTCCACAGGGGTATACAGAAAGCCCCTCAATTTTTAATCAGATTTTAAAGAAATCTTTGGAAGATTTAAAAATGCCAGAAAAATCAGTGATGGTGCAGTATATCGATGACCTATTGGTGGCATCGAAAACCAAAGAGGCATGTGTAAGTGACACAATTGCTTTACTGAACCATTTGGAGAAAAGAGGACATAAAGTGTCTCCATCAAAATTACAGTTTTGTCAGAAAGAAGTCCAGTATTTAGGGCATAAAATTGAGAAAGGAGTGCGGAAAATAGCGACAGAAAGAGTAAGAATGATTCAAGGAATGAGAGCACCAATGACTCAAAGAGAGGTAAGAATGTTTTTGGGAATGGTTGGATATTGTCGACAATGGATAAGTGGATTTTCTTTGATTGCAAAACCCTTACAAAAATTGACAAAGAAAGATGTAAAAGACCCTTTTGAGTTAAACAAAGAAGAAATGAAATCTTTCAAAGAATTGAAAAAGAAACTGTGTGAGGCCCCTGCTTTAGGCATGCCAGATTATGAGAAGGATTTTGAGTTGTACTGCAGTGAAAGAGATGGATGTGCATTTTCAGTACTGGTACAAAAACACGGGACCATGAAGAGGCCGATAGCTTACTTTTCAGCTGTTTTAGATCCTATAGCGAAAGCATTGCCTGGATGTCTGAAAGCAGTTGCAGCTACTTGTGTAAGTCTGGAACAAAGTGAAGGTATAGTGATGGGGTATCCACTGAGAGTATATGTTCCCCATTCAGTAGAAATTCTTTTGACAAGAACAAAAACACAGTACATGACACATAGTCGGCTGACTAAGTACGAAAAAGTCATCTTGAGTGCTGAAAATGTGACCATAGATAGATGCATAAATGTAAATCCTTCTACATCATTGCCAGATGAAGAGAGTATAATTGAACAAGACGAAGTAGATCATGATTGTCTGAATGTGCTGGAATATTGCACAAAACCAAGAGCTGACATAAAAGATGAACCGTTAAAGGAATCGGATTATGTCATGTTTGTAGATGGGTCATGTTTACGCACAAAAGAAGGAGTTTTAAGCGCAGCTTACGCAGTATGCACAGTGGCAACTGTGATGGAAGCGTCTTGTCTGAAAGGAGTTAGGTCTGCCCAAATTGCAGAACTAATTGCTCTGATTCAAGCATGTAAATTGGGGAAAAATGTACGAATCACAATTGTGACCGATAGCCAATATGGTTTCGGCATCGTACATGATTTTGGTCAGATTTGGTCACAAAGAGGATTTTTGACATCTGCAGGAACACCTATCAGAAATGGAGAGTATGTTAAAAAACTGCTTGAGGCGATACAGTTGCCTAAACAATTAGCTGTAGTGAAGTGCAAGGCGCATAAGAAAAATGAAGATTACATAGCGGTCGGCAATAATTATGCTGATGAGATCGCTAGATATTGTGCGGAAAACATGGCGTCCCTGAACAAAAATAGAGAAAGGGAGCATGTCTCTTGTCCTTTGCTTTTCACTAATACAGTCGAAACATGGGATGAAGTAAGGCAGTTACAAGAAACAGCAAGAGATGAGGAAAAAGATTACTGGATAAAAGCAGGATGTAGAAGACAGGAAGATAATGGGGTGTGGGTATACAGAGATGAAAGACCAGTTATGCCTGATAGCATGATTGCAGACATGGCACGGATGTACCATGGACAAGCTCATATTGGGAGAGATGCAATGATTAGACTTTTTAGACAAACCTGGTATAACCCAAAATTCAGAGCCATTGCTGAAAGTCTTTGTCAAAGATGTCTTATTTGTCAACAGTTTAACCCAGGAAGAAAAACAGTAGTGAGTCTAGGAACAATAGGACGAGAAGGAGGTCCATTCACAAGAATACAGATGGACTTTATTGAGATGCCCCCTAGTAACAGATTAAGATATGTTCTAGTGGTCGTCTGTTTGTTCTCTCGTTGGGTGGAGGCATACCCCACAAGAAGGAATGATGGAACAACAGTGGCAAAACTTATGCTGCGAGAGTTCATTCCGAGGTATGGTTTTCCAGTCACGGTTGAGACGGATAGAGGAACACATTTTCAAAATGAGTTGATCCAATTGATTTGTGAAGCATTGAGTATTAAACAAAAACTACATTGTGCTTACAGACCCGAGGCTTCTGGGGTAGTAGAGCAGATAAATGGAACAATTAAAAACAGATTAGGAAAAATGTGTCAAGCTACAGGACTCAAATGGCCAGATGCACTGCCTCTTGTTCTGATGACCATCAGAAGCATCCCTGAAAAGAAAACGGGACTCAGTCCTCATGAGATGATCATGGGACGAGCAATGAGACAAGCCCACGTACCCGTCAACAAGTTATTAACCATAACTGATGATCTAGTACTGGATTATTGCAAGGGACTGGCTGATGTGGTGCGTTCTGTGTTTCATCAGGTTGGACCGGATGCGACCACTCTTGAAAGAAAACCAGCCCACGACTTGAATCCAGGAGACTGGGTCCGCATAAAAGTCCACAAGAGAAGAAACTGTCTAGTTCCGCGTTGGGATGAGCCAAGACAGGTAATCCTAGTGACAACGACTGCTGTCAAGTGTGCAGGAGTGAAGAACTGGGTTCATGCCAGCCACACAATCAGAGTTCCAGAACCTACAGATCGACATGTGAGTCGGCGTCTGGAAGTGTGGGATAAAAGCTTAACGGCTGGGACAACCAAGATAAAAGAAAGGGTGCCAGAACTTGAAGATCGACCTGAAAGTCGACATCTGGAAACCCCAACTGCAAGTACCTCTAGAGAAGAGGAAGAAGAAGGAGAAGAAGAAGAAGAAGAGAGAAGTTCAGAAATTCCAGAACTTGAAGATCGACCTGTAAGTCGACATCTGGAAATATCTGACACAACTTCAGACTCTGATGATTCAATTGAAAACCGTAAAGAATTCCTAAGAAAAACTTGGGGTTATAAACCAATTAGAGAAGAAACTGAGCAAGAAATTGAGTTAGATGAACAACCAGGTACAAGTTATGGTGGAACTCCTTCAGAAACAATATTAATAGATGAAGTAGGGAAAGAAGTACACAAAAAGTTAGAAAATTGAGAAGAACCCCGAGGAGCAATAGGGATAGATAGAGAAACAGGAGAACAGGGAAATTTAGAAACAGAAAAGGAGAAAAACACCAAATCGGAAGAACACCGAGGAGGGACAGTAATAAGGGAAAACAAGAAGGAGAAGACAGATCCACCAGTAGGAGATGACGAGATTATAAGTTTCAAAATAAGAGACAATAGTGAAACAGTTGAAACAGAAACAGAGGAAAGTGGAGGAGAGGAAAAAGCAAAGACTGAATCAAGAAAAAGAAATTGGAAATCGGAAAGAGAAGAAAGAGAAGGTGAGGTAAAAAGGCCAAGAAAAGGAGATAACTGGCCCAACAGCTATGTAAGAAAATTAAGATATAGAATAATAAGAGCGGAAGACGAAGGTGCTGAGCAAGTAAATGAAGTAACAAGTCAAAAGGGACAAGAAAAACCAAGTGGAAAAAGATTACAAAAGTCCAAAAGGACAAAGAAAGTGAATTCAAAGTTTAAGTCACCTGAGTGGCTGTATATTGCACTAACTGATTACAAAGAAGAAGAAGAAAACACTCACGGAAACCAGAGACTGAGAAGTCGGATGGGAAAAGGTGAGATGCAACAAAACTGAAGTGAAGACTTATAGTGCTTCTGCCGGACATGACAATTTTACTGGATGTGACAAATCACCGGATGTGACAACGAAAGAATTCTGGAAAGAATTAAAGAAAGTACCAAGCAAAGACTTTTTGAAAGCAGAGTGGCATCTAAGTCATTTTGAGGTGTAGTGACACAATTTTCTGAAAACTTAACAAATAGAAAAAGAAAAATGGAAAATAATGAGAATAGAAGAAATAAATGTGAATTTATAAAGAGATGGTGCAAAATGTGCTGCTTTTGTACAGGGTTATTAATGACCATATGGATAGTTTTAGCAATCACAATTCCTATTAGTGTAGCTGTGATAGAAGCAAAAAATGATACTAAACTAGAAAAAGAAACTAGTATTAAAGAACCAGTTATTTTAAGAAGTAGTGCAGAGTTGCATAAGGATAAGTCAGTAACAGATTTTTCAAAGAATGTTTTTACAAAATTATTGTATGAGTACGTAGAAACAATGGACGTGAGAGATTGTTATGTTTGTATGCAGTTGCCTGCATCAGTATCAGAAGGTGTGACTTATCATCACTTACCTCTGACTTATGGAATAACATGTAGTGTAATAGCAAGTTTATTTTATAAAACAGGTAGATTAGAATCTTATTATACTGATATAGATAAGATTTTTGCAAACATTCCAGTAGTACCAGAACTTAACAAAGTAAAACCAGCAAAAGTTTTAGGAGAATTCTTTTTAGAACATAGAAAATTAACATTAGAAGAAATAGTTAGTAACAACCTTACCTGTGAGTTAAAGAAAGAAGAAAAAGTATTTTTAGATATGGTTGAAGAAAGAAGAATGAAATTTCAAAAAGAAGCAATAAAAGAGGAAGGAAAACGCTTATGGACGTTTGAGGAAGGAAATCATGAAGGGAAAAAGATAAATGCAGCAATGACTTTAGATTGGCCACAAACAGGAAAGTTGTGCATTAGGAGAAATAAGACAGTCTATGACAATTACTTTGTAGGTTCCAGTATCTGCCATGACAATTATCAAATTCTGGGAGGTTGGGGATTCAAAGGTGGAAAGGACCCAATATTTCCAGGTATCTATTATGTTTGTGGGAATAGAGCTTATTACAGGTTACCGGACCATTGGTATGGAACTTGTTATGTAGGCCTGGTCTTTCCAAAAATTTTTCACATGGACAGAGAAGAAAAAGGAACATACAAGATGATTAATAGATTTACACGTAGAAAGAGGGAAAGTTTTTCAGAAATTGTAGGTGATATTTTTGGAGCATTGATACCAGCAGTGGGAATATCTTTGAATGCATTTAAAATTCGGAAGTTATCCACAGTAGTAGATCGGTTGTCTACAGATACTGCGGGAGGGTTCTTAATGGTAAATACCGAAATGGTTGCCATGAGAGCTATGGTGATGCAAAATCGGCTTGCCCTTGATATTCTTTTGGCAAAAGAGGGTGGAGTCTGTGGAATGTTGAAAGTCCAACATTGTTGTACTTACATTCCTGATAACAGTGAAAATATACAGAAGTATATTACAAATATTACAAGTTTGCACAAAGAATTAGTTCCACTGGAGGTTGAAAGTGTTTTGGGAAAACTTGGTAGAGGGTTTTCCTCAGTAGCGAATTGGTTAACTAGGATGAGTAAACTAGT
Organism: Calotriton arnoldi; assembly: GCA_963921515.1. Lineage (NCBI taxonomy): Eukaryota > Metazoa > Chordata > Amphibia > Caudata > Salamandridae > Calotriton > Calotriton arnoldi. The sequence goes on from CAWUFW010007258.1 coordinate 400,611, forward strand.
AATAGGGAAAGTTATAATAGTAGCAACTATAGTAATATTGTTAGCCATGATATTGAAAATAGTAATAACATGTATAAAGAGAAAAGTAAGACAGAATAAGATAAGAAGAAATAACAGAATAATGAGAGAAAGAGAGAGAGAAATGGGTGAAATTGAATTGGAGAAAATGAAAGAAAGCATGTATAAAGAGACTAAAAGGCAAGATGAAGAAGAAACAGAGATATAAATAACAGAAAGCAAAGGATGAAAGACATGCTGCCTGAAAAGAAGTATGACTTGGGTTTTATGTGGTGATTTAAAAATCACCAAAGGGGGGAGTTGATGGAGCAGGGAAAATAAAAAAATTTAACCCCTAACAAATTATATAATTAATTAATTAAAATGTTCGTTTAAATGTATTAATCAACATTGTATGTGTGGGAATGGTAAAATGCCAATGTATGTGCTAAATAATCTATTAATGAATGTCCGTGTGTCTAATCATAACGTAAAAATAAAAGCGTACTAAATAAAAATAAATGCATGTTTGTGCTTCATAGAAATAAAATGTGTCGTTGCAAAAACAATAGTGATGGTAAGTAAGGAACAGCTTAAATGTTGCTTTCTGCTAGGTAACAACTAATTGGGGTACGTAGACGGGAGGGAAACGAAAGGGATATTTTTCTCTATTTTAATTATGTTTTGTTTGCCTCAAATTAGTGCTTCTAAAAGTATAACCGAGTGGCGATATAAAATGGCCGCCAGTGGGAAGATGTGCGCAGGCGCAAGGGGACACGTGATACGGGAGGAAATTGGAGAAATCCGGAACCTCGTGATGTTTCTGAGAGGCTAGGATGCAAGAAATGGTCAAGGCTGGTGTGACCTAATTGAACTGATAGTGTGCCATGATGATCAGCCGAAAGCCCGTGGGAAAGAAGTCTAAGAGAAAGGACAATGACTGCGGAGTTCTCGAATGTGTCGAAAGAAGTTACAAATGAACTGATCGAATCGGATGGAAATATTTAAGCGTATGGGAAAGGAAATGATCCAAGGACCCTTGAATCCAAGAGAACTTGATTAAAAGAATGAATAAGCTGACATGCATGGACCAATGAAAGAAAAGCGTGATATTAATGTTGCAACAGTTAGTTAGCAAAGTTAGAATTAGGGTATAAGAGGGCCTACTCTTAGTGGGAGGGGGTCAGTTGATGTCAGTCGTGGTTGCAGTCACAGTCAGGAGAGGAGTTGAAGAATCGTGTTGGTGGCTTCCAGTGCTGGGTGGTCCTGATCGATCCCTTACTGAGCGGGAGATGCTGAAAGGCTGTTAGAGGAGACGGGTTGCAGGTAGCTGATGCTGACGAGCTGAAGTTGCTGTTGCTGTCTTAACTTTACAGTTGAGTATGAGAAACAGGCTATTTCTAATTCCTAACTTAGGTTAGAAATCATTAGGCTAAATTAGGAAGCTAGGCAGGTAACTAGGGTTTTGGCTTCATGACAAAATTTCCTTTCTGCAATAAATTGATTATGCTTAATAAAAATTGTGAATTTAAGAATGAATAATTGAATAAAGTATTAAAATTCTTTTCATGCTTTTAAAATTATATAAAATTTAAGATTCTTTAAACCCAAAATGACTCAGTGGTTATTTTCCTAAATGATTGTGACATAAGTAATTGGTTATTGTGATTCAGCTGGTCTTAATCACTATGAACTAATTTCTTAAATGAATGATTCATCGACAAACAATGAGCAGGAATATCTTAAGAAATAACTAAAAGAAAGGGACAAAATAAAGTAATAAGATATCCTGGCTCTTCCAGCGGTACATAAAATGGTGTTCTCCATTTAGTTCTCATGCTTCTCCTAGGAGTACAGAATTTCATAAAGGTGTAAAGGAAATCCAGGAGTGTGTGTGTGTTAGGCGATGTTTATGGGCCCCATCGTCATGTGGATATGAGAAATATAGTTTGCCCCTGGATGACCTATAAGTAACCTGGGAGGAGAATAGTTTTTATTGTACGCGCTGCATCACCCCGTACCCAGACTTTGCATAAAGCCTGATTGATTTGGACGAATTATCTGCTTCTCGGTTGCCCATTTTGTTAGCTCTGTCAGGAGAGTTCCTGTGAAAAGTTCGGCCCCAGTGTCGTACTTAAATGATAATTGCTTGGTTGTGCCCAATTGCCATTTTTCTGGATGGGTGTTATTATAAAGCCTTTCTATGACTCCGGAGTGATTGCTCACTGAACTGCTTTATTTAAAACTCTTGTCAGGTATCCTGCCGAAACAGTGAGATTGTCTTGATACAGGATGAATGGATTTCTGCTTGGACTAGGTGCTCTATCTTGTCTCTGTTTTCCAAGGAGTTTGCATACCGAGCCTTCTGTTATAATCAGTTCATTTTTAATACTCGTTTTGTCCTTTGTTCTACTGTGGCTTCCTGGCTGACATTTTGGTTGAATCTGGGTTGAGATTCAAGTGTGTTTTTAAAAACCTATCCACTTAGCTTCTGTTAGGGTTGATGTTGTAATCATCATGTTGGCTCCATTCAAGCTGTCGATCATTTTCCAGAAGTCTCTTGAGTTTTTCTTTTTGCTGGAATATAATGCTTTTGCCCAAAGTAATTGTTTTGCTGTAGATTTTTCTTCACAGAATAGCCTCTGCAAATCTGTATTTGTCCTCTTTAGTTTGGAGCAGAGGTCTTGATTATCAGGCCACTTCATTATCAGTCTCAATATTCTGTTGTGGTTTCTTTTCAGCGTACAACTTGTGAATGATAGTTTAATCCTGCTTAATGTTTTAGCTTGACAGCTAGATTGTTGTTTTTTGTGATTATTTGATGCAAAGGAGGCAATTAATTTTTTGTAAAAAGTGCTCATTTTGTTGGTATGGTAAGAGTATCCGCTAAGAAACAATGCTCAACCAGTATTAGTGCTGTATTAATGATTGAGGCCTTGGATCCTTCCGACCTGCACAGCCTTCTGTAAATTCCAGTTGTCAACTCCTCAAGAAGTGACTTTAGCTTCTGATGTCTTAAACATTGGAGCACTGTCTCCATAATTTGTTGGCTGTGATCACTTTCATTTGTTATTACAATCCCATAGGAGGATATCATTTGAAATAAGCTTAAAGATATTATTATGAAGTCGATCCGCAATGTTTGACCCAGTGCTTGGTAGGTCCATACTGGTAGTGTGTCTTGTTCCAACCGACCGTTCAAAACCCTCAGACCAAGGGATTCCAGGTCTTTCACTAGATTCTTTCCCACTGTACCTCTTGACCCTTTACTCTCTGGGATTAGTGACTGTTTAGTGATAGCCCATAGGTGGTCCTGTTGTTATATGGTTTCATCTCTGGTGTAAGACCACAACAGATTCATGTCAAAATCATCCGAAAAAATGATTTCAGGGTGTGTTTCGTCACTCAACTGTTGTAATAACATGTTTATAAGGTTGCTGGACATTGATTTCCTAGTACTAATGTCAGGATGTATGTAGACATTTATTAATAGCAAGAGTTTTGTATTATTTTTGTCTTTGTAACACAGTTTTACTTTTAGAATATTATGACCATTTGTGTCTACCTGTTCACTTTCCCTTATTTAGTCAATTGCTATGAACATTGCTAGGCCCCTGCTCAGTCGTCCATGTTGACTTAATTTAGTAGCCGGGGCGAAATACCCAGTAAATCCTTCTGACATAAATGATTGAGTTTCCCAGGTTTCTTGGAGCAATATAATCTGAAAATTACTAGCAGCGGTAGTCAAATATGCATTTTGGATCTTGGATCGTACACCATTTATATTCCAAGAGCATATTTCTATTGTTTCCCTAAGGTCAAATGGTGGCTGTTGCCAGATATACTGAGTTTTGTCCTGTCAGGCCTGAGGTACGCCATGTAGGGCTGCTGTCAACCAGCCTTGATTACGTTTCATACCCTTCTCTACTTGTTGCTTAGTATTAAAGTTTGGTGGTAAGGAAGTTGTTTTACAAATAGGATTTTTCAGTATTGAGAATACTTGACTATTTTCCATATTGTTCCATTGATAGTGAAGTTTCTTTGGTGAGTCGAAAGGGCTTGGGTAGAAAGTTTGTGGGGGCCTGCTGACTTGTATTCCTCAGAATAGGAAAGTTTCATATTCCTGGAGGATTTGTCCTGCTGGATGAATAGAGCTCCAAGTCACCAGTATGAGTTCTTGGTTGTCATCTTTGTTGGATAAGATTTCAATAGATTCTATATTTTCGCTTTTTATTTTTTCAAGGGATAGAATTGCTTTAAAAAGCCATAAGTTATTTCCCCGACTTAAAATGTTGTGTTTACCCCTAGACTGATATTCGGGTTTAAAGGATAGTTGACTTGTTCCTTCTTTGTAGTCATGAGTTGTATTTTTATCACCTAGTGCAGGAGTTAGTAAGTAAGTAAGTAAAGTTTATTAAGCGTTGATTAATTAGGATCATTACAGTAAAATAAGCATACATTTTCTCCTACCCCTCACCAGCCCACCAAGTACTGCAGCAGCTTGATCCCACAGCTCATATATCTTCTCGATTCATTGTGAATTTGCGCTTACAGATTGTCCCAGTTTAAAAGCCCTGATTTGATCAAATTAGAAAGACTGGAGTTAAATTAATTGATGATTACAGTTAGCAATACCGTCCCTCTGCCTGAGTTAGGGGCCTGCTTCTCAACCGCTTAATGCGAAAAAGTGTGAGGTGCAGTTTTTAAAGTGCAATGTGCTATCTCCTCGGGCCATGTGCTATACTTAGGTGTTGGCTAGTGCTCACCATTAAGATTATTGATTCAAAATCCCTTACTGTGCACTTCTTCTGCGCTTAATGAAAGGGCGAGCTGCCACCGCCTAGGAATAATAAAAAAGTGCCTTGTGCTGATTAGACTTGGGTATATGGATCTATTGATGGCCTGGGTTCAGCAGCTCATTGTTAGGTTCTGGTTAAGATGCACCGTGCCGGTTTTAATTTTCTGTGTCATGGCCTATTGAGGGACTATGAGATATGTGGAGAATCTTCATGAGCTATTCTGATTAAATGTGCGAACTTCGCCATTCTTGCAAGGTTGCAAACCTTGGTTTCGGTAAAGCACAAATCCGAGGCCTCTGCACACTCCGGGCCCTGAAGATGGGGTGAAGCAAACGGTGGCAATCTTCGGCCGATTTGGGACAGCAACACAAAAAATGCAACCAAGATTCTTTGTGGTATGAACATAACCTGCAGGAGGCTACTTCCCCCTTGTGTGCCCACACTGGGGTGAAATCAGTGATGCAATGAGCCTCATGTAGAGTATTTTCCTGCGGGCCTGAGCTGACAATGCATCACGTAGAAAATGCTGAGCTTTCCCCGGATTGTATGACATAGCTTTTCTTGATGATATCTTCAGCAGGGAATGGTATGGCGACTCTAACCTTTGAGATGGTTCTGTTTGGGTTTGAGACGTGTTACGTCTAGACTGTTGTTTAGGTGATTGTTGGATCGTAATTTTCCTTGTGAATTAAGCTGTCTATCTTGTATCCTTCTGGGTCCTCATGCTGCCAGTCCTCGTTTTTTTGCTGGCATTTTGCACTTCCTGGTTTCTGTAGTCGATTGGAGATACCTTGATTCATAGGAATTTTCCTTTCTGTTATTGATTTACTGTTATCAGCGGGCGGGATTTTTCGCTTAGCTTCCCTCACATTTTTTCCGTCTGATCCAGTCTCAACACTTTGGCGTTGTGTGGCAGTTTTTGAGTTTTTGGGGGAACCATGGATTTGTTGTTCAATTGGATCTGTTATTTCTTCATATTACTCAGCAGGGAGGGAATACTCAAGTTTTTATTGAATTTAGAATAATGCTTTTTTCTTTTTTCTCAAGCTGTACAGGACTGGGTTTGAGATATTTCTGGATGATCCTAGTTATGTTGTTCCCTGTTGTTATTTTTTGGGTCGAGATTGCTGCTTTACTATTTTTTATCTTGTTTCTTGCTTTACGTTGTTTTTTCCTCTGTTTTTTTCATCATTTTGACTGGAGGAGAGGGTAGTTGCGTTTCTGTGGACACTTCCGTTTTATTGCCCAATGGCTCATTTATATTTTTATGAATGACTGTGCTGTTATGCATGCTTATTGCTTTGTCTAAGTTGCCCTTTTTCTCCGTTACTTGCTTACCGGAAATCTTGTCACACCCTGAGGTTTGTAGGTTCCCTTTTAAATCCTCAATTATAGTGCTCAGGACTTCAAGGATCGTGGCCAATTTGTTGATCAGTGGTGCACAGGTGCAGTCTATATATGATGCTGTTGATTGTGTTTGCACTCAATTTAGCAAGTTATTTAGGGAGGCAAGTTTCTTGTCTATGCCTGCCACTGAGTTTCCCATGGCAATAAGGAGGTCGATTTGAACGTCCATTTTTTTTTGGGGGTGAAATGTGAGAGCTTCTACTGTCAGTTGAAAAGTTCTAAAAAAGATGTCCCAAATGGCCCCTGATTTAGGATTGAAGATGCCGGGGAACCTTGGTCTTGCACACACTCAGGATTGCATTGTGTTGGACTTTTATCAACAAGCACAGGACTTGGGTGTTCTCCCTCTTTCATTTTCAACTGTGTAAACTGAAAGCTGGTGTTCTGATTATTATTTTGGCAATGCTAATTACATTATTCTGCTTCCTTCTGTTTCACATATTTTATACAAGAATCACAACGCTTTAATAAATATTGAAACGCCTTGCTGAGTATTTCTTGTGTATCTCCTTCGGTATGCATGAGTGACCGAACAAAAGGGTTCTAGATCTGTTACCACAATTTCCTTGGGGAGTCAGGGATTATATGTTCTGAGGTTGCAAAATGTATCTGTTATCTTGTCAGGTTCAGGGGTACAGATGGCGCACTGTGAGCTAGCGGGACTACAGGCCAGCATGTCCTGAGGGTGTGCATAGAATAGGTCTGGCACTATCCAGACATTTATGTTGTCCAAACAAATGCACAGTTTTACTGAGAAAGTCTAAGCCATACATCATGGTGCCACCAAACTTTTAGCTTGGGTTCTTATTTAATGGATTGACCAAGTAGTTATCTTTTGTATACCCAAAGACCCCTACTCACCTTTTAATGGTAGATGTCCGTGGTGTTAGGGAAAAATCCTCCGCAGCTGAGTAGGATACTCCTATGTATTGGCTGTAGGTTGTTAAAGCTCGAACCTTTCAAAGGATCACCCCATATTGTTACCCTCTCTGATATCCATGCTTATGGCTGAACCAACAGCACTTAAAGTACCTGAAAACTGCTTACATGCAGTTACTCAGAAGCTGCTACAACATGATCTCACACTTACAGGTGGGGAGGTTACCTTCGTGGTCGAGGATCGACAAGCATTTAGGACAGAGGTATTCTATTCATGGGTTACATTCCCAGCAAGGAACGACCGATCACGGCTGTTCCACATTTACACAGCAGCTGACATTCCTAATAAATACACAGCTTACGAAGCCCTAGAAATACCTATGACTTACCAAGAACATCAAAATTGGTTTGAAAGCGCCGTACCACAAACTATAGAAGAAGTCAGACTAGGTCCCCTTAGCAACGAGGGAGCCACGTAGCCAGTCTTAGCCGGTTACACACCACATCCAAACACAAAAAATATGACAGCACGGCAATTATGTAGATTGTATACATGCTTAGTCAGAATATATAGATGTCTGACACAGTTCGTTATGCGAACACTAACAGTGACTCCTGCGAGAACTTCTCAAGCTGCACAACCACAATTGGCTACACCGGGCATCAGCCCACAGACTAGCAATGCAGTTATGGGCAAAACACCCACCAGGCGGGACAGGATTCTGTTCTAGATTGCACAAAAAACAAATCAGCTTAGATCAGTATTTCCCCATACAACACCCCAGGAAAAACATAGGGGCAGATTTACAAGCCCCTTGCTCCACCGGTGCGTCACTTTTTTGTGACGCATTGGTGGTTTTTTCCACGCCATATTTACAAAGTGATGCATCTAGGGAGTTGCGTCACGGAAGACAGCACTGCATCGGAATAAAACTGCACGGGATCCTGCTGCATCGTGTAAGCATTAAAATATGCAAGGTAGGCGTTCTGACGTAAATTCTAACGCATTACTGATGCAGGGATAGTTACAAACATTCCCCACGGTGATGCATTTTTTTTCTTCACCATGCATCTTTGAAACTGCGCTTGAATCCTTATGCCTCACAAACCCACGTGCAGGAAATTACGCATGTCCCATTACATCGCATGCGCTTTTAAAACGCATGCGCTTTTAAATTGCATGTGGTGTAATGGACGCAAGGCGGAGCACCGGGACAGAGGCCTACGAGCACCGGGACGGACGAGCACCGGGACAGAGGCGAGGAAGAGACGACCTGAGGAGAGAGAGGTAAGGGGGATTGTGCTTATAGTGTAGTTTAGGGCTTAGGGCTTAGGGTTTAGGGAAGTGTTAGGGTGTCGTAGTGTAGGGTAGGCTTAGGGTTGAGGGTAGTATCAGGGGGTCTTACTGTAGGGTACTATATTAGGGTTTAGGGCTTAGTGCTTAGGGAAGTGTTAGAGGGTCGTAGTGTAGGGTAGGCTTAGGGCTTAGGGTTGAGGGTAGTGTCAGGGGGTCTTACTGTAGGGTACTGTAATAGGGTTTAGGGCTTAGGGTTTAGGGAAGTGTTAGGGTGTCGTACTGTAGGGTACTGTTTTAGGCTTCAGGGTTTAGGGTTTAGGGTCGGGTCAGGGGGTCCTCGTGTAAGGTATTTCGGGTTTAGGGGAGTGGGCCTAGGGGTAAAAATCGTGAAGTCAAAGCATGCGGGGTGTTTATGTGCGTTGTAAATGTATTTTGTATGCATTTCAATGGAAATGCGATGTAATGGTTGCATTGTGGATACTTGCGATGTAAAAGAACATGCGATGTGAAAACTGCAATGTCATGGCATGCGATGTTAACGTTTGCGATGTAGCATCATACATCCGTCTCCCAGGCCTCTTTCTCAGCCTTCCTCCCTTCTGTCCTGGATGCCATTCTTCAGCTCACACCACAGCACCTCCATTTCCCCAATACACAATGTCAACAGATTGAGATTAAACAAGGCTTTTATGGCATCGCCGGCTTCCCACATGTTCTTGGTGCAATGGACTGAACGCATGTACAACTGGTACCACCAGCAGCAACTTCACATCCATACCGTACAGGAAGCACACTCTCTATCAATGTCCAGGCCATTGTGGCCCATCGGAGAATCTTCACCAATGTACTGGCCAAATATCATAACAGCATCATCAATGAAAGTTTCCAAAACAGACAATATGGCAATGGTCTACTTGTAGGTAAGTAACAATCAGGTAACACACATACCATTACTCTGTATCATTTGCTGACCATCTGGCACCTTTCAGGGCTTCATTTAATTATGAAGCAATACGTGATTGTGAAAAGGCAAACCCACATCTACACCATAAGTACATAACATACAGTCAAAAGGTGCATACACCTATGGCAGCTTAACAGAAAGTGTCCTGTGGGTGGCACAGTACCATCTGCCCTCTAAGTTTGCCCCCAGGGCACATTGTGATTACAGAGGTGAGCACAGATGCATGTAACTCACCTCATTAAATGCTGAATGCACATGTGCCCATAAGACAAAGGTGCTGTCTGAAGGCGACTCATTCACCATTGCATGGTGTGTGAACACATGCAAATGATGAAATACCCTTGCCCCTATGCCTGAACAGTACCACAGGCCCAAGAGCAGAGTACCAGAATCTCACATCATGTGCAAAAACATTGCACCACCTTAGAGATGTGGCACTGTCAGTGTGTCCACAAAGATTACCCATACTGAGGCTTGAAAGGGTGTCCCTTAGCTAACACAGACATCACCTTGCATGCATGTGCACCTAGTCACAGCACCTGTCTTTAAGGGAACATGAAACATCTGTCAAAATTGCATTATGTAAACCACATGCACAGAGACACATGATGAAAATATTTGAAAGCTGATATGCATATCAATTGAATGTTCTGCCCTCATGGCAGCATGAGTAAGTATCAGCCATGTTTGCAGCACAAGCCATGTAACATGTCACACCTTCCATTTTTTGGAACTTGTGCACACAAAAAAAGTCTGATTTTGAACGAGCTCCTTGCGCAGCTGGTACACAACATTGTGTGATGCACCGGGGGTGTAACCTGATGGCCCACAATACAAGGACACATGAATTTACCATGTGTGGCATTCTGTGTGCCAGCTAATACTGTCCCTTTCATGCAAGACTATGCATGTAAGGTGTGTGACATGGTTGTTGCTGTGGGTCTTTCAATAGAGCAACCAAGTATCCTGAGGCACTTCATAAAGTGCAAAAATAGACAAGCTGGAAATGCAACTAAATCACTGCAAAACCACGTGTTGCATAGTGAGTCACACTGTCGAAATATGCTTACATCTCACCTACTTTAACTTACCTCTTCCAATATGTACTGCACTGTAAAGCATGAATGGAAATAGGAAAACACCAAAATAGATTGTGTTTGTGCATTAAGGTGTCCCTTCATGATCCAAAAGAATCTACACATGATGCTGGCATTTGTGCCCCATGGTACAAGGGTGCCAGGGCAGCGCCATGTCATCTGATTGTGTGACAACGCAGGGCCAAGTAAATTTAAGAAAACAATCCATATAAATATGTTGCATCCCAGTGCTTCGAAACTAACGCAGCACGGTGCAGCAAAATGACTTGCAGCACCGCGCTGCATTAGTTTCTTGTAAATCTGCCCCTACATCTAATCACCAAAACAGTAATCTCACTGAAAATGTTGGCAAACATGACATACACAACATGCCGTGTATACTCAAGTATGTTCCAAAGTTAATACAGTTCTCTTACTTTCCACTTAAAGCTGGTCAAGGCTATGACCTACAGACGTGATTGATGACACCATTTGGACAACCCCAGACTGATCCACAAAACGCATACAACCATGCACATTGCCGAGCAAGAAACATCATTGAGAGAAGCTTTGGCATGCTCAAGGCCACGTTTCGTTGCCTGGATTTATCAGGTGGATGGCTACTGTATTCACCAGAAATGGTCTGCAAGATGATCATGGTATGGGCAATACTACACAACATATGTGTTAAAACGAATGTGCCTTGGGATGAAGAAGAATGGCCCCCCGAACCAATGGATGATGCTGATGATGAATCTGAAGCAGAACAAAGAGCCATCCTCAACACTGCTGCAGGGATAAGACCTCACACTCACATTGTCACACAATCTTTCACATGATGTTGCAATTAAACCTTTGTAAACATTAGCACCAATATTTTAAATAAACTCCCTAATACACATGAAAGACTTGCAGGTGTGTCCCTTTTGGTGCACAGGTCATTAGATACAACAGCATCAAATGTGAATTGCTTGTATGTTGTTAAAAATATAATGGTCTGAATCATCCAACTGACCTGTGTGTGTAACATGTGTCTACATATGCCTTTGCCTCCCGCATAAACCAACATGAAAATGACGGTGCTGCATCCGCTTGTGTGTGCACAACATTGATACCGATAGGCCATGTGCAGTCATAACGCTATCAACATCTACAGATGTGGCACTCAAATTGGCATGTGTGCACGGCACCATGAAAATGGGTACATTCATAAGTCTTTCATAGCATGGGCACCTGGTTCAAGCAGTGACTGTCCAAATTTTAGAGAGGAGGCATTTACATAAATAAAACATGGAGTGACACAGTATTTCAATAGGCAATGTTATTACATAATCAACAGTGCATAGTACGCAACAAAGTGATATGTCACATCACTAATAAATACTTCTCGCATGCAAAGTGTCAATACTGTGCACAACTGTCCCTGTGAACGATAAAGTAACACTGCATGTTACTGTAAATCCATTTGCAGAGTCAAGCTGGCCCATTTATGAGTCACAGACATGCAACATATTTGCAAACACATTTTGTTCTCTGTGGTTTACCCTGCGCTTGCGCACAGACTGCAGCCATGTGTCGGCAGAGGCACACTTGCACCATGGTGCAAGGATGGCTGGCTAGTGTTGAAAACATGCTTTGCCACAGAAAGGGGCACCTTCATGTCCCAAAATAATCATTTTAGAAGATCACCTCTACAAATGTGTGCTGTCAAATGCAGCACGCATCGAAATAGGGCAAACGGTTGAGAAAAGAAAGTTTGTCACCTAGTTGTGGCTTGTGACGCCAACACTGGTGTGGCGTCACTGTCTCATGCATTTCCTCATGTATGATTGTCCGTAAATGTGGAAATGTAATAGTGGACATGTGTGTTGTATGGAAAAGCTACATCAAGGCCCATGTCCCATGCCAACATGCAAAGTGTTGCATGAGAAGTGGCAGTATACACAAGCAGATGTAAAGCCATGCAGGGTGCCTGTCTGTGTCATTGTAAGAATTGGCCTGCAGGTTGTGCTGCTGGTGAGTGATGCAACATGATGCACCTGTTGTGCAAGGTGCCTGAAAATTAACCACAAACATCACACAATGTCAATGAGAAATAAAGTTTGGGCATATATCCCATGATGTCCGTGAAAGTCAGAACCAAAAATGTACAGCCCACAGTAAAATGCATGCATTATGCTGTAAGAAAACCTTACATGAGCATTACATGACGCATCACTTGCACAAAACCACACATCACCACTTAATTGTTCATAATTCATGTTTGAGTCACTTTGACACACAAAACGGGTCGCATCTTGCTGAATACTGACGCAACCAAATTAACGTGTTGCATCTCCTGTACAAATGCATGTTACCTCATCAAGCGTAACGCGACAAAGTTAAAACCCACGCAACACATAGAAACGTCACACATGCAGATATGAACGCCAAATGGCAATTGTGTCTAAATCACGACGCATCTGCAAAAATATGACGCAAAACGTAAAAACGTGTCACATCCATACAGGAAATGATGCAATGACTCAGCCATGCTGCAAATCAGGAAGTACACGCTTACTTTCTCTTTCACTTACTAGTCCTAGGAGTGTGCTTGGTGTAGGAGGCTGTTGTGGATTGTTGTGAGAGTTTTCTGACCTTGTATTGTGTTTTGTGCTTGTTTTGTGAACTTTAAAAAAAAAATTGTCTGTGAATTGTCCTCTTAAAGTCTTTGTCTCGTCTAAATTGTTGTCATTTGGGGGGGGGGTGCTTTTTTGGGGTAGATTGCTGTAGGTTAGTTATAAGGGTGGGATTTAAGTTTCTGTTGGTATTTCTCATTTTTGCACCTTCATTTTCAAAAATCATGTCAGGCAGGTCCAAAAACCTGTCACACAAACAGTTTGGGGGACTAGTTGGGCTCATTTTTCATTTTCTGCCCAGAATGATCAGCACAGGGGGCAGAGTCAGCAAAGGTTACCCACCAAAGGAACACCGGCAGAGGTGGGAGAAGGTACAGCACCACATGGCACGCATATATGATGTTGATCAGACGGTCCACCAATTAAAACACCACTCGCAGGATGTCGTCAGCAGAGAGGGAGACTTGCTGGACCATCTCGGACTGGAAGTCGGTGGTCCTATTGGTAAGTCAATACCTACTAACACACATATGTGGCTCATTTACAGGTCTACAGCAATGCCATACATTGCTCCCTCCATTATTAAATGTGAAACACTGTTTGCGCACAGGTCTCAGAGAAATTACCACATGAATTCTTTTGCATTTTTGCATGTTGGAAGGTCATTGTGTCATACATATGACACACACCATGGTTTCAAATTCAAAAGGCATTGTTGCTCATTTACAAGCACACAGTGCCGAGCGTGCATCGCTTTGGGTGACGCACTGGCAGAGCCTTTGCAGCACCATATTACTAGGGATATATAAAGGAACCATGTGTGGCATTCACTGTCCTTGTAAAGATAGCACCTTTATGCGTTGCACTTTTTCATCAAAGGCCTGTTCCATGGGTGTTGCTGTGGGTGGTCACACGCAACACCCATGGAACATGAAACATGTCCGGATGTTGGTGAAGTGAAAAAAACATGGAAATGCATCTCACTGCCACGCCTCCCCTTGAGAGGCATACGGAGGCACAACGGGGGGGGGGAATGTACTCATTTATCAAATGTTTGAACATCTTACAATGCAAGCTGCATCCTGCAGCAAACATAGTGCAAGGAAATCAACTATGGTGAATTATCATGTGCAAGATGGTGTCCTGTCATGCACATACACAATCATCTCCATGATGCAGACATCCTTGCACCATTGAGCAAGTGTGTCTGCGTCAGGGCATGTCAGATAATTCTGCACAGGCAAAATCACAGGGATGCAACACATCATTGTTAAACTTTCCGAAGCCTGTGCCGTGGAAGTGTCGCAGCATGGCGCAGTCAAAGGGCCAGTGGTGCCACGTTGCAGGACTTCATTATAAATGAGTTTCATGGTCTGTAAATTATCTGCATGTGTTATGTCAATGTCTTGTGCTCAATGCATACACTGTATACAAGTACAGCATTCACAGGTCATTGCACCTCTGTTTATGTCGCCTAGGTGGACCACAGCCATACACACAAGGGGAGGTGGACTCGTTCGAGGACCCCAACGCTACCAGTGAGTATCAATTCTCAATGATTGTGATGATGATGGCCAAGTCAGAAAAATCTATCCATCTGCAAACAAACACACATGCCACACCAGGCAGCAGTATGTTCCTTTATGATTATAAATCATATGTGACCTTAAATGATGTATCAATAGGTATCACAGGAAAATATACATCTTGGTCAAATGTTTCAATACACAGTGCTGAACTCAAAATCACATAGAACTCAAACACGCACATTAACTCCATACCACATTACTTAATTCGGGCAAAGGTTGCTCTTGCATTGACTGGGTGACATTAAACTAACGCTGCCGGAAAATGCAACTTAGGTGGCAACGGGCCACATTGTTGGTTCTGCCACTAGTCATGTCCCATTTGGTGTAGTTTGTCTGTGCAATTACTGTTGCAGCTGAAAATCAAATTTGACACATGGCGCAGGTCCCATGCACAACTATTCTTAAATGTGTGGCACATGTTCCAAAATGTTTCCAGCGTAACATGCATTTCAACAGTCGTCACTGGAAGCTAGCCACACTTATCCTACCACAATGCTATAGCAACATGTGCTGCATTGTGCAGCACACATGGCAAGATTACAATGACACCACAGTTTGAACATGAGCTGGAGGTTGAACCTAAAAACACTGATACCTAGTTTGGTACAATGCAGACATCAGTCCAACATAGTGCATGCTTGTCAGCAGTCACACATGTCAATATCTTGTTATACCGTAATGTGATAACATCTCAGATTTGTTGGGCTCATGTGGCCTTGTGAGTGAGTCAACATGTATGGCTGTTCAAGTTCAGACAATGTATTAGTGTAAGTGGAGGGGACTTCAACTGATCAGTATGTGAGAACATGTATTTGTTTTACAACCCGATTTTATTAGTTTTCAAATACATCATCTACAGTCAAAGGCATTGTGCATCTTCAGTCAGGTACATAGAACATCCTGCCAATAATTCCTGGTGCATTTATTCAAAACTTACCCCCCAACATAACTATCCCCCCCTCCTTGAGTTGCGCTTAGTTCGATACAATCTGCTCTTCAAATACTAATGGGTTCTTGAGTGCAAGGCGCCGGTTCTGGCTTATTACGGCTCCTGCCTCCCCTGTTCTCGGCATCCCTGTTCGTCATTTCCTTCTGGACTCGCCGGTGGTGGTGGGGAGCCTACTTCACTGCTATGGTGCCTCTCCGCAGCTAATTCACCTACTAAGTTTTCCCAGGCCCTTGCTCTGTCTATCTTCCCTATGCCTCAGCCAGCTTCCCTGAGGAGCAATCTGCCCTCCACCCCTGCCCATTTCTCTAACTCCCTCCCCCAGGAGACAATTCTAGGCCCACCCGGTGCCTTCCAGTTTCTGGCTATCTCCCTTTTGGCCAGGACAAAAGCTAAGTCCTGGAATCTCCCAGTTGTTTTGTTTTTGGCCATGTGTGGGAACCATCCTAGTAAGAAATGCTCAGGGGTGCGCGGGATCTCATTGTCTATGAGATCCCCTATTACTTGTCTAATTTCTTCCCGAAAAGCTTGTAGCATGGGGCAGCTCCAGAACATGTGGATGATGTGTGCTTCTCTCTCTCCACACCTCGGGCACACTGCTGTGTCTATGTCGAAGTATCTTCTAATGCGGGACGGGGTTAAGTACGCTCTATGCAATATGTAGAAATTAATCAATTTGAATCGCGCATTCCTGGATACTTTCGGGGTCTGTTCTAGGATCCTGTCCCAGTCTGCCTCTGGGATCTGTTTACCTAAATCCTCCTCCCACTGTAATTGCAAGCACTTTAATGGTTTCTGCATGTCCTGTCTCATTGCCTTGTACAGGCAGGAAACTGTCTTGATTCTTCCCGCTGAGAGTACTATATATCTACATCCCAGCAGTGCCCATGGCTCCATACCCCCCCCAATGTTGTATAATCCTCCTGGTGAGGGCCCCGTGTCTGAGGAAGTGACCTCCCGGTAAATCGTATGCCGCCTGCAGTTCTTCAAAGGGGAGTAGCGTGGAGTCCAGGTATAAGTCGCCCATCGACTTCAGTCCTGCCTCTGCCCAGTCCTCCAACCCCGCCCAATGAGCCCCCTGTGGTAACCATCGCAGCATAGTAATTAAAATGTCTGGGGAGTAGGGAATCCTGACCCCCACCCGTCTCAAGTACCTAGCCCAGCATCGCACTACCACACTGGTTTCCACGGTGTCAGCGGACGCGTTCCGTCGTGTCCTTAGGAGTATCTGTGCGAGGGTTGTGGCATCTGGTGCAGCTGGGTACTGTTCCCATTCTGGGTTGCAGCTTGCTGCCAGCCATTGAATCAGCCAGTACAGCTGAGCAGTAATATAATAACCCTCAAAATCTGGGACCGCTGTCGGGCGCTGCAAAGAGGCCAGCGCTACTCGTCTGTGCCCCGCTCCCCAGATAAATGGCGTGAGCAGTGAGTCAAGATCTCTGAACATGGCCCTCGAGATCCATATCAGCAAGCCCCCGAAGTAGTACAGGAGGTGCGGGAGCGCCACCATCTTCAGGACTGCTACCCTTCCTGCCACTGATAATGGCAATGTACCCCAGAATTCCATCCCCGTCTTCACTGACCTGATTGCTCTACCCACGTTTCCCTCCAGTAGCTCCGCCAGTTCATGATATATTTTGACTCCCAAGGATTGCAGGCAGCTGGGCTCCCATTTCAGGTGGTCACGGTCAGGTGGTGGGAGGGCGTTGGCTGTCATGGGGTATAAGCTAGTTTTCCTCCAGTTGACTTTGAGGCCAGACACGGCCCAAACCGGGCCAGCATTCTCTGCACCCCTCTTAGCTCGTCTCCTGTGTCCCCAAGGAACAGTAGGAGGTCGTCTGCATACAGTGCTATGAGGTGTTGCATCTCACCAACCCTCAAACCTTTGTACTCCTGTCCGCTTCGTGCCCTGCACGCCAGTGGCTCCATTGCCAATGCAAACAGGAGAGGGGGCATCCCTGCCTCGTACCCCTCTCCACCGTCTGCCTGGGGGAAATGGTTCATCCAGTGCGCACGTATACAGTAGCCGTACCCAGGCCAAGAGTCCATCTCCCAGCCCCAACCTGGAAAGGACCTCATATAGGTAAGGCCACTCAAGGCTGTCAAAGGCCTTCTCAATGTCCACCGCGAGCACTGCCGCCTCATGTTTATCGTACCCATTGG
This sequence comes from Calotriton arnoldi, assembly GCA_963921515.1. NCBI lineage: Eukaryota > Metazoa > Chordata > Amphibia > Caudata > Salamandridae > Calotriton > Calotriton arnoldi. The sequence goes on from CAWUFW010007258.1 coordinate 418,346, forward strand.
AGTCCATGACAGCCAAGAGCCGCCTAATATTTATGGCTGTGTTCCGTCCAGGGATAAACCCCGCTTGGTCCGCGTGAACCAGGTCAGGCATATGTGAGAGGAAGCGCATAGCTAAAATTTTGCTCAAGATTTTTTAATCCATATTGAGCATGGATAAGGGCCTGTAGGCTGTGTAGTCATGTGGTTCCTTCCCAGGCTTAGGCACCGGGACATTAAGGGCTTCTCTAGTACTTTCCAGCATTATTCCCGCTCCCAGAGCCTCCTGATACATAGTGACCAGCCTAGGGGCCATCTCCTCCATATATCTTACATAAAATTCAGCCGGTAGGCCGTCTGTGCCCGGGGTCTTGTTCCTTGCAATGCCCTTTATGGCTACCTGCACCTCCCGTTGTGTTATGTCTGCGCCCAGCTCCTCCGCTTCTTCACGGCCCAATTGTGCCATCTGCAGATCCGCCAGGTATTCCCATGCGTCTGCACTGTCGTCCTCTCTCGACCTTCTATACAGTTGTGCATAGTAACTGGCGAAGATTTCGTTGATCTTAGCCTGTGTAAAGTGTCTAACCCCCATCTCATCCTCAATCTTCACTAGTGGCGAATTCCTGCTCACCGGATTTGCTAGCCATGCTAGGAGTGTTCCAGACTTGTCCCGCTCAGCGTGGGTGCGCTCTAGGTACTTCTTGTAATTGAAGCATCGGAGTCTTTCGGTCTGCCTCGCCACTTCCTCCTTAGCCTCTAATAGGGCCTGCTGGAGCTCTGGGCCCCCTGGCTGCCTGCGTTCCAGCTCTCTGAGGGTCGTCTCCGCACCCTCTACTTCTCTCGAGATGACACGCCTGACCCCTGTAGCGCGCGTAATGCATTGGCCCCGCAGGATCACCTTAAAGGAGTCCCATTCGGCGAGGAGGCTGTCCCCGCGTTAGCCTCGAAGTAGCTCACTATTTCCCCCCTGATCTCTTTGCGGAAGACCTGGTCTTCTAGTGTGTCTGGACAGAGCCTTCACGTTGGTATCGCTGGTACGGGGTGTTTCCATCCCAGAGAGAGGACCAGTGGATTATGGTCCGATATTGTGCGCGCTAAGTATTCCGCAGCATGGACCTCGCGCTGCGTGTCTGCTGAGCACAGGAAAGCATCTAGTCGTGCGTGAACCTCGTGGACCGCTGAGAAGTAGGAGTAGTCTCTATGTTGGGGATGCAAAGTCTGCCAGGCGTCTACCAGTCCCCACCCCTGTCTCCAGGCCGTAAATGCTAGTGAGGCGCGCATTGCTTGGGAATTACGCAATGGCGGGTGTGATCTATCTAGATGTGGGTCATCGACGTTATTAAAGTTGCCCCCCACTAATGTGGTGCCCATCAGATATTGAGCCAGGCAGTGGCTCAGTCTTGTAAAGAAGGCCGGTTGTTCTGCGTTGGGAGCATAGACACTAATCACACTGATCTCCCGGCCTTCTAGCTGCCCCTTTATAGCGACATATCGGCCTTCTGGGTCTACCAGCGAGTCTGTCAATTGGAATGGTACCCCCGCTTGGATCCATATTAGGGCCCCTCGCGCATAAGCCGAATAGATAGTGTAAAAGAGTTGGCCCCTCCATCGTCTGTGCAAGGCTTGTCCCTCTTTCTGCGTGAGGTGCGTCTCTTGCAACAGGGCTATTTGAGCTCCCCTCCTCCGAATGTATGAGAGGACCTTGTGGCGTTTCGTCATAGTGTGCATACCCCTGATGTTCCAGGTCATGCACTTATATTTGTGTTTGTCAGCCATTGGGAGGTGTTACTGTTCCTGGCTTCCACCCTCCTTGTATGCCTTCCTCCGACTGCTCTCCCTACTCGAATCCCCATGCTTCCGGATATGCTGCAACTCAAGGGTTCCCCCTCTTATTAACTGTAAAGATTGTCCCCAACTCCCACTCCCCAGGATAAGTAGGATAACAGCCCCCATCCAAACAAGGTCAAAGGTCCGCAAGTGACTGCTTGCAGGTCGATCAGTCAATTACAATGGGGGAAGGCTGCTCGTCCGCCGCTCTCCCGGTCTCTACAGCCACCTCACAGTTCCACTGTCCCATCAGGGCCCCCACAGTGCCTCCCCTCCACCAGTCCCAGTATATCATTGCTGGGTTAGGTGTGTTCAGTTCTGCTCAAGACCTGTTCATGGAAGATCTCTGCTCCCCTCCTCTAGGCGATATCGTCCGCTGTCTGTGGTGTTACATCCGGGAGCACCACGCTCGAGGTCTCAGACTCACTAGATCCATGCTCTGAGCCTGAGTCCGCCGCTGTCTCGCTGCTCTCGAGGGGCACGTGGTTCCTTTCTTTGCCGCTGATTAGCGCCACCACCTTCATTGCGTTCTGGCGTTCAATCTGTGCCTCTTCCCACGTCGGAGCTAGGTTCTCTCTCATGGCCCGTCGACCTCTGGACCGGCTCTCTCCTTCTCCTCCGCCAGGGTTCCCTTGGCGGCGCCATCCCTTCATGTTTCTCCAGCCAGTCGGCTGCCTCCTGTGAGGACCTGAAGAACTCCGTGCCCCTACCTGTAGTGACTCGTAATGTGGCCGGGTATTGCGTCGCATACTTGTAATTGAGTTGCTGCAACCGCAGTTTTACTTCTCGGTAGGACCCTCGTTGTCGTTGCACTTCCCTGGAAAAGTCGGGGAAGATTCTCACCACCGCATTGTCCACCTCTATGTCTCCTTTGAGGCGCACTTGGGTAAGGATATGGTCCCGATCCCTGAAATGGAGGAGCTTTGCTATCACTACCCATGGCGACGCTCCAGGCACCAGTGGCTTCGCCGGGACTCAGTGCGCCCTCTATAGGGCGTAGAAGTTCGAGAGGCCGTCCGGTGCTACTTCCTCCCGTAGCCATTTTTCCAGATAGGTGAGCATGCTACAACCTTCAATTTTCTCCGGTAGTCCTATGATTCTAACGTTGCTTCTATGCGATCTGTTTTCAGCATCCTCAGCCCGGGACTCCAGCGTCCGTACCTTGGTCTCCAGTGCTGTTATGCGCTGTTTCATATTGGCCATGTCTGGCAACGTTTCAGAGAGTTGGCCCTCTGTTGTCTTGACGCGGTCTGCCAGCTTTTTGTGGTCTTCTCTGAGCAGACCCAAGTCCAGGCTCAGCGAATCTTTTTTAGTTTCCAGACGCTCACTGGAGGAGGTGATGGCCTGGAGAATGTCCTGCAACGTAGGGTCTCTGGGGCTTTCCGCCTGTGAGAGTGCCTTCTCCCCCTCCTCCATCGGTTTACCTGTTGGGCCCTCTTCTCTATCCTTCTTCTTGGGGATCTTTCCCATGTTGCCTTTTGTGTCCCAAGCGCTTCTGGTGCTTCGCGTGCTCCTAGGGCGCCCCTGGGGATCTCCGCCGCTCGTGGGGCCCGCTCCCCCAGTGGTTCCTCTACGATCCAGTGCGCACCCCCCCTTGCCCTCCGGTCAGATACAGCCGCCTGTGCCTCGATGTTCACTGCTGTGCGCTCGGCCCTGCAGATGTGTCCCGTGTCCTCGGAATGCTTCTGGTCTCACCGCCGGGCCAGGCAGGGGGCTAATGACCATAGCATATTCGAGCCTAGCGGGCTTATTTTGTGGGTGATCTTGTGCTCCCCGGCCTCAATTCACTGCCTCTGCGTCTTATTTGTGGGAAGGGGGTCCTGTGCTAAGAGCCTCTGTTGCAGGGTCGTCGGGGCTCCGTGGGCAGCATGCACCGCAGGCTATGCCAAGCGCCTCATCATGCAAGCTGAGACGTCCCACAATGCCACGGGTGTCCGTCTTCACGTGGCTGCTCTCCTCCTCCAGAGTCCCCTCCGGACCTCAGGCTCGATCACCCCCTATCCCGCCAGGCAAAGAGGGGGGGCCTCCCAGGTTCACCCCCCGCTCAGCCACCTGTCTCTGCACCTGCTTGTCTCCTCGGGCTCCCTCAGAACTCACTCACCTCACGTGGGGGATCATGCTGTACGTGCCTCCTCAAGCCAGGTCGCCTGCTCCGCTGCTCTGGGTGTCCTCAGCCAGCACTGTGCTCCACGCTTGGGCCCGTCCCCCAGTGGTGCCAGTCACGTTGCAGTAGCCCCCACTCTGCTCCTTTGGCGCTGTTGCGGGGGGGTTCCCCTTGCGTGCAGTCACGGTCTTGTGGTGGGCAAAAAAGGGGGGGGTTGAATCCCCTGCACAAACTGCCACGGCCCGGTTGGTGCCGCCGCTGCGACTCTCCCTGTGACCGCTTTTACTCTGCGGCGGCCGCCTCCATTTTGGCTCGCCCCACAGCCACCTGTACAGCCGCTGGGAGGCTCTGTCAGCCCAAGTCAATGCCTGCGGCAGGGCAAGGGGGGGGGAATATCCGCACTCACAGGCTGCCTTATCCTCAAAGAGAGCCGCCGGTCGGCGATCTTCCTGCTCCGTCATCCACCAGTGGGCGCGGCCATCTTGTCTCACCCCGTATCGTGATCGGCCCCCTCCTCACCGTCCAGGCAGCTCCAAACAGAGGGGAGTCCCCACAGCCAGCTCAAGCCTCGCGGAGGGGTGGAAGGAGGAGGCGCCCACTGCCACGGTCCACCGCAGCGCAAGCAATACCGGTGTCTTCCCTGGCTCTGTCACCTCTCTGCGGCCGCCGCCATCTTGGCTCGCCTCAGGGCAGCAAGCAGCTCTCTCCGATCCGCGGATTTCGTCAGCTTTTCAGAGGTTCTCTCAGCCCTGGTGCACACCGCTCCCCTTAACCAACTTTGGGGGTGCTCTGTGGGGGGTTCAATCCCTCTTAGGGAGTAAGGATGTTGCTGGATGGCGGCCGTCCGACCGGAGCTCTCGAGCTTGCTGCTCATTCCTTCGGCGCCAAGCCACGCCCCCCCAGTATGTGAGAACATGTATGTACTGTGGGCAAGGTCAGAAAGCTGTGTGAGTGCCAAACCCAAACCTACATGCCATTTGTACATGCCTCTATGTGGTCCCCTGTAGCTGGGTGCTGAGCAGATCATTGTGCATCCTGCTGCCTGTGTGTGTGATGACTATCAGGGACATGGCTGCTCAGTTAGTATGTCCAACAGAAAATGTATCAGGAATTTGCATTTGAGCATTAACTCTGGGATCACGATGTCAAGGACAATCTTCACGTTCTTCTGATGTCATGATCTGTCAGTGCACTGTATGTGGGCATTAAGGCTGTGCATTCAACTCTGCACCACCAGCAAACATTGCTGAATTTTACAACACTGCACTCAATTTGGCGTGTGAAGTATTCCAAAAAACAACAATTGCAGTAAAGCTGATAAGAGCGGTGCTCCTAGTAGACTTACCTTCCTCCCAAATTGTTTTCCTACTCCTGCTGCTGTCTCCACTCGGCTTACATTGATCCAGTTCAACTATCATGAGGAACTGCATTGCGCATGGCGTACTGCGTGAAGACATGCCTGACCCTATAAAATCCCATGATAGTGTCAGTCATGCCTTCACGCAGTACGGCATGCTCAATGCAGTGCCTCATGTCAATGTAACTGGAATAGCGGAGGCCAAGTGGAGACAGCAGCAGGAGCAGGATAATGATTTGTGAGGAAGGAAAGTCTACCAGAAGGCCTCACTATGTGGGAGGGGGGGTTCGGTCTGGGGGTTTAATGGGAGGGGAGGCGGGGTTGCAGTGGGGATGCAATGTTTGACTCTGCCAGGCCATGGAACACTGCGGATATCATGGAGTTTGGCAGTGACTCCACTTACTTTTGCGGAGTACAACGACGCAAGCTCCGCACAGGCTTAGTGTGCATCCAGGACATCTATATTACATAATTTCACATGTGAGCAAGTTCACATGTTGAATAATAAGATCTGGTACATTCCGCTAATCTCTGATCTCTGATGTTTTGGTGGTGACATCGTACTAATCATTCACTCTGAATGTCAAAAACTAGACTAGTACAAATAGTACGCAACAGATGACTAAGAATGTCAGTCAGCCTTGTGGCATGTCATGATGTGATCATTGTGCATTGTTAAGGACAAAAGTTGAATGTGTATTTATGCCATCTATGTACATTTGGGAATCTGGAACTGCCTTCTGAGTCCTGAGTGTGTGTTAATTGATTTCTTTGTAACAAGTGATTGGATGGGGCATCAGCTTGAGGCCTAATGTGCTTACCTAAAAATAGTGCTTTCACAGAGGGTTAGTGTATGGACACAATGCATTTGCCATGATTGTTGTACAAATATGATGAGTTGTATGGTGAACAATGTACCCAAAACCCAAGTTTATTGTGTCCCAGGTAGGGACATGTGTCCCTACATCATCAATACATAGGTAGTTTCCCCTGATAATACTTCCTGGCATGCTGCACTTTGGGTGTGGCATTGAAGAGATGTGGCATCATTATTGAACCACAGAGCACTTTGGTTGCATCACGCTGTGGCACTTTCTGAGCACAAGTTTACTGTCATGGATCCCATGAGTAGCTGAACGTAGCATGGTGGGGCATAGTACGTACATTTTATGAAAACTGTTTGGAAAACATGATGTATGGTTACTAGTTTGTTATGGCTAGGAGTGTTCTTATCAATTGTCTTCCAATACATCTTATCAGTTTCTTACATTTGTGATGTTCAGCTGATGGCACAGTATGTGATGCACAACCTTGCTGTGTGCTGTTGTTTTGTGTTTCCCAACAGTGATCAGATGCTTGGCACAAGTTTTATAGTCAGCATCTACAATGTGCTGATGCATTGACTAGCTTTGAGTGTCAGCTATGAACACATTGACTGACACATGTGTACTTCTTGTCCAACAGACAACATGACTGCTGAGGAGGAGCATGCATTCCGAATCCGGAAGACACGTTATGCACACATCAGTGAGATAGCTAACGGGTTCCGTGGAATGGCTCGCCTGTATGAGAAACAAAAGGCAGCTAAGACCTGGGTGTCCACTGTTCCTGCAAAGAGGAACCACAATGTGCAGGACAAGATGGCCTCCAAGGACATGGGCAATGTTGGTGGACATGATGAGCAGGCCGGACCCTCATCAGCACCAACATCAGCCCCCGGACAGGCTGCGCACCAAGGTGCTGGGCAATCTGTTGGTCAGGGGATGGCCACACAGGACTCTGACTTTTTTAAGATAAAGATTCTGGGCTTGGAACTTTAAATGGCCACAATCTTAAGGAAAATGGACAAACTGCAGCTGTCTGTGGACAGCATACTGGCACAGCTGTAGTGGCCTTTTTATTTACATGTTTTGTATGCCTAAATTTTGTATACTTTAGATTAGTTATTGTGTAGGTGTAGTGTAGGTTAGTTTAGGTAGTGTTAGGTAGTTTAGTTAGTAGTTGTATTATGTTTATAGGTTTTCATTCATTTTTTCATTCTCATTCTTCAATACTTTGGGGTGGGTGGACAATTTGGGCTATTGTAACTTTCTTCTTACTTGACATAAAAAAATCAATAAAAAAATCTATTTATGTGTTTGATGACTTATTAGCTTAGTTTATGAATAGCTTAAGTATGTGTCTGTCCATTGTGCATTGATGTGTAAAGGGGGGGTTGGGGCAGATCTTTAGTCGTCTTACAGGATACATGTGTAGCATAGCATAAGTTAAGTTAAGTAATGTAGGTAAGTCATAGTTAGGTTAGATATATTTTTATATAGAGATGTAGTTTTTAGAATTATTTAGGATAAGGATGTTAGATAGATTTATAAGTACTTTTAACAATAGTTTTTATTATTATTAAAATGAGAAAATAGCCATGTATACTCTTGTTCATTGATTGGCAGCATTACAATTCACTTAATTTTGGTTTTGACTGATTGGGCACATTTAATGTGATCTGTATTGTGTGTTTATGTGAGTGGGCATAGCAAATTTAGTATGGTGAAGCATCATTTGTCTGACATTGGACATGTGATTTTAACACTTGAGACTCAACAGTTTGGGGCAGACACTCTTGGGAGTTGTCATACATGGGACTATCATTGTTCACCTTGCAATGCTGAGAACATGTGCATGTCTATGTAACAAGATTCAGTGACATCAATGTTGAGTACTATTCTATTTGTGTTAGTTCTTACACAGAAGGGCAGCACATACACACTCCACATTGTAGGTTAGGTGTTGTTTGACCTATTTTATGTAAATGCTAAACAAGATAGTGCATTCCAAGTGGTAAATTAAGGCCACTGCTCACCACAATGGCTGCAAACAGGACATGTATAGAGGCAGTGATGGTTCATGGAGTTCAGAGGAACTACTTTGCAGACATCTTGGTTACTGATATGACTTCTTACACTGGCTGTGGCTATGTTGATAAGTTAACACAGAATTATCCTGGCTTCAAATGGCAGTAGTTGAACATGGTCTTGCAGCATGCACCTTGTGGTCCTTTCACGACAAATATCGAGTGATTACAGACACTGTCACAGGTGCTCGAATTTATTTACACGTCTCACAAAAAAAGAACAAGGGGTAATTGGCAAAACATAGTAGAATGAGACATTGATCTTGTAGCACGACTTTGTATGCTGCAGTCATGTTTCCAGCAGTGTGATGAGTGACGAATCATGTTGTCAAGTAGTGGGGCAGTGAGGAAGTCAGTGTGAGTGGCACAATGTGATTTAATTGAACTCAAAAGGACAACCATGTTGGAGAGGTACATGTGTACGGAGTATGAAGAGGACATTGACTTCTGGGTAAAATACGGCAAAATGGTGGTCAAAGTACTTTTTTGTCACGACACGTGACATAGTGAAATGTCAGTGTCCTGTCTTATGCTTGACTTGTGTCTTAAACGATTCATCTTCGTCAGATGTCTCTGTTTGGTGCTCTATTGGCTCTGTAGTTGATGATTGTGTGGGACAAGTGAAACCAACAGAAGGGCCTGAGGATGTTTGAGGCATGGCTGCATCAGCAATTCCCTGTGCCAACAGGTTGGGTATCAGTGCATTGATTAATTTTTGCTGGCTGCTCAGGACAGCTTATAAATCCCTGTGGTAGGCAGACATTGTGGCAAGGTAAGTATCCTGCTTCTGCTGCATTTCATGTAGGATGTCTATGATTTGTTCAAGATGTTTCCCCACCTCCCTGGTGCCACTTTGTGTGGGCATTTGTTCATGCCTCAGCCTCATTACACCTGAGATGTTGGCCAATGATTTAACAAGGCCAGGGATTTGATTGGAGTTGCGTTGGTCATCCTCAAGGTTGTCAGGTTCTGAGTTGAGGCATCTAAGGATAGCCTGTAGTGTACCTCCCACACTGTCCACAGCCACATGCACCTCTTTCAGACGTTCGCGCTGTAGTCCAACAGCAGTTTGTTGGAAATGAATCTGTGTATCCTCAGAGTCCTGAGGGGGATGTGTGCTGACAGATGCAGTGGTTGAACTTGTTTGTGGTTCATCGTGAGCTGCAACAACATTGATGTCACTCTCAGCAGGCGGAGAAGGTGACCGCATGGTTGACAGGATTTGATCAAGGGTATCATTATCTATGGTGGGCAGGTTCTCGTCATTGTCTTGGAAATCAGGTGTTTCATCAACCTGTTCAGATGTAGTAGGTGCATCCGCTGCAAAGAGATATAAATGTATTACTACTGCTTGCATGTTGATTTTGGTAAAACTTATCTCTACAGCTTCACATGCGTTTTTCCAAATGTGATTGCTGTGGGGGCAAGCAAGACATCATTATTGTGATTCTTACCTAGGAGCAAGACTTATGCCCCCTTGCATCATCATTGCACCACTTTTTGTGATACACCAGTGATGCAGTGTGGTGGCACATATTTTCAGGGACATGTGAAGCCACACTGCCTTGATAATATATTTTTTGATGATATGTACCCTTTGCAAGCAACACTATGAAGGCACATTTACTAGTAAGTGGTTTTGCCAGGCGTTATCCTCCTTTGCTGAACACCACACTTCACCACTTCTGAGATGCAGGTCTGCAACATATTTACAACATTATGGTGAATAAATGAGTTTCACCCTGCACAGGCACTTAGGGGCAGATTTACAAGAAACTAACGCAGTGCAGCAAGCCATTTTGATGCGCTGTGTTAGTTTCGAAGCACAGGGATGCAACATGTTTACAACAATATGTTACATCTCTGTGCTTCCCCCTGCGCTGGCGCACAAACTGCTGCCATACGCCGACGCAGGCACCCTTGCACCATTGTGCAAGGATGCCTGCGTCTTGGGTAGATTGCTTTTGTGCAGGTAGGGGAACCTTCCTGCACAAAAACAATCATTTGAGGTGATTTCCTCTTCCAATGTGTGCTGTAGAATGCACCTTGCTACGCCACCCCTAGGGTGGCGTAGCATTCTAATGCATTTCCAGATTTACGATTTCTCGCAAATCTGGAAATGCATCAGTGGATGTGGGAGTTGCGTGGGAACACCCACAGCAACACCCATGTCACACCCCTAACATGCACAGTGTTGCGTGAAAAGGGGCAATATTTACAAGCAAAGGTAATGTCACGAAGGGTGGTTTTACCTGTGCTTGTAAATATCACTCAACAGGTTGCCCCGCTGGTGCGTCACACAACGTGACGCACTGGCAGCGCAAAGGGCTTGTAAATCTGCCCCTATATTTGGCTGCACAGTGGCAATGCAGGCACCCTTGCACCATAGTGCAAGGCTGTCTGCATTGAGGGGAAGATTGTTTATGTGCAGGGAGCGACACCTTCTTGCACATACACAAACAATGGCATTTGTATATTTCTTGTGAGCTGCAAAACACAACACACATGGCAACAGCATTAAGAAGAATTAGCACATTTGCAAATTTCTCATCATTTGACCAATGCCAGACCAGGTTCTGACTAGTCTTCTATTTTGCGCAGCAACATTTTTCAACAACCCTTGCGGATATGTGGCAGCTTCAACACTCAGTAGGTGTTGCAATTGTACACCCACATGAACACCCATTGCCTGCACCTTTCACAATGAGTATGGCGTGATATGGTGACCTATCTACAAAACTGTGTGAAGCCTCATGAGGTGGCTTGACACTACCTTGTCAATGAGCCAAAGACCGTATTGCAACAACAATTTCCTTGGAAGTGACAGGGTGCGATTTGGCTTGCAAGAATGCCCCTTTGTCTGTATGGTCCATGCCATGGATGTTGCTTTGTGTTTTCACATGCAACAGCTGAGACTTCATTTGACTTGACAATTTTTCGAGAATTACTGCATCATTGACCTAAGGCTACCCAGGGTAGGCATATGGATGCACAATAGAGGGTTTTTTATGGATTTGCGACTGTGACTTTCCAACTTTAAATGCATGCAGCTTTTCTGCAACACACATGGAGTGAGGGAGACAGCTATTGTGAGTTATTGTGTGCAGGAAGGGTCACATGCCTGCACTAAATCAATCAGTCACGCAACACAGGCACCATTGCACCATGGTGCAAGTGTGCCTGCACCAGTGCATGGCAGCAGTTTGTGCACCAGCGCAGGAGGACGCACAGAGAGATGGGACATATTGTTGTCAATGACTCTCACACCTGTGCTTAAAAATTAACACAGCTTGGCACAGCATGATGACTTGTGGCTTCTCACTGCGTTGGATTATTGGGAATCTGCCCGTAACAATTTGGACATAGTGGATATGTTTTACATGTTGTACAACAGAGTGATGTAGTAATTTGTACATGGCAGTTAGGGACATGGCGGGGCTGTTTTGGCACCTGCAAAGTGTGATTGGCACATGTAACTTACTTACATTCTGATAGGGTGGAACTGGGGACGGGTCCCAATATATCAAGATGCACACAGCGGACTGTGGCACAGGTACATATCTAGCTGAGATCACCACCATGACCCATTACTCACATATTTGCACTTCTTGTGACTTACCCGATGACTGTTGTAGGTTATCATATGCTGCACTGTCCTGTCCCAAAATTCCAGTCGCCAACTCCTCCGGGATTACAGCTTCCACCCGCTCCTCCAGGGCATCCAAGACCTCCTGTTCTGCTGGGCTTCCTCCTCCCGCCTGCAATGCTGCCTTGCGGTTCGCTGCTAGTTTTTCCTTTGTTCTGTGCTTGCAGTCATGCCAGCGCTTTTTGTAGTCAGCGACAGTCCTCTTTGCTTGTCCAGCGCTGTTTCTTTTCTGCACTATTGTCTGCCATATCGCCTCCTTTTTGGATATTGGCAACTTGGAACTCACAAAGAGCTGGTGCTGATAATTGGTCACCTCAGTGACCAGTATCTCATTCTCCTCTTGACTGAAGTTAGATTTGCTCGTCCTCTTTGCCTGGGTCTCTGCGTGTGCATCAGGACTGTTGTTGAGGTTGGCTGGTTGAGGGTCCTGACTACTGCAGTGTGCTCCCTGCTCCATTGCAGACTCCTCTATGGTCCCCAACAAGGTTGTTTTAGGGAGATGCGTTGTTGTTGGGGTGTTTTTAGGCCGCTTCACGCACTGGTGACTGTCGCAGACTGCTCGAACTGGCGTTGCATGATGCAATTCTGCCTTACGTCACTTATGCAGTAGTTGCGTTAGATTTACTTGCGGCGCATTTGCAGCACCTACGTCAGTTCTTCTGACGCAGGATGCAGCGTTGGGGGACCATGCGCCAAGATGAAAATATGGTGCAACCATGGATACTTGCATTAACGCAGTGCCGGCGCATTGTTTTTGGTACATCGCTGCATTGTGGCAGCAATGCCTCACTTCTTGTAAATTTGCCCCATAGGATTCTTACAATATGCTTACTGATGGGGATGGCTCCCCTGTGGAAGACTGCACAGCTAGCGTTACATTATTTGCTGCAATGTATACCAGAACTCATGGTACACCCTCATTACCTGTTTTGCAAGATGTGCTTAAACAGATTCAGAATGATTGGGGATGAAACTGATGGGCAATTTTGCCACAGTGTCCGACATTATGCTAAGTAACATTAAAGGAGAAGCAGCTGCGTTGGCCATATGCCAGTATCTTAGGGATTTGGCTCCAGGAGAACAGGAGAGCGAATTACCTAAAATTATTGAAGAAACCTATGCAACAGTAGATCGAGATAATTTGGGAGCCAGACCTAGTAAAGCACCAATAAAGACTAATTCTGAAAAGGATAACTCAAAGCAAGCACCCAATTCTTCCATGAAGAAGTGGGATAATAAGAAAAGACCAAATCACGGGGTGGGTCTTCTCAACAGGAAGCCACTGACAAGCACTATAATTTGCATAACTGTGATAATATTAAAATGCCTGATAGGTATCAAGGTACTGATACACGCTCATCTCGTTTCTTTCAGAAGTCATCCGAAAAACGCTCGGAGAGAGGTGGATGGCCAGAGAGCAGATCAGAGGAGTATGTGAAACTGAAGAATCAATAAATCAATGAATCAAGCAATCAGTATTTATATAGTGCAATGCTATCACCCCTAGGGGTATCTGGACACTGAGGTTGCAGAATCTACTTTGAAAAGGCAGGGATTGACCCACTTTCAGACGTCTGTCAGGAAGGGTGCTGTTTGGAGGTTGAGGGGGTGGTTGTTCCAGGTCTTGGTGGCAATGCAGGAGCGGCCCCCGCTGCGGCTCTGATTAACGTGGGCAGTGAGGGCATGTGAAGCAAAGCACAGGTGTCTCGAGGGTAGAATGAAGTTCAGCCGGTGGTTGATGTGGGAAGGTCGCAATGCTAGTCTGAGTATATCATTAAAAAAGGAAGATAATCCCAAATTATACAAGCCTCAATTCAAAAAGAAGAAGGTAGCTGGACTTAAAGTCAAGCATGTCACGGATATTGAGGACACTTCTTTTGAGCGGGGAGTGGGCTCTGACCATGTTGGACAGTGCTGCAGAAGTCACAACAGTTTGCCGGAACCTGATGGATTGTCTGGCGGCAGTAGCATTGAGTGACTACATCCAGGTAGAAACACCAGATACGAGAGTGAAGTGTTCAGCATCATTTATACGAGATGCAACTCCAGCTGAAGGGGGACATACAACAACCAATAAATGTTCTCTTTTGGGAGAACTTGTTAGTCGGCTACGACATTCTCATGGCTGAAAGGGATTGGCCACCACAGATTATCATGGACTGCCAGAGGGAGAGATGGCAATTTCACCTGCCTTCTTCGACCTCGTTCCAGATTCATTAAAATTCATACGCCAAGGAGTGGACATTAGAGCAAGCTCCTGCTCCATACCGCAACCATGTGGGATGGAATGATGGTTCCTCTTATCATGTAATACCTGTGACCTCAGCGCAACCACCTCAAAGACAATACCCCATTAAAAATTAGGCTAAATAACAAGTTAGAGAAATGTTCACACAACTTGAATACCAGGGTGCAATAGAAAGTTGCACTTCTCCTATGAATAATCCCTTGTTTTCAGTAACAAAATCAGACCATTCATATCACTTAGTGTTAGATTACAAACACTTGAACACAGCTACAGGTACATTCGCAGTACAGAACGTGCACAGCATGGCACTAATGAATAATATAGTGTGGAAAAAATACAAAACCACATTGGACATCTTGAATGAATTTATCTGCCATTATATAGCCCCTGAAAGCAGGTATTTGACCGCATTTAGCACACTCCGTTCTCAAAAACTGTTCTGTCGATTGTCCTAGGTGTATAAGAATAGCCTCAGGCTGTTCTCAGTGCGGGCAACAGAACTTTTGCAACACTTTGATGATCAGGCATTGTCCTATGTTGATGACATATATTTGACAGATGATGACCTTTCTACACACTTGACCAGAGTAGATCGCATAATTCTAGGGTTTGCTCACATGAGCTACAAGTTTAATTTCAAAACGTAAAAAGTTGCCCATCTCAATGTCTGATTTTTGGGATATGAACTGTCAAGTGAATGCAAAAGCCTTGCGATACATTTCTTTGAGAAGTTTGCGCTCTTAAAACCACCTAACACATTGAAGAAACTTCAATCCATGTTGATATTCCCAAATTTTGGCAGAATTTACATTCCAGATTATGCATAACGGGTTAAACCATTCTACAATTTGATTCATCTAGATTTTTTAAGCACACACTGGACAATTGCACACACACAAATTTTACATTCAGTACAAGCTGACATGCTAGCTTCAAAACACTTACACAGAAGTCTAAATGCAACAAACCTGGTGATCCATATATTTGTGAGGGCACAAGGATACACTTACATTACATTAAATGAAGATGACACTGTACTAATTCAGTCACATTTTTACACCAATGCAGAGATGCGTTTTGCACCTACAGAAAAAATACTGCTGGTGAGAGTGAGAGCATTGGCTCAGGGGAAACAAATAATTGTCGTAACCTTGGTGCCAGCCTTAGAGGCTTTCACAAAGGGCAGTGTTCCAAACGCAAAGGCTTTACATCCGCGATGGATACAGTGGGCCAACCCACTCACCGCAACAGACGTAGATTATAGATTTGACTCTACACTACAAACACAAGCTTTTCTGCAATATGAACATGAATATCCTCTGCCTAATGAAGTCAGGCCTCTTGATCAGTATGATTACATAATCTATACTGATGGTTCTGCCCAGCCTGCTGTTGGGACAAAACACCAATAATCTGCAGTGTGCGCTGCTGTAAAGGGTAGAATGCAGGATGGTGAATTCCACCCTGAAAAAACCTACACGCAGTCACTTGGTGACTGCACAGCACAGCTGGCTGAACTTAAAGCTCTCATACTGGCACCTGAATCCCAGATTCCCCACACTCATAGTGTGTGATTCGCATTATTGTGTCCAGTCTTACAATGAGTATTTACACTATTGGAGCCAGAATGGATTCAGAGATTCCAAAGGGTACACAATAAAGCACAAAATGCTTTGGGGACAGGTGGCTAAGCTAAAAGCATGCTTGAAATGGACTGATGTGATTCACACCTTGAGTCACCAACATGTAGGAATACACATTGTAGGGAATTCAATGGCTGACAAAGCCGCAAAAGCAACAGCACAAACTGCTGCAGTCGCTGCAATTACTCATTCCAGTACAAGAATAGATTGAGACATTATTATAGCTGTCAGCGCTGCATGTGATGCCACCCACTTGCTGAAAGGCTTTCCAACAAACTACTCCTACCAGTTAAGTGTGCAAAACATACCATTTGCTCGTATTCCCAGAGTCGGGGTAAGAATACCAAATACAGATCGCAGGTTAGGTTTAATCCTAGAAACACATGAGGGCCTTGCATCTGCACAAGCAGGGGTGGCGGCTACAATTTCACTCTTGCAGCAACGCTATTGATGGTCAGGTCTATACAAACAGGCTAAGGACTTTGTCCTTAAATGCGACATCTGCCAGTAGATCAAGAGTTCCACCGTAGCGCGCCCACCATTGTCACCTCTCTTAGTTTCCAACAAGCCTCTTGCTTGTGTTTATCTGGACCACTGCGGCCCCTTATATTCAGATGGGGCTTGCAAATACCTTTTGGTTGCAGTGGATTCCTGTTCTTGATTCCTATGGTGTTGGTCACAGCGATTGGCTAACGGCCAAACTGTTATAAAAGATCTGCAAGTCTTAATCAGGACATACACAGTTGGCACATTCCATTCAGACCAGGGGCCAGCATACCCCTCTAAGGCTTACAAAGACACCATGGGAAAATTGGGTGTAACTGTGCTGTACTCTTCCTCCTATCATCCCGATGGAAACTTGGTAGTAGAGAGGAAGAACCAGGACTTAAAGCAGTCTTTAACATCTAGGGTACTAGGCTCAGGTCTCAGTTGGGTCCATCACCTGTATGGGGTCTAATTTAAACAATCTGCCTAGAAATTCCCTGGGTGATCGAACTACCTACAAGATCATTTTTGGGGTTAAGATGTGGATTCCAGACCTCGACAGTCCCAGGACAGTAGTGGAAGTGAACATTTGGATGTTTTACAGAAACTGAACAATTTCCGGGACTTACAGAGCGACGTTCAAGTAAAACGTGCCACCACTGAAGAAGTGAAGGAATCACTGGAAACTCCTGGTTGGACTCCAAAGATTGGGGATCAGGTCCAGGAGAAGATTGTGAAAAAGAAGGAATTCGGGCCATCTTACAGAGCACCTGTCCCTGCCCTGGCTGTTGAAGCTCCCAGAACTGTATTTCTTTCCCCCCTTGGTGTTTGCAAAAACAAGAGATGTGTATCAATAGACCTCATCAAACCACATTATGTGACTGCTTCTACACAGTAGGCCATGGGGGCTCCTGGGTGGTTACCTGTCTCCTCTCACTACCTTATAGGAAGTCCCGTTGGAAGCTTTGAGCAGCAATGAAGCTTCTTCTCCCTGGCTGGGGAT
The DNA here is from genome assembly GCA_963921515.1 of Calotriton arnoldi. NCBI lineage: Eukaryota > Metazoa > Chordata > Amphibia > Caudata > Salamandridae > Calotriton > Calotriton arnoldi. The sequence continues at coordinate 435,544 of CAWUFW010007258.1, forward strand.
AGCTACGAATGAAGTATCACTTTTACCTGCTATATCAACAACTACCATACAATCAACTAGTACGGCAACACAGATTTTGATTCTGAAACCTGACACGGATGGTGTCTACATCAATGTACCACAATATGAGTCAACTCCCACTTCTACACTGCTTCCAGAGCTGCCAAAAATAGATCGTACAGCCTCAGGCTACTTTGTCGAGTTTGATGACTTTTCTTTGGATTTGTCTGACCCAATTACATCTCTACCTTTCCGAGTGAGATTACATGCTTTCTACTTTTGGCTGATGAAGACATACTTTGTTGCTCCATGGCTATAACTTTGGATTACAATTTCATTACTTTTCTTCGTCCTTTGGATTAGATTTGTGTCTTTTTCCTGCTTCTGAACGCATGCTATCTCCCAGAACTCTCTGCTGTGCAACAAGTGAACTTGGTTTTAACACCTCATTCTTCGTCACACAAAGTGCGAAGAGACCTTTCCCTGGTGAACATTTCTGCTGTTCCAGTTCCTGATGGAATTGATTGGGATAGGGTATCATGTGACATATTTGGTCCAAATGAACATTTGCAAATACTTTATGTATTTTGCATTTCTTTGAATGACATTATCACCCCTAGTACTGTCTCTGATGATTGGGACATTGATACAGTGCATGAAATGCTAGAGGATCTAGAACATTCAACTGTTTTTAGCTCTGATCATATGTATGATGGCACATCTTATTATGATGATATTTTTAGTTTTCAACATTATGGTCACCATTTCTTGCTTAAAGCAAGTACTCAACATGCAGTATTTAATTAAACATAATGGGAACACTTCCCTACACCACCATGGGGTAGTTCAAAAACATTTGCACAGAAGGTTGCTTATTTTTCTGGGTACAATTCAGCTGACTCTGTCATTTTATTATAGGCGCACTCCACCACAGCCGAAAAAAAATATGCTAACTGACACCAAGCTGATATATTCTGCATCTTCTCTTTTCCAGTTGTCCACACTGTGTTTGACTTTTGGAGGGACACTATTGATGTGAAATCCATTTGGGGAACAAGAAGTTGGCATGTTCAGAAAAAGAAGGCTTTGTTTAGAGCATGCCTAATACCACATCAATTGATTTTTCTGAACAAAACTGTGCAGAAAACATCATGTCTTGGATTTAAATACAGCAAATATTTCCACATTTGCACGTTTTGCAAATTGGCAACAGTTCACAAACTACATTGAGGAAACATTGGACACCATGTTCCACAATGGCTCATACAATTCATCAGGGACCAATCATGGGGGATGGTTAGTGTGGGTGTGTTGTACTCTCTCTCCTATTTCTCTTAGCATTGTAACTTTACACTGTATTAGCATGTCATAAGTTCCATTCCGGGCTTTGTTATTTAGAATGTTGATGGTTGCCTGGATGCTCTGTTACTGGGTTCTCTGTGTTTTTTTAAATGATCCGGAGAGCGGTTGGAGCTGGATGTGTACCACCGACGCTCCTGTCTGCTGTGTAGCTGTTTTCCAATAAACTCAGCTGAACTCTCCCACCGTCTACGGAGTTTGTCACTACAATTTTGTGGCGACGATTCTTGCTACACAGCCACACGTTGGACCCTGCGTGCATCTTTTCACTCGTTCGTGGGTGAGATTGAAAGACTGAAGGCTTGTAACCCAGCGGTAGGACTGTTCTTTGTACAACTCTTTATCAGATTGTTCAGTCTGCACACCGCTCTACTTTTTATTGCCATTACGCCCGCATCTTCTACTTACTCTCCGCACGCCTCCGCAAGTTCCTATGGCTGTATAAATATTTTCATGGACTTACCACCTTCACGTTTAAATTCCTCAAGTGCGGTCTTCTACAATTTCAAGCTTGTGTTGTTGCGGCTTCACAGTCTCGCGCACGCGTAGACGTTAGGCCTCTCCTCTCCGGCCTTGTCTTTTTAACGCATGCGCACTCTCTTGCCTGATTTGCCTGACGTTTGTCTCATCACGTATCTCGCCACGTTATCGATGCACGTCATGGCCCTCATCACCTTAGCAACCAAACCAAGTGTTGCTTAGCGACGTTTATAAACAAAGCATCGCTGCCTCGTCTCTGCTGACCGCAACTACTGACTCGTGTTAGTTTCTTTTTATCGCAATGTTTGTGATCATCTCTTCTAATACAAAAGCGGATTACATGACGGTGATCCGCACACCAGTGTATCTTCAATAATAACCAGTTCCAACTCGTGTGGACATTTTCTACAATTAAATCTTATGGACATTTCCACGAATACCAAGGCGGATTATATCACGGTGATCCGCACACCAGTGCATTTTCATTAATAACCATCTCCCATTTTTGTGGCTAGTCTTACAATTAATTCTTTTTTCTGTGACGAATCCCTTCACTGTGATTTGCACACCTGGTTTTATATTTTCAGTTGACAAGTTCCTTACTATAGCAACTCGGTGACTCACACACCTGTTATTTGTGAGCACATCCGCTGTTATTTTCACACCTTTCATAAAATTTATTTCTGTAATCACCTCATTTTTCTTTATTCCTCATTGGCATTTTTGCTTCGTTTTTTTTCTCATTTCTTTTCTCTGTTTCCATTTCTCTCTTTGACAACATCTCTTCTGTTGTTCTGTTGGTTCTCTATCCAGTCTTGCTATTTTTACTCTGCATAGTCATGCAATCTGTAACTCCTCCACCCGCTTTTCTAGAATCTCCAGGAGAGCCTCCTGTTCGATGGGAAATTTGGGGCCATATTATCAAGAAAGGCGCAAACATTATCAAACTGCTGCTAAAGCGGCGATAAGGGGCTTGATAATATGCCCTAGAGAATTCCAATAGAAGCCCAGGTTCTGGTGTCAAGGACATCAAACCTGGGCTTCTATTGGAATTCTATAGGGCATATTATCAAGCCCCTTATCGCCGCTTTAGCGGCAGTTTCCTGCCGCTAAAGCGGCAATAATGTTTGCGCCTTTCTTGATAATATGGTCCTTGGTTTGATGCCTTTCAAACATATCTGGGAGCTATTGGTGCTTCTAGGTTCAGTAATGAACGAAAGAAATATCTCCTTCTCCATTCTCTGGGATTTGAAGGTAGATCAATCTTCAAGCATCTCCCTGAAATTGTTCATCTTCCCGAGGATGATGTTGATGATTACCAGGACACCATAAGAAAACTTAAAACAAGGTTTGATAAACAACCCAGTCTGATGGTCCTACGTCACAAATTCTTCAAGAGGCAACAGAATGAAAGCGAGGATGTTGACTCATATATATCTACCTTACGCAAACTGGCGTCTGTATGTCAATTCGAGACTTTCACAGACCAATTGATCAGGGATCAATTCGTGTGCCACTGTAAAGACAAACAGATCCGTCAGAAGCTTCTATCTTTAGCCAATCCTACTCTTGAGGAAACAATTAAAATAGCTAAAAGCATTGAGACTTCTCAAGTGTCCTTGAAGGAACTAGAGGATAAACATGTTGATCCTGTCAATGCTGTCACTAGTAGCTCTAAGAGCAAACAAAGCGACTCTCGGCAATTTTCAACTAGAAATTCAACACCCAGAAACTCTGTTCCAGGGAAAAGTGTATCAGACGTCCACAGTATGAAACAAATGTGTTATCGGTGTGGGAATCCTCCTCACCAAAAGGGAGCGAAGTGTCCTGGTGCCAATGTAGTCTGTAGCTATTGTAAGAAAACAGGGCATTTTGCGAAGGTTTGCTTTAAAAAAAAGTTCAACCATCAGAAATGCCTGTTGCATGTGTATTGGAGTCAGATCAAGAATCTGATTCTGAAATAATTTCAGTAGTTACTGAATCTAATGATCATGTCTCAAATGTTAGTGATCCAGCTGATTGCATTGATCCTATTGTCGAGATTTGTATAGGAGGTAAACCACTAAACCTGTTGGTTGACTCAGGTGCCAGAATCACTATGTTAACACAAAAGTTGTTCTTTGAGACGTGGGGAGACAGATCGCTTCAACCCCCTGATCGATCTCCCGTCTCATATGAAGGTCAAAAAATTGATCTTCTGGGGTACTTTGAGGACAAGTTAATTTTCAAAGATAGAAAAATTAGTGGGAAGATTTATGTTGCTGTTAAAGGTTTGAACATCCTGGGTTGGTACCATCAAGGTTTATTTGGAATGATCCTCAAACCCGGCTCATCTGAACAAGTCCTTGTAGTCTCGGAAGATCAAGATTTTGGCAAGTGGAAAGAACGTTTTCCATCAGTTTTTTCTGGGGGACTTGGAACTATATGTGGTTTCAGACATAGAATTGTTGTTAAAGATGGAGCTGTTCCAATTAAACATAAGTTAAGGGGTGTACCTTTCAGTGTGAGAGACGATCTCGAGACCGAACTCAAGTCCCTGTGCAATCAAGGGATTTTTGAACCAACAGAGTCCTCCCTTTGGCTTTCGCCTTTAGTTGTTGCACGCAAGAAATGTGGTAAGTTGCGTGTTTGCGTGGACTTGAGATCGCTCAATAAGGAAATCTGGATCGACTCTCACCCTTTACCTAAAATTTGTGATCTGTTTTCCAGTGTTAGGGGGTCGCGCTACTTTTCAAAGCTTGATCTGGCCAGCGCATATCATCAAATAGAGCTGGACCCAGAGTCGCGCCCCCTCACTGCATTTATATCACCCTTAGGTACTTTTCAATACAAACGGAGGCCCTTCGGGCTTGCCTCTGCGGCTTCCGTTTTTCAACGGGTCATGCAAAACATGCTAGGTGGGATCAACGGAGTTCTTGTGTTTCAAGACGACGTACTCATTCACACTAAAGATATACCATCACATAACTCTCTGTTAAAAAGGGTTATGGAGATTTTTAAGGATCGTGGGGTGGTTGTAAAGTCAGAAAAGTGCAAGTTCCTCTGTGATGAGATTGAGTATTTGGGTCACCTCATTTCCGGAGAAGGAATTAGACCCAGACAAGGACTGTTAGATGCCATTACTCATGCCCCTGCTCCTTTGGACAAGACTGGAGTCAAGTCTTTACTTGGCCTCCTGGAATATTATTCAAAGTTCATTCCCAACTATGCCTCCTTAGTGCGACCAATTAGTTCTCTTCTCAGGAAGGGTGCTGTTTTTTCTTGGTCAGATCAATGTGCATCTGCTCTGACTTGTGTTAAAGAGTGTCTCTCCAACAGTGGCGCCCTTAAACCTTATGATCCAGAGTTACCCTCCTGTATTACTGTTGATGCAAGTCAGGTAGGACTGGGGGGTGTGTTGACCCAAGATGCCCACAGTGGGGAAAACACGGATGCTTTTGCCTCCAGAGTCCTGAGGGATGGGGAACTTCAGTACTCGGTTATAGAGAAGGAACTTTTGTCTTGTCTATGGGCCATTGAAAAGTTCCGTCCCTACGTCTGGGAAAGGCGTTTTTTGTTGAGGACGGACCATAAACCCCTCATCAATATACTAGGTGCTGGCACCAGTAAATGCTGCTCTCCGAGAATTCTCCGCATGGTGTCTCGCCTGATGCAGTACCAGTTTGATGTTGTTCATGTTTCTGGGGGTAGGAATGTCAGGGCGGATTTTTTATCCCGGTTCCCCATGAGTGATGGCGGAAGGGAGTCTGATGTCACAGACTGTGGAGAGGAAGATTCTGATGATTGTTTTATTGCTTCAGTTGACTTACCTGAGCAAGGTTTGAGCACCGAAGAGAGTTGGGTGAAGGCTCTTACCAATGATGAAGTTCTTCAACAAGTGAGTGAGTTTGTCAGATCGGGGAGGCCCAGAGAACGTGTTCTCCCTCAATATTTGCAACCTTTCTGGAAAGTTGAATCAGAAATTTCTCTGGAGGGTGGCGTTTTGCTACGAGCTGACAGACTTATTCCCCCACAGAGTTTTAGAAGAGGTTTTATTGCTAGGGCTCATGAGGGCAATTTGGGGTCAACTCTCTAAGCGACGATTTCGTGACTGTTTTTGGTGGCCCTCCATGGACAGTGAAGTTAATGACATTGTTGACATGTGTCCTATCTGCCAGTCAGCTGACAAAGGGTTGAAGATAGCCACTCCACCACTTCTCCCTATTGAATGCCCTTCTGTACCTTGGTCTAAGGTGGGGTTAGACATCATGGGTCCTCTAGAGATTTTACCTGGAGGTTGTCGTTTTATTATTGTATTGATAGATTACGCATCAAAGTGGCCTGAGTTAAGACTCGTGAAAGAAGTTTCTTCTACCAGTGTCATTTCCTTCCTCAAGGATGTTTTTATGAGGGAGGGGTTTCCTGAAACATTGGTGACAGATAATGGTACACAGTTTACCAGTGCTGTTTTTGAATTTTTTACAGTCATGCAATGTCAAACATGTGAAGAGTTCTCTTTACCATCCCCAGTCCAATGGACTCGTAGAGCAAATGAACAGGGTCATGGGGGACTGTATCAGGTGGGCCAAGTCTTCTAATTGTGATATCTCCAACTCCATAAATAGTATGCTTTGGTTCTACAGAACCACCCCCCACTCCACGACCAAAATTTCTCCATTCGAGTTATTAAGGGGAAGGAAGGCTAATACTAGTTTTAAGCCTGCATGGATGAACAAATGGGTTAGGTATGTTCCTGATATTGACAGTCTTATGGAAATGGTAAGAGAGAATGTTTCTATCTCCCAACACAAACAAAGGTCTTGGTTTGATAACAGGAAGGCTGTAAAAACTGTGCCTGTTGTTGTGGGAGACCTTGTACGTGTGAAGTCTTCTATACATGTGAAGAAGGGTGAGAGCAAGTTTGGTCCACCCATTCTTGTCACCAGGGTGGGAAAGAATGCTGTGCAGGTTGAAGGAGGTAATTGGTGGAACGTTGGTAAAATTGTAAAAGTTAGAAATGTCGCTCCATCTACCTCATCTTTACCTGTATCTCACGAGACTGTTGTACCCTATCAAGTTTCTCTTATGAGGAGCACAAGGTCAAGAGTAGTTCCCAAAAGATACCAACTGTGAAGTTTTGCTAGTTACTGTTCACCTAATTTGATCTGCTGGTTACTGTTCATCTCATTTTATCTTCTACTGCTTTATTCGTTTGGTTTTATTTTTTTTAATTTTGTTTTATTGAGAAAGGAGGATATGTTATACTCTCTCCTATTTCTCTTAGCATTGTAACTTTACACTGTATTAGCATGTCATAAGTTCCATTCCGGGCTTTGTTATTTAGAATGTTGATAGTTGCCTGGATGCTCTGTTCCTGGGTTCTCTGTGTTTTTAAAATGATCCGGAGAGCGGTTGGAGCTGGATGTGTACCACCGACGCTCCTGTCTGCTGTGTAGCTGTTTTCCAATAAACTCAGCTGAACTCTCCCACCGTATACGGAGTTTGTCACTACAGGGTGTTAGATACTAATGGATGTCAGGCGCATTTCCTAGATGACACAAAAGGGTTCAAGATCAGCAGGCCCTACCTACGCTATGCGCAGACACAAACTCAAGGGTGGAATCAAGTTACATGTTGGGAATTTAAGTCTAGATTGGCTAAAAAATCTCAACATTGTCCCAGGTGAAACAAAACTTGTCCCTTCTTTCTTATGACATGGGACTTCAAGACATTTTACTAAGTCCTTGAAAATCACATCAAAAGCTCTTCTTGTATACAATAAATATTGCGCATGATTGATAGGGCTAATTTAGAAAGGGCTCTGGCAGTAGTTGATAATGGTATGACTACCTTGTCCACCAGGATATATTCCCAGGGTAACATTGTGTCGTCTGCAATAGACATTATAAAGAGTGACATGTCTTCTTTACAACATGGGCAGTCACAGCTTAGATCGATCATGTTACTGAGTTGGATTCTTCAGACACTTTGTGCTGGTTCCGTACCATGGCAACATTTTAATGCCACAAGCTTGTTTTTACCATATAATCTCACAAAACAGCAAACCATCATGGCAAGAAAGAATGTGATATACTCTATGGTACACATAGAGAAGTTGGAGAAATTACCATTCACTGTTGCAGAAATACCATTCCACGGATTTACTTCTCTGCTAATTTCAACATTTCACTCGTCATGGATATTACCTTTCACATGCTGCTGAAGGAATGGGGAGACTGAAGTTTTTCTTAGCCGGACTGACTACAAGAGTACTTCAGGTCATTCCTTAGTATGTAGGGTAGTTTCGCTTCAAGCTGCGTGCAATGCATCAATGTCAAATTTGTCCTACTATCTGAAGAGTTCTCTGTCTGGCTTTCAGATTACTCTCTAATGGGAGCTATTTGATGTTGAATGATCAATGCTGTTGTGGCATGAAACTGGGAATCGCCTATCTAGTGATGGTTTCTGCAGTCGTGACTTGTTGTACACAAGTACTGTTCCCACCTGCCCATAACAGTTAGGGAGGCGACGCTTTGGCTTTCGATAAAGTTTTGATGTGCACTTTGATGCTTTGGGCAGCCTGAAACCCATACTGTTTCAGAAGGATGAGGCCTTAACATCTGCGATGAAGACGTTTGATCTCCAAGTTGTAAGGTCTTCCTCTGAGATACAGTTGCTACACCGCACTAATTTCCCACTACATTTTGGGGAACTTGTGCACCGCATTTTTAACATGTTGTTTGGTTAGTACCTTCCAGACAATCTTCGGAGTTATTCCATCATTCATAGACTCCATGCTTGGAAGCCTGTTTGGAGGTTTTCCACTGGTACTGCTCCTGATTGTCTTGAAAACATGATACAGTGGTTTGGCGCACCCTTGCTTCAGGAACTCAATGAACATTGGTTCTTCTCCTTTCGAGTTGTCTGGCTACACTACGTGCAGCCCTTATCCCACTGTCTGCTGTGCACTTTAGAGTGTGCCCTGGACATATACCTAGGAATGCAACAGGTTCAATCTCCAGAAATGGAACTGCTGGTGGGCCCCCTAAGGGTTCACCTGTACCGTTGTCCTTCGCACTTGCTGTTGCTTCTGAATGCATTCTACGAGCCCTTCTGTGATGCTTCAGCTCCTGGTGATCGGGATCTTGGCTCGGCTTTTGTGGATTCCACACTGGCTGTTCCTCCTTTGGTGACTGCTGAGGAGGATGGACCGGAACATATTTTCTCTATAGATCTGATCCAGAGTATGCCTCTGGGAACATCATCTGTGGTTGCTCGGAACAGCAATGTTTCATCTACCTCTCAGAACACATAAACAATCTGGAATTTTCAAGTGGTGGGAACTTTTAATTCGGCTGTGTTTTTAAAATCCCAAATTGATTTTAAATTACACCACTTTTTTAATTTCTTTTTTTAATTTGATTTCAATAACCCTTTTGGCTTTCTGAATGCTTTTACCTTTAAACAACACACTGTATTTTTATTATTTTACTGTTTTATGCAAATATATATATTGTTAGCATTTAGCTAATTTTTTCATCAACTCACGTCCAAGGAGTGGGTGTCACACGGTTAGGTTAGGCCCAAGAAGAAACGTGTTGGACCTGAAAGTCTTCAGATAAAGTTCCCGTAACTTTTTTGCTTATTTCTACAGAGGTTTGCTGATTTTCTTGCATGTTCCAGGGGCTTTGGGCACTTTCCCCTTGACAACACAGTGCAAAAGTGTGTCTACCCTTACTACATAAGTACGGAAGTGGTGGGTGTGTGCGCTATTAAGCAACCTTGGTGGTGCTATCTCATAAACCCCCAATCTGCCACTGTAGGTCTATGCGTGCGCCGATATGCCCCTATGGTGGTGTTGCCTCCAACAACCCCAACCTGCCGGTGCAGATGTTTGCATGCCTCATTGTGTACCCTAGGGGGTGCTTATGGGTGCACCATTATGCACACATGGTAGTGCTGTCTCATGCACTATCAACCTGCCACTGCAGGTTGGTGAGTACAGCATTATGCCCCCTAGTGGTGTTGTAATATGCACCCTCACTCTCCCATTTCAGGTATGCGTGTACCATTGAGCACCCAGGGTGGTGTTGTTTTTGAGCCCCCAGCCTGCCACTGCAGGTTGGTGTGTGCGCCTAGTATACACCCCTAGTGGTGCTGGCCCAGTACATTGCACTGGCCATTGCTGGTTCATATGGGCATAAATGCACCCTTGGTGGTGCATCCCTATGTACCTCTCGCCTGCCATGCAGGTTCATCCGTGCATAACGGCGCCCATGGTGGTGCTGAGGTATGTTCCACCACCTGATATTACGGGCTTTGTTGGACAGTTATTTTGCACCCACACTGGTGCTACTGATACAGGTTGTTTTTCATCCCTTGTCGAGCCTTGGGTGAATATTCACGAGTATGGCCGCACCGCAACCGTGGGTTGCGGGGAAGCATACTCTGTCCACACTGAGAAATACCACTTAAAGAATATGGGAATTTTCATGCGCTCACTTTTGCATGTCCTCGTTGTCTTTGGCCTCATTGGACGTTAGGGTAGCACATGTGCACATTCCTCAGAGACAGCTATAAAACACCAGGGCATTCCACTGAAATAACAGATCTCTGCCAGTTGTGGGCTTGATGGAAAGATGATTGGGAAAGGGGCCAGACACTTAGTCTCACAGAGCCAGATCATGACCCTTCTAAAGATAGCACTCTGCATTCCACGACCACATGGCAGACAGGACCATGGGAGCATAATAGTGGATGCAACCACCAGTTCCTCACTTATGTATAAAGAGTGTGTGCACGTTTGCACTGTGTTGACAGCGGGAAAGTCAGCAAAACTCCAGAGAAAGAAGCAAAAATGTCTCAAAAACTTTACCTGAAGACTTTCAGGTCCAACAGGCATCCCCCCTTGCCAAAAGTGGGGGAGGCTCTACCCAGCTTCTAGGTAGTTCTTCTCACTGAGGTGGTAAACTTGTGATAGGCCATCTGTGTTAGAGTGGTTGACCCCAGGTCGGTGTTCCACCCTAAATCCCATCCCCTGGAGGGAGATGGACCACCTCAGTAGTTTTGGATCTGCATTAGCCATCTGAGTGGTTGCAGTCAGTCTGGACTAAGAAGTGCGTGCCGAATAAGTATGGCTTCAGTTTCTTGAGAGCCCAGACCACGGCGAAAGCTTCTCTTTCTATTGTGTTCCACTGTTGCTCCCAGGGGAGTAGCCTGCAGGAGATAAGGGCTACTGGTTGGTCAGGCTTCTCCAACGAGTAGCTGGTGAGCTACTTGTAGCTCTTCGGCTACCTGTGAGTAGCTCTCCTGTGTGCAGTCCAGCCTACTAAATTAGAAGCTTTTGTTTGGTTGAATTAATATTTGCACACCGAAATTGAAAAGTGTGTATTTGATATGAAAACGTGTGTATTTTCAGAACCCATAATTTTAAAAATCGATTTAAATCTGTAATCTGAATAATAAATCATGCAGACTTGAGAGATGTATTACTAGTATTATTGCCTTGGTGCCATGGGGCATTGCTCTTGTGGCTGTTATTTAATGCCCTTGTAGAGGCATTCCAATTTGAGAAAGCCTTTTTTACATTACTGCTGGCATTCCTGCACTCGGGTGATCACAGCTGGTAACCTTGCATAGCGTGGTCACTAATGTAATCTTGTCTGATGTGTACAACACTAGTATTATTAGTAGCTCAGGATGCTTTTCATTGATAATAAGTAGCTCTTGTTAGTGAAAAGGTTGGAGACCCCTGGTTCATCTGGGACAATACCACTCCTACCCCGAGCTCAGTGTCATCCATCTGAACAATGAACTCCTGGGAGAAGTCTGGGGCCCGGAATACGGGAGCTGTGCGCATGGCCTGTTTGAGGGAGTCAAATGCTGTTTGGCTTACCTCGGTCCATATGACATTCCTGGACTGCTTCTTTGAAGTCAGCTCAGTCAAGGCGGTCACAAGGTGTGATATCCCCTGATGAACCTCCGGTAGTACCCAGCGAAGCCCAGGAGGCTCGGATGCCGGTTTGGGGTTAGGGAGGCCTCCAGGCCTGGATGGCTTCCACCTTGGCCTGAAGGGGTTGCATCTCACACCGGCCACCTTGTGTCCCAAGTACACCACAGATCCTTGTCCCATCTGACACTTACTAGCCTTGATAGTCAGGCCTGCTTACTGGAGGTGATAGAGATGATCCTCCCAACTGTTGCTGTAGACAGCAATATTAACTAGATATGTAACTGAGAAGGCCTCCATGCCAGGCAAGGGCCTGCTTCACCAGCCTCTGGAAGGTGGCAAGGGCATTCTTGAGCCAGAAGGGCATAACCCGGAATTTGTAGTGCCCTTCTGGAGTGGAGAAGGCAGTTTTCTCCTTTGCACCCTCTGTGAAGGTGATCTGCCAATGTCAAGAGGTGAGGTTGAAGGTACTCAAATACTGGGCCGCACCCAACCTTTCGATCAACTCATCTGCCTATAGAATGGGATGGAAATCCATCAGGATATACGAGCTCAATCCTTGATAGTCCACACAGAATCTTAGTTCATGTGTGGTGCCCACGGGTGCAGCTTTTGGCACCAGGACCACAGCGCTGGACCAGGGGCTACTAGAGGGCTCTACAACACCTAACTGTAGCATCTTAGACACCTTCGTCTTGATGCTAGACCTCACCTTATCCGACAACCTGTAAGATTTGCTCTTGACAGGGAGCTTGTTCCCTGTATCCACATTGTGGGTGCACATGTGGGTAGTCCCTGGGATAAGTGAGAAGAAAAAGGAAAACTTCTAGTCCCTCTGTTGCTCAGGAGTGAGGGCGAAGGACACGATGACTCCTTCCAGGGACTCATCCATCTTAGGAGGTCAGGGAGAAGTTCACTCTCCTCTTACTCCTCCCCATCTGTCACCATGAGCATGGTGACCTCAGTCCTCTCGAAATGGGGCTTGAAGCGATTGATGTATAGGACCCAGAGGGGTTGCCTCTGGTTCTAGAGATCCACCAGGTTACTGGTCTCCCCCTTCTTCTCAATAACCTCTTAGGGCCATGTTTAGCGATCCCGAAGGGCCCTTGGCTCAACAGCCTCAATCATCCACACTTTCTGTCCAGGGGTCAAGTCGACAGGGGTAGTGTTCTTATCATATTACTCCTTCCTGATGTCCTGGCTGGCTTCTAAGTTGTGGGTGGCTTGCTTCCGCATCCTGGCCATTTGGCTCCAGACGTCCAGCATGTAGCTTACTACATCTCTGGGAGTTCTCCTGGGAAACTGCTCCCAGCCCTCCATGACCAAACTCAGAGGTCCCCTGGTGGGGTGCCGGAACAGAAGCTTGAAGGGGAAAACCCCACTCCCTTCTGAGAAACCTCCCGGTAGGCAAAAAATAGGCATGGTAAGAGGACGTCCCATTTGTTCCTCAGGGTCTCTGACAGGCCTCCGATCATGCCTTTGAGGGTCTTGTTGAATCGTTCCACAAGCCCATTGGTTTGGATATGGTAATGAGTACAGAACTTGTAGGTCACTCACACTCCTTCCACATGGCCTGCATGTAGGCGGACATGAAGTTGATGCCACTGTCAGACACCACCTCCTTGGGGAATCCCACTTGGGTAACAATCCCCATGAGGGCCTTTGCCACCGCCGGTGCGGTTGTGGTCCTCAGAGGAATGGCCTCTGGGTAACGTGTGGCGTGATCCACCAGCTCCGTAATGAACCTGTTCCTTCCTGCCGTCTGGGGATCCATGGCCCCAAATATGTTGATGCCCAACCTCTCAAAGGGGGTGTCAATGACGGGCAAGAGGTTGAGTGGGACTTTCAGCCTTCCTCCCGTCTTGCCACTAGCCTGGCAGGTCATGAAGGTCCTACAGAATGTATATGAAGACACCCTGAGTCTGGGTGAATAAAATTGAGGAGCAAGCCGGGCAAAGGTCTTGTCCTGGCCCACGTGTTCTGCCAGGGGAATGCTATGGGATAACTCCCAGGAGAAGGCCCTGTAACACTGGGAGACCACCAGGGCCCAGCATGCCCCCTGGCCAGGAGTCCTAGTACTCTACAGTGAAGGAGGTCGGCTTCCCAGTAAAAGTGATGAGTCTAGGATTCATCACCAGCTGCCTGGGCCTCAGCTTGTCACCTCAGGCCCTCGAGGATGAGGCACTCTTTCTGTGCCCTACAGAACTCCTCCCAGGTAGGACTTCCTCTCCCTTGCCACTCAGCAATTTCAGGCAGGAAACCAGGAGGAGTAATGCCCTCCTCAGCGGACTCCGGGGTGGCTTCAGCCCGTCCCGCTTCCATCTCATCAAAAGTACATTCCGAGGTTTAGTTTCTCCCGTCCTCATCCTCTCTCCCTCTTGGCAGGGGGCTGGGCCATTGTTCCAGACTTCAGCCCCTTATGGCTCCCTCTCTGGGTAGCCATGGACCATGTGGTAGCGCAGATCCAGTCGGCTAACCCCAACATTTCTACATGAGCCTTGAGTTCCACTTCTTTCCAGACGGTGAGCTCAAGGTCATTACCCAACAGACAAGCCACTGGCATAGCAGGGGTTACGGCGACCTTCAATCGGCCAGACACCCCGCGCCTCTCAAATGGGACCTGGGCCACCAGGAAATGGCCCTCTCTGTTGTCAGCCACCGCCACTACGTGGTTGGCTTGGGGTATTTTCTGCTCTGGGAGGACCAGTTGACTCCTTAACATCGTCATACTGGGCCCTGTACCACCCAGAGCTTCCAAGCCCTGCCCATTGATGTACACCTGTAGCCTATACTTGGCTGTGTTTTCTAACACTTGGATTCTGGGCACCATCTCACTGTCACCCAGGGACACTGAGGTAACACCACTAAACCCCCCCACTGCCTGGGACCATCCCTTCCCCCATTACTTGGCTTGCCACCTCTGGGGCCTTTCCCCCAGCAGGTGAGGGCCTACGCTAAACTCATCATGTGTGATCGAAGTAACATGGTGCAATTCATATCATTGTGAACTGAACCTTATTGACTGACCTTTGATTGCCCTCACCTTCGTCTGCTATGCATTCTGAGGGTGAACTACTGAAAAGTGGGCAAATCTCCCCATTTGCCAATAGCCACCTAGTATAATCCTGCCACTCCCTCCCCCCTTCTTTCCCAAGGATATAGACTAACTGTGACTTTGGGCCCATGGTGGCCTAGTATCTGGGAGGGGGCTGGTAATTACCATCCTGCAAGGTATAGGACAGTCGGAGTGAGTCGGAGGGAGGCTTGGGGCATAGGGAGGGCAGAACCGATACCTCTTTGACCTGTTGGGTATCAGTGCACCGCATTAGGGTGCAGGGTGTAGGTGAGAGCATCTCGTACGGGCCTGCCTGATACCCATGGCACCGCGAGTCGGTGCCATGCGAATGTGTGTGTGGATGTGAGTGCATGTGTGTGAGCTTGGCGATTACCTGCAACTGATGACACTACACTCCGGTACTGTTTACAGGTTTATTTCTTATTGAAAGTGTATCACATTGACATTGGTTTTCTCATGAGGTCTAGACCCACGGTGCTGCTAAAATGTGCTATAAATCCATGAGTGTATATATTTTCCATATAAGTTTTTAGAGTGCATTGTATCACTGTGTAGTATTATATTATGCTATATGCCAGGGTGGGACTAGTTCAAGTAGCAATTTGCACCGCATAGAGTGCTAAGGGGTTAATGTAGGATTGCCTAAATGTATACACTACTGATGTCAATTTAACACGATTGGGCCCAGCACGGCTAGTAATATTTCAGTGTGACATATGCCCAATTATACCTGATATTCATATTGATTAAACTTGTGTGTTGAATATAAAAACATTATTTTGCATACATCACTGGTTAAGTCTCTTTTGTGACGCTCAAATTCTTTGTGACGAGGAACTGTTGGGCTGATGCTTTACACAATGCCTCTGATATAAGCCTGACTGCTCTGTCCCAAGCTACCCAAGGGAGAGTGCCAGTTATACAGCATGTGTAATCACCCACCCTTGACGGAAGTGGTAGGTTCTGCTTGGTTAGGGCCATGCCTCAGCCAGTCAAAACATGCAAGGTCCAGCAAAATGCAACCATTTTACATGCTCACGTTTCTTTAGTTGCCTTTTTTCTTACACAGTGAAATTTGACATACATTTGCTTGCGTGTCTGTGCAGGATAATGTTCTTTGAAACTACATTACTTACATTTCCACTTCGTAGGCATGACACATTGAACATTTAGTACTCGGTATAAAGTTCACTGTTCAAATGTTGGTTGTTGTTGTCCGGTAGGCGACAAACCTATCACAAGAGGATAAACAATAGCGGCCTAACTGGTGCTTCGGCATGGCAGCATGGATGATGTTTATAATATATACACCCTCACTTCCTGGTTGAAGTCAGAGGAGCATTTTGCTGTGACTGCGAGGTTGCTGCATGCTGAATTCCATCCCAGCTGATTCCTGTTTTCCTCTGCGGAGAGAGATGCCCAGCTTTCAACCAAGACAGGCAGCCAGATGACACTTACCCACAGGTAATGGGGAGTTAGATGCCCCAGAGGGGATTTGGCAGATCACCCACCCTAGGCAAGCTAGGTTAGGGAGCACTAGGTAGGTGTACGCTACACACAGTACTTATATGCCCACACATATACACTGTTCTAGCACGATAGTGGAACTTTTATCATTTTTACTATTTTCGTTATGCTAATTACATTATTCTGTTTCCTTCTATTGATTATCACAGTGCACGTATTTTATACAAGAATCAAACTGCTTCAATAAATATTGAAATGGCTTGCTGAGTATTTCTTGTGTATCTCCTTGGGTATGCATGAGTGACCGAACGAAAGGGTTCTAGATCAGTGACCACGATTTCCTTGGGGAATCATGGTTGTCATGTTCTGAGGTTGCATAATCTTTCATCTATCTGTTAACTTGTCAGGTTTAGGGGTACAAATGGTGCACTGTGGGCTAGCAAGACTACAGGCCAACATATACTGAGGGTGTGCACTGAATCAGTCTGGCACTATCCTGACGTTTAGGTCGTCCAAACAAGAGCACAGTTTTACTGAGAAAGTATAAGCCATACAACAAAGCTGTAGACAATTACCACCTACAGGAGCAAATATTCCATTATTCATTAGTCTACGAATGGGTTAACTATAACATAAAATGTGAAAGAGCAAAAATAAAATTAGTCTTTAGAAAGTACGATGCTCTGAACCAATCATTTACAAGTTGAAAAAAATATGGAAGGAAATCTTTAGTACTAAAACATAGGGTCCAGTTGAGAGTGTGGAGGATAGGGTACTTGTCAAGAAGGGGATATAAATGATATCAGGAGCCACGGTGAGTGCAGAGAATCACTTTAATTAGAAAGTATCCCAGAAGAGGCAACAGCAGCAAACAGTAGCAGAGACCCCAGCTCCAATTGCCCAAACACTGCTCACTCTGGCAACTGCCACTCTTGTGCCAGTAATTCCAGAACCCGTCCACGTCATCGGGTTGTGGAATGCTCAAGAGACCAGAGCGGGTGTCGGGCAAGAGCATGTGCCGTACATAACAGTGCTCCATCATAAAACATGAAGCAGTGTCTTGTCTCTAGAGTCTGAGTCAAAGTGAAAATCGACGGTTGCCATATGTTGAGTCAAAGCAACACTCCAGCCAGTGCCAGGTCTGTAAAGAAAGTGAAGGATGGCCTTACGGAAAGTGCATTTGTCATCAGCTAGAAATTTGAGAAAGTCCAGACAAGAGGTACAACGCGACATCAAATTCATCATTCATACCGTAAGATAACGCTAAAGGCAGTGACAACCAGGTACAGAGATGTGGTAGAGGCTTTGATAGCCGAGTGTGAGAAAGTGCTAAAAGCAGAGACAGTTCTAACATAAAGAAATGCTAAAGGCAGAAGAAACCCGACACAATGCAAAGAGGTGAGAAGGGTCAAAAACCCATGCAAGAAGCAAATCCGCTACTCACCGTCAAAGAAGAAGACAGTCCTTACAACCAGAGAGTGGGGGTGATGACCCAAATGTCAGCACAGGCAGCAGAAGATGCCAGAGCAAGCTCCGCTCCCCGTAGCAGAAGGTTCCACAGGTTATGATGCTGCCGCATTCCTAAAGTCACGGCTTTCCTTCGACACTGCAAAAAGGCAAAATATTGGTGACAGATAGATTGCCTGGATCGAAATTTTTGATGATTTCACTGATGCGCAGGAAAAAGCTGACAAAAAGATAAGTAAATACCTGAAGAACTTGGCAGGTGGCGGAGTCAAAGAAGTCGAAAAGAATTTACCACTAGGTGATGAAGTGACGTACCGTCAAATCAAAGAAGCGTTTAAAAAGTTCAATCCGAAGCCGAATGTCAACTATGAAAGGTACATTTTCAGTCAGGAAAGTCAGAGAGCTGGTAAAACGATGGATGAGTTTGAAGAAAGACTTGATTAGCTCATAAAGCATTGCAAGTTCAATGAGTTTAACGACGAAGAGTCTATGGGGGAGTCAGACTGATAGATGGCTGCCTCTCTGATTCCTTCGGACGAAGAATGCTGAAAGAGACACTCAGGTTGGAGCGAATACTCATGGCTGCCAGAGCGGGGGAGAGAGATTACAGACAGGCAGCTAAAATGGAGGCCAGGATGGCCCAAAATGAATCAGCGCTGAGTGTGAAAAGTAAGTCAGAACACAAGGCCAAAGGCCATAAAGTAATGCCTCCAAAGAAAAAGAAGTTGTGTTTCCCAAGTGGATTTTCCTTTCCAAATGAGGGTAGATGTCCCACTAGGTATGCAAAGCCTGTGGAAAGAGAACCATTTTGTAACAGTCTGCACAGCAAGGGAAAGATCAAGTGTGTCACATCAAGAAAACCAAATGGAGGCAAGATCAAGTGCGTCATGTCAGGAAAACAAAATGAATGCCAGAAGGTTCCAGATCCAACATTCTACACACACCCACAAGGCCAAGTGGCAACATCAGCGGAGGCAATTAGAAACTGAACAATGTCAATTGTCATCAAATTCTTTGTATAAAGATTTGTTACCGTCATTGTCGAGCAACAGTGAGGAAGATGGGTGTCCGATGTCAATTTTGACTGCTAGACAACGTGCACATGTAGGGTTAGCCTCTTGCAAGGAAGAATGCCGGTCAAAACTAGGCCGTTAAGTGAAAGTCCGAAATTCATTTGGACACTGTCCCAAGATCACACTGTAAGTGAATTGGTGCTCCAAACCTTTATCATAGACAGTG
This sequence comes from Calotriton arnoldi, assembly GCA_963921515.1. Taxonomy (NCBI): domain Eukaryota; kingdom Metazoa; phylum Chordata; class Amphibia; order Caudata; family Salamandridae; genus Calotriton; species Calotriton arnoldi. Next base: position 454,560 of record CAWUFW010007258.1, read on the forward strand.
GAGCTTCGATAAAGATTATGCTGGAATAGAACTACAATGAACTGTCTCCAGTGCCCAGTTTAACTCCCTCGAAAGCCAACGTGTATACGGGGGCTGCTTCGACACCACTACAAAGTCAAGGTTCATTCATAGCAACTGTGAAGCATAAAAATATAAAAGTACAGGCGCCAATTCATGTCTTGCCAGGCACTTCATTGAGCACATGTTTAATCAGTTTCAATACTGCTGCTGACATGGGACTGATTTCTGTGAACTACAATTTCAATGCCCATCATGAGATAGTGAATCAGTTTCCGTGTTTGTTTCATGGATTAAGAAGGCTTAAGACCATGAAAGTGAAACTTCATATAAATGAGGACATTCATCCTGTTGCTCAATGACATAGTTGAATTGCATTCCATTTACAAGAGGCTGTTGAGAAAGAACTTGATACCTTATTAAAGCATGGCATTATTGAACGATTCACTGGTCTGATGCCCTGGGTGTCAACCATAGTGGTAGTGCCAAACAGGATAGTGGTGGAGCTGTGTGCATATGCGTTGATATGCGCCAAGCAAACAAGGCGATTGAAAGAGAATGACATCCAGGTCCGCACATTGCCAACATGATTACGCAGCTAAATTGAGCTAAATCCTTTTCTAGCCTTGATTTGAACAAAGGGTGTCCCCAGCTTGAACTGGAAGAAAATTGCTGGTACATTACCACCTTTTCAAATCAAATTAAATCAAAACCGGATTCATGAAGCACAGCTAATCACTGGTGAGGGTATTCAGGTGCTTAGATTCGAGCTGCTCGGAAGGCATCAGTTGAATAGCCAGGTTTTGAGTCCCCTTCTAAAATTCTAAAGAGAGGGTGAAGTCTAGAGATGGAGGAGGAGGCTGTTCCAGGATTTTGCGGCAAGGTAGGAGAGGGAGTGTCATCCACTGTTGCTTCGGACGATGTGGGGGGTGTGAGCGAGGGAGAAGGAGGTGGATTGCAGGAGTCTGGAGGGTTGGTGGAAGTTCAGGGGTTGGTTGATGTATGCTGGTCCTTGGTGGTGCAGGGCTCTGTAAGCGTGATTCAGATTCTTGATTTGTTTTTCTTGTGGACAGGGACCCACTGGAGTTTCTTCACGTGAGGGGTGATGTAGGTGCGTCTGGGGAGGTCGAGGATGAGTCTGGCCGCTGAGTTCGGAATGGACTGCAGTCTCTTCAGGAGGTGTGTGGTAATTCCTGCGTATAGAGTGTTGCCCTAGTCCAAGTGGCTGGTGACGAGTAACCCTGGGCGTAGTTCGCGTAGTCGCGCTACGCGAAGCTACGCGAAGACGTCGGAGCGCTACGCGAGCTACGCATAGCTTCGCGAGCGTGCGTAGCTGCTTGTCGCGCCCGTTTGCGATGCGTTTTTCTTCCTCGGGAACGCGTTGTGCGTGTTCGGGACGCTGTTTGCATGCTCGGGGGCGCGAACTTACCCATGCGGTCGCCTATGGGCGCGGCCATCTTGTTTTTCACTTGTCCCGCCCGTTCGCGATGCCTTATTTCCTGTTCCGGGTCGCGTATAGCGTGCTCGCGATGCGCATTTCATGTTCGGGAACGCGTCGTATGTGTTCGCGACGCTTTTGCGTGCTCGGGGAGAAATATCACGCGAACTTACCCACGCGGTCGCGATGGGCGCGCCCATCTTGTTTTTCACTCTATGCTATGGTTCTGGGCCTGCTTTTCTATCCTCCCTCAATCTTTGCAATCCTTAGTTTTTTACACTGTTTTTCAATTTTTCTTTATTTCTTATCTATCTCTCTCTCTGCCTAAGTCTATATTTTGCATTTTTTTCTACTTTTTACTGTGTTTTTTTAACTTTTTGACTGTTTTATATAACTTTCTTCTTTAAGCTCCTACTTCTTCCCCTAACTTTATTTTTCCCTTCTAACTTTTCTTTTCCGCCTCCTCCCAGTCCCACCCCAGAACCATGGTGAAGGGCAGCAGTGACGGCTCGAAGGGCAAGGCGCGTGCGCCCAAGAGCCGCCGCCTGCCTTGCGGCAGACTGCGCCCTGCAGGTGTGCAAGCCCGCCAGCTTTTTACTGAGGCGGAGGTGGCCGCCCTTGTTTTTTTTCTTCAGCGCCACCTCCCCTTGACCTTGGCAGCAGGCGGCAGGCCAGGCTCCGGGTCCCCGACCCAGGAGCGTCACCGCCGGTGGGCGAAGGTGCGCCGGGCAGTGTTTCGCTGCTCAGGGGTCCGGCGCACCCATAACCAGCTGGCCCACCGGTGGTCAGACATCCTCGACCGGGAGCAGGACCTGTTGGACCTGCTAGGTGTCGAGGTCGTGGGGCTTGGTGAGTAGCTAATATATATAGTAGTATAAGTATTGTGATTTGTGTATAAATGTTTTACAAATAACAAGAATACTGCTGCTTACATTGCAGGTAATTTACGTTTCAAAATCTTCTGTGATTGTAGGACACAGGTGCTGGCCGCTACCCTTACTTGTTTGCAACTTTGCGCTCGCTTGTCCATATTATTATGTAAGAGTTTACTTTAGAGAACTTCAGTTAGGTAATGCTATTTCTAGAGAGACTCTAGTCCTTCCTTTGTCCTCCTGTCAAATAGTGGTGGATGGATTGATAGTTTGTTAGTAGGTTTAGTTATTAGTTGATAATTTTTGAGCGCTCTGCGTGACGCATCCTCTGTCACTGAGTGCTGCTTACCCCAGTCCTTACTAGTAGAACCTTTTGTAGTTTGTTTAGTGAGTGGTAAGCTTGGCAGTGTCACTCAGCTGCAGAACATCAGACTTAACCAACCAACAATTTGTTGTATGCATTATGCACCAATTTATGCATGTGTCCTCCTTCTCATATATGCATTTATGAGGGCAATAAAAAAATGGAAATGCAGACTTAATGAACAATTGGCCCGCCTGGAATAGGTGGGCTAGGTCAGGTGGTACTTAGGCTTAGTTAGTGTTCTGGATTTTAATTGAATCAATCCGAATGAAACACTGAATTAGTGTTCCCAAATAAGTAGACTGTCCGTGACCGTGAATCCCGCAAGCCAGTAGTCGATCGGATTAGATAGGTCAATTTTATTGCAATTTTTGGTTCCTAAAACGTTTTGAGCGTTTTTTAGATAATTTATTTGTTTCACAGCAATCATGAATGTTTGTGTCTTTCTTTATTATATCTTACATGATCACTGATCTGCAGCACCCAGGGGCAAGAAGACGGGGTCTGAGTCGGCGGGACAACCACCAGAGGACCGCTCCTCTACCGAGGGCCCTGCTGCTGGTCCCAGTAAGTCCTCCAGTGGTTAATATTAACATTTATATTGCCCTAACTTTTACTGCACCTTATTTTTCCAGAACTATTAATTATGGTTCCACTCCCTAATTCTATTTTTTACAAAAGATTCTTTGATCTTGACTTGACTATCTGTTTCTAAATTCTGGTTATCCCTGCCTCTAAGTTCTAACTGCCTCTGCTATGAATGTCTGTACTACTACTATTAGTCTGTCGCTAAGCTTGCCCAGTTTGCATTGCCACTCTTTATTGTACGGTTTTGAATAAAACTCCGATTTACCAATAGCTGAGTCCAGTCCTTTCGGTTGTCCTCTTCTAGGCTTCTTAATCTTGAGGCTTTGACAATTACAACAAACAAAATGCCCAACCAGATATTTGACTATTTTTGATAGGATATAGTACATACTACTACTGATGTGTGGATTCTGTACAGCCCCATTCAGAACTATGCACAAGGAAATAGGATGTTGGTGATGGGAGTTTGGAACTTGGACGTTCCTCACACCTCAGTCAGAAGTGAACCCACAATCCCCTGAACGACTAGCTATAGTGTAGTGTCTCACTCTCATTAGGTCCCTGAACCCCCACCCGAAGATACTCAATGAGATTACACAACCCAGAACATAATATAACACCCATTAGCTCACTTACTCGTGTAAGTCCACCACCTCCACCACCACCACACCAAATACCACAGAGTCTATGTTTAAGTTTAAAAGGTTTATTTTCAACTAACAAGCTCTGTATGTTGTTCTATAAAATTCAGTGTACTCCAGCCAGCTCCAACAGCTAAATGCATAAACATTGTTACAACAAGTGCATGATGATTGATGATAGACAAAAGATCTGTGAGAATTCTGTGAGACTCCTCACCGTAGAACGTAGAATTACTGGTTACATGCATCATTCATAAGCTCTGCAAATCTCTGGTTCGTAGAAGGAAATCTTCTGCCTGAGAAAAATGGTGCGCGTTAGATAGTATAATGCAAGCATTTGCCAGTCCTGCCAAAAAGTGTAACATGTTACTTATGGCTAAGCAATAGGGACTAACCGAACTCCATAACAAAGTGGCTTGTTTTTCGACCTCTTGTACGCAACGCTCAGACAGTAGCTGTATGTGCTCATGTGGGCTAAAAAGGCGTCTTACTGTTACTGCAAAACAAGCTGCGAGGTAACATGCGCAAAAGACATGAAGCGAAAAATGGTTGCATGGCTCAGGCTAACTTTGCAAAGAGTAGAGTATAGTATAACAAATAATGACCCTAGGGACCATAACACTACTAGTGTCTACTGACTCTAGTACCCGATTTGGACTACTGAATGTGATGTATAATAATATGTATGTATTAACTTTTTTTTCAATCTTGCTAGTGAAAAAGAAGAAATATAAATAGGGGGAGGTGTACACAGGCATCTAAAAATGTGTCATGTTTTTATCTAGGCGTAGTAGCGACCACCAGTGCCGGCGGGGCCAGCGGCGATTCGGCCATTCCGGAGGGGAAGGAGATGCGGCACCTGCAGGAGCTACAGGGGTGAGCCAGCAGCAGTGGCGGGCGATGGTAAGTTATATTCATTACGTATTGACATTGCACTAGCTGGAAGGGTGTTGAGTGAGTTCACTCACTGTACTGTTGTTGAGACTTATTAGGTATGAAGTTGTAGTGAACATTATACAACGGTTGAAGAAGAGAAGACACCCTTTACTTAGCATTAGCAATGCAGTAGCAATAGCATTACCAGCGTGACTTGATTAACCAATGGCCTCTTCTATCGGACTCCAACTCAGCTGTGAAAGTTTTATGGAGGAGACTAAAAGTCAGATCAGATGACCTTGATGGATGTGTTGAATAAAAAGGGAAAGAAGGGTGGAAGGAGGAAGGACGGGCGAGATTTAATATGATTGATGACTGGCAGAGAAGGATACGTTGGAAGCATGGATATAGGTGGCTGATAGGAATCAGATGCATGTGTTGTTGAAGGATGGGTGGAAGGTGAAAGAAGAACGGATGCCTGCCTGGGTGGGCGACACAGTATGGGTGGATACTGTGGATAGCAAGAATCATCAGCGGTGTTTGGGTGAAACTCTAAGTCAAGGCAAGCAACGGAGTGAGTGGACGCATGGGTTGTTGTTGGCGAAACAAAGTAAGGTTTGTGGAGAGATTAAGAAGAATGATTGACATTTACTTAGAATGGATGGATGCATGTATGTATTCATCATAGACAGCATAGGTGGAGACTGTCACGGGATGCACAGTTTTAGTTTTAAGGGAATGTAAAAGAAACCGCGCCACAGTAGCAAAGCCGATGTGGGTAGGGGCAGGGTGGGGGGTAGCAGTAAACAATGTATTACGCGGCCAAATACAGGTAAGTTTACTGTAAACATAAAAATAAATAAAGCGAATTTCATTGTGCGCACTGCACCGCCAAAAGCGATGCAGTGGGCGCAACAAAATTACTTTTATTTCTTTATATGTTTACTTACCTGTAATTAGCCGTAATCCATAGTTTACTACCCCCACCCTGCCCCTCCCTACGTCACCGCCCGGCAGCACTCCCCGAGTCCCACCACCGACCGCTACTGACCTTATGTCGTCGTCCCATAAAAGCAATGATCATTCGATCAGATATATAATCTGCCTTTTTGTAGTAGCCAGGGCACTGTTAAAGTGAAATTGATCAATTGCCCTGCTTCATGTAACAGAGAGAGTATGGCCAGTGCCACCCGTAATAGAAAAATAAATACGAGCTTCCCCACCTGCATACAGTAGTAAATCAAACTAACGTGAGTCTGCGTCATGATGACTCGTATGTTTGTCTTGGGTGCAAGCATAGATGACCGAGCTGGCATGCCGGCTACAACCAGGTTATGTCATTTCGCTAAACTAGTAGAGATAAGAAGAAGACTGGTGTACTGGAGTCCATAGTGCTAGTATAATGCCTGAAACTCCCACAAATGTTACAGGCCGAGGAAGTGGGAGGATAGATAGATTATTATACCAGAAATGTTATGTACTGTGCTTCTTGTTAGTGCTACTGTGCCATTATGGGTTGAATTAATTTTGTGTTACTGTTTTGCTAAGAGTACTGCTTACAACAATATTCTTTTTCTTTCTTGATATAGATAGTACTCCTTCCCAAGGCAAACCATCCCGGAAGGAGTTGGCAGCCAGGGCCCAGCACCGGAAACTGGAGGCCATCTGTGCCGAGTACCGGCGGGTGGTGGCTCAGGCGGAGGAGGAGGAGGCGGCAGCAGCAGCAGCCTCGTCCGATGCCCCGGGCCCCAGCCAGGCCAGACCTCCAGTGGTACGGCGCCGCAGTCTGGCAGCCGCCCGCCGCAAATCTATTGCAACCAGCACTGCTGTCCCCCACCCTGGATGCCACTGCAGGGCATTTCGACGCAAGATTCTCCTCCGGGTGGCACGGCTAGAGGAGCAACTCGAGGAGCGGGTTAAAATTCTGGTGGACAAACACCTTAAAGCCCGCCGAATATAATATAGGACCCTGTTGCATTGCCCCTTTTTTATTCGTTTTGTTGGTGGGTGGGAATTGGGCGTTGGGGTTTGGACTTTGGACATTCTTTGGACTTTTTTTCGTTTTGGACATTGGTTGGGGTTAGGGAGAGGGGTGGGTCAGGTGTGGGATAGTTTATTTTTGTTAGGGTAATAAATTATATTTATACTTCAACATACAATGTTAATGTTTTGTGGGGGGTTACTGTTTTACAAATTAACATCACATGGTTTCTTTCATTGCTGCTGCAGGGCCGCAGCCAATGTTTGATTTAAATAATCTGCCGATGATGTAACACAAACAGATAGATGCGGTACCCCTCACTGAGTGATTTGTCCTACTAGTACTGTCAGTCTCTCCTCCTAGTCCATTATACCTCCCACCAAACTTATCTTACCTGTGATTGATGATGATTACATTCGGCACAGCGATGGCTGCATGGTTTCCCAAGAGAATGGAGAAGATGCCATGGTTGTGGTGGTAGTAGTAGAGTAGACACTGCCAGCAGCATTTGCTAAAAAAATAAAAAGAGACAGTCACTTGCCTGAAAGCGACTGTGGGAGGAGTAGTAGAACGAAGTCAAATACAGTACAGAAGAAGACTGCCAAACAAACAATATTGCATTTGCAACTGCTAAAGTCAAATAAAACATAATGTTGGCGGGGACAGCCTAGTACAAGAAGTTACAAACTGTAGTTGTGTCGAGTGAGTCACTTAACTAAACAATTGATGGACGGAATGCTGGACAATGCAAACATTCACCCCCAGTCACAAGGCTCTGGGTTAAATCCATCATTCTTTTGCTCACCACACCACCCCAGTTTGGACCCAGCCATATGCAAATCAGTCTTGACCCTGTTCCTTGTGGGAACAGTCCAGCCTGAACTGCCAAGCCAGGTCCTCCCTGGACCGGAAACAAGCATCCTGGGACCGGTTTCAGGGCATCACCCTTCATCAGCCAGGCTAGCTTGAATCCAGTGGTGTAGTGAGCACGGGACCCACGTCTGGGCATACCCTTCCCACTTAGGGCGACAAATGCAAAAGAAACAATTGATGGACGGAATGCTGGCCCAGATCTCTGTACTGGGGTGAATGTACGACATTATTCTGCATTCTGTCCATCAATTGTTCTTTTTGCATTTGTCACCCCGAGTGGGACGGGTATGCCCAGACGTGGGTCCCGTGCTCTCCATGCCACTGGAGTCAAGCTATCCTGGCTGATGAGGGCTGAAAGCCCGAAACCGGTCCTTGGATGCTTGTTTCCAGTCCAGGGAGGACCTGGCCTGGCAGTTCGGGCTGGACTGTTCCTATTGGGCGCAGGGTGAAGACTGATTTGCATATGTCTGGGTCCAAACTGGAATGGCATGGTGAGCAAAAAAAACGATGGATTTAGGCCCAGATCTCTGTACTGGGGTGAATGTACGACATTATTCTGCATTCTGTCCATCAATTGTTCTTTTTGCATTTGTCACCCCGAGTGGGACGGGTATGCCCAGACGTGGGTCCCGTGCTCTCCATGCCACTGGAGTCAAGCTATCCTGGCTGATGAGGGCTGAAAGCCCGAAACCGGTCCTTGGATGCTTGTTTCCAGTCCAGGGAGGACCTGGCCTGGCAGTTCGGGCTGGACTGTTCCTATTGGGCGCAGGGTCAAGACTGATTTGCATATGGCTGGGTCCAAACTGGAATGGCATGGTGAGCAAAAAACGATGGATTTAGGCCCAGATCTCTGTACTGGGGTGAATGTACGACATTATTCTGCATTCTGTCCATCAATTGTTCTTTTTGCATTTGTCACCCCGAGTGGGACGGGTATGCCCAGACGTGGGTCCCGTGCTCTCCATGCCACTGGAGTCAAGCTATCCTGGCTGATGAGGGCCGAAAGCCCGAAACCGGTCCTTGGATGCTTGTTTCCAGTCCAGGGAGGACCTGGCCTGGCAGTTCGGGCTGGACTGTTCCTATTGGGCGCAGGGTCAAGACTGATTTGCATATGGCTGGGTCCAAACTGGAATGGCATGGTGAGCAAAAAACGATGGATTTAGGCCCAGATCTCTGTACTGGGGTGAATGTACGACATTATTCTGCATTCTGTCCATCAATTGTTCTTTTTGCATTTGTCACCCCGAGTGGGACGGGTATGCCCAGACGTGGGTCCCGTGCTCTCCATGCCACTGGAGTCAAGCTATCCTGGCTGATGAGGGCCGAAAGCCCGAAACCGGTCCTTGGATGCTTGTTTCCAGTCCAGGGAGGACCTGGCCTGGCAGTTCGGGCTGGACTGTTCCTATTGGGCGCAGGGTCAAGACTGATTTGCATATGGCCGGGTCCAAACTGGAATGGCATGGTGAGCAAAAAAAACGATGGATTTAGGCCCAGATCTCTGTACTGGGGTGAATGTACGACATTATTCTGCATTCTGTCCATCAATTGTTCTTTTTGCATTTGTCACCCCGAGTGGGACGGGTATGCCCAGACGTGGGTCCCGTGCTCTCCATGCCACTGGAGTCAAGCTATCCTGGCTGATGAGGGCTGAAAGCCCGAAACCGGTCCTTGGATGCTTGTTTCCAGTCCAGGGAGGACCTGGCCTGGCAGTTCGGGCTGGACTGTTCCTATTGGGCGCAGGGTCAAGACTGATTTGCATATGGCTGGGTCCAAACTGGAATGGCATGGTGAGCAAAAAACGATGGATTTAGGCCCAGATCTCTGTACTGGGGTGAATGTACGACATTATTCTGCATTCTGTCCATCAATTGTTCTTTTTGCATTTGTCACCCCGAGTGGGACGGGTATGCCCAGACGTGGGTCCCGTGCTCTCCATGCCACTGGAGTCAAGCTATCCTGGCTGATGAGGGCTGAAAGCCCGAAACCGGTCCTTGGATGCTTGTTTCCAGTCCAGGGAGGACCTGGCCTGGCAGTTCGGGCTGGACTGTTCCTATTGGGCGCAGGGTCAAGACTGATTTGCATATGGCTGGGTCCAAACTGGAATGGCATGGTGAGCAAAAAAACGATGGATTTAGGCCCAGATCTCTGTACTGGGGTGAATGTACGACATTATTCTGCATTCTGTCCATCAATTGTTCTTTTTGCATTTGTCACCCCGAGTGGGACGGGTATGCCCAGACGTGGGTCCCGTGCTCTCCATGCCACTGGAGTCAAGCTATCCTGGCTGATGAGGCCTGAAAGCCCGAAACCGGTCCTTGGATGCTTGTTTCCAGTCCAGGGAGGACCTGGCCTGGCAGTTCGGGCTGGACTGTTCCTATTGGGCGCAGGGTCAAGACTGATTTGCATATGTCTGGGTCCAAACTGGAATGGCATGGTGAGCAAAAAAACCGATGGATTTAGGCCCAGATCTCTGTACTGGGGTGAATGTACGACATTATTCTGCATTCTGTCCATCAATTGTTCTTTTTGCCTAACTACATTACTGCCATTGTCCGTGGCAACAAAACCAATGTTAAGCCCTCTTGGGCGCAGCCACTCAAAGACCTTGCTGTTAAACTCTTCCAAAATGTTTGCAGCAGTATGAGATTTCTCCATGGCAAACATGGCTACAGTTGCATGTTTGCGAGTGGCATGAAAAATCTCAGCAGCGTCAACACCAGCAGATATCTGTTCTCTAACCCCCGCAAAAGAGATCCAGTGTGCAGTGATGCACATGTAATCAGTGGCTTGGCAACTGGTCCACATGTCTGTTGTCAGGTGGATACTCTGAACAGCACTCTGCTTCAAGGCTTTCCAAGCAATTCCAGCACGTCGTGATGTAGTGCTGGAACAGCAACTCTGGCAAAATAGTAGCGGCTGGGAACATGCCATTTTGGGCAGATGGTTGACACAAATTCCAGAAAACCCACCCCTTCAACAAAAGAAAAAGGGAGAAGGTCCAGTGCTAACATTTTAGCCAGCTTCGCATTGTACAAACGTGCTATTGGGTGGTTTCGTTCGTACTGCCCCTCCCTACCAAACATGCTGATAATGGTAGGCTGCATGGTTTTCCTTTCTCTTCTGCTCAACGCACTTTTTGGGATTGCGGTACTCCTTGTCCTTGGTGTCTCAGGCTGACTCTTACTCTTGTGCCACTGAGATGTTGCTGAAGATGTGTGCAACGTTAACAACACTGCACTGCTGGGGTCAGGGACACCTTGTGTACCACTACCAGAGAGAATGTCTCCCTGTCCTTCCTCTTCCACCGTGATCGGATCTTCTACTCCTTTATCCCCACCAACACCAATGGTTGCAGTTTTTTTATGTCGCGAAGGTGGTCCTCCCAGCTGATCAAGTGGTGTTTTTTCAGATGCGTCATTTGGCCTCCGGTACCATAGTTTGTACCAAGTTTACCACGACTAACAGAGGTATTACAAATGGAGCATATAGCAATGTTCTCCTCCTTTTCGCTAACCGTAAAGAAGTCCCAAACTGGGAGCTTAACTTTGGCCTCCTGCTGGAGGACCTGCCACTTCCAATGGCGGATGAACTGGAGGGAGTGTGTTGAATTTGACTCTGTGCTGCTGCTGTACCACTACCTACTTCTACTGAGGTGGTGGTTGTGCTGGTGGATGTAGGTCGCTGCCGGGCCTTTGCTAATGCAAATATGGAAGCTGTAGGTCGTGTTGGTGGTGTTACCTGTGGAGGTATGCGTGCTACATCCCTCACAGCGATTTTGGATAGGGTAATAATGTTGGTCTCCATCTCCTCGGGGCCGGGAGTGATGTTCGTGATGACTGGCTCATCATCATCATCCTGCTGTTCTACATCGACCTCCATAAGTGTAAGGCTTTCTGGAACCTTCCTTTTCCCTAGCTTGGTCTTGGGACGTGGCTCCCTCTCAGACTCAGTTTGTGGCTTCCAAGTGGCATCCAGATCATCAGAAGGGGGCTTGGCGAAGAACTTGATGGACTACCCCTCCTTTTCCTTGCTGGAGATTTGGAAGACAATGGATCTTCCGAATGAGTGGCTTCTTCTTCTACCTCTGCATGAGGCTCAATTTCCTGAACTGCCCCTACTTCGGGAGGAACAACAACTACTATTGCGGGCGGTGGTTGCGGCTGTTGTTGTTGACCACTTATCTGCTGTGTTTCCTCCTGCGTTGATTGGGTACTACTTTGAGATAGCGATAAGTTTATCTCAGGCTCAGCATCACTGCTTTCCACCATTAGGCTGGCTACCTCTTCCACACTCATGTACTTGGGCCTGGGTTGGTGGGTTGGGCCCACTGATGCGGAGGTGCTGCCCCCAGCTTGCCCCCCGGACACCGTTGCTGCAGGCGTAACCTTTTTTTCCCCCCAAAAAGGTACTGGGCGGCACACCAGACTTAAGTGTCACTTCCTTCTTCTGTTCCTTCTTCTCAATAGCAACTTTCTTGGCACTGGAGGACCTGGTACCTGCTTTCTTTGGGCCCATCTTCTTCTTCAGATATCAGCAGCACTCAGTTGCAGAGATGTCTGGTCAGGTCACACGTCACGTTGTGTACAGCAGCAGGATGTCTGTCTGGCAGTGCAACGGACAATGATGACACACCTCCTCCTCAGTCGTTGTGCACCTAAAAGCAAAAAAGCCAGAACAACATCAGTCAAACGACGATAGCACAAATCAAACAAATATAATATAGAACTTAGTGTGTGGTGGTGGCCTCAATTATTAAATTTTAGAAACTCAGTGAACAACAACACACAGTGTAGCCATTTATGAGACTTTGACAACAAGGCCAGGGCTTTCATGGCTACTGTGTAGTGTGTACACTCTGGAAGAATAAGAATAGTAAAGAACAAAAACTAAAATGTAGTGGAGCATGTTTGGCCTAAATTTGTGCATCACGTGGAATGTATGCAGCATCAGGGAGCTGCAGCTGGCAATGGGGTTGGATTTGGAAGCAGTAAGACAAGAGGAACAATGGAAAGAGCGACACGCAGGCCTATGTGGCAAAAACAGCACACTACTAACTACCACCACAAAATGGGCCCCAGCAACATGGTGACTCACAGGCACAAGGCACGGCAAACAATGAACTCAAGCAGGCCTATTATATATGGGCAGACAAAGGATGCCTGATAAAACACACACAGCTTTAATGCAAAAACTAAAATCCACATGGCTAAAAACAGTTTGGAAAGTTAGACAGCCACTACAACAACAACACATAATTATAATTACACACGCAAAAAAGGCATTTATTTAACACACCCAAAAAGTGAAATAGACCCTCCCAAAAACCCCCACATTTTGCAATTCAATACAATGACATCCATGGCCTAAATGATGGCAAAATTCAACAGACAACACAGAAACAGTTGTTATGCACCCTTGATGACTACCTCTGGGCCTACTTTACTGGCAGACTAGGCCGCAAGCTTGGAGGCCTATGGCAAAAGCACAGTGGCTGGTCCCACAAAATGGCCGCCACCACATGGCCAGGCCACCCAACAACTTCCTTCCTCGTGAAAAAAATTGTAAAACAAAAACAAAGTGACTCCTTGCTCACCAAACTACATCTAAATGACAACCTGAGGAGTTTTTGGTGCAAAATGAACTAAACCATCATTTTCGAGAAGGTTTTATACTGCTCGAGAGATATTCTTCGCCAGATTGTCAATTCTGCGTGTTCGGCATCGCGATCGTCACAAAAAGTCGTTATCGCGCGCGCGGACACGTATATTGAGCGCGCGAAGAAGAGAAAAAGTGTAAGTCCGCGTTGTCGCACAGTGCGGAGGTGCCGAAAGTCCGCGAGCTGAACGCACAGGGTTACCTAGAGGCTGAAAAGGCCTATTGATGTAACACACACCCAAAAAATGAAATACCACGACAAAACCCACATTTTGCAATTCAATCCAATGCCATCCATGGCCAAAATGATGTTACACTTACAACAATCCAACAGACAACACAGAAACAGTTTTTATGCACCCATGAGGATGACTACCTCTGGGCCTACTGGCAGACTAGGCCGCAAGCTTGGAGGCCTATGGCAAAGCACAGTGGCTGGTCCCACAAAATGGCCGCCACCACATGGCCAGGCCAGCCACAACAACAAGAAAAGGAACACAAGACAGACAATGCAGGCCTATGGCAAAAGCACAATACCTGGCTTTACAAAATGGCCGCCACCCACATGGCCAGGCCACCCGAAATAACAACAAAGTAAAGACAAAGGACAGGACCAGGCAGTTGGAGACTCTGGGCAACTTCCTTCCTCGTGAAAAAAATTGTAAAACAAAAAAAAGTGACTGACTCCTTGCTCACCAAACTACATCTAAATGACAACCTGAGGAGTTTTTGTGCAAAATGAACTAAATCATCATTTTCGAGAAGGTTTTATGCGCTCGAGAGATATTCTTCGCCAGATTGTCAATTCTGCGTGTTCGGCATCGCGATCGTCACAAAAAGTCGTTATCGTGCGCGCGGAAACGTATATTGAGCGCGCGAAGAAGAGAAAAAGTGTAAGTCCACGTTGTCGCACAGTGCGGAGGTGCCGAAAGTCCACGAGCTGAACGCACAGGGTTACCTAGTGGCTGAAAAGGCCTATTGATGTAACACACACCCAAAAACTGAAATACCACGACAAAACCCACATTTTGCAATTCAATCCAATGCCATCCATGGCCAAAATGATGTTACACTTACAACAATCCAACAGACAACACAGAAACAGTTTTTATGCACCCATGAGGATGACTACCTCTGGGCCTACTGGCAGACTAGGCCGCAAGCTTGGAGGCCTATGGCAAAAGCACAGTGGCTGGTCCCACAAAATGGCCGCCACCACATGGCCAGGCCAGCCACAACAACAAGAAAAGGAACACAAGACAGACAATGCAGGCCTATGGCAAAAGCACAATACCTGGCTTTACAAAATGGCCGCCACCCACATGGCCAGGCCACCCGAAATAACAACAAAGTAAAGACAAAGGACAGGACCAGGCAGTTGGAGACTCTGGGCAACTTCCTTCCTCGTGAAAAAAATTGTAAAACAAAAAAAAAGTGACTGACTCCTTGCTCACCAAACTACATCTAAATGACAACCTGAGGAGTTTTTTGTGCAAAATGAACTAAATCATCATTTTCGAGAAGGTTTTATGCGCTCGAGAGATATTCTTCGCCAGATTGTCAATTCTGCGTGTTCGGCATCGCGATCGTCACAAAAAGTCGTTATCGCGCGCGCAGAAACGTATATTGAGCGCGCGAAGAAGAGAAAAAGTGTAAGTCCGCGTTGTCGCACAGTGCGGAGGTGCCGAAAGTCCGCGAGCTGAACGCACAGGGTTACCTAGAGGCTGAAAAGGCCTATTGATGTAACACACACCCAAAAAATGAAATACCACGACAAAACCCACATTTTGCAATTCAATCCAATGCCATCCATGGCCAAAATGATGTTACACTTACAACAATCCAACAGACAACACAGAAACAGTTTTTATGCACCCATGAGGATGACTACCTCTGGGCCTACTGGCAGACTAGGCCGCAAGCTTGGAGGCCTATGGCAAAAGCACAGTGGCTGGTCCCACAAAATGGCCGCCACCACATGGCCAGGCCAGCCACAACAACAAGAAAAGGAACACAAGACAGACAATGCAGGCCTATGGCAAAAGCACAATACCTGGCTTTACAAAATGGCCGCCACCCACATGGCCAGGCCACCCGAAATAACAACAAAGTAAAGACAAAGGACAGGACCAGGCAGTTGGAGACTCTGGGCAACTTCCTTCCTCGTGAAAAAAATTGTAAAACAAAAAAAAAGTGACTGACTCCTTGCTCACCAAACTACATCTAAATGACAACCTGAGGAGTTTATTGTGCAAAATGAACTAAATCATCATTTTCGAGAAGGTTTTATGCGCTCGAGAGATATTCTTCGCCAGATTGTCAATTCTGCGTGTTCGGCATCGCGATCGTCACAAAAAGTCGTTATCGCGCGCGCGGAAACGTATATTGAGCGCGCGAAGAAGAGAAAAAGTGTAAGTCCGCGTTGTCGCACAGTGCGGAGGTGCCGAAAGTCCGCGAGCTGAACGCACAGGGTTACCTAGAGGCTGAAAAGGCCTATTGATGTAACACACACCCAAAAACTGAAATACCACGACAAAACCCACATTTTGCAATTCAATCCAATGCCATCCATGGCCAAAATGATGTTACACTTACAACAATCCAACAGACAACACAGAAACAGTTTTTATGCACCCATGAGGATGACTACCTCTGGGCCTACTGGCAGACTAGGCCGCAAGCTTGGAGGCCTATGGCAAAAGCACAGTGGCTGGTCCCACAAAATGGCCGCCACCACATGGCCAGGCCAGCCACAACAACAAGAAAAGGAACACAAGACAGACAATGCAGGCCTATGGCAAAAGCACAATGCCTGGCTTTACGAAATGGCCGCCACCCACATGGCCAGGCCACCCGAAATAACAACAAAGTGAAGACAAAGGACAGGACCAGGCAGTTGGAGACTCTGGGCAACTTCCTTCCTCGTGAAAAAAATTGTAAAACAAAAAAAAAGTGACTCCTTGCTCACCAAACTACATCTAAATGACAACCTGAGGAGTTTTTGTGCAAAATGAACTAAATCATCATTTTCGAGAAGGTTTTATGCGCTCGAGAGATATTCTTCGCCAGATTGTCAATTCTGCGTGTTCGGCATCGCGATCGTCACAAAAAGTCGTTATCGCGCGCGGAAACATATATTGAGCGCGCGAAGAAGAGAAAAAGTGTAAGTCCGCGTTGTCGCACAGTGCGGAGGTGCCGAAAGTCCGCGAGCTGAACGCACAGGGTTACCTAGTGGCTGAAAAGGCCTATTGATGTAACACACACCCAAAAACTGAAATACCACGACAAAACCCACATTTTGCTATTCAATCCAATGCCATCCATGGCCAAAATGATGTTACACTTACAACAATCCAACAGACAACACAGAAACAGTTTTTATGCACCCATGAGGATGACTACCTCTGGGCCTACTAGCAGACTAGGCCGCAAGCTTGGAGGCCTTTGGCAAAAGCACAGTGGCTGGTCCCACAAAATGGCTGCCACCACATGGCCAGGCCACCCAAAAGTTCACACAACAAGCATAAGCCAAGGGGAACAAAGCAAAGACATGCAGGCCTATATGGAAAAAGCAGCACACTACTAAACTACCACCACAAAATGGCCCCAAGCCACGTTGTCACTCACAGTCACAACAGGCCATGGAAAACAATGAACTCAAGCAGGCCTATAATAATGACCAGACAAAGGAGGCCTGCAGTGCTAAACAACACAGCTTTAATACAAAAATGCAAAAACGAAAATCCACAGAGCTACAAAAGGTTGGAAAGTTACACAACAAGCACACACACACATCCAACAAAGGTATATATATTACACCCAAAAAGTGAAATACACCACAAAAACCACATTTAACAATTCAATCCAATGACATCCATGCATGCCCTACATGATGTTTAAATTCAACAGACACCACAGAAACATGCACCCATGGGTACCTCTGGCTCTAGTCTGGGCCTACTGGCTGAAATTCCAATCAAATAAAAACAACTAGGCCCCCACTGAAACTAGAGGCCACAACAATAAAGTTTAAAAACGATGGAAATCCCCCAAAAATTTAGGTACAAACAAGCCCCAATCAAACAAACAAGTACACCAATTCTCCAACTTACTTGTAAAATCTCAAATCCAAAAGTCCTCAAATCCAATCCAATGATATGATGCAGCAGACAGACACAAAAAGTGATCCTTCCAGCTCCAAATCCAAATGAAAATGAACTGCACATGGACAAAGCACTGGGAGGAGCCTGCTGGATAGGAACAGGAAGTTTGAGAATCAGGGGCACTTCCTTCCTCTTGGAAAAAAAAGTTAAAAAAGAAAAAGGACTCCTTGCACCAAAAACTACAGCCAAATCACAATCTGAGGAGTTTTTTAGAGCAAAATCATCATTTTCGAGAAGGATTTATGGTGCTCGAGAGATATTCTTTGCCAGATTGTAGTTTCTTCGTGTTCGGGATCGCGATCTTACCAACACTGCCGCCGGAAGTCAGATCGCGCGTCCGAATGACGTGTTCGCGTTCGCACACTCTCGCGGGATCGTGCGGCTGGATTCCAAATCTCGTGGCGCCCGCGAACGGATAGGAAGTCGCGTCGGCGAACGCAGAATCACGGTAGGTCGTTACCGCGCACGCGAGAACGTATATTGAGCGCGCGAAGAAGGAAAACAGCTACGCCGCAAATTGCGTAGTGCCCGGTAACTTCGCGTTCTACGCGAATCGCGAAGTTGCCGAAACTACGCAAGTTCCGCAAGCGTAGCGTAGTTCACCGCCCAGGCTTAGTGACGAGGGCTTGAGTGACGGTGTTTTGACTAATGTTGGTTTGTTTCAATATAGAGGGCTAGGTTTTGGAGTGTCATCAGCGGCCGAACTGTTTCAGAATGTTATTCATCTCATAATACAGGCAGTCAGAAATGCTTTCAATTATAGTGATGACATACTCGTTTTTGGGGCCACAGGAAAGGGACATGATACAGCTCTGACACAAGTGTGTTATATACTTGCTGATGCAAGTCTCACTTTAAATGTGGAAAAATGTGAGTTTCGTCAAACCAAACTCAAGTTCTTTGGCCATTTTTTTTTTTCTGATGGGGAAATAACTCCAGACCAAACAAAGGACAAGCCTTGCCATCCACTTCTCCCCCACAGGATGTAACTATGCTGAGATCGTTCCTTGGTATAGCCAGTTACTGTTCAAGATATATATCTGACTTTGCCACTGTGTGTGCCTCATTGAGAGACTTAACGAATCAAAATGTCCCATTTAAATTGTCAAGCACATGTCAAAAATGTTTCATGAAAGTCAAGCATGCAATCGGGAAGGTAACTAAAATGGCTTACTTTGATCCGAAATTGCAGACGAAGGTTGTGGTTGATGCAAGCCCAGTGTGGTTGGATCCCATCCTTGCACAGCACACTGGACATACCAATTCCCCGAGACACATTGTAGCTTATGCTAGCCAACGTTTGTCATTGACTGAACGTGCTTATTCACAACCCGAAAAAGAAAGCCTAGCTGTAGTGTGGGCTTGTAAACATTTTCATGTGTTTCTGTATGGAAAACATTTCACAGTTGCCACTGACCACCAAGTATCGCTCACCATTTTTGGCAATCTAAAAGCCAAGATGCCCACTTGTATTGAGAGGTGGGGGTTGCGATTGCAGGAGTATGATTATATGATTGTGCATCATCCAGGAAAAGGTCAAAACCCTGCTGACTACTTCTCACGTGTGCCAATAAAGTGTCATGGCACACCTTCTAAAGAGGCTGATTTCATGTTAATTTCATTGTGAAATCCAGTACCCCTGCTACCATATCAGAAAAACAAATAATTACTGCCTCGAGTGCTGACAGGGATTTGCTAATACTCAAAGACATTATTACACACCAATCATTGCGAACACATACTCAAACTTTTCACAATGACTTTGAATAGCAGAAATTCAAAAATGTGTAAGAGGAACTTTCTGTTACTCCAGAAGGCATCATCTTACGAGGGTTGAGAATCGCCAAACCTGAGAGTCTCAGACAACAAGTTATTGAACTGGACCATGAGGTTGTTGCTATGAAAATAGCTTTACGGGACCGAGTGTGGTTCCCCCGTCTTGATGAAAGAGTTAAAGGCCTATCATTTATGCAACTGTTTGTTACCTAAGACAACCCCACATCCGTTGAACATGTCTGATCTCCCAAAGCATGCACGGTAGAAGATTGCAATTGATTTCTTTGGACACCTTTACAATGGACATCATCTACTAGTAATTGTTGACAAGTATTCCTGCTTTCATCTGTTGGAATATATGTCATCAATGACTCATGACAGTCATTGAAAGGCTAGAAAGTATTTTTGCAACTTGGGGTGTTCCTTGGATTTTGAAATCTGACAATGGCTTGCCTTTCAATAATCAGGAATTTAAAGACTTACTCACCCATTTAAATATCAAGCATCATAAAAGCACACCTATCTGGCCACAGGCAAATGATTGGTCGAGAGATTTATGAGTACCCTCAAGGAGACGGTTCAGCGCGCTGCGCTGGAAAATCTTGGACTTAAATAATTTGTTTAGTCTACCCTTCAAGCCTACAGGTCAACTCTGCATTCTACCACTGGTGAAACCCCAGCCACCTTCATGTTTGGAGAGTCATCAGCACCAAAGTGCCACAATGGACCAATATGAGGTCAGTTAACATTGATCAACTTATGTACTGACTCTTCTCACAAACGTCACATGAAAACCTATGCGGACAGACGGTGCTGTGCACGGAACACTGTGATCAACAGAGGAGACCTAGTGATCGTAAGGCAGAAACGGAAAAGCAAGTCTGATGCTCACTTTAATGCTGATCAACTGAGGGTTGTGACCAGTAAAGGATACATGGTGACTGTTCACATCCTGGAAAGTCCATTATGTGAGATTCTTCGCATTCCAAGCACCTGCCTCAACCTTCGCCAAGTCCAGATGTCAGGAGTGAGACTTATCCACCTGAGAGTGCAGAGAGCCCAATTACTGTACTGATGTCTTTGTCACCACTGCCAGTCATGGGCCCTTCTCCGGTTTCTCCTCAGCCTCACATGACCAGATCTGGGCGATTGATTCGGGCACCAAAACGACTTATTGAAGAGTTTTAATTTATTATTTAACAAAGGAGGAGATGTAGTGTCTTGTGAGGTAAAGATGACGGGACCCTTTTGATTCCTGATGGACTCCGTAGAACAGTGACATAAGTGCATTGGTGTGGGTCATAGAATTCATGATATAGAATGTTCAGTTCACGGTTACACACTGATGAATAAAGATGTGTAATACCGAAATCCGTGAGTGGCCTGATCATTTACAAGTACCACGGGCTGATGTAGCTACATTGTCTGTCAAATTTTTATTATGAATGTTGGAAAGCGGATTATTAGTAGTGATAAGTAGTGACTTACCGCTAGTAATAATGCCACAAACACAATAAAAAGTTCAGTTAGAGGCTTAATAAATTAATCCTTGCTCAACCCTTGGTAGCTGGCAACAAGCAAGCAGGCTTAATTTAGGAGACAGGTGAGTAAAGCATTTAAAAACACCAGCACATCAAATAAGTAAGACACAACACACAATAAAATCCAGCTCCAATTTATAAAATTAGATTACAATTTTATGAACAAATAGTCACCAAAATGACAGAAATCCAATGTAGGGAACCAGAGATATACATTTATAAAGAATAAACCCTTTCCAGTGCTTAAAAACACATAGAGCCATATTGGGACATCTGGTCGCCCTTGATCCAGACAAAGTCAAAGTTTGAGGCCGACTGCGATGGAGCCCTGGTTGGATACACTAAGCGGGAGGCCTTGGTCAAAACTTTACCTTCGGAATTAGAAACTTTTCTGGAGCTTTTTCTCTCGACATTGAGCAAGCCACTTCATCAGGCCAGATTTGGTGTGGGTTCACTGGCTTGGTTTTCTGTGAGGCTCCGGTGAAATCCTGAAAGTGTGGAGCTTTCAGTGGGATGAACCTTAAATCCAGGCTGGGTCGTGGTTGAAGATAACCAGCTTGACTCTCGGAGTCAGGTCGGTCACCTTATGGAGCTTTTTCCAAAAGTTGCTCGAAACTTCTGGAACTTCTTCTTCCAAAACACAAATCCATTGGTCTAGATCTCCTAGATGGTCCTTGGGATGTCTGGACTACAATTCCCACAATGCACCTGGCCAAATCATTTAAAGTCCACTGGATACACTCCAGGCTGGGGAATCTTGGTGGAGATGTTGCAGGTGGGCTCTGTTAACCTGTAGCTTGCAGGGAGTTCACTCCTTAGACTTTCAGAGTCAGGCAAAGTACTTCTTAAGCAGAAGCCCAAAGTGTGCAGCAGGTGCAGTACTTCTAAGTGCAGTCCTCCTGGTGCTGGCCAGGGCTTCGGCATGACAGTCAGTTCTCTTCTTGTCTCTTCAGGCAGCAGATCTAAGGACCTATGCAGCTCTCCCATATTTATTCACACTTTCTGGGCATCAAGCAGGGGGGCATTTCTGACCAAAGGAATGCAGGGTGCCACCCAGGTGTGGCATCTTCTTGACCTAGAAATCACTATTCTCTGCAAAATCCAGAGAATTTGGATCATGCTAAGCCAACCCACTGGGGTGGCTAATTTTCTTAAACACTCACTTTCCAATTACCTGACTAATCTAATTACTGAGGCTCCTATGTGGCTGCGGTGGCAGGAGGTGGGGGTGA
Source organism: Calotriton arnoldi (assembly GCA_963921515.1). Lineage (NCBI taxonomy): Eukaryota > Metazoa > Chordata > Amphibia > Caudata > Salamandridae > Calotriton > Calotriton arnoldi. The sequence continues at coordinate 476,578 of CAWUFW010007258.1, forward strand.
GCCTTGCCTTTCCTAAACTGTCATTCTCCCTTTGAAGACCAGTTTGGCGCCACACAGCACCCTTCCTGCCATCTGCTCTGCAGCCTGTACTTCTCCATCCAAAGGAAATCCATTGTCTCTCTGACAGGACACTTCATACCTCTTTGGGGATCTGACTGTCTGCGCAATAGAGCTTGGTGAATGCATGCAAAATACACATGTAGATATCTTGAGAAACCACTCCTTGCCAATGCCATTGAGGTACCTTTGGCTCAGATGAAGTGAGTTCCGAGGCCCTCCGGGTGCTCATTGTTGTCCAGGGCATAGCATGTATTTATGCACAGGAGGATCCACTTGGACAGTTTCTGCACTGCCTCCCCCTCTTGGTACTGGTAAAGGACGCGAAGAGCTGGTCATCTACATGGCATTCCTTCATGTGCACAGTATAAAAACTGAGGATTGTCCTTGAGTCAAACCAGTGAAGCTTCTCTGCTTTTTTCGAGACATGGTGGAGAAAAGAAGGCAGCAAGATGGATGGACTAGCCTAAGTGGAAGGGCTTTACAACATTTGATCTGATCGCACCTGCATCCCACTGGCACAGCACACAGAGGTAATGGCACTAAGAAAAACTCTCTTGAAGTGGGGAGCCATAAAGCGTAACCATGCATATGCTTGAATAGTGTGTCCTCAAATGGTGTGGTGGGTCAAAACATGAGGACCTAGTTAAGGTCTTATTGAGATATAATGAAGGGCTTTGATGAAAATGTGTGTTAAACATTTTAAGAACCTCATCACAACAGTCAACTTGAATAAAGAAGGATGGTCAGGTAAACATATAAAGACTTAGAAACTGAAGACATTTAGACTTTAACTGTGCTCACCGCAGAACCTTGTTGGACCAAAGATAAAACAAACAATAGGACATCTGATAACTTGGCCTGTGGGACATTATTATGACAGTCCCTACACAAGGCTACAAATTTCTCCCTACGCCCTGAAAATGGTGCCTCACTGCAATATTCACACCCACTACTTCAGCAGGATATTTGAAACTCTTCAGTTGTCTCTGCTCGTTCTCTAAGTGGAGATATAAATTGTGGAGATTAGGACTTTCTGTCTCTGAGACAGGATGGCCACCCAGAGAGGCAAATGGATCAGAGTGCATAAACTCAGGTTCAACAGGTCAGGGTCCCATATCCTCCTGGCCCATTCTAGGGCTATCAAGATGAATTTGGAAAGGTCTGTTCTGACCTTCATCAGAACTCAAGGAATAAGAAGCAGCTGTGCAGATGCGTACAGAATATTTGTGCTCCATGTCAGGTGGATTGCATCCCTAAGGATCCTCTTTGTAGATGCTTCAGTGCACAATAATCTCAACACTGTGTAATCTCAGAAGTTGAGAAAGTTCCCAGCCAGGGCACGCCCCTCTGGTCAAAGATGTCCTGTGCCACCCTGGTATGAAAACCCCATTCCTAGTCTGCCAGCTGATGTCTGCTGAGCTTGTCCATTCTGGCATTCAGTGATACTACCACCCACTGGCTAAGAGGGAGATCCTTTGTAGGTCAAGCCACCACCAAGGGTGCAGGGCTTCCTGGCACACAATTTAAGACCCCACACTGCCCTGCTTGTTGCAGTACCACATTGCAGTCATGTAGTCAGTCAGGACCAGAACCAGAATTCCTCTAATGAACAGGAGAATGCTTTCTGAGACAGCCAGAGGGCACAAAGCTATCAAAGATTGATGCAGAGCTTTTGTTCTACTGGGGACAACAGAATCCCGATCTCCACATCTCCCAGGTGACTGCTGGAACCCAGAGACAAAGTATTCCTCACTATTGTGAGCTCTGAATGGGGTATGGTGGAGAGGTGTGGTGCAGCGGCCAGGGCAGCTGACTTCGGAGCACAGGGTTCACGGTTCAATCCCCGGCTCCGGCGGCAGCTCAGCTCAGCACCATGTGACTCTGGGCAATAGCTCACTTAATTTCCACGACGGCCCCCAGCGCCTTGAGACCCGTAAGGGTGAGTAGCTGCGTTATATAAAAACGGACTTACATTTATATGGTGAACAGCCTGCCACTTGATAAGTTGATGTTCTCTTGGATGTCTACTTCGAGATCCAGCTGTTATTCAATAGACAGCACTGATGTTGTCGCCACTGGAAATGGCGCTTCCACTGCAAGGTCCATATATGCCATCAAGTACGAATGACTGGGAACATCAATGAGCCCAGTAGTCCAAGAAACCTCTGAATAGACCTCACTGAGACCTGTGAATCAGCCTGAAACATCAGGATCATAGCCTTGATATCCTGGACTTGTTGCAGGTTGCAAAGCCTTGAATACCACTGTGTCCATGATGCCCCTATGTAGAGAAAGCTCTGTATAGGCATCGGATGGGACTTCGGTTCACTGGTGGAAAACCCAAAGAATGAATGAAGGACGATAGTCATTCATAAGTGGTCTGCAACTGAGCGCGACAAGCGCACCTTGAGCTGTCAATCACTGAGGTACAGGAATACATGTATCCCCTAGCTACAAAGGTGGGACACCCTCAATGCCATGACCTGTATAAACACCAGAGGGGTGGTGATAAGGCTAGAGGGTGGAATGGCTAATTCAAATGCTCTGACTCCACCACAAAGGTAGCATCTGTGGGACAGCAGGACAGGCACAAGAAAGTATGCATCATGTAAGTTAAAGGATACCATCCAATCCCCAGGGTCCAGGGCATAAAGAACCTGATTCAGAATGAGCATTTTGAATTTGTCCTTCTGTTGGACAGCATTCAGAAGCCAAAAATTGAAAATAGGCTTGAACCCTCTGTCCTTCTTGGGCACCTGGAAGTATTGGGGTTAAGACCCCTTCTCTGTTTGCTCTTCTGGCTCCCACTTTATGGCCCCCTTGGCCAATAGTATAGTGACATGATGTTGTAATCTGATGTCGTGGAATTCTGTCCATGTCATAGAATGGAGTGATGCATGGCATGTCATGAATCATCCATTCTAGGACTGGACATCTTGCTGAACGTTCGGTGCTGTTATCTTGGAATAAACCTTTACCACTAAAACTGGTGTCAGGAAGATTTATATCCATACTAAAGGATTTAACACTGGCGACGAGTAGCTTTTGCCTGATTGGGGACAGGCAGCACCAGCACCGGCTCCCCTGCCCGTCTATTCTACACTGAAGAATGTGCCTGTGACCGTCGTATCAAAAAGGACTGCACTTCCGTTTTTTTAAAAAGTGGCTGCAAGTTGATTGTGGGCCACCGACGAAATTGTGAGTTTTTACTATATTTTAAGATGCGAGGCTGTCACTGAATAAGCGCGAGGCTATCGTTGAGGCCTACCTGCTCAACGGTCACATCGCGAGCCTCTCCCTCGAGCCTCTCCCTCGCGCTGGCATCTCGTGAGTTCTTCACCTCGCGCTCTCTATTTCAGCCGCACACTGTGGAACGCACGCTGCACTCCAACGCGTATGAAATGCGTTGTGACTACGTGGCGTGCTGCCATTTTGTATGTATAATTTAGACCCACTTTACCTCGTCACAGCGTTACAGCGTTTCTCTTGAAACGGAGCACAGAGAAGAGCTTGGAAGTTGCGGTGAGAGTTGGCAAAACATTGGACATTGTATTTTATTCTTTTCAAAACGGAATGACACAGAAGGTCTAATATTGCGGTGAGAATTGGAAATTATATTTGAAATCATATTATTTTCGCACAGAATATACTAAGTGGAAAAAAAGGAAAAATGAACTAAGTTGGATACAGTGAGAATAACAGATTTTTAACTTATGTGGCTTGGTGTACAACTGGATTTCATTTTTTCTCCTTAAACTCTTGGAGCATTATTTATTGAACACTTCAACCACAAATTGTGATATTATTTGTACCATTTTTATTTTATCGAGGAGTCACACCATATCACTATTATGGCCACTACAACTAGTATGTCACAACCCCCTGCTTTTCTTTCTGAAAAAGGTGATCCAATTCTTCCTTGAAAAGATGGAGGAACCTTTTTGATTTCTACATAGTGGCCATTGGTGGTGAGAAGTTTCAGCTTTCAGGAAGCAAGCCATACTCTTACATAATTTGGGGGTAGAAGGAAGAAACATTTACGACAGTATGGATTTGATTCCAGTTGGCAATGGTGATGGAGAGCCAGCTGATGTTTACGAAATGTCAAAGACTATGTTGGAGAGATATTTTGGTCCCGCATCAATGTAGTCCTCGAACGTCATAGGTTTTTTACTAGGGTTCAAGGTCCACTTGAGCGGGTGGGAAGTTATGTTGCTTCCCTGAAAACCTTAGCACGAACTTGTGAATTTGGAGAACTCTCTGACTCTCTGGTTAGAGACCAGTTGGTGTGGTGCACCAATAGTACTCGTGTTCAAGAAAAACTCTTATCCAAGAATCCGTCCTTATCTGAAGCCATTGCTATCGTAGAAGGGATAGAGAACACCTCTACATGGGTGAAGGAGATAAGGAAAAACCGAGAAGATAAGAAGGATGGTCAAGGAGATGTACATGCTTTATTCAGTTCTGACTGTTTAGAATCTTGTGATAATGTAGCTAAAGTTTCACCTAGCGATAAGAATAAAACTGTAGGAAAGGACAAGGACACATGTATTATGCGTGGTCCTCGAAAAAGAGTCTCGTCAAGAACAGAGCGTGACACTCGTTCTCCCAATGTAGATTGTGATGTTAATGACAAGAATGTGGGGGATTCTCAGAAACTGAAGTGTTTTAGGTGTGGAAGCTTTTCACACTTTTCCAATTATTCCAATTGTTATGCCAGAGGGTCGGTGTGCAACAAATGTGGTATCAAGGGCCACTATGCTCGAGTTTGCAGGTCCTCTGGAAAAGTTTCTTCCCCAGAGAATGGGTCAGGAACTGTGCGCACTGTTATGCTAAGTGTCAAAGAAAGTGTGAGTGGTATTGATCAATGAAGGATAATAATGCCCGAATGCAATATTGTGGTGGATGGCCATGATTTTGTGGTGTTGGCTGACTCAGGTTCGCCTTTCACTATGATTGGGAACAAACAATGGGATGAGAGTGTCGGACTGAACAGTATGACACTTTTGCCTCCTGACATAAATCCTGTCAGTTATGGGGGTGCAAAGATAAATGTTCTTGGGTATGTTGTGGCTAAAATTCAGTTCAAGAACAGACATACAGTTGGTAAGGTCTAAGTAGCTGAAAGGGGCGATAATCTACTGGGATGTAGACACCAGCGTTATTTAGGTATCATATTAAACCCGGGTGCTAAAGACCCTAAAGATCAGGTCATGTTAGTGGATTGTGAGGATCAAGGTAATGAATATTTTGATAGATTTCCTGAAGTTTTCACTGATGCCTTAGGTTGTCTCAAAGGTTTTGAGCACTGTATTGTTCTCAAGAATAAGGCCATACCCTGTGTATCTAAGGTCAGAAAGGTGCCCAATATGATGATGGAACCCTTGAAGAATGAGCTCAAGAGACTATTGGACTTGGGGTCATTGAAGAAATAGAGGCTTCAGAATGGCTGGCCCCCATTGTTTTGGCCCACAAGGATGGTGGTGCCAGTGTCAGAATGTGTGTAGACTTGAGAGGGTTAAATGAATGGATTTGGGTGAGTCCATCAGCATGCTCAAAGGTGCCCAGGTTTTCAGTGCGCTAGATATGTCATCGGCGTACCACCAGATTGTCCTACATGAAGACTCCAGACATCTCACATCTTTCGTGACACCTCTGGGGGCTTACCGTTTATTGAGAATGCCTTTCGGTTTGGCATCAGCTGTGGCATGCTTCCAGAGGGTCAGGAAAATGGTCCTGGAAGGAATATCCAAAATCCTGTTCTTCCAGGATGATATTTTGATTTATGGAAAGAATGAAACAGAGCACAGTGACATTCTGGTTTCTGTGTTGGAAAGATTGAAGGAAAAAGGGCTCACTGGGAAGAAACAAAAGTGTTGCATTGGTTTGAGGTCTATTACATATCTAGGACATGTTATTTCAGGGGAGGGGATACAACCCACAATGGAACTTGCAGATAGTGTTGTGAAGGCTCCCACTCCCAAAGACAAGGAACAAGTGAGATCGTTCTTAGGACTCGCTGAGTTTTATTCCAAGTTTGTGCCGGGGTTTGCGAGTGTGGCTGAGCCCATCAGGGTTTTACTGAAGAAAGGTGTGCATTTCGCATGGTCTGGTGAGTGCCAAGAAGCTTTTGACAAAATCAAGAATGAAATTGGAAAAAGGCCCACTTTGGGGCATTTTGATGTCAACCGTAAAACCATTCTCAAGGGGTTGGGAGCGGTGCTTTCCCAAGTGGTGGATGGTGAGGAAAGGGTGATTGCCTTTGCCTCTAGGGCGCTCAGGGATGCAGAAGCCAATTTTTCCTGTATTGAGAGAGAGGCCTTGAGCGTGTTTTGGGCTGTGCAGCATTTTAAATTTTATCTCTGGGGAATTCCATTTCTGGTCAAGAATGACCATCGCCCCCTAGTGCAAGTTTTCTCGTGTCGCCATGGTGAGCACATCACACCCAGACTCAAGCGTTGGAGTGAGGGGCTCCAGGAATACAATTTCCGTGTACAATACATACCTGGTCCTAGTAACAAATCTGCTGATTGTTTATCCCGGTTGCCTATAGAGCGTAATGGAAATGATGCTGAAAGCGAAAGTGTGAGTTGGGTTGCCGAGTCAGCGCTGTCCTGTGGGGAGTGGTTGAACAGTGTGAGGATGGACAAGGTGCTTTCTTCCCTCAAGTTGTGGATAACTCAGGGGTGGCCTGAGTACAAAACCTTGGATCAAGAAATGAAATCGTATTGGTCTGTGAAAGATGATTTATCGTTTTATTGTGACAATCTCATGAGGGGAGACAGAGTGATTCCTTCCATTGATTTCAGGAGCAAGATAATTAACCTTGCCCATGAGGGTCATTTGGGTAGAAGTCTCACAAAGGCTCGTTTGAGGGAGAGATACTGGTGGTCAGGCATGGATCATATGACTGAAGAAGTCGTCAAGGATTGTGTGTCTTGTGCATTCAATGATAAGTCTCATGTCACCAGCCGTGTTCCTTTATCTCCTGTTGAGGTCCCGGATGCTGTATGGTCAAAATTAGGTCTGGACATTATTGGTCCCTTTGAACTCATGCCCTCATACGAGAGGTTTGTCCTCTTGTTAGTGGATTATACCTCCAAGTGGGTGGTGACGAAATTTGTGTCTGCTGCTAATACTAAAACTGTCATTGATTTCCTCAGAGATGTGTTTGTGTCTGAAGGCGTGCCTAAATGTTTTGTCACGGATAATGGGGTGCAATTTGTCTCACAAGAAATGTGCATGTTCCTTAAAGATCTTAACATAGTCCACCAGAATACGGCCCTGTATGCACCACAGGCAAATGGTTTAACTGAAAGAATGAATAGAGTGGTCATGAGTTGTGCCCAACGTGCACTTGAGTCAAGGTTGTCTTTCAGCAGTGTTTTGAGAGATACATGGTGGGCTCACCGTACTGCTCCTAATGCGATCACGCTGATATCACCTTTTGAGGCCTTGAGGGGAAGGAAAGCTTTCTCTAAATTAAACCCATCATGGTTGCCTGCATGTAGTAAAGTGAGTATTCCTCCTGAGGTGAGACACTCCAGAATTTCTGATTACCAGCAGAAATACAAATCGAGATATAACTCTAAGATGTATGTAAAAGGTAAAAAATGGTGTCTTGGTGATCAAGTTCTAGTGAAGAATCCTAGACTTACCTGCAAGGGGAATTCAAGCTTCATGGGTCCCTATACCATCATTGCAATCAGGAAAAATGTTGTGAAGGTTGACACTGGTTGCATGTGGAGCATGTCCAGGCTGGTCAGATATACTGGCAAACCTCTCAATGCTCCTATATCTTTCTCTCCTGATGGTTATGATCTTTGTGAGAATACCCATGACAGAGAAGCTGGTAGTTCTGCCGGGAGGTGCAGAAAATTACCTATCAAACTGAAGGATTATGTTTTGTACTAATGCAATGTTTTCCTTTCTGTGGGATTTTCATTTCACTTTGATTAACGTCTTTTTGTTCTTTTCCTTTGTTCTTCTTTAACTAGTTTAACTTGTCTCTTTCATTGTAAAGGGGATGTGTTGTAATCTGATGTCGTGGAATTCTGTCCATGTCATAGAATGGAGTGATGCATGGCATGTCATGAATCATCCATTCTAGGACTAGACATCTTGCTGAACGGTCGGTGCTGTTATCTTGGAATAAACCTTTACCACTAAAACTGGTTTCAGGAAGATTTATATCCATACTAAAGGATTTAACACATGACTTCCTCCAAAATTATGGCGGCATCATCTGTTGACACTTGAGTACAAAAACCTGAGTTGATATGAATGGCAGGGCATTGCCTTTTTAGAAAATTTGCTGTATACATTGTTGTGAAGTGATGGATTCTCATCCAGGTAGGAAAAATGAAATCCAGCCCCTTTTAGCTGTGCATGGTCATGAAAGGGGATATCAAAATGGTTTGGAAGCCATTTTGGTGGTGAGGAAGAGGTGAAAGATTGCTGCCCTTGAAGGTGTCCATGACCTCGACTGGCACTACATCATATAGAGCAACAAATAAAGGAGCTGGGAGGAGGCGCAGTGTGGTCAGTTGGTGCAAGAGAAGGACCAGCATGTGGAAGTACAACTAGTGGCCCCCGTGACTCCATGGGGCCAGGCGGCATTCCAGTTGGAGCTGCCATCAACTTGAAGATGTGCAATATGGCCTCTTTAAAGGTCTTCATCCTCTGTAGGCCCAAGGATCTTGTGACGCATCAGGTCCAGCATCAGAATGGGCTCAGAATCAGACAACGCCTTCGGAGTCAGGAACTTGTAGTGGCTTCTAGCCAGTCTTGGAGTGGGGAGAGGGGGGTGAATCTTGTATTGCCCTTATGCACTTATGGCACAACTTGAAATTGAACTTACCTAAAGACCTGCATCAGGATTTGGTGCAGGAATGGCTCCACGATTTAGACTGGGACTAGCCACTCAACGTGGAGCAGGATCATTGTTTCAAGGTTTTTTTTTTATTTTGTCACATAGAGTCTAACTTTTCGCTCCCTGATTACCTTCCTGAGCATCAGACAGCATTTGCTACACAAATTAGAATTTTGACTGGGGCCTAGGTACCACAAACAAGCATTGTACATATCTGTGACTGACATCTGCTGTCTACAGGGGGAAAATGTTGTCCCTGGCAGGCTGTCTATGCTGTATTTTGGCTTTGTTACAACTGATGTAGTTGGGAGTGGTGCTCTGGATCGAGTCAAAGGCACTGAGAGGAAGGAACTATTATGAGGGCACAGTAGTGCCTGTATGCATGTCTGCACAGTCCCTTTTTCGGGTGGAGCGAGGTGAGGACTGAGAGCATTGAAAGATGAGGAATCTGAGATTAAAAGTATTCAGCAGAAGGGTTTCTGTATTATCTCTATTCTTACTCCTAACTTTCTAGGCCACTTTCAATCTGTATTCATGACTATGTGCTCCAGAGAAACCACTCTCACCCACATATCCAACGTCATACCCTCTGCCCACCACAATCCCCTATTTTCTGTTCGCTTACTCTTGTCACCCCACTCTAGTCAACTAGTTTGCATCCTATTTCTCTGGCCGACCCTTCTTTGTCTCTTGGTGCACCTCACACCTCACTTCTGCTGGTCAGTATCCCACAAGATAAGTTAAAGGATACCATCCAATCCCCAGGGTCCAGGGCATAAAGAACCTGATTCAGAATGAGCATTTTGAATTTGTCCTTCTGTTGGACAGCATTCAGAAGCCAAAAATTTAAAATAGGCTTGAACCCTCTGTCCTTCTTGGGCACCTGGAAGTATTGGGGTTCAGACCCCTTCTCTGTTTGCTCTTCTGGCTCCCACTTTATGGCCCCCTTGGCCAATAGTATAGTGACATGATGTTGTAATCTGATGTCGTGGAATTCTGTCCATGTCATAGAATGGAGTGATGCATGGCATGTCATGAATCATCCATTCTAGGACTGGACATCTTGCTGAACGTTCGGTGCTGTTATCTTGGAATAAACCTTTACCACTAAAACTGGTGTCAGGATGATTTATATCCATACTAAAGGATTTAACACTGGCGACGAGTAGCTTTTGCCTGATTGGGGACAGGCAGCACCAGCACCGGCTCCCTTGCCCGTCTATTCTATACTGAAGAATGTGTCTGTGACCGTCGTATCAAAAAGGACTGCACTGCCGTTTTTTTTTAAAGTGGCTGCAAGTTGATTGTGGGCCACCGACGAAATTGGGAGTTTTTACTATATTTTAAGATGCGAGGCTGTCACTGAATAAGCGCGAGGCTATCGTTGAGGCCTACCTGCTCAACGGTCACATCGCGAGACTCTCCCTTGAGCCTCTCCCTCGCGCTGGCATCTCGTGAGTTCTTCACCTCGCGCTCTCTATTTCAGCCGCACACTGTGGAACGCACGCTGGAACGCACGCTGCACTCCAACGCGTATGAAATGCGTTGTGACTACGTGGCGTGCTGCCATTTTGTATGTATAATTTAGACCCACTTTACCTCGTCACAGCGTTACAGCGTTTCTCTTGAAACGGAGCACAGAGAAGAGCTTGGAAGTTGCGGTGAGAGTTGGCAATAATTGGACATTGTATTGTATTCTTTTCAAAACGGAATGACACAGAAGGTCTAATATTGCGGTGAGAATTGGAAATTATATTTGAAATCGTATTATTTTCGCACAGAATATATTAACAGTGGAAAAAAAGGAAAAATGAACTAAGTTGGATACAGTGAGAATAACAGATTTTTAACTTATGTGGCTTGGTGTAAACTGGATTTCATTTTTTTTCTCCTTAAACTCTTGTATTGGAGCATTATTTATTGAACACTTCAACCACAAATTGTGATATTATTTGTACCATTTTTATTTTATCGAGGAGTCACACCATATCACTATTATGGCCACTACAACTAGTATGTCACAACCCCTGCTTTTCTTTCTGAAAAAGGTGATCCAATTCTTCCTTGGAAGAGATGGAGGAACCTTTTTGATTCCTACATAGTGGCCATTGGTGGTGAGAAGTTTCAGCTTTTAGGAAGCAAGCCATACTCTTACATAATTTGGGGGTAGAAGGAAGAAACATTTACGACAGTATGGATTTGATTCCAGTTGGCAATGGTGATGGTGATGGAGAGCCAGCTGATGTTTACGAAATGTCAATGACTATGTTGGAGAGATATTTTGGTCCCCGCATCAATGTAGTCCTCGAACGTCATAGGTTCTTTACTAGGGTTCAAGGTCCACTTGAGCGGGTGGGAAGTTATGTTGCTGTTATGTTGTGCTTTATATTGCATTCTGTGTATCTTTGGAGCGTGGGTAGAGCGAGGCATGGAATGCCTGCTAGTGTTCCTTGCGGGTTCCGTTCAGGACGTCAGTTGCTACTGGTGTCCTGGAGGGAAGCCGTACTGCCTGGCTCTCGCCTGTTTCCATATTATCTTGGAATAAATACTTGGAATTCTACCCGCCTCGTCATCTTTACAATTGGCGACGATTGGGATGGACCGACCGGCACCGGCGTTTGTACTTCTTTAAGGAATTTTTTTTTTTATTCCTTTTTGTACTAAACTTTATTGGCCACGCTGACATTCTAGAGGATACTTTGCCATTCCGTATCCTCCACCGCATCTCGTTACGCTTACAGACTTCCACACCGGTTGAAAGAAATATCGGTAAGACGCCTTACTTTTGCGCATGCTGTTGACGGTTGGAAACTGCTATCGGCTGCGTTTTCCGTGCAGCGGCAGTGTTCGATCACCTCACGCGTCTTCTATTACATGGATTGTGGGAAGTACTGTGACGTGCTGACGGTGTTTGCTTCCTCATTGAAGTGACGTATCATTACACTTCATCACGCAAGGTCACGCTGCGTGACCTTACGTGCGGCCATATTGAATTTATCGGAAGCTAGCCGAGCAGTTAGCGGCTGGTTTCTGCAACGCTAGGAGGATTTTGGTCATTTTACACCTCTACTGTGATCTATTAGGGGCGGCCCTTCAAGGAAACAGGTGAGATAGTCGGGACACGACTATGGATTTCTTAATTTTTGTTTAACATTACGTCTTTCTGTATTTTACTCGTTTTGATGCACCTTGCCTCAGCGCTGATTTAAAGACTGCAAATATTGTGCCTTTCAATTTTAAATCAGCAAAAGGAATTCCCATTATTTGACTCGGGACATATCAACTTCTGCTGGCTAATATATTGCGCATGGAACAGGGTGACCAAGATTCTCAAGACGCAAGTGAGGTTATGGCTCAGCAAAGTTTTACAGTAAGTCCACCACACGCATTTTGGGCTACAGGTTCCCAACCTAGCATGAAATGGTTGGAGTGGAGAGACTATTTTGTGAACTATATTGAAGCAGTTGATGAGGCTGGTAAGATGAAGCCTGATCAGAAGAAAAGATTGTTACTCCATTCCTTAGGACCTGTCGGTTTGAAAACTTATTATCGCATGCCCAAGATTGCAACTGATGAACAGAGTAATGTTTTTGTTTCAGCCTTAAAAGATCTTGACAACTACTTTGCCCCTAAAGTATGCATTGGTGTGGTACGTCACAAGTTCTTTCAGAGGAAACAGAACAAGGATGAACTTGTGGATGAGTGGGTGGATGATCTCAAAAGATTAGCTATCGACTGTAAATTTGGGGACTTACATGATGACTTGATACGGGACCAGATAGTCATGCAAAATAACAATTCTACTATTCAAGACCGCTTATGGGTGAACGGGGATGCTCCGTTGGAATTTTTTTTAGCTATTTTGAGGAAGGCTGAAATGTCGGGAAGATGCGCTAATGTTATTAAAGAATCTGGTTCAAATTCAGGAGGAGTCTTCAAAGTCCAAAGTGCAACAAAAAAACAATTCCAACACCCTTTTGGTCGTAGTCGAGGTCAAGTGCAGAGGAATTATGGGAGTGAGAAGAAGCCAGAAGAAAGATGGTGCAATCGTTGCGGCAGCAAGGAGCATCTGGCTTACAGCAGATATTGTCCTGCTGCCAGGAAGAAGTGTAGTATTTGTGGTGTGATGGGACATTTTAGCAAGATGTGCCGCAGAGGAAACAGTAATTTTAAGTTTGTGTGTGATGATGAGGAAAGTACTATAGGGAATGCGGAGGAAGAAAACAGTGTAAAAAGTTTGCAGGGACATTTTGTTATAAATATTGATGACAATTCCCTAAAAGGGAAACCTATTTGTGAAATATCCTTAGGGGGAGTGTCTATCAACACTTATGCCGATTCGGGATCACCCTATACTATTGTCAACGAAGCTGTGTGGGAGGAAAATTTTGTTAAAAAAATTGGGAACCAGTTATTTCCTACGGATGTTACCCCGGTGAGTGTCTCCTTTTGTTATGATGAGGGGCAGGAATCCAAGATGTAAGTTCACTCCCAGTTGGCCTGTGGATGGTAAAGTGGAACAATGGTCTCCTGTAGCTGTAAGAAAACAATTTGGAACTGGTACATAAGAAAAGTAAAGAATATTATGATGAATTGCATGGTACGAAAGATGTTCCAGTCGCTGTGGGTGACTGGGTCCATGTTAAAAGACCTGTGAAAGTACCTAAGGGTGAGAGCCAGTTTGAGGCACCACAAGAGGTAGTGGAGGTGTTTCGGAACGCCGTCAAGCTGAAGGATGGAAGAGTGTGGAATCTCAAGAGTATTGCCTTTGATTTGGGACACAAACACAGTGTTCCCATTAGTGTTGATCCATTTCAAAATAATTTATCCAACTCTGACTGGGTGGAGGACTATTTTGATTATAGCACTATTCAGTCCAAATTAGCTTCTGATGGAGTTTCTGATAATGAAATTAGGGAAGGTGTCCAAAACACTGAGGTGGGGGGTCAAGAGACCCAGCATGACCCTTTCTTTGAAAAGAGTGGGGAAGGGCATGTTGACTCGTTTGTTTCTGACACTTCAATTGTTCCTGACACTTTGGAACCTGTTGTGGAAAAGGGAATAACGACCGAGTTTAGTAAAAGGAAAAGAGTTCTTCCTGGATGGCTTAAAGAATATGTAATGTAATTAGGTATTATTTTTCATCATTTTTATTTTATTTATTTTGGGTTTTTTTGTTTTGTTTTCTTCTCTCCTTTCTGGTTTTGCTAGGTACTGTTATCTTGTATTTCCTTATTATTGCTTGTTCATTGCATTGTGAGGAGGGGGGATGTCTTATGTTGTGCTTTAAATTGCATTCTGTGTATCTTTGGAGCGTGGGTAGAGCGAGGCATGGAATGCCTGCTAGTGTTCCTTGCGGGTTCCGTTCAGGACGTCAGTTGCTACTGGTGTCCTGGAGGGAAGCCGTACTGCCTGGCTCTCGCCTGTTTCCATATTATCTTGGAATAAATACTTGGAATTCTACCCGCCTCGTCATCTTTACAATTGGCGACGATTGGGATGGACCGACCGGCACCAGCGTTTGTACTTCTTTAAGGAATTTTTTTTTTTATTCCTTTTTGTACTAAACTTTATTGGCCACGCTGACATTCTAGAGGATACCTTGCCATTCCGTATCCTCCACCGCATCTCGTTACGCTTACAGACTTCCACACCGGTTGAAAGAAATATCGGTAAGACGCCTTACTTTTGCGCATGCTGTTGACGGTTGGAAACTGCTATCGGCTGCGTTTTTCGAGCAGCGGCAGTGTTCGATCTCCTCACGCGTCTTCTATTACATGGATTGTGGGAAGTACTGTGACGTGCTGACGGTGTTTGCTTCCTCATTGAAGTGACGTATCATTACACTTCATCACGCAAGGTCACGCTGCGTGACCTTACGTGCGGCCATATTGAATTTATCGGAAGCTAGCCGAGCAGTTAGCGGCTGGTTTCTGCAACGCTAGGAGGATTTTGGTCATTTTACACCTCTACTGTGATCTATTAGGGGCGGCCCTTGAAGGAAACAGGTGAGATAGTCGGGACATGACTATGGATTTCTTAATTTTTGTTTAACATTACGTCTTTCTGTATTTTTACTCGTTTTGATGCACCTTGCCTCAGCGCTGATTTAAAGACTGCAAATATTGTGCCTTTCAATTTTAAATTAGCAAAAGGAATTCCTATTATTTGACTCGGGACATATCAACTTCTGCTGGCTAATATATTGCGCATGGAACAGGGTGACCAAGATTCTCAAGACGCAAGTGAGGTTATGGCTCAGCAAAGTTTTACAGTAAGTCCACCACACGCATTTTGGGCTACAGGTTCCCAACCTAGCATGAAATGGTTGGAGTGGAGAGACTATTTTGTGAACTATATTGAAGCAGTTGATGAGGCTGGTAAGATGAAGCCTGATCAGAAGAAAAGATTGTTACTCCATTCCTTAGGACCTGTCGGTTTGAAAACTTATTATCGCATGCCCAAGATTGCAACTGATGAACAGAGTAATGTTTTTATTTCAGCCTTAAAAGATCTTGACAACTACTTTGCCCCTAAAGTATGCATTGGTGTGGTACGTCACAAGTTCTTTCAGAGGAAACAGAACAAGGATGAACTTGTGGATGATCTCAAAAGATTAGCTATCGACTATAAATTTGGGGACTTACATGATGACTTGATACTGGACCAGATAGTCATGCAAAATAACAATTCTACTATTCAAGACCGCTTATGGGTGAACGGGGATGCTCCGTTGGAAAATGTATTAGCTATTTTGAGGAAGGCTGAAATGTCGGGAAGATGCGCTAATGTTATTAAAGAATCTGGTTCAGATTCAGGAGGAGTCTTCAAAGTCCAAAGTGCAACAAAAAAACAATTCCAACACCCTTTTGGTCGTAGTCGAGGTCAAGTGCAGAGGAATTATGGGAGTGAGAAGAAGCCAGAAGAAAGATGGTGCTATCGTTGCGGCAGCAAGGAGCATCTGGCTTACAGCAGATATTGTCCTGCTGCCAGGAAGAAGTGTAGTATTTGTGGTGTGATGGGACATTTTAGCAAGATGTGCCGCAGAGGAAACAGTAATGTTAAGTTTGTGTGTGATGATGAGGAAAGTACTATAGGGAATGCGGAGGAAGAAAACAGTGTAAAAAGTTTGCAGGGACATTTTGTTTTAAATATTGATGACAATTCCCTAAAAGGGAAACCTATTTGTGAAATATCCTTAGAGGGAGTGTCTATCAACACTTATGCCGATTCGGGATCACCCTATACTATTGTCAACGAAGCTGTGTGGGAGGAAAAATTTGTTAAAGAAATTGGGAACCAGTTATTTCCTACGGATGTTACCCCGGTGAGTATCTCCTTTTGTTATGATGAGGGGCAGGAATCCAAGATGTAAGTTCACTCCCAGTTGGCTTGTGGATGGTAAAGTGGAACAATGGTCTCCTGTAGCTGTAAGAAAACAATTTGGAACTGGTACATAAGAAAAGTAAAGAATATTATCATGAATTGCATGGTACGAAAGATGTTCCAGTCGCTGAGGGGGACTGGGTCCATGTTAAAAGACCTTCTGAAAGTACCTAAGGGTGAGAGCCAGTTTGAGGCACCACAAGAGGTAGTGGAGGTGTTTCGGAACGCCGTCAAGCTGAAGGATGGAAGAGTGTGGAATCTCAAGAGTATTGCCTTTGATTTGGGACACAAACACGGTGTTCCCATTAGTGTTGATCCATTTCAAAATAATTTATCCAATTCTGACTGGGTGGAGGACTATTTTGATTATAGCACTATTCAGTCCAAATTAGCTTCTGATGGAGTTTCTGATAATGAAACTAGGGAAGGTGTCCAGGACACTGAGGTGGGGGGTCAAGAGACCCAGCATGACCCTTTCTTTGAAAAGAGTGGGGAAGGGCATGTTGACTCGTTTGTTTCTGACACTTCAATTGTTCCTGACACTTCGGAACCTG
Source organism: Calotriton arnoldi (assembly GCA_963921515.1). NCBI lineage: Eukaryota > Metazoa > Chordata > Amphibia > Caudata > Salamandridae > Calotriton > Calotriton arnoldi. The sequence continues at coordinate 493,450 of CAWUFW010007258.1, forward strand.
TTGGGGAAAAGGGAATAACGACCGAGTTTAGTAAAAGGAAAAGAGTTCTTCCTGGATGGCTTAAAGAATATGTAATGTAATTAGGTATTATTTTTCATCACTTTTATTTTATTTATTTTGGTTTTTTTTGTTTTGTTTTCTTCTCTCCTTTCTTCTTTCTGGTTTTGCTAGGTACTGTTATCTTGTATTTCCTTATTATTGCTTGTTCATTGCATTGTGAGGAGGGGGGATGTCTTATGTTGTTCTTTATATTGCATTCTGTGTATCTTTGGAGCGTGGGTAGAGCGAGGCATGGAATGCCTGCTAGTGTTCCTTGCGGGTTCCGTTCAGGACGTCAGTTGCTACTTGTGTCCTGGAGGGAAGCCGTACTGCCTGGCTCTCGCCTGTTTCCATATTATCTTGGAATAAATACTTGGAGTTCTACCCGCCTCGTCATCTTTACAGTTGCTTCCCTGAAAACATTAGCACAAACTTGTGAGAGTTGGCAATAAATTGGACATTGTATTGTATTCTTTTCAAAACGGAACGACACAGAAGGTCTAATATTGCGGTCCTCGAAAAAGAGTCTCATCAAGAACAGAGCGTGACACTCATTCTCCCAATGTAGATTGTGATGTTAATGACAAGAATGTGGGGGATTCTCAGAAACCGAAGTGTTTTAGGTGTGGAAGCTTTTCACACTTTTCCAATTATTCCAATTGTTATGCCAGAGGGTCGGTGTGCAACAAATGTGGTATCAAGGGCCACTATGCTCGAGTTTGCAGGTCCTCTGGAAAAGTTTCTTCCCCAGAGAATGGGTCAGGAACTGTGCGCACTGTTATGCTAAGTGTCAAAGAAAGTGTGAGTGGTATTGATCAATGAAGGATAATAATGCCTGAATGCAATATTGTGGTGGATGGGCATGATTTCGTGGTGTTGGCTGACTCAGGTTCGCCTTTCACTATGATTGGGAACAAACAATGGGATGAGAGTGTCGGACTGAACAGTATGACACTTTTGCCTCCTGACATAAATCCTGTCAGTTATGGGGGTGCAAAGATAAATGTTCTTGGGTATGTTGTGGCTAAAATTCAGTTCAAGAACAGACATACAGTTGGTAAGGTCTAAGTAGCTGAAAGGGGCGATAATCTACTGGGATGGAGACACCAGCGTGATTTAGGTATCATATTAAACCCGGGTGCTAAAGACCCTAAAGATCAGGTCATGTTGGTGGATTGTGAGGATCAAGGTAATGAATATTTTGATAGATTTCCTGAAGTTTTCCCTGATACCTTAGGTTGTCTCAAAGGTTTTGAGCACCGTATTTTTCTCAAGAATAAGGCCATACCCTGTGTACATAAGGTCAGAAAGGTGCCCAATATGATGATGGAACCCTTGAAGAATGAGCTCAAGAGACTATTGGACTTGGGGGTCATTGAAGAAATAGAAGCTTCAGAATGGCTGGCCCCTATTGTTTTGGCCCCCAAGGATGGTGGTTCCAGTATGTGTGTAGACTTGAGAGGGTTAAATGAATGGATTTGGGTGAGTCCATCAGCATGCTCAAAGGTGCCCAGGTTTTCAGTGCGCTAGATTTGTCATCGGCGTACCATCAGATTGTCCTACATGAAGATTCCAGACATCTCACATCTTTCGTGACACCTCTGGGGGCTTACCGTTTATTGAGAATGCCTTTCGGTTTGGCATCAGCTGTGGCATACTTCCAGAGGGTCATGAAAATGGTCCTGGAAGGAATATCCAACATCCTGTTCTTCCAGGATGATATTTTGATTTATGGAAAGAATGAAACAGAGCACAGTGAGACTCTGGTTTGTGTGTTGTAAAGATTGAAGGAAAAAGGGCTCACTGTGAAGAAACAAAAGTGTCGCATTGGTTTGAGGTCTATTACATATCTAGGACATGTTATTTCAGGGGAGGGGATGCAACCCACAATGGAACTTGCAGATAGTGTTGTGAAGGCTCCCACTCCCAAAGACAAGGAACAAGTGAGATCGTTCTTAGGACTCGCTGAGTTTTATTCCAAGTTTGTGCTGTGGTTTGCGAGTGTGGCTGAGCCCATCAGGGTTTTACTGAAGAAAGGTATGCATTTCGCATGGTTTGGTGAGTGCCAAGAAGCTTTTGACAAAATCAAGAATGAAATGGGAAAAATGCCCACTTTGGGGCATTTTGATGTAAACCGTAAAACCATTCTGACCACTGACGCCAGTCTCAAGGGGTTGGGAGCGGTGCTTTCCCAAGTGGTGGATGGTGAGGAAAGGGTGATTGCCTTTACCTCTAGGGCGCTCAGGGATGCATAAGCCAATTATTCCTGTATTGAGAGAGAGGCCTTGAGCGTGTTTTGGGCTGTGCGGCATTTTAAATTTTATCTCTGGGGAATTCCATTTCTGGTCAAGAATGACCATCGCCCCCTAGTGCAAGTTTTCTCGTGTCGCCATGGTGAGCACATCACACCCAGACTCAAGCGTTGGAGTGAGGGGCTCCAGGAATACATTTTCCGTGTACAATACATACCTGATCCTAGTAACAAATCTGCTGATTGTTTATCCCGGTTGCCTATAGAGCGTAATGGAAATGATGCTGAAAGCTAAAGTGTGAGTTGGGTTGCCGAGTCAGCGCTGTCCTGTGGGGAGTGGTTGAACAGTGTGAGGATGGACAAGGTGCTTTCTTCCCTCAAGTTGTGGAGAACTCAGGGGTGGCCTGACTACAAAACCTTGGATCAAGAAATGAAATTGTATTGGTCTGTGAAAGATGATTTATCGTTTTATTGTGACAATCTCATGAGGGGAGACAGAGTGATTCCTCCCATTGATTTCAGGAGCAAGATAATTAACCTTGCCCATGAGGGTCATTTGGGTAGAAGTCTCACAAAGGCTCGTTTGAGGGAGAGATACTGGTGGCCGGGCATGGATCATATGACTGAAGAAGTCGTCAAGGATTGTGTGTCTTGCGCATTCAATGATAAGTCTCATGTCACCAGCCGTGTTCCTTTATCTCCTGTTGAGGTCCCGGATGCTGTATGGTCAAAATTAGGTCTGGACATTATTGGTCCCTTTGAACTCATGCCCTCATACGAGAGGTTTGTCCTCTTGTTAGTGGATTATACCTCCAAGTGGGTGGTGATGAAATGTGTGTCTGCTGCTAATACTAAAACTGTCATTGATTTCCTCAGAGATGTGTTTGTGTCTGAAGGCGTGCCTACATTTTTTGTCACAGATAATGGGGTGCAATTTGTCTCACAAGAAATGTGCATGTTCCTTAAAGATCTTAACATAGTCCACCAGAATACGGCCCTGTATGCACCACAGGCAAATGGTTTAACTGAAAGAATGAATAGAGTGGTCAAGAGTTGCCCAACGTGCACTTGAGTCAAGGTTGTCTTTCAGCAGTGTTTTGAGAGATACATGGTGGGCGCACCGTACTGCTCCTAATGCGATCACGCTGATATCACCTTTTGAGGCCTTGAGGGGAAGGAAAGCTTTCTCTAAATTAAACCCATCATGGTTGCCTGCATGTAGTAAAGTGAGTATTCCTCCTGAGGTGAGAGGCTCCAGAATTTCTGATTACCAGCAGATATACAAATCGAGATATGACTCTAAGATGCATGTAAAAGGTAAAAAATGGTGTCATGGTGATCGAGTTCTAGTGAAGAATCCTAGACTTACCTGCAAGGGGAATTCAAGCTTCATGGGTCCCTATACCATCATTGCAATCAGGAAAAATGTTGTGAAGGTTGACACTGGTTGCATGTGGAGCATGTCCAGGCTGGTCAGATATACTGGCAAACCTCTCAATGCTCCTATATCTTTCTCTCCTGATGGTTATGATCTTTGTGAGAATACCCATGACAGAGAAACTGGTAATTCTGCCGGGAGGTGCAGAAAATTACCTATCAAACTGAAGGATTATGTTTTGTACTAATGCAATGTTTTCCTTTCTGTGGGATTTTCATTTTACTTTGATTAACGTCTTTTTGTTCTTTTCCTTTTGTTCTTCTTTAACTAGTTTAACTTGTCTCTTTTATTGTAAAGGGGATGTGTTGTAATCTGATGTCGTGGAATTCTGTTCATGTCATAGAATGGAGTGATGCATGGCATGTCATGAATCATCCATTCTAGGACTAGACATCTTGCTGAACGGTCGGTGCTGTTATCTTGGAATAAACCTTTACCACTAAAACTGGTGTCAGGAAGATTTATATCCATACTAAAGGATTTAACACATGACTTCCTCCAAAATTATGGCGGCATCATCTGTTGACACTTGAGTACAAAAACCTGGGTTGATATGAATGGCAGGGCATTGCCTTTTTAGAAAATTTGCTGTATACATTGTTGTGAAGTGATGGATTCTCATCCAGGTAGGAAAAATGAAATCCAGCCCCTTTTAGCTGTGCATGGTCATGAAAGGGGATATCAAAATGGTTTGGAAGCCATTTTGGTGGTGAGGAAGAGGTGAAAGATTGCTGCCCTTGAAGGTGTCCATGACCTCGACTGGCACTACATCATATAGAGCAACAAATAAAGGAGCTGGGACGAGGCGCAGTGTGGTCAGTTGGTGCAAGAGAAGGACCAGCATGTGGAAGTACAATTAGTGGCCCCTGTGACTCCATGGGGCCAGGCGGCATTCCAGTTGGAGCTGCCATCAACTTGAAGATGTGCAATATGGCCTCCTTAAAGGTCTTCATCCTCTGTAGGCCCAAGGATCTTGGGACGCATCAGGTCCAGCATCAGAATGGGCTCAGAATCAGACAACGCCTTCGGAGTCAGGAACTTGTAGTGGCTTCTAGCCAGTCTTGGAGTGGGGAGAGGGGGGGTGAATCTTGTATTGCCCTTATGCACTTATGGCACAACTTGAAATTGAACTTACCTAAAGACCTGCATCAGGATTTGGTGCAGGAATGGCTCCACGATTTAGACTGGGACTAGCCACTCAACGTGGAGCAGGATCATTGTTTCAAGGTTTTTTTTTTATTTTGTCACATAGAGTCTAACTTTTCGCTCCCTGATTACCTTCCTGAGCATCAGACAGCATTTGCTACACAAATTAGAATTGTGATTGGGGCCTAGGTACCACAAACAAGCATTGTACATATCTGTGACTGACATCTGCTGTCTACAGGGGGAAAACGTTGTCCCTGGCAGGCTGTCTATGCTGTATTTTGGCTTTGTTACAACTGATGTAGTTGGGAGTGGTGCTCTGGATCGAGTCAAAAGCACTGAGAGGAAGGAACTATTATGAGGGCACAGTAGTGCCTGTATGCATGTCTGCACAGTCCCTTTTTCGGGCGGAGCGAGGCGAGGACTGAGAGCATTGAAAGATGAGGATCTGAGATTAAAAGAATTCAGCAGAAGGGTTTCTGTATTATCTCTATTCTTACTCCTAAGCTTCTAGGCCACTTTCAATCTGTATTCATGACTATGTGCTCCAGAGAAACCACTCTCACCCACATATCCAACGTCATACCCTCTGCCCACCACAATCCCCTGTTTTCTGTTCGCTTACTCTTGTCACCCCACTCTAGTCAACTAGTTTGCATCCTATTTCTCTGGCCGACCCTTCTTTGTCTCTTGGTGCACCTCACACCTCACTTCTGCTGGTCAGTATCCCACAAGATAAGATAAAGGATACCATCCAATCCCCAAGGTCCAGGGCATAAAGAACCTGATTCAGAATGAGCATTTTGAATTTGTCCTTCTGTTGGACAGCATTCAGAAGCCAAAAATTGAAAATAGGCTTGAACCCTCTGTCCTTCTTGGGCACCTGGAAGTATTGGGGTTAAGACCCCTTCTCTGTTTGCTCTTCTGGCTCCCACTTTATGGCCCCCTTGGCCAATAGTATAGTGACATGATGTTGTAATCTGATGTCGTGGAATTCTGTCCATGTCATAGAATGGAGTGATGCATGGCATGTCATGAATCATCCATTCTAGGACTGGAAATCTTGCTGAACGTTCGGTGCTGTTATCTTGGAATAAACCTTTACCACTAAAACTGGTGTCAGGAAGATTTATATCCATACTAAAGGATTTAACACTGGCGACGAGTAGCTTTTGCCTGATTGGGGACAGGCAGCACCAGCACCGGCTCCCCTGCCCGTCTATTCTATACTGAAGAATGTGTCTGTGACCGTCGTATCAAAAAGGACTGCACTTCCGTTTTTTTTTAAAGTGGCTGCAAGTTGATTGTGGGCCACCGACGAAATTGGGAGTTTTTACTATATTTTAAGATGCGAGGCTGTCACTGAATAAGCGCAAGGCTATCGTTGAGGCCTACCTGCTCAACGGTCACATCGCGAGACTCTCCCTTGAGCCTCTCCCTCGCGCAGGCATCTCGTGAGTTCTTCACCTCGCGCTCTCTATTTCAGCCGCACACTGTGGAACGCACGCTGGAACGCACGCTGCACTCCAACGCGTATGAAATGCGTTGTGACTACGTGGCGTGCTGCCATTTTGTATGTATAATTTAGACCCACTTTACCTCGTCACAGCGTTACAGCGTTTCTCTTGAAACGGAGCACAGAGAAGAGCTTGGAAGTTGCGGTGAGAGTTGGCAATAATTGGACATTGTATTGTATTCTTTTCAAAACGGAATGACACAGAAGGTCTAATATTGCGGTGAGAATTGGAAATTATACTTGAAATCGTATTATTTTCGCACAGAATATATTAACAGTGGAAAAAAAGGAAAAATAAACTAAGTTGGATACAGTGAGAATAACAGATTTTTAACTTATGTGGCTTGGTGTAAACTGGATTTCATTTTTTTTTCTCCTTAAACTCTTGTATTGGAGCATTATTTATTGAACACTTCAACCACAAATTGTGATATTATTTGTACCATTTTTATTTTATCGAGGAGTCACACCATATCACTATTATGGCCACTACAACTAGTATGTCACAACCCCCTGCTTTTCTTTCTGAAAAAGGTGATCCAATTCTTCCTTGGAAGAGATGGAGGAACCTTTTTGATTCCTACATAGTGGCCATTGGTGGTGAGAAATTTCAGCTTTTAGGAAGCAAGCCATACTCTTACATAATTTGGGGATAGAAGGAAGAAACATTTACGACAGTATGGATTTGATTCCAGTTGGCAATGGTGATGGAGAGCCAGCTGATGTTTACGAAATGTCAATGACTATGTTGGAGAGATATTTTGGTCCCCGCATCAATGTAGTCCTCGAACGTCATAGGTTCTTTACTAGGGTTCAAGGTCCACTTGAGCGGGTGGGAAGTTATGTTGCTGTTATGTTGTGCTTTATATTGCATTCTGTGTATCTTTGGAGCGTGGGTAGAGCGAGGCATGGAATGCCTGCTAGTGTTCCTTGCGGGTTCCGTTCAGGACGTCAGTTGCTACTGGTGTCCTGGAGGGAAGCCGTACTGCCTGGCTCTCGGCTGTTTCCATATTATCTTGGAATAAATACTTGGAATTCTACCCGCCTCGTCATCTTTACAATTGGCGACGATTGGGATGGACCGACCGGCACCGGCGTTTGTACTTCTTTAAGGAATTTCTTTTTTTTAATTCCTTTTTGTACTAAACTTTATTGGCCACGCTGACATTCTAGAGGATACTTTGCCATTCCGTATCCTCCACCGCATCTCGTTATGCTTACAGACTTCCACACCGGTTGAAAGAAATATCGGTAAGACGCCTTACTTTTGCGCATGCTGTTGACGGTTGGAAACTGCTATCGGCTGCGTTTTTCGTGCAGCGGCAGTGTTCGATCACCTCACGCGTCTTCTATTACATGGATTGTGAGAAGTACTGTGACGTGCTGACGGTGTTTGCTTCCTCATTGAAGTGACGTATCATTACACTTCATCACGCAAGGTCACGCTGCGTGACCTTACGTGCGGCCATATTGAATTTATCGGAAGCTAGCCGAGCAGTTAGCGGCTGGTTTCTGCAACGCTAGGAGGATTTTGGTCATTTTACACCTCTACTGTGATCTATTAGGGGCGGCCCTTCAAGGAAACAGGTGAGATAGTCGGGACACGACTATGGATTTCTTAATTTTTGTTTAACATTACGTCTTTCTGTATTTTACTCGTTTTGATGCACCTTGCCTCATCGCTGATTTAAAGACTGCAAATATTGTGCCTTTCAATTTTAAATCAGCAAAAGGAATACCTATTATTTGACTCGGGACATATCAACTTCTGCTGGCTAATATATTGCGCATGGAACAGGGTGACCAAGATTCTCAAGACGCAAGTGAGGTTATGGCTCAGCAAAGTTTTACAGTAAGTCCACCACACGCATTTTGGGCTACAGGTTCCCAACCTAGCATGAAATGGTTGGAGTGGAGAGACTATTTTGTGAACTATATTGAAGCAGTTGATGAGGCTGGTAAGATGAAGCCTGATCAGAAGAAAAGATTGTTACTCCATTCCTTAGGACCTGTCGGTTTGAAAACTTATTATCGCATGCCCAAGATTGCAACTGATGAACAGAGTAATGTTTTTGTTTCAGCCTTAAAAGATCTTGACAACTACTTTGCCCCTAAAGTATGCATTGGTGTGGTACGTCACAAGTTCTTTCAGAGGAAACAGAACAAGGATGAACTTGTGGATGAGTGGGTGGATGATCTCAAAAGATTAGCTATCGACTGTAAATTTGGGGACTTACATGATGACTTGATACGGGACCAGATAGTCATGCAAAATAACAATTCTACTATTCAAGACCGCTTATGGGTGAACGGGGATGCTCCGTTGGAAAATGTTTTAGCTATTTTGAGGAAGGCTGAAATGTCGGGAAGATGCGCTAATGTTATTAAAGAATCTGGTTCAGATTCAGGAGGAGTCTTCAAAGTCCAAAGTGCAACAAAAAACCAATTCCAACACCCTTTTGGTCATAGTCGAGGTCAAGTGCAGAGGAATTATGGGAGTGAGAAGAAGCCAGAAGAAAGATGGTGCAATCGTTGCGGCAGCAAGGAGCATCTGGCTTACAGCAGATATTGTCCTGCTGCCAGGAAGAAGTGTAGTATTTGTGGTGTGATGGGACATTTTAGCAAGATGTGCCGCAGAGGAAACAGTAATGTTAAGTTTGTGTGTGATGATGAGGAAAGTACTATAGGGAATGCGGAGGAAGAAAACAGTGTAAAAAGTTTGCAGGGACATTTTGTTATAAATATTGATGACAATTCCCTAAAAGGGAAACCTATTTGTGAAATATCCTTAGGGGGAGTGTCTATCAACACTTATGCCGATTCGGGATCACCCTATACTATTGTCAACGAAGCTGTGTGGGAGGAAAATTTTGTTAAAAAAATTGGGAACCAGTTATTTCCTACGGATGTTACCCCGGTGAGTGTCTCCTTTTGTTATGATGAGGGGCAGGAATCCAAGATGTAAGTTCACTCCCAGTTGGCTTGTGGATGGTAAAGTGGAACAATGGTCTCCTGTAGCTGTAAGAAAACAATTTGGAACTGGTACATAAGAAAAGTAAAGAATATTATGATGAATTGCATGGTACGAAAGATGTTCTAGTCGCTGTGGGTGACTGGGTCCATGTTAAAAGACCTGTGAAAGTACCTAAGGGTGAGAGCTAGTTTGAGGCACCACAAGAGGTAGTGGAGGTGTTTCGGAATGCCGTCAAGCTGAAGGATGGAAGAGTGTGGAATCTCAAGAGTATTGCCTTTGATTTGGGACACAAACACAGTGTTCCCATTAGTGTTGATCCATTTCAAAATAATTTATCCAACTCTGACTGGGTGGAGGACTATTTTGATTATAGCACTATTCAGTCCAAATTAGCTTCTGATGGAGTTTCTGATAATGAAATTAGGGAAGGTGTCCAAAACACTGAGGTGGGGGGTCAAGAGACCCAGCATGACCCTTTCTTTGAAAAGAGTGGGGAAGGGCATGTTGACTCGTTTGTTTCTGACACTTCAATTGTTCCTGACACTTTGGAACCTGTTGTGGAAAAGGGAATAACGACCGAGTTTAGTAAAAGGAAAAGAGTTCTTCCTGGATGGCTTAAAGAATATGTAATGTAATTAGGTATTATTTTTCATCATTTTTATTTTGGTTTTTTTTGTTTTGTTTTCTTCTCTCCTTTCTTCTTTCTGGTTTTGCTAGATACTGTTATCTTGTATTTCCTTATTATTGCTTGTTCATTGCATTGTGAGGAGGGGGGATGTTTTATGTTGTGCTTTAAATTGCATTCTGTGTATCTTTGGAGCGTGGGTAGAGCGAGGCATGGAATGCCTGCTAGTGTTCCTTGCGGGTTCCGTTCAGGACGTCAGTTGCTACTGGTGTCCTGGAGGGAAGCCGTACTGCCTGGCTCTCGCCTGTTTCCATATTATCTTGGAATAAATACTTGGAGTTCTACCCGCCTCGTCATCTTTACAGTTGCTTCCCTGAAAACCTTAGCACAAACTTGTGAGAGTTGGCAATAAATTGGACATTGTATTGTATTCTTTTCAAAACGGAACGACACAGAAGGTCTAATATTGCGGTCCTCGAAAAAGAGTCTCGTCAAGAACAGAGCGTGACACTCATTCTCCCAATGTAGATTGTGATGTTAATGACAAGAATGTGGGGGATTCTCAGAAACCGAAGTGTTTTAGGTGTGGAAGCTTTTCACACTTTTCCAATTATTCCAATTGTTATGCCAGAGGGTCGGTGTGCAACAAATGTGGTATCAAGGGCCACTATGCTCGAGTTTGCAGGTCCTCTGGAAAAGTTTCTTCCCCAGAGAATGGGTCAGGAACTGTGCGCACTGTTATGCTAAGTGTCAAAGAAAGTGTGAGTGGTATTGATCAATGAAGGATAATAATGCCTGAATGCAATATTGTGGTGGATGGGCATGATTTCGTAGTGTTGGCTGACTCAGGTTTGCCTTTCACTATGATTGGATACAAACAATGGGATGAGAGTGTCGGACTGAACAGTATGACACTTTTGCCTCCTGACATAAATCCTGTCAGTTATGGGGGTGCAAAGATAAATGTTCTTGGGTATGTTGTGGCTAAAATTCAGTTCAAGAACAGACATACAGTTGGTAAGGTCTATGTAGCTGAAAGGGGCGATAATCTACTGGGATGGAGACACCTGCGTGATTTAGGTATCATATTAAACCCGGGTGCTAAAGACCCTAAAGATCAGGTCATGTTGGTGGATTGTGAGGATCAAGGTAATGAATATTTTGATAGATTTCCTGAAGTTTTCCCTGATGCCTTAGGTTGTCTCAAAGGTTTTGAGCACCGTATTGTTCTCAAGAATAAGGCCATACTCTGTGTACGTAAGGTCAGAAAGGTGCCCAATATGATGATGGAACCCTTGTAGAATGAGCTCAAGAGACTATTGGACTTGGGGGTCATTGAAGAAATAGAAGCTTCAGAATGGCTGGCCCCCATTGTTTTGGCCCCCAAGGATGGTGGTGCCAGTGTCAGAATGTGTGTAGACTTGAGAGGGTTAAATGAATGGATTTGGGTGAGTCCATCAGCATGCTCAAAGGTGCCCAGGTTTTCAGTGCGCTAGATTTGTCATCGGCGTACTACCAGATTGTCCTACATGAAGATTCCAGACATCTCACATCTTTCGTGACACCTCTGGGGGCTTACTGTTTATTGAGAATGCCTTTCGGTTTGGCATCAGCTGTGGCATGCTTCCAGAGGGTCATGAAAATGGTCCTGGAAGGAATATCCAACATCCTGTTCTTCCAGGATGATATTTTGATTTATGGAAAGAATGAAACAGAGCACAGTGAGACTCTGGTTTGTGTGTTGTAAAGATTGAAGGAAAAAGGGCTCACTGTGAAGAAACAAAAGTGTCGCATTGGTTTGAGGTCTATTACATATCTAGGACATGTTATTTCAGGGGAGGGGATTCAACCCACAATGGAACTTGCAGATAGTGTTGTGAAGGCTCCCACTCCCAAAGACAAGGAACAAGTGAGATCGTTCTTAGGACTCGCTGAGTTTTATTCCAAGTTTGTGCCGTGGTTTGCGAGTGTGGCTGAGCCCATCAGGGTTTTACTGAAGAAAGGTATGCATTTCGCATGGTTTGGTGAGTGCCAAGAAGCTTTTGACAAAATCAAGAATGAAATGGGAAAAATGCCCACTTTGGGGCATTTTGATGTCAACCGTAAAACCATTCTGACCACTGACGCCAGTCTCAAGGGGTTGGGAGTGGTGCTTTCCCAAGTGGTGGATGGTGAGGAAAGGGTTATTGCCTTTGCCTCTAGGGCGCTCAGGGATGCATAAGCCAATTATTCCTGTATTGAGAGAGGGGCCTTGAGCGTGTTTTGGGCTGTGCAGCATTTTAAATTTTATCTCTGGGGAATTCCATTTCTGGTCAAGAATGACCATCGCCCCCTAGTGCACGTTTTCTCGTGTCGCCATGGTGAGCACATCACACCCAGACTCAAGCGTTGGAGTGAGGGGCTCCAGGAATACAATTTCCGTGTACAATACATACCTGATCCTAGTAACAAATCTGCTGATTGTTTATCCCGGTTGCCTATAGAGCGTAATGGAAATGATGCTGAAAGCTAAAGTGTGAGTTGGGTTGCCGAGTCAGCGCTGTCCTGTGGGGAGTGGTTGAACAGTGTGAGGATGGACAAGGTGCTTTCTTCCCTCAAGTTGTGGAGAACTCAGGGGTGGCCTGAGTACAAAACCTTGGATCAAGAAATGAAATCGTATTGGTCTGTGAAAGATGATTTATCGTTTTATTGTGACAATCTCATGAGGGGAGACATAGTGATTCCTCCCATTGATTTCAGGAGCAAGATAATTAACCTTGCCCATGAGGGTCATTTGGGTAGAAGTCTCACAAAGGCTCGTTTGAGGGAGAGATACTGGTGGCCGGGCATGGATCATATGACTGAAGAAGTCGTCAAGGATTGTGTGTCTTGCGCATTCAATGATAAGTCTCATGTCACCAGCTGTGTTCCTTTATCTCCTGTTGAGGTCCCGGATGCTGTATGGTCAAAATTAGGTCTGGACATTATTGGTCCCTTTGAACTCATGCCCTCATACGAGAGGTTTGTCCTCTTGTTAGTGGATTATACCTCCAAGTGGGTGGTGATGAAATGTGTGTCTGCTGCTAATACTAAAACTGTCATTGATTTCCTCAGAGATGTGTTTGTGTCTGAAGGCGTGCCTAAATTTTTTGTCACGGATAGTGGGGTGCAATTTGTCTCACAAGAAATGTGCATGTTCCTTAAAGATCTTAACATAGTCCACCAGAATACGGCCCTGTATGCACCACAGGCAAATGGTTTAACTGAAAGAATGAATAGAGTGGTCATGAGTTGTGCCCAACGTGCACTTGAGTCAAGGTTGTCTTTCAGCAGTGTTTTGAGAGATACATGGTGGGCTCACCGTACTGCTCCTAATGCGATCACGCTGATATCACCTTTTGAGGCCTTGAGGGGAAGGAAAGCTTTCTCTAAATTAAACCCATCATGGTTGCCTGCATGTAGTAAAGTGAGTATTCCTCCTGAGGTGAGAGGCTCCAGAATTTCTGATTACCAGCAGAACTACAAATCGAGATATGACTCTAAGATGCATGTAAAAGGTAAAAAATGGTGTCATGGTGATCGAGTTCTAGTGAAGAAGCCTAGACTTACCTGCAAGGGAATTCAAGCTTCATGGGTCCCTATACAATCATTGCAATCAGGAAAAATGTTGTGAAGGTTGACAGTGGTTGCATGTGGAGCATGTCCAGGCTTGTCAGATATACTGGCAAATCTCTCAATGGTCCTATATCTTTCTCTCCTGATGGTTATGATCTTTGTGAGAATACCCATGACAGAGAAGCTGGTAATTCTGCTGGGAGGTGCAGAAAATTACCTATCAAACTGAAGGATTATGTTTTGTACTAATGCAATGTTTTCCTTTCTGTGGGATTTTCATTTCACTTTGATTAACGTCTTTTTGTTCTTTTCCTTTGTTCTTCTTTAACTAGTTTAACTTGTCTCTTTTATTGTAAAGGGGATGTGTTGCAATCTGATGTCGTGGAATTCTGTCCATGTCATAGAATGGAGTGATGCATGGCATGTCATGAATCATCCATTCTAGGACTAGACATCTTGCTGAACGGTCGGTGCTGTTATCTTGGAATAAACCTTTACCACTAAAACTGGTGTCAGGAAGATTTATATCCATACTAAAGGATTTAACACATGACTTCCTCCAAAATTATGGCGGCATCATCTGTTGACACTTGAGTACAAAAACCTGGGTTGATATGAATGGCAGGGCATTGCCTTTTTAGAAAATTTGCTGTATACATTGTTGTGAAGTGATGGATTCTCATCCAGGTAGGAAAAATGAAATCCAGCCCCTTTTAGCTGTGCATGGTCATGAAAGGGGATATCAAAATGGTTTGGAAGCCGTTTTGGTGGTGAGGAAGAGGTGAAAGATTGCTGCCCTTGAAGGTGTCCATGACCTCGACTGGCACTACATCATATAGAGCAACAAATAAAGGAGCTGGGAGGAGGCGCAGTGTGGTCAGTTGGTGCAAGAGAAGGACCAGCATGTGGAAGTACAACTAGTGGCCCCCGTGACTCCATGGGGCCAGGCGGCATTCCAGTTGGAGCTGCCATCAACTTGAAGATGTGCAATATGGCCTTTTTAAAGGTCTTCATCCTATGTAGGCCCAAGGATCTTGGGACGCATCAGGTCCAGCATCAGAATGGGCTCAGAATCAGACAACGCCTTCGGAGTCAGGAACTTGTAGTGGCTTCTAGCCAGTCTTGGAGTGGGGAGAGGGGGGTGAATCTTGTATTGCCCTTATGCACTTATGGCACAACTTGAAATTGAACTTACCTAAAGACCTGCATCAGGATTCGGTGCAGGAATGGCTCCACGATTTAGACTGGGACTAGCCACTCAACGTGGAGCAGGTTCATTGTTTCAAGGTTTTTTTTTTTATTTTGTCACATAGAGTCTAACTTTTCGCTCCCTGATTACCTTCCTGAGCATCAGACAGCATTTACTACACAAATTAGAATTGTGACTGGGGCCTAGGTACCACAAACAAGCATTGTACATATCTGTGACTGACATCTGCTGTCTACAGGGGGAAAACGTTGTCCCTGGCAGGCTGTCCATGCTGTATTTTGGCTTTGTTACAACTTATGTAGTTGGGAGTGGTGCTCTGGATCGAGTCAAAGGCACTGAGAGGAAGGAACTATTATGAGGGCACAGTAGTGTCTATATGCATGTCTGCACAGTCCCTTTTTCGGGCGGAGCGAGGCGAGGACTGAGAGCATTGAAAGATGAGGAATCTGGGATTAAAAGTATTCAGCAGAAGGGTTTCTGTATTATCTCTATTCTTACTCCTAAGCTTCTAGGCCACTTTCAATCTGTATTCATGACTATGTGCCCCAGAGAAACCACTCTCACCCACATATCCAACGTCATACCCTCTGCCCACCACAATCCCCTATTTTCTGTTCGCTTACTCTTGTCACCCCACTCTAGTCAACTAGTTTGCATCCTATTTCTCTGGCCGACCCTTCTTTGTCTCTTGGTGCACCTCACACCTCACTTCTGCTGGTCAGTATCCCACAAGATAACAGCCCTGGGTCAGTTAGCTATCGATATGTGTGATTCTATAAAGAGCAAGAGTCCACCCTTGAAGAAGGACTCTAGTTGATATTGTGTTCCCAGAAAACTCGTCAAACCCCCATTCAAAATGTTTTAAGCTGATGACGAAAAATAAGTGGAGATATACTTGTCTTTAGTAAAAGGAAGAGCATTCCAAGACTTTCTCTTTTTTTTTTTTTACTGATCGTGCACTTAAGATTTCATTATTTAATCAATTAATCACTCTATTCATGCATTTACCAAGCATCTTTAAACAAGATTCGTACACTTCAGCCAGTAAAATAATTTTTGTTTGGTTAAGATGGGGTAGAATTCTCTAATTGCAAGTTCATCCTGGCCGTTGCATTCTGGATATGCTGTAAACTGGAGATTTATTATCCGGCGAGGCTGTGTTAGGCCTGAATACATCCACCTGTTTAGAAGTGTACAATTGAATAGACCACCTGGATTTTCTGTCAGACCTCTGAACGATCACTTTGAGTCCATCAGTACATCCAGATTTTCTACCACTTCTTGGTCTAAGGAATCAAGCCCATTGAGAAAGACCAGAAGGCAGAGTTTCAAGTAGCTTATTCATTCTATGTAAAGAAAGTCTCAGATTTTGAAAAGGTACATTTCGAAAATCTTTCCCTCATCCGAATATGAATCCGATTAAATGCTGTATGAAAGTTTGAAGACCCACTTTTCCACTTTGAAATTGACTAAGACCTCAGTGCCATAAGGAAACATGAATAGGGAAATGTCCAATATGTGGAGTTACTAGGGCATGGTTACAACATAGAAAGTAAAAGGTAAAGAAGAGACAACCAGTCCTTACTTGTGAAGTGAAAGTTACCAAGCCTGAGTTCTTTCTGACAGGAATAATGTGATCTACTCCAATACCCTACCTTGAATGTGGAAATCAGAGCTGTAGTGCAGGAGGCTGCCACTGCTGATTGTGTCATGCGCTGCATCTTTTGGCAATGCCATTGCTTTTCCTTACATCTATAACCAAATCTTCTCTTTTTCCTACTTTCATTTCTCACATTCATACTCTGACCTCAAAATGCCAAACAGCCATTGACCAGTGGATGATAGATCACTCATTGTTGGAAATAATGTGGTTTCCCACTCCTCAACACCTATCTCATTTCCCCCCACCAAATCTGTATCACCCCAGACAAAATGACCACAACATTTACCAACAGAGCAACTGTAGCCAATTTCAACTACAGAATTTGTGGAAAATATGCTCTAACATTTCCTCCCAAACAGCCAAGAAAGTCATGCACATTCTTGTTCTTAGCAGAGTTGACTTTTGTATCTTTCTACATGTTGCTTACCACCTAGATATGTGTACTCCACTGGTTAAAGTTCTACATTTTGCTACAAGAACTCTTCAATCTTCACAGACACACACCTAACCCACAGTACCAACAAGGCAAGTTTTCACCTGAAAAGAGGGCTCTACAAGAAGAACTGATCTTGTTCTTGAAATACTTCAGTGACTCCTCCCCGAACTGGTGCTCTGTAATCCTGAGTCAGCATTTGGTTCCACATTCAACATCTAAAAACAAGTCCTTTTAGCTACTGGGTCCACTCAAGTTTTCTTCTCTCTCATTGAGGGTCCTCAACGGCAGATCATCGTACAAGCATCAGCTTAACTATTGTATCTAGATAATGTCAATGGGTGGGTGCTGAACAGTGAAATGCAGTTGTGTAAGAAGTGGTGGTATTGAACTAGACCTCTTTATGGTGGGCGACTTGGTCAAAGATGTTTTGAAGCATAGTTTTCTAAATAGGTTTTCAGTGGTGACTCCCTTCCCTTGAACAAGATTTAAAGCTTTAAATTTAATTTAAACTCTAATGAGTTTTGCAAAACTAGCAGCAGAATTGCCACTAATATATAAAGGCCAGAAGATCTTGTCGGCTGCATGGGGAAATCGCTTAAATTTAATTAATGTGATACACTTTCATTACTGCAATACCATCAAATACCACCCAAAAATGCACTTGTCCTTTGGAGCCTAGGGGCCACATGTGCAATACAATTTTGCAATTGTAAACAATGACATTCTCATGATCAGAGGGTTTGCAATCACATTTTTCTAATGTAATACACCCAGTTTTGGGGTTGGAAAAGTCTTCCTGACCCACAAAATGGGTTTCACGATCCATTACAAATCACAGTTAGGAGAAGGCAAGGGGTATTCCACAATTATGGATAAAAACATTTATCAGTTACCGGTACCCCAAGAGAGCTGGTAATTAATTTTGCAAAGGGAAAGGTGTTCTCTTGGAACAGTTTCCCCTTTGTGAATTCTGTTGGGAGACTTTGGAGCGGAGGAATAGCAGGCTGTGGTTCCAGGGATCACTGCTTACTCCTCCTGATGTATTCCAAAATAGGAACCTTTAAATAAAAAGAAAACAGCACTGGCTCCTTTAAGGAACATTAACTGCTTTTAAAAAAGTTTTCAATTCGGGAATGCAAAGAATGCTAACAAAAGGATTGAGGCCTGTTGTTGATTGTATCACCACAGAAGGGGTAAAGATCTCTGCATGGGAAAGTATAGGGAACATTTTAAAAGCTATTTAACTTGAAAACACATATTAAAAATATTTTTATGTTTAATAATAATGTAAATTTATTTTAGATAGTGACTTGAAGTATAGAACAAAAAAGATAAGGTTCTACTGTCACTATTAAATTAATTTTCAATTAAAAATGTAATTAATGGACAAACATTAAAGTAAAATAAAAAAAAAATCAGAAGTTTAAATTAAGTAATAACTTCCCACCTGAAAAAATTGTTTTTTTTTAAAGTTCATTATTAATTATTAAAAGTGATGTAGAGAATTAATTCAAATTAATGTAATTATTTTTTAATAAGATTTAATATTACGGTGTGTTTTTTTAGTTCATATTACATTATTAAATATTTTATAATTAAATACTAAATAGTATATTTTTATATTTTTTAACATTAGTCTATATTTATTTATATTTTTAACAATTTTAAATAATTTTAATTTGATTTAACATTATATCCTGTGGGGTTCTATTTTAAGTCCGTACCTTTGATATATTCAACGGGAGTGTGTTGCAGTACCATTAGTTGGCCATGTGTAGTGCTGGACTTACTGAAAAAGTGTGAATTACTACAAAAGTGTAAGTTGCATGTGTAAGTTACTACAAAAGTGTAAGTTACACATGTACGTTGCTACAAGAGTGTAAGTTACTTGTGCAAGTTATTACAAAAGTGTAGGCTACTACAAAAGTGCAGTTTGTGAATCAGGGCCACAGTGATTAATTGTTAGTTTAGTCGAAGGTCACCTATCTTAGCATGTATATCAATGAAACTAACATTTAATAATCTGATACAAACTGCAGAACATACAAAACCATTAGAAAAATTATATTTATTTTATAACAAGTACTTTTATTTACCGGCAAAAACAAGTTCTGTGAACTATAGGTTATGCATGTCAACAATATCAAAGTATTTTACACTATATTCTTGAAGTGTAATATTATCTCCTCTTCTGGTCAATGGATTATAAGAGGTGTTTTCCAGTCAATGCAGGTCACCTTATGTTTGGCTCTATTTCCGCACAATAAAAGAGCTGAAAGTGCTGCACAGTTGCTCTGAAAGAGTCCAGCACTGGCCAGCTTCACGCCAGTGTTCTTGATCATTTATCCACTCTCTTTGCTGCTTCGGGTCTTGTTCAGTTCACCCTTTACTGAGCTTCCTTCTGGAAGGACACCAAGGCAACAACACCTGCTCATGAAGGAGCCACAAGAAGATGAGACACAGAGAGCAGAAGTGGAGAGAAAGAAGAAAGATCAAAGATCATTGGATAATAAATCAACATTCTTGATGTGTTTATTTACCATTAAATAGGCAGTATAGCTCACCCCACCTCTGCAGTGTGATAGAAGCCAGCAGCGGCCGTCCATAAGCAGTGGCGGCTCGCCGAGAGAGTGCTGCTGGGCGGTGAGGCGGGGCGAGGGCGGGGGAGAGGCAGGGTGGGGGGTAGTAAACTCCGGCATACGGCAGAACGGAGTTAAGTAAATAAATAAAACAATTTACATTGCGCGCGCTGCAACGCCAACTCGGCGATGCAGCGCGCGCACTGTAAATTGTTTTATTTATTTATTTATTTACTTAACTCCGTTCTACCGTATGCAGGAGTTTACTACCCCCTCCCTGCCCCTCCCCCGCCCCGCCACACAGCACTCCCTCGGTGAGCCGCCACTGTCCATAAGGGCAGAGGGGCCACGCCCTGCACCTTTTGGACATAAAGAGAGTCTGTCAGGCTGACCTTTGCTCAGCCTGACAGACTTTCTTTATTTTCAGGTCAGGCAGCCAGGAGCCAGACATGGACTAAATGAGCAGGCGCCTGGCTGCCTGAGCTGAACGTTGCTGGGCTGAGCATGTCACAGCTCAGGTGGGTGTGATCTCCTCAGCTCAGCAAAGGTCCTCGAGGCCCTCCTCTCATGATGAGGGAGAGCGTCAGTGATTGCCTTGTACATGGGCTCTTCAGTTTTAAGCTCTGATGTGCCCAGGGCTGAGTGTCTAACACTGACACATTGTCACAGAGTGGAGTGGGGTCAGCAGTCTCACTGACTCCATCTCACTCTGAGACGAGGTAGGGACTGCTGTCTCACCATGTTGGCTGACCTAATGTCAACAATCCTGGCACTTCCGAGGCTTCCCTCTTCAAGAGCCAGAGCAGGTGAGTGTTGTGTTTTAATTGACTGTTTGGTGCATGTCTGTATGTATGAATGTTTGTGTATTTGTGAGTGGGTGTGTGTGCGCCTGCCTGCATGTGAATGCAGGGGTGTGAGTGTGCATGTCTGTGTGTTCCCCCTCCGCCGCCATCAGAGCTGTACTTACTGGCCGCCACTAATAGAAGCACCAAACAAAAAGAACCAACAATCAAAACCCAAATAACAACTGAGACTAATGTTTGACTTCTAAGTAACAGACATGTTTCAGACTCAGGAAGAATGTACTTTGTGCTTTCTAAAGAGAGAATTCTGCTGTCAGGTTCTGGTACACATGCAGCACATGGCAAATGTGGGTGTACTTTTTATGGTGTCTCCACAGACTGCTTTTAATTACTGGTGTAACACTGCTTTCACAACTACGTACAACAACACAAGATACTCTATACAACATACAATACATCATAAAATATGTTGAAAGGGGCTTGAGCAGCATTTTGCTGATGATGTCACTTTTGCAGGTGTTTATTTTAGTTTTTCATAATTTGTGCTTGTGTTAGTAGTATGCTATATACCTCCGTGTAAGGTGCATCCCTTGCATGTTTTGGGGATGGGAATGTCCCCTGCATGGTGAGCAGTCATGTTCCCTTGCCCTGAGTGCCCGGCTGATGAGGTGTCCTGTTTTTTTTTGTTTTGCTTCAAGCTCACACTAATCTAAATGTGTGCATGAAGGTCTTGATCTGCCCCTTGACAAGCGTGAGAAACAAGACCTATCCTCTGACCTGGAGGAGTGCAACAAGCTTGCCCTCATGTGACTAATATTAGACTGCCGTCCTTGTCATGGGTGTAGCGAATGTATGACGTTATAAAGCAAACATTTACAACGCATGCCTTTACAGCGCAGATTTTACATCGCAACATCCATTACAACGCATGATTTTACATCGCATGCCATCACAAAGCATTTTTAGAAACTACATTTACAACGCATTCCATTACAACGCATACCATTACAACGCACATTACTTTTAGGGCAACAGTAGGGTAAGTGTTGGACAGTGTAGGGGTAAAAATTACTATTCCCACTCCAGTGAGTGCAACAGTAGGGTAAGTGTTGGATAGTGTAGGGGTAAAAATTACTATTCCCACTCCAGTGAGTGCAACAGTAGGGTAAGTGTTGGATAGTGTAGGGGTAAAAATTACTATTCCCCATTACTTACCTTATATTGTGTTGTAATGGCATGCGTTGTAGTGACATGCGTTGTAATGGCATGCGTTGTAGTGACATGCATTGTAATGACATGCGTTGTAGTGACATGCGATGTAATGGCTGCGTTGTAATGGCATGCGATGTAAAGGATGTTGCGTTGTAATGACTGCGTTGTAAAGGTAGTGAGATGTAATGACTGCGTTGTAAAGGTTGTTTCTTGGGTGTAGCATGTAAAGCGTCAGTGAAGGGTGAATAAGTAGTTGCGACCACACTTTTTTATTTGTGTCACCATATGGGGACTACTGGATCACCCGTGTAAAGTTCCACATCTTTTATGTTATTTTATTGATATTTATAAAGCACTCAAATCACCCCCTAAGGGGTCTCCGGTGCTCTGGCAAACTGCATAGATTCAGTTGATTGAGATTTACAAATTAAATAGCCAAGTTTCTGTCGTTTTTGAATGCTGATAAATTGACACAGGAGCGAAGATTTAGTGGCAGCTGACTCCTGAGTTGTGGGGCCAAGAAGGAAAAAGCGCACCCCTCATACCTGATCATAGGGATGAGCTGGGGGCGTAGTAGCAGTTGATCCCTAGATGTAAGTAACGAGGTCCTTTTCCATGCAGAGACCTATGGGTCAAACATAAGTTTAAAGAGGGCACATTTACTTACCGGCAACCAGTGGAGACATCTGAGAGAAGGTTCTGAAGGAGAGTGAGATGTTCAGTTACAAACCAACCATGCTTCTGTGTTTTGGATCAACTGGAGCTTAGAAAAGAGACTCTCATTCATTGCAACCATTACTGAATTTTCATAATCCAGGCGGCTCACGATGAGTGCCTGGATAAGTGATTTCCTTGTCTGCAAGGGTAGCCACCGAAAAGTTTTCCTGAGCATAAGCAATATGCCAAAACAGATTCTGGAAAAGGAGTTCACATGTTCTTTCATGGACAGATTTTCATCAACTCCTAAGTTTTTGACTACTTTTTTGGGAGTGAGAGTGAAGCCCAGATCCCTTGGCCACCAGTCGTTAGACAAAAAGGAATGAGCTTTCCAAAAAGCAGTATTTCTGTCCTGCCAGTGTTCATTTGAAGTTGATTTGCAGACATCCATGTGGCGATCTTAGTCATACAATCTCTGAATCTTAGCTTTGTAAAATCATTATTGGGATCCATGTTGAGGACAAGCTGGGTGTCATCTGCAAACAAGATGAACCCAAAGCCACATGATCTTATCAGTGTGGCTAAGGAGGCCACATAAATGTTGAAAAGAGTCGGGCTCCGAGATAAGCCCTGTGGCACATCCTTGTCCAGTGCCAAAGTTCTGGAATTAGAGTCCAACTGTATTGACTGAGTTCGATCATCCTTGAAACATTCCAACCAACCTAATGCCTTGCCCCTGATTCCTATCTCCCTCAATCTTTGAGGTAAGGTTCCATGGGAGATGGTATCAAACGCTGCGGACAGTTCAATCAAAACCAGAATGGCAGAGTTCCCCCCATCCACAGCAGGTTTGATAGAATCCAGGTCCTCTGTTAGGGCTGTTTCTTTACGGTAAGGTGCTCGGAATCCTGACTTGGAAGAGTCTAACAAGGAAGGAGTTTCTAAAAAAGTAGTAAGTTGTTGGTTAACTAAGGTCTCCAAAGCTTTACCCAGAAAGGGGAGCAATGATATAGGTCTATAGTTGGCAAGCTCTTGAGGGGCAGCCAAAGCCTTTTTCAAAATTGGTCTGCCACAGGCACTTTTCCACTTAGCTGAAAAGGATTCTAGACTCAGTGAAATTCTGAGCAGGTCGATGACCGAGGGGAGAAGATCAGAGGCCAGACCAGCCATAATATGTGGTGGATCGGGGTCTTCTGGGGACCCCGATTTGATTCTATTCATCAGGATCAATGTTTGTTCAGGGGTAACCGAATTAAAGGTATCCAGGAGAGTACGATGAGTGGTATCCGAAAGATTAGTTGGAGTTAATTTTGGCATGTTCCTACCATTAGGAAAGGCTTTGTAGATGTTGTAAATACTACTAAGCCATATCCCAGTGCTAATATCTCAAGTTCATGGTGTGTCTGTGTGTGTGCGCGCATGCGTGGGTGCATGCGTGTGTGTGTGTGCGTGTGTATGTGTGTGTGTGTGTGGCATGTGTGGTACTTACATTGTGTAGATGAGTGAACCAGAGTAATGGAGGCCAAGTCTCGGGTCTGTTCATGAGCACAAGATGGAGGTGAGGTTGTTTTTCCAGACAATGGTTGTGTATTGCTGATATTCATGAAGGTGGACTGTAGAGACCTAGACACTGAAGTGGGGAATGAGAAGACAGGGCTCACTTTTTCTGGGAGGTGCAATTGATTAGTCTTTCTGAGCACTACCATGTGGGAAATGGTGATAGTGAAGGGTGCTATTGCAACCTCTCTTGTTGAAAGTGTGAAGGGTCCTTTAGGTGAGGCCAGCCTTATCCTTATTTCCTGATCACTGTTCAGTGTGGTTGGTGATAGCCAGGTGCAGAAAGCTCCCACCTCGTTGTGCCTTTGTTTTCGGTACTTCAGGCTGGAGACTACCCTGCATCAATGTGCACAAAGGGTGGAGAACAGCCTGGATAGACCTGATGAAAGAATTATGTCCCAATTTGGTTCTAGAATTAGACAGAGATACTTCATCACCTCTCTGCTGTGACTATAAAAGTGAGAGCCACTGACTCACTTGTTCCAGTTCCAAGTTCTCTTTAACCAAGGAAATGAGTAGTCCTCGGAGTATTCGGAGGACTCCTGTGCAACCCGAGCTGCTGCCCGTCCTACAGCCAGCTTGCCAGAGATGAGGGAATATCAATGAGAATCTGATTTGGAAAGAAGAAGCTGTCTGCCTATCCTGAAGTGCCTTGAGGTCAACATGCCTACTGAGAGAAGAAAGAAGCACACCAACCCTGTAGGAGGTGTGGTTTTCCAGGGTGAGCCAGAGGTAGCTGGCCCTGGAGCTTGAGGGTTTGTTCACCCATGAAGATGAAGGGCAGCTATTCGCATGCTTCAGGGTCTTGAGCTCAGTCTCTCCCAAGGAGTGGCTGGCACAGCAGCAACATCATGTAGTTGATCCTGATCAGATTGTGCCACTGTAACACCATGGAGTTGTGCCGAAGCAGACCATGCCACTGTGACATCACTAAGTTGGGCCTGAGCTGACTGGGCCGCTGTGACATCTTGAAATTGTTCCCCATTGGACTGTGCCACTGCAATATTGTGCAGCGGTGCCTGAGTGGGATGGTATGACTTTGAACAGCACCAGGAGGGACTGTGACACTAACTCAGCAATGTAAGCCATGACAGGGGCATGATGCCAGAAGAAGAGCACCTCGAGGCAACCCCATGACCCTTGACCCCATGATCCACTGCTCCAACTTACACAAAGCCCAGAAACGGGCTTTCATGCAATTGGAGACTGCAGCAATGCCAGAGACTGCACACCTGCACAGACTCCGTGTAGCAGCCTCTGTTGCTGCCTTCCATGGACTTGAACTGTGTGCCGGAGCACTCACAGCTAGTTTGTCTCCTCCCAAAAGAAGGAAAGCGAGCCAGACACATGATGTGGGTACCTGTCGTGGCAGAACAGACAATGCTCCTTAGTAGTGAGATAAGGACAATTGGGACTAATAAGAATAATTGAGCGCATAACTCAATAGAGGGAGTAACACTGCACCTCTTGCTAATAGCTGCCCAGGACCGAATGTGAACTAGGGGTGGGCAAAGAATTCCGCTCCGCCGGTGGAGTTCACAGTGTTTTGCCGACTCCGTGCAGAGTTCTAAAAAATTCAGTGAAGCAGCGGAGCAGAATTTTTTCTCTCGTGCGGCTTGCCAATGTTAAGTTGGCGAAGGAGAGAAATCACATGCTTAACCATCTCTCATGTTGAGAAAGCTGCCTCTTGCACTGAGGAAGCTGCCGCTTGAGTCGAAACTCTACTCGGCTGGCAGGAAGAGATGCCGTCCGTGCTGATTTTACAGCACAGGAGAAACTCCTGGTGCTAAAAATCAGCACAAGCAGCGCGACATACCAGACTCCGACGCTCTCCGAGTTCCGCGCAGTGCTGCAGAGTTCTTTCAGCACATCGCGTTATTCCACGTAACGTGACTCCGCACAGGTGTAATGAAAACTGGAGAGAGTGAAGGTTGCCCTATACCAATGAAGCATACGTGTCTCTGACCTGTTATGTGTAATATTGAATTTTCAGTGTGTATTGAAGTACTTTCTTTTAGCAAAGATAAGCACTAAGTTAGCCAAACTGTCATTGCACTGCTGGGTGATTGTTGAGTTCTGAGTTTGTAGCGTCCCCACACTACCTCCCTGAGAAGCCTAAGAAAGCTCACCATTACTACCACTGAGAGTCAAACTCAGAAGACATGGCACTTAGCCAAAGTAGGACCATGGTGTAGTGTCATGTAAGTTAGCAATGATGGAACCCTTTTGGCTCCTGATGGGCTCCATAGAACTGTGACGTAAGTGTTAGAGCGTAGAAAAGAGAATGCAGGTTTAGAATGTTGAGTTCGTGGTTACACGCAGACAAACAAAGACGTGTAATATCAAGCTCTGTGTGTGGCGTGGTCATTGGCGGGTACCCAGGATGGGAAGGGTTCTACAACTGGTGATGAATATATGGGATTAATAACCCGAAGATCGACATTGCTCTTCCAGATAGTTTGTTGTGGTCCAGCAAACTGCTCGTGCGTGCCACGTGTGCCTCAGCAGCAACGTTTGGCTATGTGGAGTCAAAGCATAACTCAAGCCAGTATGAAGCAGTTGAAGATAAGAAAAGCTTCACTGAGAAGTCTGCACATCTTTGGCAAATAACCTGTTGATACGGCCGTAAAGAGAGGTAACCGCTATTATGCAACCTAAAGCTATATATTATATGGAGTGATAACGTTAAAGGTGGGTACAATCAGGTTTTGAAAGAACAGGAAATAGTGGCACCAAATTGCAAGCTAACGATTGAAAGCGCTGCGAGGCAGAGATCAACTAGGTGTCAGACAGTACAAAGAGACGCCTTAAAGCAAAGGGATCCCGATACAAGAAATGGTCATCTGCTTACCAGAACCGAACCAGAATTCTAAAACCCCAGCAGACCTTGACAACCTCAAAGCAGCCACCACCACCCACCACAAACTCATCAGATACACAAGGAAGAAAGCACTCCAGGACAGAATCTCATCCCATGCACACAACAGTAAGTAACTCTTCGGAATCATCAAAGAGTTGGCCCAACCCAACAGTGAGACAACCGACATCCCCCCTCCCAGGACCTCTGCGACAGACTCAGCGCCACCTTCCATCACAAAATCAAGACCATCTACGACAACTTTGATGATGACAACCTACACGCGGAACCTACACCCATCATTCCCTACACCACGCAGCCTACACTTGACAGCTGGACTGCCCTCACCATTGAAGACACCCTGAAGACTATGAAGTCAACCCATTCCGGGGCCCCACAGACCCCTGCCCCCACAATATCTACCACAGAGCCACGGACATCATCGCCCCTGAGCTTCGATGAATCATCAACCGCTCCTTCCAGACTGCCTAATTCTCCGATGACTGGAAACACGCCGAGATCAACCCTCTCCTAAAAAAACCCTCGCGGGACCCTACCGACCTCAAGAACTTCAGACCGATCTCCTTACTCCCGTACCCGGCAAAAGTAATCGAAAAACCCGTCAACAGCCAGCTCTCCTCCTTCAAAGAAGCAAATAACATCCTCGACTCCTCCCAATCCAGCTTCATGAAAAACCACAGCACCGCAACCGCCCTTCTCGCCGCGACAGATGAGAGACTGTGGCCCTCATCCTCCTGGACCTCTCTGCAGCCTTCAACACCGTCTCTCACTGCACCCTAGCCCACAGACTTCACAATGCAGGAATCCGGAACAGGGCCCTCGACTGGATCCGCTCATTCCTATCCGGCAGAACGCAGCGGGTCAGACTCCCACCCTTCCTCTCGGATCCCACACCAACCACCTGCGAAGTTCTCCAAGGATCCTCCATCAGCCCCACCCTGTTCAACATCTACATGGCCCTGCTCGCACCCATCGTCAGATCCCACGGACTCAACATTGTATCCCACACAGATGACACCCAACTCATCCTCTCACTATCCAACGAACCCAACATCTCCAAACACAACTTTCAAGAAGGAATGGAAGCAGTTGCCAGGTGGATGAAGAACAGCTGCCTACAACTAAACATTGACAAAACCAAAGTACTCATTATGGGCCTACGCCCCGATGCCTGGAATGACACCTGGTGGCCTCCTGCCCTCAGGAACCCACCCTCCCGTACAGACCATGCACGCAACCTCGGAATCATCCTAGACTCTGAACTCAAAATGGACCGCCAAATCAACGCTGTCTCTTCCTCCTGTTTCCACACCCTCCGGCTCCTACGAAAGACCTTTAACTGGATTCCACTCGAACACAGGAAAACCATCACCAAAGCCCTCATCAGCAGCAGACTGGACTACAGCAACGCACTCTACACCAGGATCAACCAGAACCTCACCCGCAAACTCCAGAACGTCCAGAATGCCTCCGCCAGACATGTCCTCAACCTACCGCGCCACTTCCACATCACCCAACACCTACGAACACAACATTGGCTGCCCGTCGCGAAGAGAATCACCTTCAAGCTTTTCACCCAAGTCCACCAAGCCTTCCAAAACACCGGACCTGCCTACCTGTACCACCACCTCTCATTCCACACACCCCAAAGATCCCCCGCACAACCCAGCTCTCCTTTGCTATTGTGCAGCACACCAAGAATTCCAGAACAGGTGGTTGTTCCTTCTCTTTCCTCGTGGCCAAGGAATGGAACACTCTCCCTCTCCACCTCCGACAGACTCCTACACTCTGCAAGTTCATGAAGGACCTCAAGACCTGGCTCTTCGAATCGACGTGAACATCCAGGAGCTGCAACCCCCTCAGCGCCTTGAGACCTTTTTCGGGTGAGTAGTTGCACTTAATAAACCTTGATTGATTGATCGATTGATTGAGTGATTAATGAGAGTCATTATACCACAGTGTTGGTTGAAGGAGTGCCCGGGGTTGTACTGACGCAGCCGTCCATACCTGAAGTGGCTCACCACCAAATCTGCCAGGTGACGGCTCAGAACAACTCCAAAGGGGCTTTCGGACAATGAAGGGCTCCAATAGGGACCAAGAGGAAGGTCAAGGTTCCATAGACTGTCCAAGATGACCCAGAGGGCAGCACAGGGCCTTAGGGATGGCATGGATGAAGCAGGCCCCAGTAGACAGCAGACAGGGTCACTGAGAACTCCACTCTCAGTGTTAGCCAATCCCTTCAATGGTTACATGCCTCCGCTTTCCTGAAACCAACCCCACAATTTGGTACTGCAAAAAGAAGAATATGGGCGACAGATGGACTGCTTGGATAGAGACATTCGATGTTTTCATTGATACATCCAGTCGTGGCCGGCATGGCTCGCGGGGGGCGTGGGGGATCACGTGGTGGGGGGTTAATTTAAGGATAATAATAATTTATCTTTCTGCCAGCCGGGTCCCGCGTCTTCTCTGCTCCTGCTCTCCTGCCTCCGGCAGGAACAGGAAACAGGCAGCCAGGCTCCCTCCCCTAAGCCAATCACAACGCAGCAAGCAGTGTTGTGATTGGCCGGGACGCCG
The DNA here is from genome assembly GCA_963921515.1 of Calotriton arnoldi. Lineage (NCBI taxonomy): Eukaryota > Metazoa > Chordata > Amphibia > Caudata > Salamandridae > Calotriton > Calotriton arnoldi. The sequence continues at coordinate 522,605 of CAWUFW010007258.1, forward strand.
CCCAGCCAGGGGCTTATTTGGAGGACATGTTCTCCTGCATGGAGAAGGGCAGAGTGCGCATGACTGGCTTGGGCAGCCCCAGAGGCCCGACCAAACAGTCTTTGTGCACTCAGGAGTGGGCAAACCACTCCTCCCCTGTCCTGCTCACAGGGCAGCCTTGACACAACCAAGCATAAAATGGTAATAACTGAAAGTTATTACCATTTTATGTTTCTGCTTCATGTATTGCGAGAAAGCAGTAGGGGCGATGCTCCTCCGCCCTAGTGGAGTAGCCGCGTCTGGATACACTAGTAGAAACAGATAACTAGAAGATTATCAAATACCTTGAAAGTCTTGCTGATGGAGGTGTAAAAGAAGTCATAAAGAAAATGCCACGAGCTGTTAAAATTAAATACCATCAAATCAAAGCAGCCTTGAATCTCAAATTCAATCCGATGCCAAATGTAGATTACGAGAGGTACATTTTCAGTCAAGAACGACAAAAAGTTGGTGTAACCATTGATTAATTTTTGAGAGATTGGATATGCTCATCAAACACAGTAAATTCAATTAATTTAATGAGGAGGAAGCTATGCGTCTCCAAGTTATTGATGGGTGCCTGTTAGAATAATTTAGACGAAGAATGCTGAGAGAAACTCTTAGTCTGGAGCGAGTTCTCATGGCTGCCAGAGCTGAAGAGCATGCTGATCGACAAGCTGCTGACATGGAGGCCGGAGGTGCCCAGTGTGAGTCAGTCATGAACATGAACACGAAGAGCAAGCAAAAGCACAAGGCAGAAGGACACAGAGTGATGTCTACACTGAAAAAGAAGTTGTGCTTCAGGTGTGGCTTTAATAGACAAATAGAAAAGAATTGCCCTCCACTTTCCATAGTAAAACTTGGACTAAGTTTGAGGCATAGTTTAGTTTCTCTATTTTTATTCCATGACTTTGTTAAAAACTACTTGGTGCCTTTATTGCAGCTGGTAAACTCTGATTTACGGGTATTGGCATTAAAAAGGTGCGATAATCATTGGCACTGAGCCACAGTTAATGCGGGCCTAAGTAAATACCGTTTTCACACATAGAACCCGAAAATCAGGTTTCTGTGTTTACACAGCGTTCAGAATTTAGCCATGAACCTACTACATATTTTGCATGAAAGCCTGTGAAAGTAAGCATAACGTTTATCTGTATTTTATCAGAATGCCACATTTTATGTATTCTAACCTTATCAGTTTGTGTTTTCACTTGGAAACTAAGCATTGTAGGATATGCAAACGTCTTGTGTGCCTTGGGGAAAAGCATGTCATAATCACTTTGCCTGTGAGGCACAGGTTCACAAATAGGGCAGATTTATTGAACTTTTACGCAGCACAGTAAGCCACCTTGCTACGCTGTGTGAAAGGGCACATTCCTGACCTTTCCTTGTGCTGGGCTACTCTGGCTGCCTAGCGCCAACACAGGCACCCTTGCGCTGCGGTGCAAGGGTGCCTGTGTTGTAGGCAGGATTGTATTTTCTCCAGGAAGGGAAACCTTCATGCACAAAAATAATCTTCTGAGGTATTTTCCTCAGCAAAATGCAGCACACATAGGAAGAGGAAAACTAGGAGAAATAAAAATATTTCTCCTAGTTACGCCTCACCTGGGGAGGCATAGCTTTTTGACGCATCCCCAGGTCTACCAGTAATGGTAAATCTGTAAATGTGCCAAAATCCGTGGGTGGCTGCATGGGAATACCCATGCACCACCCACGGAATACCTCCCTGGGACCGAGTAACGCAAGGCAAATCGATTTGTGCTGCCTTGTGTTACTCTTCATTTATTAAGCCACACAGTGCCTTGATAGATCTGACTTAGTAGTTGCGTCGCCTTGCACCCCACTCCATTGCGCTAGGGTGACGCAACTACTTGATAAATATGCCCCCTAGCATCTTTACCTGAAAGGAAATGTAAACAAACACTACCATAATGCTTGACAGTTAATGTAACCAATTATTACTTAATTAACTTCCCACCCTATGCCCCCACAAACCTAACATCCCACAACTAAAATACTAGTACAATAAATCAGTGTTCCATATTCTACACAATAAAAAATTATTTAATGAATTAAAAATAAATAATTAATTACTACTTAACTTCCCACCGTAGACTTCTACAAAGCCCGCAACTAAAATATAATTCAAATAAATAAGTATTCCATAAATTACAAATGTAAAATCAATAAAATATTTAAGTAACAATTAGTAATTAATTGTTAATCAATTTTTTCTATATTTGCTTCCCACCTTATACCCTACAAACCTAACAGCCCACAAATAACATAGAACGAAAATAAATTGTTATTATGTAATTTACATAATGAATATCAATCATATAATTAAATAAATTGTACTAAATAATTCATAATTATTTTTAACTAATTTACTTCCTACCCTATCCCCCTATAAACGCAACAACTGCTATGACACTATAAATTACTATAAAAATGCAAACAAAAAATTCTAAATCACTTAAAATTACAAGCTATGCTCTAAAACAAAAATTACCTTATATAAACAATAGTAACACATAAAATTAATATATCAACTAAAAAACATTCAATTAATTAAAAACGATATTTCCTACCACTATATTATTGAAAACGATATTTGAAACATTGATATTATTAAAAGCAATATTATTTACCTAAACAAACGATATGCTTGTCGAAGATATTTGAGCATCACAATATTTGTGTATCACGATATTTATTTTCCGATATTTCTGCCTCCCGATATTTTTAATACGATATTTTTTTCAAACGCCCCATACAGCATCTGACACTGCAGATTGCAGCATCCTGGTTAGCATGGCAGCATTCACTTTACTGCCCCTGTCAGCATTTATGACGATATTGGCTTTTCTAATAATAGTTTTCTTGTATATTTCATTTTATCAACATATCAAAAACATTTGAATATAAGCACTATAAAAGTATATGCTGTGAAAGGTTACTGTTCAGAAATATATTATATGAGCCATTAGGTTTTTTACATAATTCTTAGGGGCCGATTACGGTGTCGGGCGGAAAGCCTCCGACCGACTCAGAAAGCCTCCGACAAGCGGTTTGAGGCCCGTCGTCTGACTCGGTCGGTTTACAATCCGCCTGACCGATTACGATGTTCGTGTTCGGATTGTAAACCACAAGGTCTTTCCGAATCGGTTCTGACCGGCTCTTGGACAATTGGTGTCGGTCGGGACAGCATCGTACAGCTCAACGGACAGCGTTTCCGACCAAGCAATTACGATGCCACTTTCCAACAGCCTTTCCGAGTCGGCCTGTCCGACACGAAAAGGCTGCCAGAAACTGACTTTGGGGGCCCCTGGTAGGCCCCCCTTCATCCTGTGGCCTCCGGTTTGGGTCCATGGGTGTATCCAAGGGGCCCCCCTGTAAAACCATGCACAATGTGTCAGGCACCATGGGGTACCCGGGACAGGGTGCAAGGTTTTCTGCAGACACCCATTTTCTCCATAGGAACCTGTGTTGTCGGTCAGAAAACAGGCTCCCATGGAAGTCAATGGGAGTCCTTCCGAACAGTGTTCGGAAGCATCGTAATTGGTCTGTTGGAACCGCTGACCGCAAGTCGGTCGGTTTCGATTCCGAGACCGAGTTGGTCGGAGGAGTTTCAGACCGACATCGTAAGCAGGCCCTTAGTCCTTCAGTTGAGCTTTGTGTATGTATGTGGTATTTTTTATAGCTCACACCTAGCCACAAAGCAGCAGAGAGGTTTGTAGTGTCAAAGACAATGTGCTAGAGGTACTAAGGCCTTGCAAGGTGCTTTCATAGAGGCAGCAAGTATATAACAAAGTAGTGGTTATCCACCTGATGTTCTGCTGTGCACTGGCCTAAGCTAAGCACAGGGACATGAAGATGGCCAAAGTAGTATGCAGATGTCAGGAGGTTTTACCTTAATAGCCATGTTACCCTTTAGTTGTCATGTCTAGGGGTCTTAAAGGGCACATTCATGACTTTACAGCTCCTAATTATGAGGTGGGAATGGTACTTGAACTACTCTTGTATTTTGAATCAGTGACAGAATATCAAATAAACAAATATTGTGACACACAAAAATTGTGTCAAAAATATTGCTAACATCAATATTCTTTCTCTATACTTATAAAGGTGAGTACAAAAATTGTGAATAAAAAATATCGTTTACACTAATATTGCAAAACAATGACAAAAATATACTTTTCCGCATATAAATATAGTTTAAAATAGTAAAACTTAAATATTTTAATGCATAACTATAATATAATGTATATTACATAAAGTTAAGTAATATTTAATAATAAAAATAAACATATACTTATGTAAACATACGCACATAAAAACATATGAGTGTGTATGTTTATATATACATATCTATAACAAATACCTAATAATAAATCTATCTATATTTTACATTATATTCATATTTTGTGGTTTTTTAAACTTTACTAAAAACATATATATACAACAGTACATTTACTAAAAAATTCAATACAAAAATAAAAATGTATACAGATATATATACAAATAATTTGGAAAAATAAAATACCAACTAATATTATTACATATATTTAAACGTTAATTAAAAGAAATACTAAACTATGCATAAAATAGACATACTATTTCCACTCCAGTGTGTGCAACAATATGGAGAGCATTTGACTCCGAAGAGGTAAAATTTACTATTCACACTCAGGGGCCGATTCCGATCTCGGCCGGTAGGGCACCGAATCGGATTCGGCTTAACCGGATCCGATTCGGAGCCCTCTTTCCCGACCGATTCGTACGTGCGTCTGGCCGAGCGAGTACGATGCGAGCGCACGCGAAATCGCCGACCGACTTGTTCGCGGGTCCGAAGCGCCGTGACCGACTCGCACGGACACGACTTGCACCGCGCGATGGAGACGTTCCCCGGCCGGGCAAGTACGATGCGCGCCGCGAGCAGTCCGACCGACTCACACCGTCCGGCTCGAAAGAGCAGTCGGAGCAGCACTTTGGGGGTCCGTGTCGGACCCCCCTGTACGCATAGCCGCGCGAGTCGCACACAGGGGGGACCCATGGGTCCCCCCTACCTGTGCATGTACGCCGCGAGTCGCTTCGAGGCGTACCCGCTGTAGGGGGCACCCTTGTTCGCCTCGCACCCATTGGGTCAATGGGAGCCCGCGTATGCGTTGTACATCCGGCTCCCATTGACTCAATGGGAGTCCGACCGACTCGAGTCCGATTGCATGCGTGCGCATCGTACTCGTTCGGTCGGACTGCCAGAGTCCGATTCGGTCCGAAATCTCTCCGGGTCCGGCTCGGTCGGAGAGATTTCTGGCCTGATTCGGAATCGGCCCCTCAGTCTCTTCAACAGTTGGGAAAATGTTGGACACCAGGGGCCGTTTACATAAAGTGCCACGGGGGCGTAACGGGCTTGTGCGCCCCCTTTTGTAAAGCCAGCGCTATCTTAAGGGGGTGTTCCCTCATTTGCAAATGAGGGAATCCCTTTGCCTCTGTGCCCGCACCCTATTACACCCTATTACAGACAGGTGTGCAGAGGCAAAGAGGCTTTCAGGAGGCACACTGACAGTGTGCCACCTAATAGGTGGCTCACTGTCAGTGCGCCATGTGAGATCAGCCCTCTGGAGAGGGGATAGGAGGTCCTATGGACCCCCAAACATCCCCATGCAGGTGGGTACAGTCACTGACTACACCAGTCTGCAAGGGGATCTCTAATCCCCCTTTAAAGTGCAGACGGGTTGCCACCTACACTGTGAAAACACAGCGGCTGTAAAGCAGCTGCTCCGTTCTTCACAGAGTTCGCTGCAGCACTAGGGGCAGCGCAGTCATGCTAATAGGGCACAAGCAATGAAAATGTGCATTTACCGTAATACTGCCCCAGATGAGTAAAATGTATGTTTCCCACTCCAGTCTGTGCAACAGTAGGGAAAGCCTTGGACTCCGGAGGGGTAAAATTTACTATTCCCACTCCAGTCTGTGCAACAGTAGGGAAAGCCTTGGACTCCGGATGGGTAAAATGTATTATTCCCGCTACAGTCTGTGCAACAGTAAGTAAAGGGGTTAACTCCAGAGGGGTAAAATTTACTATTCCCACTCCAGTCTGTGCAACAGTAGAAAAAATATTCCAGTTCAAACACATAACATAATTTAATATCTCCATAAATTGACCAAAAATATGAAACTATTAATATACAAATGTATATATATAAATTAAACAAAACAAATACATTATTATTACTTATTAAACAATGTAATGATAAATTTAAAATGTAATTAATTTAAAATTGTATTAAAATCCCACATTATACTCCCACAAACATAGCAACACACAATTAAAATATAATCAAAATAAAAAATAACACAATTAACATATTAAGTAATATATACAATAATTATTCATAAATGATTAAATATTTTTTAATTAATTACAAACACAACACAAAATATCATTGTTAAACAATTTACATAAGTATTAATAAATTAAATATTTAAGTCAAAATTAATAAATAATTGATTATTGATTATTACTTAATTAACTTCCAATACTAAACCTCTACGAACACAACAGCCCACACCAAAAAATAACATAAAAATAATAGTTAAATGATTTATCTAATTAATGATCAATTAAATATTTAATATAAAAATAATAATTAATGAATTACTTAATTAACAGCGCACCCTTTAACTCCAACAAACGAAAAAACACACCCAAAATATCACTAAAAATATATCATAATTACACACTTTACATAATGAACTATCAATTAACTAATTAATAATAAGCAATTAATTATTAAATAATTTGTTAATCAACTTCCCACCCTATATCCCTACAAACAAAAGAACCTCCACCTAAAATATCACTTAGAAATTAAAATGATTACACAATTTATATAATTAATTATCAATTAAATAATTAATATTTATTAAAAAGTTATTATTAATTTAATTATACTTAATTAAGTTCCCACCCTGTGCCCTTACAAGCCTCACCACCCGCTACAACACTATAAATTACTATTTACAATTAAATTAAATATTATAAATAACTTAAAATTAAAAACTTTAATTTAAATTTATGAACAACAATTATGCAAACAATATATAGCATATACAATTGAAATATGAACTTAAACACACAAATAATAAAAAAACGATATATTTTACAACAATATTATTGCAAACTATATTAAAAACTCTGATGTCCTTGTTAACAGTATTACTAACCTAAAAATCGATATTTATGTCCACGATATTTCTGCATCACGATATTAATGTGACACTATATTAAATCTCGACATTTAGTAAGTTGAAAGCTAGTGCTAAAATGTATCTAAATTAGGGATCAGAAGGTGACATTCTAATGAGACTTTGGGGTCGATTCCGATTCGGGCCGGAAATTTCTCCGACCGAGCCGGACCCGGAGAGATTTCCGACCGAATCGGACCCGTGCAGTCCGACCGAACGAGTACGATGCGTCCGTATGTTATCGGACTCGAGTCGGTCGGACTCCCATTGATGTCAATGGGAGCCGGTCGTACAACGCGTACGCGGGCTCCCATTGACTCAATGGGTGCGAGTCGGACAAGGGCGCCCCTACAGCGGGTACGCGGCGAGCCGATTCGCGCCGTACACGCACAGGTAGGGGGACCCATGGGTCCCCCCTGTGTGCGACTCACGCGGCTACGCATGCAGGGGGGTCCAACACGGACCCCCGAAGTACTGCTCCGACTGCTCTTACGAGCCGGAGTGCGCGGCTCGGTCGGACTGCTCACGGCGCGCATCGTACTTACCCGGCCGGGAAACGTCTCCATTGCGCGGTGCGAGTCGAGTCCGAGCGAGTCGGTCGGAGCGGTTCGAGCCGGGAGCGAGTCGGTCGGAGCGGTCGGGACGCCCGGACGAGTCGGTCGGCGATTTCGCATCGTACTCGCTCGGCCGGACCCGCGTACGGTTCGGTCGGGAAACAGGGCTCCGAATCGGATCCGGTAAAGCCGAATCCGATTCGGAGCCCTACCGGCCGAGATCGGAATCGGCCCCTTTGTGTTAAGGTTGATCATAGTTAGGGATCAATGCTCAGGATCTTTACGAGACTTGCTGTTAAAGTTTGTTAAAGTTAGGGATGAGCATTTGAAATCATAGTGAGACTTGGCATAAAGTCTATTAGAGTTAGACATCTGCATTGAAGATCATGGTTGGAGCTGATGCTAAATTGTGTTAGATATAGGGACTCACCTTACAACAGACTGAGTCCTGTGGACACCCAACCCAGGGCAAATGACCAAGAATATGGAACAGCGGCTCCTCCGCTGCTTGTGATTGTGGCTCCAGTGAAGATACCCATAGAAATGATGGAGCTGCCAGCTGGGAAGAAAAAGGAACATATGAGAAATGGTGCTTCATCTCTTCATTCAGGGAATGCAGCTAAGCAGTGAGTCCGGAAAAGATATTGAGGGCCCTATTTATGACCCTGGTTGCATTGCGCTTGCACCACACATTGTGGTATAGGTACAACACAACTGAAAAATGATGTGTATGAGGCCACACAAGGCCACTTTGCATGGCCCTGAGTGGCTTTATACATCTCGAGTAAAGCAATGCAGAGTTGCCTTACTCTGCGCTAGTGATGCATTCCATGGGTGTTGTGTGGGTGTTTCCATGCAACTCCCATTGTTTTTTACATATTCCCAGAATCACCGGAACTGGTAAACCTGGGAATGAGCCAAAAAGGTATGCCTTCCCAAGAGGGGCGTAACAAAGAGAAATATGCATTCTGCAGCACACATAGTTAGAGGGATATGCCTCTCAGGCCTATTCCTCTATCTAGGAAGCAGCACCTTCCTGCATAAAAACAATCCTGCATGCAACACAGGCACCCTTGCACCGAGCAGCGCTGGGGCAGGGGAAACAGCAGGCATGCGCAGTATTCTCTTTAATACGGCACATTCCTGCCCTTTCCCTGTCACGTAGCACAGCAAGGCGACGTGCTGCACTGCTCTGCGTGACAATTCTCATAAATATACCCCTGGCTGTTTAGTTCAATCACTTAGATGTGTTTCATAGGAGAAATTCATTACAGTCATAGTTTTGTTTGTGCTCATCTTTTTCTTTTGCATTATATAAAACTTTCATGGTTTATTGAAACTTAAATGAACAGTAATCAGGTAAACATTATTAGCACCGGTATTGATAATTACTGCCCTCTCTGTTGCCCTCGCAGCAAATAAGCAGAAGTGTCTGGTCTGTGATTTACCAATGGGCATGGGTGAAAACTTTCACATGTTTTAGTAACGAAAGAGAGCAAGAAAGAAAGAAAGAAGCAATCCCAGGTGAATTCCTCTGGTCAGCACAATGTGTGCAAGCAGGGAAATATTGACAGAAATGTGCAGATCATACAGAAACAATTTTATTCAAAATATAATATCTGATGTAAAATGTTCTTTTTTTTAAATGTGAATTAGCATTCGTCAAATATAAGCTGGCAAATCTAACGTATTCATCTATAACCACCCTGCTAGTGCTGCTCCTGAAAACAATGCAGCTCATGTTTTGTAATGGAAGCACTCTCTAGAGGTGGTATAGTACACCTACTAACTAATATCATGGCAGGTGATGGGAAATACCCCCCCTCTTGGCTGTTCCAAGATGTGAGACACTCAGTGGCGGGCGGCACGGATTGGGGAGGGGGGGCTGTAGGAGGGTTAAGCGGGTTTAAAAAAAGAATAAAAAACACTTGCCTAACGCCGCGTCTCTCCTTCATGTCTCCATCACTGTCTATCCCCTGGGGCCGGAACAGGAAGCACCCAGGCTCCCCCTAGCCAATCACAATCCTTCAATGCAGAGTTGTGATTGGTAAGCACCCAGGCTCCCCTGAGCCAATCACAATGCTTCAATGCAGAGTTGTGATTGGTCTAAGCCAGGGAATGGGAGCCTGGGCATGTTCTCCATGCAGGCTGTAATGCAGCCTGCGTGGAGAACATGCAAAGAGCGCATGAATGTTCGGCTGCCCCAGAGGACCGGCTGAACATTCACGCGCACTTGGAGTGGGCAAACCAATCCTCCCCTTGCTCCTCTGTCATCGGAGCAGCCACCCCCCCCCCGCAAACCTGCAGTAGCAGGAAACCATAAAATGATAATAACTGCAAGTTATTGTCATTTTATGTTTCCTTTCTTTCACTTCTTCAAAGAGTGAGGCGACGCTCCTCCGCCTTAGCGGAGGAGCCGCCGCTGGGCTGGAAACACTGTCTCAAGGCAATAGCTAAAGGCTGCTGACCCCAAACAAGGTGGTGGCTGTATATTGTACACAAGAGGTTGACTCTGCTAGACCTGTGGGCACAGCAGGCAGAATGAGTGCCTGCTAGCCTTTAGGAGCACCTGTGAAGGGTTCACTTGTCTGAAAGTCCCACACTTGGAAGCACACAAAGGCTGCACATGATTATTGGGCCAAATGAATAGTCATCACACACCAGGAAGCATTTGCGGTAGGTTGCTAGAACTTACTGCTTAACCGTCCTCGTAGCAGCTAGCCCCATTACTATCATTGCATTTATTCCTTCTAGGAATGCCTTTGGTAAGCTGCAAATTTTATTTTCACTGAACTCACAGTGTTTTATAAGTTCCCATCGTACCCGCACTGGATGATCAATTAATTGTCTGACCGATTGAATCAACGTTATTCAAAGCAAACTATTAATAAAATGTTTAGTTGTTGAGTATTTAATCGTAATTGGCAAATTTTCAGGGCGACCCCGAACTGTTTTAAAACAAAGCTAGAATAAGGATTCACCTGCACAAAAATTCAGGATGGTCACCAGCTTCTGCTTATTCATCCCCATCAAAACATTGTTGATCCAGATTCCAAGGATCTGCGCGACGGCAGATGCCACCAACAACAGGAACGAGATGATGATGAAGGCTCGAGTGGCATCAATGTCAGCTGCAAGGAACCAAGAAAAGTTTCTTAAACTGATTCAGAACATGTTTCATACATCACTCTGCCTTGAGTTGCCAATGGGTATTCTGGTGATGGTCTGGGTGGGGTTGGTGCTCCTTCCTGATCAGGGCTAAGACAAACCTGTCATTTCTGTGTAGATCCACCTCCCTCCACTTTTGAAGGCATTAAAACTTCTCTCCAAGGAACAACCTGTCCAAGAGTAAATTGAGCTACTGCATTCCCGCCTCGGATACTACATGACAGGATACCCCCCCTCCTAATTTAAGCATACCCACTCCACCATCTTGTAGCTCTGCCTCAAGCTACTACAGTGCTCTGCAGCTCAGTTCCAAGGTCCACAATCATATGTGCACATCTGTTTACATGCACTGTTCTTGAGTGATCTGGGGTGATGGCCAAGAAGAGGATTGTTAGCTTTGATGGGTTCACTCCTAGTAAAGCCTGCCCTAGGCAAATACTTTACCTGCTTGTTGATGCAGAGGCTGGGATTTATAGATGGGTGGAAAGGGAAGAGTCTCGGAAAGTGTTAAGAGTGTTTCTACAATAACTGAAATATTCCGAAACATAAAAATAAAGTTACATGTTTTTGTGCTACTAGCCAAAGATACTCTTAACTTCAGGGATGCTGAAAGTCAGGACTATCAGGACTTTCAGAATAACCACTGACAGTGTAACTTCTTTTCAACTAGATTCATTTATTGCAAACAAATATTTTGAGATACTCTGGCATCCATCCAGCCCTTCAGGACTCACTTTAGAGGCTCCAGCTGGAAGGGTCCTCCCTCTGTCCTGGCCGACTTTTATCTCAAAGATGAAAAATACAGTGTACATATTGTTAAATCTCTGCCTGTTTGCCACTCTGATTCCTTCTCTTACCGGCAGATCCAAGTTTTGTGCATGTAGCTGACTGTCTTCGACAGAGCCGCCAGAGGCCAGCAAACGCGAACTCTGTAGATCGCCAGTAATCTGATGCAAGTGAGGTTACAACGAGGATAGCGCTGATGGTGATAAGCACTAACGAAGACACTTTCAGGGCGGACATCATTAATGAGTTTACGTCAATTTCCGTGAAACTTCTTAAATTCACCTGAAAAGATATAAAACAGATTATTATATAGATGATAATTTAAAGGAAGTTCTTAGACACATTTTTAATTGGTTATCTACTGGCCTTGACCAAATAAATTCTGAAATACATTGCAAAGATAAAATTCAAATCTTAAAGGCCCATTACGATACCGTGCGTAAAAAAATCCGCCACCCATGAAAGCTGCAAAAATCCGCCCTCCTACACCGTCTGAATACCGACCCAGCAATCATGATGCCTCGAACCGAAAACCGCCAGCGGCGGAAAAAACACACAAAATACCGCCCGCCCTTGTCCGAGTCGAGTCAAACCGCCCGCCACGGACGGAAAGACGCACGACAACACAAAACCGCCCGCCCTCACGGCCGAGACACCGCACGTGAAATTACGATCGCACCGTCATGAGCGCGGAAAACAACAAATACACCGCCCGCCAGCGTAAACAACACTGAAGAAAATGGACACGGCAGAAGCCATGGCGGCCACGTCCCTGCACAGAAACATCCGCGGACTCAAACAAACACACACAACATGGCAAACAAGTCCACACAGCAACCCACGCACAAATACACAGACACAGTACACATCCCGAAAACACACCACCCCTGGACAAACAAATAAACTACAAAGCCCAGAACACCAGCCACAACACACCTGAAAACAACAGACCATCAGGACACACCCACATAGGTAAGTACAAAAGCAGCCCCTCCACAGACCACAACCCCTTGCAACATTGCAAAGCAGAGAGAGGAGAGGACACAGTGACACAGCAAGGACAGCAGCACACCACAGATACGCACACAGCACACCCACCACCACCACCACCAAACACCGGCACCACAAACCCCCTGCACATCACACATCACACACCGCACCAGCACCACAAACACCATGGCATCACACAGAATGCCCAAGTTCACTTCCACTGAGCTGACGGTCATGGTCGACGAGATCGTCAAGGTGCACACACAAATCTATGGCAAACAGGTCCAGCACACACCACTAGCCACCAGAAACAGAATGTGGAACAGAATTGTAGACCAGGTCAATGCAGTCTGGACCGTACTCCAGAAACAGAGGAGAGATAAACAAACGGTGGAACGACATCAAAAGCCTGGTCAAGAAGAAGGAGAGCAAAAATCGAGAGCTGGCTGCCACGACTGGCGGAGGGAATCCCGCGCTTTACAAGACCTTCAAAGCGTGGGAGGAGAAGGTGCGAGTCATCATCCATCCGGAGATCCTCACCGGATTACCAGGGGGAGTGGAGGCTGGTAAGTACAAACAAATGTATACCAGCACACCGCTATGTACTCACATGCACTACCACCATGCCATAGCTCCGAGGGACAAACACCCCCATGTCCAGTACACAATACACAACACATCACTCACACATGCAACAGGCACCACCACACACACAGCCCAAACATATCAACTAACAAAACCATGGGGGCATGTGTACACCCAGCCAGCCACGTAACTACCAACAGGTCCCCTAGTACTCTAGAAGCGCCACAACGAGCACCCCCACACCCATGTGGCAGCCGTAGCTGCACCAACCGACAAGTAACAGGTAAGTAGCAGCAACACAAAGTGCAGTGGGTGGGAGGGGGACAGCTGAAGTACAACACACACCAGGCCCCTAGTCCCACAGCACAGCAAGGAGGAGCACAGCCCACACCCCACACCCACGTAGCAGCCACTGCAGTGCACACCGGCAGCCGACAGGTAGACATCCCGCCCCAGGACAAACGGTGTCAGTGGGTGTCCAGCCATCACCACGACCCATAACACTGCCCCCACCCCCACAGACCTGCAACATGGAGCACCCCCGCCCATAACCATGTGGCATCCAGTCCAGTGCACGCTCAAAAACAACCTGTAGGTGGGAAACTGGACATGGCGGGGTGACTGGAGGCATGAGGACTGAATTACGACTAACACATGGGACATGTCAAGTAGCAGAGGAACACGCAGCACTGCTCCCTGTCACAACCATGTGAACAATGTGCACGGACATGAACCACAGAGTCACACCCCACATGACCCATCACAGACACAGCAACACCCAAGGAGCCACGTCTGCATGCACAAGTCACACTGATTACAGAACCACACGGCAGGCACAGTGCAACCCATCACACACAACTGCAACACCATCGAAGTCCTGTCCATGTAGCCCCTACTGCCTGTCAACCACACATCCCACAACTACGCCCATGTAAGACATACCACACTAGACGCAACAGCGTGTACCAACATAAATGCACACGAACACCACTGGACCCATCAAACACACAGACACACAATGCACATACAACATACCATCCATCTCATCCGTCAGCCCCAGTCACATGAAAGGTATGTCATCCGAACAGCTGGTCTACATACAGTAGTCACGCAAAGAAACATGCCCATGACAAATCATGTGCCAGAAGTGAATGAAGCGCACGTCACACTGTGAGCAACAACACACATAACATGGGCCACACCCCCGAGCACTGCATTGATGCACATGGCACAGGGCAGCACGCACACCAAGGAATTGGACCATCTGCAATACGTCGTGTGGCACACAACCAACACTCACTCATAACAATGCGTCCAATTACAAGGCCAGAAATCACACAGACAGCAAATATGCAGGGTATGTCAGACATACACACACCTCAGACCATGCACTGTCATGTTGCCACAACACATGTCACGTTCTGCACCCATGGCTCACAGTATGTACCCCAAAAGCATAGGTCATCTCAAATGCGTTTCAGGGGGCTGACCCCCATTTTGCCATCTGCGTTTCTAAGCGTTCCATTTGAACCCCAAGAGCATAGTACAAACCAACCTCCACGATGGGTCTGGAGTCCGCATACACCAGAGCCACAAAAAGTAGGAGCACAGCAACACACACATCGGCATTGCCAATCCGTCCCATGCCACATGTCCACAGCACACAGTCCCATTGGCATGCCCACACAACAACAAATAGCACAGCCACACACACGGCTCCGGGAAACCTGTGCACGACTGTGCACGAACTGTGGATGTCAGACAACCTATACATACTTTGTCAGGTGCAACACAATAACATATCTCATTCCCCCCACAGGTGACGAACTGCTGGATGCTGGAGATGGAGACAGCAGCCAGCACAGCCAGCCTGCAAGCCCCCAACAAGGACTCACGGATGTGGAGGATCTGTCCTCCTCTTCGGACACGGACCACCCAGCAGGCCCATCTGGTGTGGCAGGGCCCAACCGCACCCCAGGCACCCTCCTACCCACCAACCCATCATCCAGGGCTGATGACCACTCACAGCCCCCTGCTGCCACTGTCGTTGTGGCCACTACCACTGTTGTGGCGGCCACTCCCACGGTCGTTGCGGCCACTCCCACTGCCACAACCACCACCATCGCCGCAACAACCACCACCGCCGCGACCACCACCACGTCATCACTGGCCCCAGCCCCAGCGCAAGTGGTGGTCCGGCCGACTGGGTCCACCCTGGGAGCCAGAGCGAGGACCGTGGTGAGCAATGTGGCTAGTGGGCAGGCCGGTGGCAGCAGTACTGGTGGGAGGAGCAGGGTCAGGCCAACGCCAGCCTCCCCTGGGAGCCATGCCCTGCCTCAAATGGCCAGAGTCCTTGGGGCCTATGAAGAGGCCCAAGGACAATGGGCCTGGTCTGCTTCCGACACGCAGGAGGTCCTGGGGGTGTTGAGGTCCATGGACGTCCATATGGGCCAATTCGTGTCCCGTATGGACCAACTCGTGGACCTCATGGGCCAGCTGGTGGTGGCGGTGAGGTCACAGGCAAGGCCAGCAACACCACCTCCGCCACCACCTGCTAGGGCGCAGGGTCGGGCAGCAGTGTCCAGTTCCTCTGCGTCCACAGCCAGTGAGCACACCTCACCCACCACCAGCAGGTCGCCACCACACCCCCCCCCTCCCAAACGTGGAAGGGGCCGTACGAAGTGGAAACAGATGTCCCGGGAGGACTACGCACGCTCCAGACGCAAGTGAGGCAGCCAGCCATCCTTGACCACCCACTGCATTGACTTGGACTACGATCCCACCCCACACAGCCATCAGAATGGCATGTGTCTGTTGGACTAGGGACATAGAACTATTGGGTACACCCTGAGCATCATGCAGCCATGGCCGACAGCTCATTGTCACTGCACGCAACACTCATGTCATCACCTTGCACACAATGACATGTCACAGTTGAAAATAAATGCACCTTTTACACAAACTGCTGTCTGTGCACTGTGTTTATTGAACGATGATCAACCGCCACCTTGAGCAGAAAAGCATCGGATGTGTGGCATGGTGATGGGACAGGAGGGGCTGTAGGGACCTAGGGGGAAGACAGAACAGGAGCACATTCAATGAGTGTGTCACACACCCATCACACAGTACATGTCAACAACTACAAGCAATGTACACACATCGCACAGAGCAATAGGGCACAATGCCACAGCCACCGTCAGTGGCATACAAACCTGGACATGGACCATTGACACACAGCACACAGTGAACAAAAGGCCTCCGTGACACAGCACACAGACACCTGCACAACTACAGCCACATCAGCCGTCGTACATGGACACTCACCGTCAAGTGAAGTAGCGGGCGATGAGCTGCTGACGGACATTCACCGCTTCCTCCTCTCCGCTGTCTTCCTCACTCGAGCTGTCCTGGTCTGCAGGCTGGGGCCCTGGTTGATCTCCGTCATCCACAATTAGGGGGATCTGCTTTCGAATAGCCAGATTGTGCAGCATGCAGCAAGCCACCACTATCTGGCACACCTTCTGTGGGGAGTACGCCAGCGCACCCCCGGTACGGTCCAGGCATCTGAACCTGGACTTGAGGAGGCCAAAGGTACGCTCGACCACACGTCTGGTCCTCCCATGTGCCTCATTGTAGCGGTCATCTGCTGGGGTCCCAGGATTTCGTAATGGACTGAGCAGCCAGGGCCCATTCGGGTAAGCCGAGTCACCTGGGCGTGAGGGACACAGAGAACCGTTGCAATTCAAACAGGACAGTAGACAGCATCCTTAAGCCAGCACGCTACACAACTCCACATACTCACCGACAATCCAGCCACGGTCCTGTTGCAGATTGGTCATCAGTCGTGGTAATATGCTGTTGCGCATGATGTGCGCGTCATGGGCCGAGCCTGGGAACTTTGCACACACGTGGGAAATGACCATGTCCGCAAGGCACACCACTTGCACATTCAGGGAGTGCGTGTGCTTCCGGTTGCGGAAGAGCTGCTCAGTGGCCTGTGGTGGGACAAGGCCAACATGGCTGCAATCTATGGCACCAACGACGTGTGGGATCCGTCCAAGGGCATAGAATGCACCCTTCACTGCCGCCAACTCACGTGCCCTGGGGAATCGGATGTACCTGTTCCTGTACAGCATCATGGCTGCCAGTACATCCCTCAGCACCATGCTGAACATGGGCTGGGACATCCCACCTCCACTGCCCACTGTGTGCTGGAATGACCCAGTGGCGAAAAATGCAGTGCAGCCATCACCTTAGCCGTGGGGGTGAATGCTGTCGGATACACCCTGCGAGGACGGAGGTGGGGTTCCAACATGGCACATAGTCGATGCAGGGTTGGTCGGTCCAGACGAAATTTCCGGATGACCTCAGAATCCTCCATGTCCGCCAACAATTGGTAAGGGCGGTAAATGTTTGGTCTCCGCCTAGGAAAGATGGAAGTGGACACATGTCAAAGCAACACGCCACATGGCATTTTCACATACACATAACTGATATGACAGAGCAAGAACATGAGTCACAGAACAGCTGTCATGCAGGGACAGCACAGCCACAATACACTTACACAGGTCTCCCAGCAATAGCAATGGGCAGTGACACAAACCATTGCTATGTGCATGCACATGGGGATCCAGGCCTCAATGACCTGTGAGGCGTGCTGATGGGGACTGACTGCATATTCGGCAAGCGGCAACACCACGGCAACATGACTGGCTGCTGTGCATCACACTGCTTCCGAGGCTGGATGAGTATGGCACACACCAACGACGATGTGGGCACAGGCTGAGCGGCCAAGACAAGTGGGACCTGTGGCACGAGGGGATATGAGACAGTCATTGGTGTCACCACTGCACCCTATGTGCAGCACTGTACGGATCACACCTCCAGAAGCATTGACAGGTGTACACATTGACAGCCCCATGCCAACACGGCTGTGTGCTTGCAAATACACATCACATGTGACACGTAACCTTGCACGTGCCAAGTGGCAGATGTACATAGTGAGAGATGGCATGCGTGTGCATATGCGTATACCATGCACCCATGCCAATGTGCAGATGATGACATGCTAACAGACGTGTGGGGGCCGGCCACTGGCCGTCCCTGCCTATGCACACGGCATGTTGTGGCCCCGTCCATTGTGCACCTGCACCCACACGCACATCATGGCCACACCTGCAGATGCAGTGCGCACATCATACTGTGTGGTGCACATGGCATCAGCGGACTGTCACCAACATGGGCCAGGCTATTACGGCCAACTCCGATGACCCTCGCGGTTGCACCCTGCGTGTTCCACTATGGAGGTAGGCGTCCCGGGCCAGCTGGGAGCAGGCCAACGTCTGCAATTGCCAATGCAGGTCTCAGTGCACTTGTTGCTCGTGGTGAATGTCAGGCTGGGCCATGCTGCCCCTCTCAGTCCCAGCAGTCCTGGCCTGCACATTGACTGCACAATGCCAGTAGGTGACAGCACCGACTGCCTAGTGGGTTGCATGTGTCTCCTGTTCAGGACCCTCCAGATGGGCGCTAACTCAGTACTGACTATTGGACACACCATGTCTCGTGATAGGGATGTGTGTGTGGGATGGTGGCACTGAATGTGACCTCCGTTGCGTGGTGGGCCATGCACAGGGCGAGTACGTCGATGATTGCGCAGTGTTGGTCACAGTGGGTGCACCCACACAGATGTGTTGCCCTATGTTCATTTTCTATGTCCGCATGATAATGGACTGTAGATGTGGGCAGACTACACATTGGTCGATGTGCTGTCTATATGAATGTGCCTTCACACCAGGCACAGCTGCCCCTGCACATGTGACCCCTGCTGCACTCGCTGCTGGGTCTGTGGAGCTGATGCACCATCTGTGCGTAGGGCGGACAGCTCTCCTCACTTCCGTCATTGTGCATGTCATCACTTTGCCGCAGGTGACATGGATAATGGAGGGCCCACATGTACGCGTGGTTGGCCTCCACAAGTTTGTCCAATGGTTGTCACCCCCAGTCAGTGCTTCGAATGTGAATGATGTTGTGCTGGTGCTAATTTCGTTGTGGCGGGTGGGCGGGGCTAGGTGCGGGCTTACATGCAGGACATGGGAGGGTGATCGGATTGGCGACTAGTTGCAATACACACGGGGCACGTCTCTTTCCTGTCCACATCAGGGTCATTCCTTGAACTCACTGACAGTAATACAGTCGTCTTTGTCCCTGTCCTCATGGCCTCCCTCGCTCCCCCAATATGCATTTGCACCTGTGGGGCTAGCGCATGCAGATGCAGCCCCAAGCTCGCCCCGGAGAGGCCAAGGAGTGTATGTGTGGGTCCAGTTGAACGAGTGGTCTGTCTCACGGTATGATGTGTGGCGGGACGCCGTCCACCTGCGTGGTGCCCCGACTCGAGACCCGGGCAACATAGACAATGCATGACAGTCTCCGCAGTCCGGATACACCACCTGCGACACACAGAGGCTGTAGCTGCCCTAGCGGCCCATGCCGCGTCCATCTGGGGCTGATGGACCCACACATTCACTCTTTTGCCTCATTTGGGCGGGCTCGGAGGTGCTTGCGCACGCGCTGGCTTCTCTGTTGCAACGGCATGTGACGTGTGTGGAGATGTAGTCAATGGGTGGGATGGTGTGAGCCACCTTCCGTGACGTCACTCCTGCTCGTGATGTGTGCGTCCCCCCAATACTTACATATGACTTGTGCCATGCTACACATTGAGGATGTTTTGCCTGCGTGATGTGACCCGGAGGAGCGCGCCGAGTCCTCTCCCCCACCATGCTCCACTGCCATCCCGTGCCCTGGATTGCCTGTGCAGGTTGACAATGTTGGGGATACACCTGGTCGACAGGGGCTGTGTGTGCCTTGTCAAGGGCCTGGCGGGCGCACAACAGGATCCAGCTTGTCCACAGAGGGTGGGCTGACGTGTACGCCTGATACCGCATTGTTCGTGTGCCCGGCTGCTGTGCACACACGTGTTCGCATCCCCCCGACAGGTGGCCTTTAACATTGCCCAGGGAAGCGGTAATGTTCAGTTCCGGACCCTCCCGACACAGCGTGTTTCAACTTTGCATGTGCGCATCTACCCGTCACACCCACCCACCTGAGCAAAGCGTCACTCCCGCTTCACACGACACATGTGTGTCTTCCACAGTTGTGCTACTCATTTGCGTTGACATCCAATGACAGTGGACTACATGGTCATGTCACAACTGCCGTGTACATCACACACTCTCATCATCTCACATTCGTACTTGTGGAAAGGAATCAGCAGAGACAGTTTCTTTCTTCAAGCCATGTATTGTGACTTATGTCCTCTGTGATGCAGTATGGTGGACACTACTGGCAGCGGAATGCATGTGGAGGTTATACTGAGCATGATTACACATAGCAAAGGGTGTAGGGGTACATGTGATTAGCTGTTGCATGTGGGATGTGGGCTTCAGAGTTACATCTGCTTGGCCGTTGCTGTGCTAATGTTCATTTGCAAATAGCTGCGGAGCTGCGGACTTTGACACAGACGGTATACATTTAGCCTACCAGACCGCTTGGCATCATGGGCACAGTCCATCTCAGTTCCATGTGACAGGTGTGCTGCTGTTGTTACTCATGCACGCGTGCGTGTGAGTTGACATCAGGGCATGGGCTTACGTGCATGCAACGGCGTCCCACTTGTTGTTGCCATGTGGTGGCTACTGGACATGTCACAGTCACTGGGGTCGTGTTGTTGTTGTATGCACTTGTCGTCCATGCAAAGGTCCTGTTACGGGATTTCCGGGAGGGGGAGAAGGGGTGCAGCTCTCACATACTCCAGCCGAGCGATTCCTGTCCACTGAGCGGTGCATATGTCCATGGGCGCAGGATCCATGTCATGGCATAGTTGTGCATGCAGTTCTGTCCATGTGGGTGCGATACACATATCCCATGCCACTGCCTCCCCCGATACATGCAGAGTTCCTGGATGTGATGGGGAACAGAGTGCACGATGTCATGGCAGTGTCGTTGAAAGTGTGGGATCAGTTGCAGGTCGTTTGGTATGGCTGTTGTAGTGGTTACTGGCCAGTCCGTGCGGAAGCTAAGCATGGGTACAGTGTCGGACATCATGGCTCAATTGGGGGATTGCGTCGGGGTCCTACGAATTGACAGGTTGACAGGTATGCGATGGCTTCCTGCAGGGCTTCCATTTCATTGGTGGTATACATGTTTGCCAGCCAATGTAGCGGATGGTGGCTGTCACGGTGTTGTTCGTAAGTTGTCCCTTGTAGGAGCATGATGGGGCATGCTGGGTGACATTCGATGTAGCTGTGATCCATGATCCGTCGTGTGGAGGCACAGTGGTCCCATTGCAGTGTGGGTCCGATGTTCGCCACATACGCCATGCCCCCATAGGCTGAACAGACCCTGTCGTGTGCGTCCAGAGGGTGGAATAGTGGTAGCAGGTCCGCCCTTGGACATGCCGGGTTGGAGAGGCACAACTCCACAGGATGGTGGAAGGGACACCTCCGACAATAGAAGACGGGTATGACGCAGCTGAACAATGCGATGCGGTAAGTCAGTCGGTAACTTACGTTCAGCAGGGATAGGGGTTCGCATCCCATTATCTGTATCAGGTTGTGTTTGTACAGCTTGACCTGTCCGGCGTAGTTGGGTAGGTGTGTTGAAGGTGCCATTTTGCTGCGGGGCGATGTGGTGGCGTGCTCCGGCTGTGTGTGCAGTCTGCAGTGTGCAAGCTCCGAGGTTGCTGTGAGGTCTGTGATGGTCGTAGGGGGCAGGACTTGTGTTCTGTTAGCTTGTGCGGAGGACACGGGCCCTCATCCCACGTGCTTCTCTGAATGTTCAAGGTCAGTGGTGTGTGACTCCTTCCAGATAACTTGCATGGGAACGACATGGGGAGTTTTTTATTTTTCTTTCCCGTTCGGTATGTTCTTAGGTGATATGCGCTATCTGCCCTGTGGTCGGTTTCCTCTGCATGCCTGTGTTGGTCTTTTTTTGGGACAATGGCTGTATTCTCCGGCTTGTTTAGTCGGCATGTGGTTTCGGAGTTGGAATGGAAGGTCATTCAGTGCTGTCTGCTCTCCCGTGTGTGGGCGGCAGGCTGTGTTTCCGCTATGCGTTGGGCCTTGTGTGTGGGTGTCATTCTTGGGTCCACCTGTTGTCGGTCCCCGGGCTCTTTGGTGTTCCGTTTTGAATGTCTGGTTCATGGGTGCAGGGTGGTATGGGTGTTTCTGTGTGGTACTGGCGTACCTCTTCCCGACGGGGCCCATGTTCTGCTGGGTGGTGTTGCCGCCGCTGTGTGCTTCGCCATGTTTGTCACACAGGGGTGTGTCCTGATGTTGCGTGACTTCACTGACATGTGGGCGTCGGTTGTGTGACGTTGGGTGTTGGCCGTGAATTGGGCGTTGGGGACTTGACTGTGGCAGGCCTGTCACGTGTCATGTGCGTTCTGGGTGTGGCTGGTGTGTGTGGTGCTTGGTTGTGTCCCTGTGTTGTTTGTGTGCGACGCATACATGGCGTTATGGTTGGGCGCTGAGTTGTGCGCATGTGTGGCTGCGTCATCGCCGCTGTGCTGCGGTGCCGTGACGGGGTCGTTAGTTCCTGGTCCCAGGTGGTGTGCCCAAGATAGTTGCGAGATGTTGCGATTTGCCCTGTGTGACATTTGTGGGTGCAGTGGTGGATGTGTCTTGTCCACGCAGGGGTGTTGGGGGTGCCATGTCCTCCTTTTCCGCCCTTGCACTGTGTGCGCTGTTTGCGTGCCCTTGTTGTGTGTGTGCCTACCTGCGTCTCCGCGGTACGTTGCCTCCTAGGTGGTGCATCAGGTATAGCATGGGAGGGCCTGCAGTGCTGGATTCATGCTCGGGGGTCGCTCTTCGGTGTCTGTGCTCGGCGTTCGGGTTTCCGCCTCACTTTCACGTGCGGTGTCTCTTAGCCGTGGGAGCTGTTTGTTTGCGGCATCGTAATTTGTACGCCGGGCGGTACGTGATTTCGTCTGGCGGTGTGTCTCCATTAGCTGCGCCGCTACGTGAGCGGGCGCACTTTGATGGCGGACGGCGCCGCTGGCTTGCCGGCGGTGTTTGGCTGCCTTTTCACATCGTAATTTGGCGGGCGTGTGGGCTGCGGCATGCGGGCGGTAACTGGTGGTTTTTGCATCCGCCAGCACGGCGGTAGTGCTTCCGCCCGCCATCCTAATGGGCCCCTTAGTTGTAAAATCAATACTAATTAAATATAAACTAGTAAGTGAATGGCCAACTATGACACTGCTTTCATGGCTCCGTTCCAAAAACAATGGAGACCCCAGAAAGCTCATATATTAAAAGGAGAAAGGGCTTTTTATAATAACCAACTTATGCTTTCTTTATACTGACAGAAAGAATCATGGAGAACAGTGCCACTAAGCCTGCCTCGCAACGGCTCTGTGATGAAAATGCTGATCTTTTTCACACAAATTCTAATCTGACCTGAGAGATGGGCTTCCATTAACCACTCTTACTGATTTGATCCCAGCAGATGCTAAATTCAGCACCATCTTGTATTATATCCCACTATTTTAACCTTAAAAAGGACTGTGATAATAAGCAAATGCAAGGCCACCTAGGTCTCTTGGATATCTACCCAGAAAAGGTTTTGTTAGTTTTACTCCCATCTTAGCCTTTGCATTCAGTTCCTCTATAAGATCTGAATTTGGCCTGAGCGCTTAAAGTAAACGGTAGAGGTCCCTCCTCTAAAAAGAAACACAGGTGGATTCTGATGATCTTTCAAGCAACACACCATTTTTCAATCTCTTTTAGATGCCCTAATTATTGGAACATGTGGTCATGGGACAACGTCAAACGCATGTTGAGACCACCAAGACGGTCACCAAGACGGCGCTTCAGAGCACTCAGTCAGTCAGCACAGCAATTACTGATGATCTCTGGCTACTACCATATTCAGTACTAATTTTACTAGACATGTTAACATCGTCAGTCAATAGACATTTCAGGATATGGCTGAATGTGGCCTAGGGGCTTAGCTTGTTGATATAGAGACATGATTCTGCTGGAAAGAACAGAAGCAGCGAGATATGCAAACTTTACTTCTGATCAAAGCCCTCTTGTCTGCAGCATGCCCCAGGGAACAGTATTCTCCCACTTCTATTTATTTTTTATCTACTGGAAGTGGACTGCTAGAATTACTTTACTAGCATGAATTAAATCCTAGCAAAACAGATATCATGCTGGTGAGATCACTTCCTACTAGCTGGCCAAATGAGATCTGGACGGGGAAGTAGGTTTAAATCAATCACCTGGGGATCTGAATGATCCATGATCTTTTTATGAAAACCCAAAACTCCAAAGCAGTAAGAATAGGCTTTTACCATCTTCACCTACTGACCAAAATATTAAATTTGTTTTAATTTTCCTACAAAAAATCCAGCCGCTTTTCCTGATAGTCCTTAAACTTTCCCAACAGGGAAGATTTGGGTGTGATCAAGAACCTGGTGACCAAATTCTATCACCTTTAAAATGTATTTGCTGGGAATCTGATCCCTTAAACTGTAAACCCCATATTTCCTGGCACATCGAAGCCAAAAGGGGCTGCGTATTGAATATAAATCAATAAGTATGGTCCAAATGGATATATTTCATTAAGAACGTAGCTTCTTCAGCCTCCACATTGCCAGATATCAACTAACCAAACAGCTGGATCAGTAAGCAAAGCTATGTTTGTTCCCAGTAATACCTGCTAAGCAGGGTGGCCTGTCCCTCTCAGCAGGCGCTGCCAGATTGTGGAATGACTAGAAATTGCCTTGAAATTCCATTAAGCACAGTTTTCCTTAATAACTATCTTTTAGTAGCAGGGGACTGTCAAGCTTTATTTATGTGCCATGTAAAAGGTAACTAACAGCTTGGAAATTATTTTCAAGGTTAGATCAAATCAGCTTCCTGCAGAAGTTTTGAATTCCTACTAGTAACAATTAATTTTCAACCAGCAATCGTTTCAGGAATAAAAGAAAAAGGCGGTTAATGTACCTTCTTTAATTATCTAATTTGAGTAACATCCTACCTGTATTCTGTTTACCTCCTAAACTATGTCTGTGAGAAGTTGGCCTGGTATATGCTGTTCACTAATTAAAGTGGACACCTTGCACCAGTACAATTCGACTCTTATGGTAGATAGGTTTAAGACAACCTTTATTGAAAGCTATCCTAGTGGTAGCTGTGGAGAGCAGCCTTCAGGCTAAGTCTTGAAGGAATGTAAAGCAGCTTGTTTTACCACACAATCTCTTGAATCACCAAATGAAAAGACACCACACAGGTATATATATCAAATATATATGTATTTATTACTAACAACTCTCTACTAATCTCTTTATGAGATTAGAAGTCAGGAACATATGCACAAATCAACGTTTCACAATAAATTAAGCACAATATGGCTGCGGCCCTAGGGGCGTACCAGACCATATACTAAGAAAGAGACTTAGAAACAACGACTTGCAGGGAGACAAGACCTAGGGCCTTCAGAAGTGCTGGGGCCTCACGAAACCACCCAAGGCAGGTAAGTAAAGGACCCACGGGGGACGCGTGCAGTGTGGCTACACAGGCGCGGATCGCCGTTGACTTCAATGGGGCAAGTCGCGGTTGGAAATAAAGAGTTTTAGGATATTTCGGGAGAACCTACAAGCAAGTCACTTACAGGGTAAGTAGTTCTAGGGCCCACACCCACAGGAGCACCGTAGTGCTGGAGTTACCTCACCCAGGGAAGCCGGGTGCATAGGTGTCCTTGGTGTCGGGTCGCGGCGTCGTTTTCAATGGCGAACAAAGAAGACTTGCTGCTGGTGAGGTCCGAAGAAGTGTCCGGTGGAATCCAAGCCTGGATTCGGAAGAAGGATGACCTGAAAGCAGAGGGGACAGTGTTCAAAGGCACTTGGCAGTTACTCGGGGCAAGGAAGATGGATGCCCACCGTCATCGCAGGATTCAGGTCGTTCACGGTTGCCTTGACTCTTCAGCCACGAGGTCCAGGAGGCGTCGATGACAACCAGGAGCTGGATTCAGCGTGTCCCATGATGTCTGCAGCTTACTGCGGTGTTGGCGACTTGATTGGAGCCAACAACCCTTGGTAACAGCAAGTCTCGTGGAAAGTGCAAAAAGGCAATGGCGCAGACCAGCAAGGTCTGAGGGACTCACCCAGCAAGGGTAAGTCAGGGCAAGCCTGGAGCAACCAGGGGAGTCCTTTGGTGTCTTGAAAAAGTCTTCAGGGGACCCACGAGCTGGCTGGCAAGGGATCGCAAAGACGCCTCGGGAGGATTCGCTCAACAGGGGTCCACGGTCACTCAGGACAGTGTAGGCCTCTGATCTTCGGAGGGATTTCTGCTGGAGGCTGGGACCACACGTGGTCCAAAGCACAGATTCTTAGAACGTTGTGAAGGGGTTGCACTCGACAATAGTGCATGGTACCCAGGGGTCACAGTTCCTCGTCACTCGTGGGGTCCACTTGCCTCAGCTTCACTGGGGACTCACGATGGCCTTGGAGAAGTCAGGAAATCTACTTCTGGGGCTGCAGGGACTTCGGACTCCGGCGGGAGCGGCGTAGTTTGCGACCGTCGTTGTAGTTTTTGGTGCCTGCCAAGCAGGGGAGTCACTCCTTGACTCCAAGGGAGATTCTTCAGTCTTCCAAAGGTAGTGGAACGTCGAAGGGCCAGGATTCTTCTTCAGAGCATCATCCAGGGATATCTAACCTTCAGGTTCAAGGGTTCCCTACCTTATACTAACAAGGAAGGGAGGGACTAGCTCTAAGACCCCACCTATGGGAGGGTCAGGGGAGTGGGTGGCTACACCCACTTCCCTTTGTCCAGTTTCACGCCAGAGCAGGGGCAGGTAGCCCCTGAGCCGGTTTGAACTGGCATATGCACAGAGGAGCCTTCTGCTCCCCAGTGCAGGACTTCAAAGCACTCTAAGAGTGCACCCACCGAGCCCCAATACACTAAACCCTGTCTGGGAGGTGGTTACACCTCCCTGTGACAGGATACCTTTTGTTGGGCTCCCTCCACTGTGAGTTTCGGTCATCAGCAGGAGGGCAGCCCCGTGTCTGTGACTGGTGGCATCCATTTTGTGATGCCAGGGCTCTTCAGGATTCTACCGTGTTTCCACAGTGGGTACATGTCTATCCCTCTAGAAGGGTGGAATGCTACCCCCGCCGCCAGAACTGGCGGGGGGGTAGTATTCCAAGATGTTTGACACCAAACACGACATGTTTTGATGCAGCCATTCCAAAATTAGCATTTTACCGCGAGGATATAATGCACTTAAGAGTATATGGTTTAACCGCATCCACAAACAGCACCAGAGAATGGACTCTGAGAGCTGCAGAGGGGCCCTGCTCAGGCAGAGGCACCCCTCACATTAGAAACCAAGCACCCTGCCCTCAGGATTGATAGGGCCTGCCTTAGGGGTGACTGATAGGTTTAAATGTGTGTGCAGGAGAGATATAGGGAACCTATATCTCAGTGAGGAGTGCTAGCACCACCTCACCCAGGCTGCAGTAGCAGGCCTGTGGTGTCAGATTTAGTCTGCTTCCCAGGGGTGGCATAATACATGCTTCAGCCCCTGGTAGGCCTGTGAAGTACCTATGCCCTTGGCACCTAAGGTACCATATACTAGAGACTCATAAGGCACCACAGTATCCAATCACTAGTGCACCTAGAGTGCACTCCAAATCGTTTAGAGAGAACAGAGAGGCTGGGGCCCTGATTGGCAGGGATCCAGCCTGACTATAGCCAGAAATCAGTGTAACATCAGAAAAAAAAATGGGGGCAACATAAGAGGCAGATCCTACTCTCCTACACAGTCAAAATAGAAAAAAATGTAAAATCACATTCCGACAAAGAATTCGATTTTTTAAGAACACAAATCCGGTACTAATGCATGATCAGAAATTGCGTTATGTTGATTACAACACACATTTCTTGAGCTGTATTGGCCAGGGGCGTGGTGAACCCATCCGCTTTTGCAGCTTAAGCAGGGGTGGTGTTGACACACACAGGTATTCATGAGCCTTTGCTGTCTGCAGCTCTTCAGACAAAAGCTCTTAAAAACATGGGACGCCGATAAAGTTAATTACCACAAAGAAATGAAGAGGAAAAGAGAGGGAAAGAAAGAGAGAGAGAGGGCTGGAAGGAAGAGTGAGATGGACATATGAAAATCAGGAAGAAATTGTGACGAGAAGGAAGGGTAAAAAGGATGAAAGGATGAAAGGATGGATGTAAGGGCGAATGGACTGATGGATGTAAGGATGAAAAAATATTTGCATGAGTGAGAGAAAGAAAGTGGCTGGAATGATAAAATTCTGGATGAATGGGTGAGTGGTCGTCTGGATGGAGGTGTGGAAGGATGTATTGCTGAATCGATAAAAGGAAGGTGAATTGGTGGATGGATGAAGAAGAATGGATGGATGAATGGATGAGTAAAAGGATGCATGAATATCTGGAAGTGTGAGCAGAAGGATGGATGGAAAACTAATAATGAAAGGGTGGATGGATGGAATGGTGAAAAGATGGATGAAAGTATGAAAGTATGAATAGAGGGATGTATACATGAAAGGCTTAAAGATGAACGGAAGGGGTTAATAAAGGATCTCATCTAGAGTTGGTAGGGCTTACTCGCTTCACTCACCTATTGACATTCGGGATATGGATCAAAGTGGGGGTATTTTAATTTGCTGGCTACTCCCTTGGCTTTGGCAGTAAAGGTTTTACTCAGATTAGCTTTAAATGACGTGGCAATTGACAGAATAACCGTTGCTCAGGAGCAGTTCTGCACAATGGTCCACAAAAGATTAGCTTCTTGGTGAAATTAATTTGTTAATTAGCAAAACTTCAGGCTCTTCTGAAAATTTTCTTTCAAAACTGTTACACATCTGGCATTTTCCTGACGCGTTCCAGAGTTTCGTGCTGATTAATTTCGAGGAAATGTTTAAATTCTCAGAACTTCTTTCATCAGTTTCTGTTGCCTGGAAATACAGCTAACTAATGATAAGGTTATAATGCACACTTAGACTTTCACAAGTCCATGTATTTTTCCCAGCGACCCGTGTTCCTATTGTGTATTTATTTTGTGAAAACTCCTCGGCCCAATTGTTCAGATTATTCCTTAAAGTCTGACTTCCAATCTCTCAGAATTCAATATATCAATATACCGTTGAGAAATTTATTTTTGGATCAGGAAAAAAGTACTCCATATAAATGTAGAAATTATATAATAGTTGTGGATGTTTTTTCTCATTTTGTGTAGCTGTTGTGTACCAGTTGCGATAGGATAATTTCATTTAAAATAGCAACAACAACAAAAACAGTCATGCCAAGCAATATTCCTCAAAGTAGCATTTTGTAGCCTGTCATTTCTCCCTGAAAAACTGCATTCTCTAGTATTTCACTTCCCCTTGCAGCGGTGGCTCTGTTTCTCTGCAATGATGGGTCTTCAGCTGGTTCAGCTAGCTCCCCCTGATGATACAGCAAAGGGGCCCCACGTTTCACTTCTTCCAATCAGTTCCCACATGGAGGGCTCACTATATATTGCAAGGGTGCAGAATGAGTCATCACTACCTGCCGCCCAGTTGTATTGCATATAACTAACTGATAACACCTAAATGATGGCTGCTGAGTTTGCACAGGCCTTTGTTCCTTTTACACAATCGGAAGCATCAATCAAAGTCTTGCACTAACCAGTGTTGTGAGTAAACGAAACCCTGAGCCTGACTGTGGGTTTAGCAGGTGGAATACAGCCCATCATGATAGTGAAGAACATCACCACTTCCTCCTTGATGAACTACTGTCCGTTGTGGTGGTTCCTTTCAATGTACAAGAAGTTGGTGGGTAAATGCTGGTAGTTTTGACAGCCGTCTGGAAAACGTATACAATGTTTTGTTTCTAGAAACAAACTTCTAAAGCAGCAGTTTGTTTCAGAACACACAAAAACTAATCATTCCCACACCCTGGATGTTTTCTTCCAGACTGTAGGAGTCAATTCTTGGTTTTTTTCCCTGTCACTCATCACCAGCTTTTTCCCAGCAATGATGAACAGGGAGAAAAGACACTTCACAGTCTCCATTCTAAATAGGGTGGGTAGTGTAACACTCTCTACTCCATTGGGCAATCATGTTCTAAATGAGGCAGCAGACTGAGGGATTGGTGGGCGGAATAGACTGTTTGCATTTGCGATGGAGTACTCTGTCTCCCAAACTCAAAAGCATACCCACTGTTCTTTAAAAAATGAACATCTCCAGCTATTCCTACGTGCACACCTCTACACAGAATCACGCACACACATGTAGAGCACAAGCATACCCGCACACACACTTACAAATAAGAACTCTTTTTCTAACTTTTTTATTGCCATTTAGGCATATTATAAGATACATGACAGGCATGACACAAAAACCATTATTAGCACAATGAAAGCTTCACATAATGATAGTGTGTGTTTTCATCTCCTCTGTGTATGGGCTGTGAACAGTGGCTACAACTGACATCGATAGCAACTGATTAACTAAATAGTAGGATTTCTGATAAAAGATTCCAAAGTCATTCCTGCACATGCGAGCCTATAGCATATGATAATCCTGGATGTTTTAGGGCATGGGCAAAGTGGGCAAATGTCCAGGGTCCACACCTTCCAAGGGCCCCCTGGGATACTACATTTTTTCTGTATTTAATTCATGTCTATCATACTTCTCTATCTAAACGTCTCTCCATCTGTGTCTCCTTCGACCTCTGACTCTGTCTTTCTACTCCCTGTCATCGGAAGGATTTTTGAGATTCTAACCAAGTCATATTTCAACTGTTTTTGAGTGACCCTTGATAAACTTGTCAGCCTTAGGGTGGTTTTCCCGAACCTTTTATCTTCTTCCTCCTCTTTTTCTGAAATTATTTTTGTTGGTATTGGGGATTTGCACACCTTGCCACAGCTAACCAGTGCCAAAGTGTATATGCTCTCTACTGTAAACATGGTTATATTGGCTTATCCATAATTGGCATATTTAATTAGGCCCATAGTAAAGTAACAAGACATGTGCCCAGGGCTTGTAACTTAAATGCTACTAGTGGGCCTGCAGCACAAGATGTGCTACCCACGTAGGTAGCCCTTTCACCCTGACTCAGGCCTGCCAATACAGAGCCTGTATGGGAAGTTTGCACTGCCATTTTGACTTGTTAAAATACACCTTTTGCCAGGACCAAAGATTCCCTTTTAATATATATAAGTCACTCCTAAGGTAGGCCCTGGACAACTAAGACGGTACAATATAGAGGTGGTCACAGTAACAATTTAAGAAAACAAAATGAAATTAAGCCAGCATTCACAGTGCCATGTTTGATATTCGCAATAAATGCAATTTATTTACAAAAATAAATACGCAATTTAAGTGTGGCAACGCAGTTGCTCTTTCATCACCACATAGTTCTAATACTTGGAAGAAAGGTGCTCAGGTGTGAGAAAAGGAAGATGGAGTGTTGGTGGTCAAAGTGAAACCGTGAGGAGGGTGGACAAGGAAAAGAGGTGTGACATGTATCCATCACATTTTCGAGATGCAATTCCAGCCTAACATAGGTCGTTGTTCCTATATATCACATAACCTTCCAACGACACTGTTGTTAATTCACAGTTATCAGGGCTTGCGCGTTAATTGTAGTCTACGTTTCGACCCCTGAGAGAACTGCTAGGTGATTCCAGCCTTAGGGTGGGGTCTTCTTCAGGACAGTGAGGATAGAGAGCACCTAGAGGTAAGATGGATAATACGTAATTAGAGGGGCACGATGTCTCCACAAGGGGAAGTGAATGCGGCTGAACCAAGGTAATATTTACCTAATAGTACATCCAGCGAATGTCAAAGGGCTGGGCAATGAACTGAAAGTTGGGCTCAATAGAGCTCCTGTGTGCAGAGGAAACACATGGTACATGGTGCACTTAGGAGTCAATGTTGATGAATCACAGTATTGATGAATCACCCCTTGCGTTTGGACACTTACTGTACAAGAGGGGGTACGGCGTTCCGTGCGTGTACACAGTAAAATCTGTTGGTCAAAAGATCCTAATCAGTTCCCAGATAATGATCTGGAAAGGTAAGGCACAGAAAGTCTATGCGTTAAAACAAGGAATGGCATCATTATTGAAGGACAAGTCTACAAGAGAAAAGCCATTGGTAGCTGAGTTACGCAGGACGTGCACAGATCCTGTCTAGATTAACAAAGAAATAATTAGCCCAGGGCGTGCGTATAATTGGTATTCAAAATGTCTTGTTGGTTAAAAACATTGAAGGCCTGCTAGTAGAGAAGAAAGTCCGTATATTTCAAATAACGTGAAATCATGCTTAGCTCGTGTCAAAAGATCCGATGTTGAAACGGCTTGGCTCTTAACAAATGCTGCGGTATGGAACAGCTTGGCAAAGGGACAAAGAATCTATAACATAGTTAATGTGGAGAAGATTGGCGTGTTAGCGAATGTATGACGTTACTACGACATACAATCCCACGCAGAAGGTTACAACGCGGATGTTACATCGTCCGCGTTGTTACCACGCATGGTTTTACATCGCAAGTTGTTTCTACGACTTGCACTAGATGGCGCGCTGGACTTAGGAATAGTATAAATTACTATTCCTACTCCAGTTAGCGCCACAGTAGGGAATGTGTTGGATTTAAAATCCAACACATTCCTTGGTGTTGCGCGCCATCTAGCACAAGTCGTAGAAACGACTTGCGATGTAATGCCATGCGTGGTAACAACGCGGACGATGTAACGTCCACGTTGTTACCTACCCGCGTGGTGATGACAGCGTTATAAACGCTGTTTCCCGTGTTAGCCTACGGTCGCGCCGACTCTAGGCATGTCATTATTGCCTCACCTCAGGGTAGTACCATTCAGCTCGAGTTCTGCTTGCAGAATGAGCGCGCGGTTGAAATCACACGTATTTAAACGCGGAGCGGAACGTGCACTTTGGGTGCAGCCGCTGGATGCCTCCCGTAGAGGAACGTGAGGCGGAGAAGCCTGGTTGCGGAGAAGGGGCAATGATTGCTCATGTGCTGATGTAAGATAAGGGTTGTACCCATGTGTATATGGATGACATCTGTAGTATACAACTTCACCTAACTTGAAATAAACTTGTTCATATTCCCTAAACACAGTAACATCATTCATAGTTTGACTTGAGAAGGGCTTTATCGTGGCCACAATAACAGTTGTAGGATTTAAATCGCACAAAAATGACATAGGGCGTGCTCATAGCATTAACCTCTGAGAATCACATGGCTAGCGTTTGAGGAATAAGATGCGCGTAAATGACATATGGCGTGCGTATAGCATGAGTTGAAAAATATAAATATTTACATTTTCTTGTTTATAAAGTCAGATAGTCATCAGATTAGCAGTACATGATAAAACAGTATGAGAGTGTCAAGTCCAGGTTCTCATTACATGTATATTCATATGAATAGCATAAACATAGGCGTACGTATAGCATGAGTTGAAAAAATATATAAATATTCACATTATCTTGTTTATAAAGGCAGGTAGTCATCAGATTAGCAGAACATGATAAGACAGTATACAAGTGTTAAGTCCAGGTGGTCATTACATGTATGTTCTTATGAATAGCATAGACATTTTGAAAGGGGGATGTCTATTTCAGGGAAATTATAGGTAAAGGGTCTTATTCAGGATAAATTGTAAGGCACATTGATGGTATGGAGTTTGCATTACTCCGTAACTAGAGTGGAGAGTTGTGCATTGGTGCCATCTAGTTCATTGAGCCTATGATTTACCGTGTCCAATTTATGCATCCACTTGCATTCTCTCACATTCATGATGGAGTTAATGTCACCTCCCCTGCTCCCCAGAGATACTTTTTCAAGGACTAGCCATCTCAATGATTCAGGTTTGTGTGCTTTGGTAGTGAAGTGTTCTACAAGTGGTGCACCTGTTGTGCCGCATCTAATCCTGCTACAGTGTTGTAGTATCCTTGTTTTGACTTTTTGTTTGGTCTGACCAATATATAACTCATTGCAAGGGCACAGGATGCCATAGATCACATCAGTCGTGTTGCAGTTTGAATGTATTTTGAGGTTAATGGTGTGTCCCTTATAGCAGAATGTCTTTGTCTCAATTGTCAACTTGCATGCTTTGCATTTGGTACATTTAAAGTGTCCTACCACTTCCGGTAGGTTCCAAAGTGTTTGGATAGTAGGTTGCTGTGGCGTGTATAGCAGAGATCGGACCACATGAAGTCTATGCGTTAAAACAAGGAATGGCATCATTATAGAAGGACAAGTCTACAAGAGAAAAGCCACTGGGAGCTGAGTTACGCAGGACGTGCACAGATCCTGTCTAGATTAACAAAGAAATAATTAGCCCAGGGCGTGCGTATAATTGGTAGACAAAATGTCTTGTTGGTTAAAAACAGTGAAGGCCTGCTAGTAGAGAAGAAAGTCCGTATATTTCAAATAACGTGAAATGATGCTTAGCTCGTGTCAAAAGATGCGATGTTGAAACGGCTTGGCTCTTAACAAATGCTGCGGTATGGAACAGCTTGGCAAAGGGACAAAGATGACTATTTCAAAGAGTCATACGATCTGATCATCCGGCTCATCGAACGAGGATACCCCAAAAGGCTAGTCAAGCGGGCTAGAAAGAGAGTCTTGTATTATGACCGAGATGCGCTCCTCACACCTCAGCAACGTTCTACTGAAATGTCGAGAATGATATGATTAACCACATTTTGCACGAGGAGTAAAGAGATAAAAAAGATCATTAACAGACACTGGAATCTTAT
The DNA here is from genome assembly GCA_963921515.1 of Calotriton arnoldi. Lineage (NCBI taxonomy): Eukaryota > Metazoa > Chordata > Amphibia > Caudata > Salamandridae > Calotriton > Calotriton arnoldi. Next base: position 557,753 of record CAWUFW010007258.1, read on the forward strand.
ATCGGACGATCTAGAGATCCCTGAGCCCCCACTACACTCTTTTAAAAAAGCAAAGAGTGTAAGAGATCATGTGGTCCGATCTCTGCTATACACGCCACCGCAACCTACTATCCAAACACTTTGGAACCTACCGGAAGTGGTAGGACACTTTATATGTACCAAATGCAAAGCATGCAAGTTGACAATTGAGACAAAGACATTCTGATATAAGGGACACACCATTAACCTCAAAATACATTCAAACTGCAACACGACTGATGTGATCTATGGCATCCTGTGCCCTTGCAATGAGTTATATATTGGTCAGAACAAAACAAAAAGTCAAAACAGGATACTACAACACTGTAGCAGGATTAGATGCGGCACAACAGGTGCACCACTTGTAGAACACTTCACTACCAAAGCACACAAACCTGAATCATTGAGATGGCTAGTCCTTGAAAAAGTATCTCTGGGGAGCAGGGGAGGTGACATTAACTCCATCATGAATGTGAGAGAATGCAAGTGGATGCATAAATTGGACACGGTAAATCATAGGCTCAATGAACTAGATGGCACCAATGCACAACTCTCCACTCTAGTTACGGAGTAATGCAAACTCCATACCATCAATGTGCCTTACAATTTATCCTGAATAAGACCCTTTACCTATAATTTCCCTGAAATAGACATCCCCCTTTCAAAATGTCTACGCTATTCATAAGAACATACATGTAATGACCACCTGGACTTAACACTCGTATACTGTCTTATCATGTTCTGCTAATCTGATGACTACCTGCCTTTATAAACAAGATAATGTGAATATTTATATATTTTTTCAACTCATGCTGTACGTACGCCTATGTTTATGCTATTCATATGAATATACATGTAATGAGAATCTGGACTTGACATTCTCATACTGTTTTATCATGTACTGCTAATCTGATGACTATCTGACTTTATAAACAACAAAATGTAAATATTTATATTTTTCAACTCATGCTATACGCACGCCATATGTCATTTACGTGCATCTTATTCCTCAAACGCTAGCCATGTGATTCTCAGAGCTTAATGCTATGAGCACGCCCTATGTCATTTTTGTGCGATTTAAATCCTACAACTGTTATTGTGGCCACGATAAAGCCCTTCTCAAGTCAAACTATGAAAGATGTTACTGTGTTTAGGGAATATGAACCAGTTTATTTCAAGTTAGGTGAAGTTGCATACTACAGATGTCATCCATATACACATGGGTACAACCCTTATCTTACATCAGCACATGAGCAATCATTGCCCCTTCTCCGCAACCAGGCTTCTCCGCCTCACGTTCCTCTACGGGAGGCATCCAGCGGCTGCACCCAACGTGCACGTTCCGCTCCGCATTTAAATACGTGTGATTTCAACCGCGCGCTCATTCTGCAAGCAGAACTCGAGCTGAACGGTACTACCCTGAGGTGAGGCAATAATGACATGCCTAGAGTCGGCGTGACCGTAGGCTAACGCGCCATTCTTCTCCACATTAACTATGTTATAGATTCTTTGTCCCTTTGCCAAGCTGTTCCATACCGCAGCATTTGTTAAGAGCCAAGCCGTTTCAACATCGCATCTTTTGACACGAGCTAAGCATCATTTCACGTTATTTGAAATATACAGACTTTCTTCTCTACTAGCAGGCCTTCACTGTTTTTAACCAACAAGACATTTTGTCTACCAATTATACGCACGCCCTGGGCTAATTATTTCTTTGTTAATCTAGACAGGATCTGTGCACGTCCTGCGTAACTCCGTTCCCAATGGCTTTTCTCTTGTAGACTTGTCCTTCTATAATGATGCCATTCCTTGTTTTAACGCATAGACTTTCTGTGCCTTACCTTTCCAGATCATTATCTGGGAACTGATTAGGATCTTTTGACCAACAGTTTTTACTGTGTACGCGCACGGAAGGCCGTACCCCCTCTTGTACAGTAAGTGTCCAAACGCAAGGGGTGATTCATCAATGCTGTGATTCATCAACATTGACTCCTAAGTGCACCATCTAACATGTGTTTCCTCTGCACACAGGAGCTCTATTGAGCCCAACTTTCAGTTCATTGCCCAGCCCATTGACATTCGCTGGATGTACTATTAGGTAAATATTAACTTGGTTTAGCCGCATTCACTTCCCCTTGTGGAGACATCGTGCCCCTCTAATTACGTATTATCCATCTTACCTCTAGGTGCTCTCTATCCTCACTGTCCTGAAGAAGACCCCACCCTAAGGCTGGAATTACCTAGCAGTTCTCTCAGGGGTCGAAACATAGACTACAATTAACGCACAAGCCCTGATAACTGTGAATTAACAACAGTGTTGTTGGAAGATTATGTGATATATAGGAACAACCGACCTATGTTAGGCTGGAATTGCATCTCGAAAATGTGATGGATACATGTCACACCTCTTTTCCTTGTCCATCCTCCTCACGGTTTCACTTTGACCAACAACACTCCATCTTCCTTTTCTCACACCTGAGCACCTTTCTTCCAAGTATTAGAACTATGTGGTGATGAAAGAGCAACTGCGTTGCTACACTTAAATTGCGTATTTATTTTTGTAAATAAATTGCATTTATTGCGAATATCAAACATGGCACTGTGAACGCTGGCTTAATTTCATTTTGTTTTCTTAAATTGTTACTGTGACCACCTCTATATTGTACCGTAATATTGACCCGGGTCTGGTAGCATTTCAGGTATCCCCATTGATACAAAATACTGGACAACTAAGAGGCAGAGTGCAAAGTATTTAAAAAGCAGGACATGTACTTTTATATTTTACACGTCCTGGTAGTGAAAAACTCAAATCCATTTTTCACTACTGCAAGGACTATATCTCCCATAGGATAGCATTGGGATTACCTTTCTTACATTTTATAAACATAATTTCCAAATGAGAAGATATGACTGGTTCAGGTTTGGTGTCTCTGGAATCCTAATTTAAAATCCTAACTTATAGTGTTATAAGATTTTAATTACAATTATGAAATGCCACTTTTAGAAATGTACAAACACAAAAAGTACCTGGCCCCGTTTTGCTTTATGCTCTTCAATTTATCAAGCTGCAAACAGACAACCACTGTATCTATTTGATTGGACTATTTATTTATCCACTTCAATTTGATTTGTTTTTTCGGACAAAATTTTATCAAAAATATAATGTGCAGAAAAGAAAATACTTCAATTTCAAATGACAAACATCAAAATATATCTCATTAACCTTAAAACATATTCTTGTGGACACAAATCACATTAATACAAACATTAAATCACCAACCACATTCACTCAATCACATCATCCACCCTACAACTGAACCTAATCTATCACACGTCAAACACTCGCTTTAACACACACGGGGAAATATTCTTCAATACCACTGGGGGATACAACTCATCACAATCCCTCTCAAAGTACACAAATTAATTAGTATTTTTAATTCCTCCGTGGACAATTAGCCAACGCGTTTCGAGACCCAGGCTACAGCTGCTGGGACTCTCCTCAGGGCTGCCTCTTAGTGGATATCAACGTTTTCTGTGGGGAAACAATGCAGAAGCACAACATCAGAACCCCATCTCCTATTAGCCACTCCGACTTGACTATGTTAAAAAATTACATGACTGATTACCTGGGAAACGGCCTTGTTGTCCGAATCGACTGTGATTTACAAGAAATCAGGACTCACTTCCATATAAACTTTATCCGAGCTGTTCATCAACCACGCTTAGCACAGGAAATACAGCCGCACCTTTGTTGCTGGAAAATAATTCCAATAGATACTCAAGATATCTCCTAAAGTATCATATGTCACTATACAAGCCAACTGAATCATAGATTACCTTGGCTGTAAAAAGCTGCTCGTCCGGTCAGCACATGTGCGTCACCGCGGAAACTTGCACCCTGTAATATGTAAAAGATGCACTAAATGGCGGAAAGCTGTTCAAGACTCTAATGTCACCTCAAGTTTCTTTTATAAAAATAGGAGAGGGAAGAAACTTAATCCCGCCAACTCACCTAATTCTCTTAACCGAACCGAGTAAGGTTATCCAAATCACTCCCTTTTCAGGCGGCGCCAACTGCGCTCTTGTCAAAAACTTCACGATGTCTCTACAATTAAAACATCAAGTGTTACAGCCCAGACAGCAAGCTTAATCACTTCTTAGTCAACAAAAAAAGGGGGGGGAGGGGAAGGGAGGGACTCTCACATTCGGTTTACTTACATTTTCGAAAGCTCCGATTCCATTTACTGCAGAAACGCCATTGTAGAAACTGCATCTGGCGCGAGCATTTCAAACGGGCCATTTTAACCCCATGTATGTCTGCGTCATTCACGGACACCATGGTCCCGCCTGCCGGCCAATCCGAGTGCAATGGCTACCAACAACTCGCAATGCAGCTGCACTGCTGGATTATGGGACACGAAGTCTCCAGAACACTCCTTTAAGTTCTTGACAATTCAGTCATCCCATTTAAACCTGTGACAGCACAGTTAAACTTCAAGATAAGGTACGCTTCCTTATGTAGCAGGGCAGTGTCTATATCCAATGCACGTTTGGATGTATCTAACACACTCAGCACAGTCCATTTGAAATCACGTTCATTATGTGATTTATCTATAAAGTGTTGCACCATCGGCGCAGTAACCACCTTTTTTTTTAATTCTAGACTGGTGCTGTGTTATCCGCTGATTTATCTGTTGGTTAGTCTTCCCTACGTACAATTTCAAACACAAGCAGACCACTGCATAGACAACATTCTTAGATTTACAGTTGGTAAATTCTGTATGGCGCCATTTAATTCCATCATGAACAAATTCAGTCCCTTCCATCGTGGAGTCGCAGGCCACACATGTTCCACATTTATGGTGACCTTCCACTGGCTTCAATTGCCATTGTGATCTCAAATTGCCTTTAGATTGTGATGGAAAGATATCGGCTCGCACAATTTGCTGGCCAATACTTTTTCCTTTTTTCATGGCAAATAATGGTCTCTGGAACGGGCACTCCAGATTTTCCAATAAATGCCAGTTTTTTAATATTATTTGGCGAAATTTGTTGGTGTCAGGCCCAAAGGTAGTGACACACACTAATCTTTCTAGTGGTGGTTTTACTCTTCTTCGCAACAGTTCTTCCCTTAGCGTGAACCACGCCCTCTTTATGGCACGCTTTAGCAATTTTTAGGATAACCTCTTTCAATCATTTGTTTTTGGAAAATGGCTGCATGATATTCAAAGTCCGCTTTTAATGAGCAATTGTGTCTTATACGCAATAGTTGACCATATGGCATGTTGTCTTTCAAGCTGCGGGGGTGAGCGCTTTTGTGATGCAAAATAGTGTTCTTGTCGGTGTTTTTCCTGTGCAGTGTAGTTGTCAATTTGGAGTCATTAAATGACACTTCAACATCGAGGAATGTCAACCTGGTTTGGCTTGCACTTTGGCTGAACTTAATATCCAGGTGGCGTGTGTTAAGCCACCCATGGAAAGTGTCTAGTTCCTCCCTAGACCCACTCCAAATCAACCAAATGTCATCTATGTAGCGCATCCAAGGCGCAATGCGTTTTTTAAAAGGATTATTATTGAAGACAAATCGGTCCTCATATTGGGCCATGAAGAGGACCGCCATTTCTGGAGCAAAAGGACAACCCATGGCGGTCCCCTTCACCTGCAAATAAAATGCATCCTCAAATTTGAAATAGTTCTTTCTTAATGCAACATCCGCTAGCTGTAAAATAAAAGATGTTGGAACCCTATGCGGACGTATTCTTGCATCCAAGTAGAGTTCAATCACTTGGAGTGCTTCATCCTGAGGTATTTGGGTATAGAGGGAAGTGACATCAAAGGATACCATCCATTGTGATGTTTCATCGAACGACTGTCCTTCGATTTTATTTATGAAATCCGTGGTGTCTTGTAAATATGATGGTACATCAACCAGAAAGGGTTTTAAAAAAGAAATCGACGTACTTCGAGATCGGTTCCAACAAGGAATCACTTCCCGAAACTATAGGCCTTCCTGGGGGGTCTTGCAGCCGCTTATGTATTTTGGGCAAAAAATAAATGACGGGGATCCTTGGGAATTTCTTGGAAAGATAATCAAACTCCTTAGGTCCCAAGAATCCACCGTCTAGTCCCATTCTCAGGATACCACAAATGCTTTCCTGAATAGATCTAGTGGGATCTTCTTTCACCTTTCGGTACCACTCTGGATTATGCACCTGACTTCTGCCTTCCGATAGATACATTTCTCTAGGCCAAACGACTAGGGCACCGCCCTTGTCAGCTTGTTTTATAACTACCGTCGTGTCCTGCTTTAGACTGGTAATAGCTAGTTGTTGTTTGGCAGTGATATTCCTTTGGACAAATGATTTTCTCTTTTCAAGCTGGCTGATGCCTGACAGAAGAGCTTGCTCAAAGGCTAAAATCTCTTTAGCCACACTCTGGGTTGGAGGCACAAATTTAGACTTGTTGGAAAGGCCAGATATTTCTTTGGTGTTGATGTATTCTTTACCGGAAAAAAATGCTTTAAGTCGGACTTTCCGACAAAACTCAATCGCCTCCAACTTGAGCCTTGTGAAGTCCGTAGACCTATTGGGGCAAAATTTGAGCCCCAATTCAAGGACTGATTCCTCCTCTTTCGTCAAAAGCCTTTGGGATAAATTAACAATTGATGTGGACTTTACGACTTGTACTGCTGCCGTCTTGCCCTCATCTCCCATGGCTGGGGTTTGAATCTTCCCCTCTGCTTTGGTTCTCCTTTGTCTAAAAAAGACACCTGTTTTCTTGAGGGGCCCTCTCTCTGATCTGAATCACCCGAGGAATCCGAAGAGGATGTCTCAGAAAATCTCATAAACCGATTCCTAGAACGTCCTTGAAAGTTGGATAAAGCTCTACGGGACTCAACAGTAGTGAAAAATTCATCTTTCAAGAAAGGGTACACCTGATCTATATTAAAAGCTTTGGTGTCCCTTTCAAACTTGGCTGTCTTAAAACTGATGGTATTATCTTTAAAGGTGAGTATTTCATGCTCGATCTTATCCAGTAAAGTCTTCGCATTAGCCACAGAGTGTTTGTCCCTTATTGACTGCGCTAATTTTTCTAATTCCTCTGCTTCCTTAACACACAATCTTTGAGCTGTCTCGATTGTGTGGACCATTAGGTCACGACTACACTTCGTATTTATATAGCTAAACCCTTTCCTGTACTCAGGATCGTCAGTAAACACAACTGGTATGTTCTTAATTTGGAGGCCCCACGGTATGGTTCCAGCCCTCAGATGTTCCAATAAGAAGTGCCCGTGTAGTTCAGTGCGGATATGTTTCTTGTGCAGGCGTGTCAATTTTTCAGCCTCATTCTGCTGTTGAGCTGTGGTGCTCAACGTTACTGAGGAAAAAGGAGAAGGAGTGGCTATCAGGTTCTGAATATGAGCTTCTGAAAAGGACAGCGTTTCCTTTTCAGACATAATAACTAAGGCGAACCTGAACTCTAATTCGAACTATTAAAAAACACGAGGGCATCAGTACCCTGTGTCCAACCCACGTAGGTAAAAACCCGCTCTCAATTATAATCACAAAAGGGGATAGGCCCTAATTGGACCTGGGTCAGGTAGGGCCGTTTTTAAAGTACAAACACAAAAAAGTACCTGGCCCCGTTTTGCTTTAAGCTCTTCAATTTATCAAGCTGCAAACAGACAACCACTGTATCTATTTGATTGGACTATTTATTTATCCAATTTGATTTGTTTTTTCGGACAAAATTTTATCATAAATACAATGTGCAGAAAAGAAAATACTTCAATTTCAAATGACAAACATCAAAATATATCTCATTAACCTTAAAACATATTCTTGTGGACACAAATCACCTTAATACAAACATTAAATCACCAACCACATTCACTCAATCACATCATCCACCCTACAACTGAACCTAATCTATCACACGTCAAACACTCACTTTAACACACACGGGGAAATATTCTTCAATACGACTGGGGGATACTACTCATCACAATCCCTCTCAAAGTACACAAATTAATTCGTATTTTTAATTCCTCCGTGGACAATTAGCCAACGCGTTTCGAGACCCAGGCTACAGCTGCTGGGACTCTCCTCAGGGCTGCCTCTTAGTGGATATCAACTTTTTCTGTGGGGAAACAATGCAGAAGCACAACATCAGAACCTCATCTCCTATTAGCCACTCCGACTCGACTATGTTATAAAATTACATGACTGATTACCTGGGAAACGGCCTTGTTGTCCGAATCGACTGTGATTTACAAGAAATCAGGACTCACTTCCATATAAACTTTATCCGAGCTGTTCATCAACCACGCTTAGCACCGGAAATACAGCCGCACCTTTGTTGCTGGAAAATAGTTCCAATAGATACTCAAGATATCTCCTAAAGTATCATATGTCACTATACAAGCCAACTGAATCATAGATTACCTCGGCTGTAAAAAGCTGCTCGTCCGGTCAGCACATGTGCGTCACCGCGGAAACTTGCACCCTGTAATATGTAAAAGATGCACTAAATGGCGGAAAGCTGTTCAAGACTCTAATGTCACCTCAAGTTTCTTTTATAAAAATAGGAGAGGGAAGAAACTTAATCCCGCCAACTCTCCTAATTCTCTTAACCGAACCGCGTAAGGTTATCCAAATCACTCCCTTTTCAGGCGGCGCCAACTGCGCTCTTGTCAAAAACTTCACGATGTCTCTACAATTAAAACATCAAGTGTTACAGCCCAGACAGCAAGCTTAATCACTACTTAGTCAGCAAAAAAGGGGGGGGGGGTCGGGGAGGGGAAGGGAGGGACTCTCACATACGCAACTTGTAGTGGACGCAAGCCCAGTTGGTTTGGGGGCAGTAGTCCTTCAACAAAACGGTGTGGATGAATGGAGGCCCATTGCATACGCCAGCAGGGCGTTGACTGCGTTGGAGACCTGTTATGCACAGATCGAGAGGGAGGCACTGGCGATAAGGTGGGCATGTCAGCACTTCGACATCTATCTGTGCGGACACAAGTTCCGCGTTGTGACTGACCACAAGCCGTTGGTCCCCCTGTTCACCGGAACAGCGAGGAGCGGACCCCAGAGGTTCGAGAGGTGGCTGTACAGATTCAGCATTACAACTTTGAGATGGTATATCGCCCTGGAGCCAACAATCCGGCAGACTATCTGTCGCGACATCCCGTGGCCAGTGACCCGAGGAAGGAAAAGAAGGTCGATGAGGGAGCGGAGTCGCTTGTCAGGCACCTAACAGGGATCTCGTGTACCGGGGCCTTGTCCCTAGAAGAGATCCGGGCCACCACGGACGAAGATAACTGTCTAATGGCCGTGAAAGACACGCTCCGAAGTCAAGCGTGGAGAAATTTTTGGGATGGAGTGAATAGACGAACGGAGGAAGACCGTGAAGCACGGTTGGGGGTATGGAGGTGCCGGGAAGAACTCAGCGAAAGCAGGGAGGGAATCATACTCAGCGGGACAAGAATTGTGATACCGGTGAAACTGTGGAGGAGGACAATCGACCTTGCTCACCAAGGGCATCAAGGCATCGAAAAGACTAAAGCCCGCCTGCGTACCAAAGTATGGTTCCCAGGGATGGATCGCATGGTTGAGGGAAAAGTGAGAAGCTATCACGAGTGTCAGATCACTGGTAGTGACGCACCGGTTCTGCCAGTAATCACTGAACCACCGTCGAGGAAACCCTGGACCTCCATCTGTATGGACTTTGGAAGTTTTCCCGATGGGAGACTAACCCTTGTTATGCTTGACAGTTACTCCAAGTTTTCAGTCGTAGAGGTGGTGAGATTGATGGCGTTTGAAAATGTTAAGCCCATATTGGAGAAAACATTTGCACTGCTTGGGACGCCGGAGGAACTACGAACAGAAAACGGACCGCCTTTCCACGGTCAAGAATTCAGGGAATACCTGGAGCTCCAGAACATTCGTCATCGGAAAATAACTTCACAATGGCCACAAGCCAATGGTGGGGTGAAGCGACTAATGAGAAAGATCAGCAAGGCTCTACGAATCGGGGTGAATCAACGAGAAGACTTGGAGGCTTGTTTATATCTATTTTTGCGAGCCTACAGACAGATGCCACATAGCACCACCAGGTGCTCCCCGAGTGATTTGATCATGAAAAGGGCCGTCAGAGATGTCATACCGGTGAGCGAAAAGTGGGTGCCCAGAACGATAGATGGAGAGGCAGCTCAAGCCCCAAGAGAATGGCTACCAACAACCAGGCCATCAAAAAGAGGAGAGCTCGTACAGTGGAGTTCAGGAGGGGTGACCAGGTGGTTGTAAAAGACAGACACCCAGGTTGGAAATTCAGAACGCCGTTTGAATCCGAGCCGTGGGAAGTAGAAGAGGTGCAAGGAACGATGATCACGGCGCGGAGAGGAGAAAGACGAATTGCCAGGAATATGTCATGGTTCAAGAAGCTGGTGTTGCCTACCCAAGGTGATCAGGAGGCCCCAGAGCCGGCACACGAAGAGGGTGAGCAGAGAGAAACCGAGGGGAATGACCAGAGTGACCACAGTGAGAGGAGAACCCTGGCTGGAGAAAGAGCAACTGAAAGAGAGATGACACCACCCAAGGGTGATGGGGTCTCGAGATCTGGAGTCAGTAGCTCCCAAAGAGGAGGGCCGTATAGATTGAGAAGCAACCCAACGCCCAGTCAGAGATTGAGAGACTTTCTGTGTTGAAGAGCTTTACGCATCTGCATAAGAGAGACTTTGTTGAAAACTGTTGTCTATTTCTTTTAGTTAATTGTGTTAGTTTGTTGTTTTGAACCTGATGGATAAGGAGGGATGTAGTGAGTCACCCGGCCTGCTCCATACTTTGTTGCACCTTCACCTTCCTGGGCCGTGCGCGGGCCAGGAGGTATAAATAAATGGTGACGTCAGCGCTCGTGGCTGACGGGCACAAACTGAGCCTCTGACTGGGTGTCCCGTTATTCCTGTGTCGGTGTACTAGGTGTAGAGGTGACTGTCTTCAATAATGATGGTAGGTAGACAAAAGTAGATGTTGAAGGAGATTTATTACGACACAACGTAGATGAGACCCCATCCAGTCAGACACCCAGCTCAACTGCCACACAAGCAGTTCAACCCAGTGCCTGGCAACGGACCCCACATTCTAGAACAAGAGGAATGTAGGCCTCAGAGATATTCAGGACACCACACTTCCTCCCCCCTTTACCATCCAAAACAAGGTTATTAACACATCTAAGTAAACTAAAACAGCATATCAAGAAATAAGTAAAACACTACATCAGAAATGCATGACAATAGGGCGCATAAGGCAAAAGACTTAAGAAACAAAATCTTGCAGATGGCGAGGAGTACGCTTCAACCGACAAGGCCTGCCACCTCTTTCATTCACAATGGCATCTTCTTGAACAGGACTTTGATTCCCAGTGCGGGCAGTAGATACACTAACGGTGGTGGACTTAATGGGACATTTCGCCACTCTTCCCAAGTTCCAGATTATATGGTCACTGGTCTTTATCGCATTTTTGAACACTTTGATTACCTTAAAAGGTCTACTGAATTTGTAAGTACCACAACTTTTCCTGGGAGACTTAATTTTTACCCAATCACCCACATTGACAACCGTACTCTTCACACACTTTCTCTCATCATACCAAACTTTCCTTTTAATCATAACTTCTCTTTCTTTTTCCTTCCAGCCTTCAGTCCTTCCTGCTCCACCATCCACTAGCAACCTCTTAGTGGTAATCCATGACGGGACAACTTCAATGTTAGGAACCCTTCCTTTAAACAAGCGAAAGGGAGCTACCCCAGTGGAAGAATGGGAGGTGAACCTATACTCACACACTTTTTTCTTAATTGCCAACTCCCAGCTTTTACCACAGGTAACAGCTTGTTGCATGGTCTCTTTGAGAACTTCGATAAACCTTTCTACGACACCGTTGCATTGTGGGTGGTAAAGAGCAGCTTTCTTGTGCTTAATTCCCTTTGAACTTAAGAACTCTTCCATGAGTCTTGAGGTGAATTGAACACCGTTGTCTGACAACAATGTTAACGGAAATCCTTCACGTTCAAAAAGTTCTTCTAAGAACTCAACTACCACAGAAGACTCAACAGAATTAACAATTTTAATTTCAGGCCACCGAGAAAACATGTCAATGCATACAATGACATAGCGGTCTTGAGTCGCACGGGACCTAAAATGTCTATGGAAATGTCTGTCCATGGACCAGAGGCTTGCTCCCTAATAACCATGGGCTGTGTTCTACATTTAAGAACCCTGTCAGAACAGGCACACTCTGCACATTCACGTACCAATCTCTCCACGTGCACATCCACAGCCGGCCACCAGTATGCCTCTCTGATTCTTTCTTTTGTTTTTGCAATACCCATGTGAGACGCATGAGCACTTTCAATCAACTTGTCTCTTAAGACATGTGGTTGCACAAGTTTGCTACCACGCATGAGGTGACCATCTACAACAGAAAGGTCCTCTCTAACATTCCAAAAACCCTTGAGCACTTCCTCACAGTCTTTCTACTCACACCAACCACCACTGACAAAGGAAATGACTTTCTGCAAAACAGCATCTCCTGCCAAACTTTCTCTCCAAAGACTCTCGGAAATAAGTCCCTCACTGATTACACACACATTGACTTCCTCTTCAAACTCCTCACCACCAAACCGCTCAACTTCATCCGTCAAATCACCATCTTCACCACCCAGCCTAGTAAGGCAGTCCGCCAAAACGTTGCTAGAACCAGGCAAGTACGAAATGTCAAAATTAAACTCTTGTAAAGCCACCACCCATTTCCTAATGTGATGGGAAACAAAGTCAATCGCCTTCTTTGAGGGTCAGTCAGAACACTACATTTCTTCCCCCACAAGAAATTCCTCAGTTTACGCACGGTCCAGAATATACCAAGTGCCTCCTTCTCCACTACAGAATAACTACATTCCGCACCACGCAAAGGTCTGGAGATAAACAAAACTGTTTTCTCCTCTCCATCCACCTTCTGCAACAGAACAGCACCCAAACCAGTGGAACTCGCATCAGTCATAATACAAGAGACTTTCTTGGGGTCAAAACTGCTTAAACAAGGGGCATTGTTGAGGTGTTTTTTAATACAAAGAAATTCCTCCTCACAAGACTTTGACCAAACAAATTTGCATCCCTTCTTCAACAGTGCTCTTAGACCCAACGTTTTCCATGCAAAATTCGGAACAAATTTGTGATAGAACTCAGCCATGCCAAGAAATTTGACCAGTTCTTCCTTATTCATTGGAGCCCATAGACTGTTGATAGAACCAAGGACGCTTTAGGCTTAATACCTGTAGAAGAAACAGAGTGACCACGATATTCTATTTCTTTCACATCAAATTTGTACTTGTCAGCTCTAAGAGTGAGACCTGCATCATGAAGTTTTTTCAAAACTGACTTAAGTCTCGTGTCATGTTGTTCTAAATCCACACCAAAGATGAGAACGTCATCTTGGTACACCTTGACACCATGGGTGCCTCTAAGAATGCCCTCCATTGCGCTCTGAAACACTGACGCAGCAGAAATGAGGCCAAATGGCATTCTCAGAAATCTAAAAGTGCCAAAAGGTGTGACAAAGGCAGTCAGATCTTGGGAAGTAGGGTGAAGCTTGACCTGGTGGTAAGCGGAGGTAAGATCTAATGAACTGAAATATTTTGCCCCTTCAAGTGAACACAACATCTCAGTTATATTAGGCAAATGGTAGTGATCAACGATGACTGCTCGATTGAGTTCTCTTAAATCCACACAGAGCAGGGCCTCACCATTGGCTTTGCGGGCTATTACCACTGGAGAGACCCACTCCGTTGCTTCCACTTCTTGATTTATCCCTTTGGTTAAGAGTTTATCCAACTCATTCTTCATGCTCTCTCTAACCAATGGAGGCACATTTCTTTCTTTGGCAACCTTGGGAATGGCACTAGACTTTATCTTTATATGATGCATATAGTTCTTTAAGCAACCAAGATCACTTGCAAAAACAGAGGGAAATTCCTTGACCCAGTCACAGTTTGAATTGTCCAACATCCTCACAGGAGGTAATTCTTTCAAACAAACCGAAGGACATTCGTTCTGATCGAGAAACACATGTAAATCTCTTTGATGGAACCAGCTTATAAGCGAATCTCCCTTCATCGAGACATAAACTTTGCCAGGAATAACCCTTCCCTTGAAGTCAATTGTACCCCAAAAATAGCCAAGTAGTTGTATAGTTTCGGTCTAATGTCTGGCTTTAAAAGGACAACCTTGCCCAAAAGATTACTCTCATAAAAGTGTTTTGGTACAAGTGTAATTTTTGCTCCAGAGTCAAAGAGCATTTTTACAGGGTTCATGTGGACCATCACTAGTATCAGCTGTAATTTGAAGAATTTCAACTTCCTCAAAATCTTCGTCGTAGAGATCAACCTCACTGACTTTCTTATGACCCTTGTTTGAACGACAACATTTAGAGACATGTACTTTTTTACCACAAACCTTACAAACAGCTTTGAATCCTGGACATCCTTTAAAATTTGCCACGTGACCAGGGTTACCACACCTGAAACACTTTCCTTGAAAGGTTTTTGGAGACAATGTCTTCTCAGTGGAAATGAGTTTGGGTCTAGTGGAACTATCCACAACTACTTTAACGTCAGTATTTTCCTTCTTATCATTAGAGGAGTCTTTGCGTATAGTATCAATACAAGCCTTCGAGTGTTCATGCGTCTTGGCTATAGTGAGAACTTCTCGAAGTGAAGGAGAATCTTTTTGCCACAAAGCATCTCTTGCTTTTTCTAGTGTACATCCCAACATGAATTGGTCTCTCAAACGTTCTTCCAGAGTTGAGCCAAAGTTACAGGTGGAAGCCAATTTGCGTAAAATTGTTACGTATTGTTCAACTGTTTCATCCTGCCTTTGCATTCTTCTTCCGAAGTGGTAGCGTTCTAGAACTGTGCTTACTTTAGGAAGAAAGTGCAGGTCTAATTTATTTATACAAATCTCATATTCATTTAATGAGGCAGCATCATCATTAGACAAATCTGGAAGATGTTCAAAGATTTCCTGTCCTTCTGACCCCAAACAATGTAGTAACAAAGAAGTGCGTCTCTCCGCACTTAAGGAAGTACCACAAACGCGGGCATAATGTGAAAATACTTTCTTCCATTTGAGACAGGAGAGTGGTAGATCAACAGGGGTGGTCAGAAAGAATGGAGGAGCAGTAACATTCTGCATGGCAAAGGGTTAATAAAGAGAAGTGCAAAATAAGAGAAGCAACAACTAATAACACAAATAACACAGCTTTGTTAAAATATGAATTGAAGTGACATTGAAACTGTGCACATATTAATAAAAAGTACGGTGTATTACTGTGTGCATCAGTGACACATTAAGTTGACTGTTCATGTTAGCGTTTTGAAACTAAACCTTTGAACAGCTGTGCGCATCAGCGAACATGCAATCACCTGCGCGTGACACTTTTGTGCTTAATAGTGGCTGTGCGCATTAGCGAATTCTAACTGAGGTGTGTGCGTCACTTTCACACTAGTTAACAGCTGTGCGCATCAGCGAAGTGTGAAATATCTGTGCGCAAAACTTTCACCTTTGTTAATAGCTGTGCGCATCAGCGAAGAATAAGTTGGCTGTGCGCTGCAAGCATCAGTATTGAATTCCACGAAACCTTCACACTCTTGTCAACAGCTGTGCGCATCAGCGAAGTGCGCAAATCTTTCACACTTGTTGATAGCTGTGCGCATCAGCGACGAATAAATCAGCTGTGCGCTGTGAATTGTTGAGCGTTGTGATGCAGCGCGTACAATAAAAACTATTCTCCTCCTAGGTTACTTATAGGTCATCCAGGGGCAAACTATATTTCTCATATCCACATGACGATGGGGCCCATAAACATCGTCTAACACACACGCACACTCCTGGATTTCCTTTACACCTTTGTGAAATTCTGTACTCCTAGGAGAAACATGAGAACTAAATGGAGAACACCATTTTGTGTACCGCTGGAAGAGCAAGGATATCTATTTACCTTAATTTGTCACTTTCTTTTAGTTATTTCTTAAGATATTCCTGCTCATTGTTTGGTCGATGAATCATTCATTTAAGAAATTAGTTCATAGTGATTAAGACCAGCTGAATCACAATAAACAATTACTTATGTCACAATCATTTAGGAAAATAACCACTGAGTCATTTTGGGTTTAAAGAATCTTAAATTTTATATAATTTTTAAAAGCATGGAAAGAATTTAATACTTTATTCAATTATTCATTTTTAAATTCACAATTTTATTAAGCATAATCAATTTATTGCAGAAAGGAAATTTTGTCATGAAGCCAAAACCCTAGTTACCTGCCTAACTTCCTAATTTAGTCTAATGATTTCTAACCTAACTTTGGGATTAGAAATAGCCTGATTCTCATACTCAACTGTAAAGTTAAGACAGCAACAGCAACTTCAGCTCGTCAGCATCAGCTACCTGCAACCCGTCTCCTCTAACAGCCTTTCAGCATCTCCCGCTCAGTAAGGGATCGATCAGGACCACCCAGCACTGGAAGCCACCAACACGACTCTTCAACTCCTCTCCTGACTGTGACTGCAACCACGTCTCTCGAACTGCCTGGAACTGACCCCCTCCCACTAAGAGTAGGCCCTCTTATACCCTAATTCTAACTTTGCTAACTAACTGTTGCAACATTAATATCACGCTTTTCTTTCATTGGTCCATGCATGTCAGCTTATTCATTCTTTAATCAAGTTCTCTTGGATTCAAGGGTCCTTGGATCATTTCCTTTCCCATACGCTTAAACATTTCCATCCGATTCGATCAGTCCATTTGTATCTTCTTTTGACACATTCAAGAACTCCGCAGTCATTGTCCTTTCTCTTGGGCTCCTTTCCCACGGACTCTCTCCTGATCATCACGGCACACTATCAGTTCAATTAGGTCACACCAGCCTTGACCATTTCTTGCATCCTAGCCTTCTCAGAGACATCACGAGGTTCCAGATTTCTACAATTTCATCTCGTATCACATGTTCCCTCACGCCTGCGCACATCTTCCCACTGGCGGCCATTTTACATCGCCACTCGGTTATACTTTTAGAAGCACTAATTTGAAGCAAACAAAACATAATTAAAATAGAGAAAAATATCCCTTTCGTTTCCCTCCCGTCTACGTACCCCAATTAGTTGTTACCTAGCAAAAGCGACATTTAAGCTGCTCCTTACTTACCATCACTATTGTTTTTGCAACGACACATTTTATTTCTATGAAGCACAAACATGCATTTATTTTATTTAGTACGCTTTTTATTCTTACGTTATGATTAGACACACGGACATTCATTAATAGATTATTTAGCACATACATTGGCATATTACCATTCCCACATATACAATGTTGATTAATACATTTAAACGAACATTTTTTAATTAATTAATTATATAATTTGTTAGGGGTTAAATTTTTTTATTTTCCCTGCTCCATCAGTTGTCAAGACAACGCTGTGATTACTCCGACAATGCCCCCTCAAAATGGCCACCGACTGCATGGTTACGCAGCGTGAATGAAGCGTCAGGCAAGTCAGGCAGTGACGTAGGTGGCAGCTGGAAACAAGCATGCGCGCAGCAGAGATCTCGTGCTTAATCGCACGGCAAACTCGCGCGAGGATCTTTGCAGGTCAGGCAGTGACGTAAGATGCAGCTGGAGACATGCACGCGCAGCAGCAGGGGACTCGTGCTTCATCGCACAGCAAGCTCGCGCAAGGATCTCGTGGGCGTGATCCCTCTGGCAGCGCTCGGGGACTCCCAAAATTAGTTAATTCGGAGTGACAGGAACAAAGCAGAGTAATGAAGGGGAAGGATCCCGTCAGCTCCCGTTATCAGCAGAGATGCATCAAAGAGAGGGGAAGAGTCCAGGCAATACCGCAACCCCCGTTCCTCCTTACTTGATTTTAATCAGAAGAAGGATGACGATCCATCTGAAGTTTAAAGAAGGTGAGCAGTACAATTTATGACTCACTGCGCGTTGCTTTGTTAAGATGATAACTGTTGGGGTCTCTTATCATGTGTCAGCGTCTTGAGAGATGTTGATTGTAGAGCGTGGGTAGATTGTCGCCAAAATGTAGAGGTGACTCTCTTCAATAATGAAAGTAGGTAGACAAAAGTAGATGTTGAAGGAGATTTATTACGACACGTAGATGAGACCCCATCCAGTCAGACACCCAGCTCAACTGCCACACAAGCAGTTCAACCCAGTGCCTGGCAACGGACCCCACATTCTAGAACAAGAGGAATGTAGGCCTCAGAAGTATTCAGGACACCACACTAGGCCCAGATTGCCCCTGAGTGTTGTCCCCCCTCCCCCGCTACACTGCCCACTTAGGGAGAGGTGTACCTCAGCCCTCCCTCGCTGTACGCAAACACAAACAGGGGCGGTGTGAGCTCACTTTCTCCATAGATAAGCCTTTTTGTAGTCGTGGCTAACGCTTGGACTCCCTGTTTAAAGCACAGCTGACGAGTAGCGCTAAAGAAACTGGCGGCACCCATTGTCCTGTATGTTTGGCGCAGTGTTCATTTAAATTAATAATATATTTGTAAATGTATCTTAAAGAAAGCTTCCCTCACCTCGCTTCATACCAGCCACTTTCTTTACATTTCCTCCTAGTTCACAGAAATATGTTTTCTAGTGAAACATGCGGCTGCTGGTTTGTTTTACCTTCTCCAAGCCTGCTGTTTTGACATTGCTGGTTCTTGTTTTAATACAGCCAGCCTGCTAAGAAAATACGTAGGTTGGCATGAGCAGTGTTTGCTTCTCGTGGCTCCTTCCCCTTCCCCGGCTGCATACCCCACATTCCTGCCCAAAAAAAGTTCCTGTGTTGCTATAGTGTCTAAAGTCAACAGGCCCCCTAATTGTGTGTTCCGGCGCGTCCATGTACTGTGTGATGGTATTGTAAATATGCAAAGTATACCTTTTACAGATTTGTACCTGCTTTAAGTTCCTGTTTGGAACACAAAATTCCTTTTTTGTGTGCAACATAAAGCCAGTTTTTACAGTCTAACAGTGTTTTGAAGTTTAGTATGACTGTTTATGTATTCGAGGCTTTATAGCGACTGGCTGGCACACGGCGCTGCTTGCAATTCAGTTAATCTCCCCCTGTCTTCAACCAACAACGCCTCCCACCCATTACAGCTTGTTATTGCCAGTATGATTGTTCCTAATTGCGCCACTGCAGACTCCCTTAACCCCTTCGCTGCTAGGCCTTTTCCCCCCTGTGCTAAACCTTTTTTTGGCTATTTGGGGTAGTTCGCGCTTAGGCCCCTGTAACTTTTTTACCACATAAGGTATCCACGCCAAATTTGTGTCCTTTTCTTCCAACATCATGGGGATTCTAAAGGTACCCAGGGTTTGTGGATTCCCTGGAGGGACCC
This sequence comes from Calotriton arnoldi, assembly GCA_963921515.1. Classification (NCBI taxonomy): domain Eukaryota; kingdom Metazoa; phylum Chordata; class Amphibia; order Caudata; family Salamandridae; genus Calotriton; species Calotriton arnoldi. The sequence continues at coordinate 577,225 of CAWUFW010007258.1, forward strand.
AGAAATTAGCCAAAATACAGTTAAATTTTTTGGGGGAAAAATGGGAAAAAAGTGCTGCAAATGAAAGCGTCTGGGTTATTCCCAGCAAATGGTATCAAAAAAGGGTTTGTGGGGCTGAAATAACCATTTTCCCAACTATTAGGAAATGACAAACTTTTGTCAGAAAACCAAAACATTTTACACAGTTTTGGCATTTTTCTGGGACATAGCCTATTTTTGCTATTTTTTGTGCTTTCAACCTCCTTCCAGCTAATGGTAGAAATGGGTATAAAATCAATAATGGATCCTGGAAAGCTATACATTTTAGTAAAGTAGACAAAAATCTGAATTTAGCAAGGGGTCATTTGTGTAGATCTTTCAAGGTTTCTTTATAGAAACTAACAGTTAAATATAGGAAAAATTGAAAATTAGTTAAAAAAAACAGCCTTTTGTGTTAACGTTTTCACCTGTAACTTCTTCTAATTATCACATCTCTGTGAAAGCAATATACCGTTACATCCGCGGGAACTTACTGGTTGTGGAGATATATAGGACTTGTAGGTTCACCAAGAACCAGACGAGCCCAGAGCCAAAAACTGAGCAGCAACTTGCAATGGTTTTTTATTATGTACCGGGTAAATAGCAATTATTCTGGGAAAATGTATACATTGAAAAATCGGTATGAAAGACACCTATGTATTTCTGAAATGGAAACAAAATATAGAGTTTAGAAACAGTAGATATTTGCACATTTCTGAAATTGGGAATACTCATACTAGCATGAGAATTATCGGTCATTTTTCAAAATGACTTCTTTTTTACATATTGTCTTTCATTTGGAAGGCAGAAATGCATTGAAAGTCAATAGGTAATAACAGTTGCTTTACAAATATGAATTACCCTAAGTTTCCCGATAAAAATGGTACCACACTTGTGTGGGTAGGCATTGTGCCCACGACAGGAAACAGCTCAAAACGCAACGTGAACACACCACATTTTCACAATGAAAAATTACCCTTTTTTTGCAAAGTACCTAGCTGTAGTTTTTTAACCCTAGCTCTGTCGGCACCTAGGGAAACCTAGCAAACCTATACATTTTTGAAAACTAGACACCCAGGGGAATCCAGGATGGGGTGACTTGACTGCCTCTCACCAGGTTCTGTTACCCAGAATCCCTTGCAAACCTAAAAAAATGTCCAAAAAAACACATTTTCCTCACATTTCTGTGGTGGAAAGTTCTGGAATCTGCGTGGATCCACAAATTTCCACCCACCCCGCGTTCCCCAAAGTCTTCCGAGAAAAATGGTACCTCACTTGCATGGGTAGGCCTAGTTCCCGCGAAAGGAAACGGCGCAAAATGCAACGTGGACACACCACAATTTCACAGTGAAAAATGACCCTTTTTTGGCAAAGTGCCTAGCTGTAGTTTTTGAACCCTAGCTCTGCCGGCACCTAGGGAAACCTAGAAAACCTATACATTTTTGAAAACTAGACACCCAGGGGAATCCAGAATAGGGTGACTTGACTGGCTCCCACCAGGTTCTGTTACCCAGAATCCCTTGCAAACCTAAAAAATTGTCAAAAAAAACAAATTTTCCTCACATTTCTGTGGTGGAAAGTTCTGGAATCTGCGTGGATCCACAAATGTCCACCCACCCCGCGTTCCCCAAAGTCTTCCGAGACAAATGGTACCTCACTTGCATGGGTAGGCCTAGTGCCCGCGACAGGAAACGGCACAAAACGCAACGTGGACACACCACAATTTCACAGTGAAAAATGACCCTTTTTTGGCAAAGTGCCTAGCTGTAGTTTTTGAACCCTAGCTCTGCCGGCACCTAGGGAAACCTAGCAAACCTATACATTTTTGAAAACTAGACACCCAGGGTAATCCAGGATGGGGTGACTTGACTGGCTCCCACCAGGTTCTGTTACCCAGAATCCCTTGCAAACCTAAAAAATTGTCCAAAGAAACACATTTTCCTCACATTTCTGTGGTGGAAAGTTCTGGAATCTGCGTGGATCGACAAATTTCCACCCACCCCGCGTTCCCCAAAGTCTTCCGAGAAAATTGGTACCTCGCTTGCGTGGGTAGGCCTAGTGACCGCGACATGAAACGGCGCAAAACGCAACGTGGACACACCACAATTTCACATTAAAAAATGACCCTTTTTTGGCAAAGTGCCTAGCTGTAGTTTTTGAACCCTAGCTGTGCTGGCACCTACGGAATCCTAGCAAACCTATACATTTTTGAAAACGAGACACCCAGGGGAATCCAGGATGTGGTGACTTGACTGCCTCTCACCAGGTTCTGTTACCCAGAATCCCTTGCAAACCTAAAATATTGTCCAAAAAAACACATTTTCCTCACATTTCTGTGGTGAAAAGTTCTGGAATCTGCGTGGATCACAAAACATTTTATAATAGGCAATTTTGATGTTGCCTCAATACATTTTTGCCCTTGCCTGTCGCAGGTACTTGGGCCTCCCACACAAGTGAGGCACCATTTTTATCGGGAGACCCGGGGGAACGCTGGGTGGTAGGAAATTTGTGTCAGTCCAGTGATGTCACAACTTTCCCACACAAAAATGTGCAAAAAAAGTGATTTTTTCAGCTAAATTTGAGGTTTGCAGGGGATTCTGGGTAAGGAAACGTTGGGGTATCCACGCAAGCCATACCTCCCTAGAATCCCCCGGGTAACTAGTTTTCAGAAATGTGTGGGTTTGGTAGGTCTCCCTAAATGGCCGCCGAGCACAGGGCCAAAAACAAAGGTGACCCCCCTTGCAAAACCAGGTCGTTTTGAGATAGGCAATTTTGATGTTGCCTCACTACGTTTTGGGCCCTTGCCTGTCGCGGGTACTTGGGCCTCCCACACGAGTGAGGCACCATTTTTATCAGGAGACCCTGGGGAACACTGGGTGGTAGGAAATTTGTGTCAGCCCGGTGATGCCACAACTTTCCACGCAAAAATATGTGAAAAAAGTTACTTTTTCAGCAAAATTTGAGGTTTGCAGGGGATTCTGGGTAAGGAAACGTTGGGGGATCCACGCAAGCCATACCTCCCTGGAATCCCCCTGGTGTCTAGTTTTCAGAAATGCATGGGTTTGGAAGGTTTCCCTAGATGGCCGCCGAGCACGGGGCCAAAAACAAAGGTGACCCCCTTGCAAAACCAGGTCGTTTTGAGATAGGCAATTTTGATGTCGCCTCACTACGTTTTGGGCCCTTGCCTGTCGCGGGTACTTGGGCCTCCCACACGAGTGAGGCCCCATTTTTATCGGGAGACCCTGGGGAACGCTGGGTGGTAGGAAATTTGTGTCAGCCCGATGATGCCACAACTTTCCCACACAAAAATGTGTGAAAAAAGTGACTTTTTCAGCAAAATTTGAGGTTTGCAGGGGATTCTGGGTAAGTAAACGTTGGGGATCCACGCAAGCCATACCTCCCTGGAATTCCCCTGGCGTCTAGTTTTCAGAAATGTGTGGGTTTGATAGGTTTCCCTAGATGGCCGCCGAGCACGGGGCCAAAAACAAAGGTGACCCCCTTCCAAAACCAGGTCGTTTTGAGATAGGCAATTTTGATGTCGCCTCACTACATTTTGGGCCCTTGCCTGTCGCGGGTACTTGGGCCTCTCACACAAGTGAGGCACCATTTATATCGGGAGACCCTGGGGAACGATGGGTGGTAGGAAATTTGTGTCAGCCCGGTGATGCCACAACTTTCCCACACAAAAATGTGTGAAAAAAGTGACTTTTTCAGCAAAATTTGAGGTTTGCAGGGGATTCTGGGTAAGGAAACGTTGGGGGATCCACGCAAGCCATACCTCCATGGAATCCCCCTGGTGTCTAGTTTTCAGAAATGTGTGGGTTTGGTAGGTTTCCCTAGCTGGCCGCCGAGCACGGGGCCAAAAACCCAGGTGACCCCCCTTGCAAAACCAGTTTGTTTTGTGATAGGCAATCTTGATGTCGCCTCACTACGTTTTGGGCCCTTGCCTGTCGCGGGTACTTGGGCCTCCCACGCGAGTGAAGTACCATTTCCATTGGAATACTTGGAGAAAGGCGGGGGATAGGAAAGTTGTTGTTTCTTTCTGCAGCGTGAAAATTTGGCACAATAATGCAAGGAAAATGTGACAGACATTTTGAGATTTGCAGGACATTGTGGGTAAGATAACTTGTTGGTATCCACAACAGAGTCATCACCATGTACTCCCATGGGTGTTTAGTTTACGACAATATCTACAGTTGGTAGGTTATTCTTAGATGGAATGTACACCTTGGCAGAGAGACTAAAAAGACAAAGATTACTGCACAGCCATCTATTCCTCATGCACACACACATACTGGTTGGATTTGGCACGAGGGCGAGTGATGGTTCAGTATATAAAATTTTATTAACAAGAGATTTCACAAAAATGAAATGCACTGTCAATAATTAAAAGGACAAAAACTGAACCAGTGACTCACAGCTCGTGAGCTGTAAAGCCACGGCAAGGCACCAACCACTTTACAGGCCATTCACACACCTTTCATACATGATACACACAAGACCATTCACACCACCAGGCACAAAACCAACACATTACAACACTCACAAAAAGGGACAAGGTACACCCTGCTTGAGAAAGACAGAAAAGACAAATATTTCTGCACAACCACCTATTCTTCAAGCACACAGACATACTGGTTGGATTTGGCACGAGGGTGAGTGATGGTTCAGTATATACAGTTGTATTAACTAGAGATTTCACAAAAATGAAATGCACTGTTAATAATTGAAAGGACGAGAAACTGAACCATTGACTCACAGCTCGTGAGCTGTAAAGCCACGACGAGGCACCAACCGCTTTACAGGCCATTCATACACCTTTCATACGTGTGACACATACAAAACCATTCACACCGTTAGCCGCGGGCCCAGCACATTACAACACTCACACCAGCAGACAGCGCCATTCAAGGGCCCATCACTTTCACACGCCCACATTCCTGACACAGCAACCACACCCGCTCACGGATTGCGTGGAGTGGCGTTTAGCTAGCAGAGTGTGTAGTGACCAGCAGCAAGTCACTACTCACACACCGCCAGCCAAGCGCCCGTCCACGCACACCGCCAGCCAAGCGCCCGTCCACGCACACCGCCAGCCAATCGCCAGTCCACGCACACCGCCAGCCAAGCGCCAATCCACGCACACCGCCAGCCAAGCATCAATCCATGCACACCGCCAGCCAAGCATCAATCCATGCACACCGCCAGCCAAGCATCAATCCACGCACACCGCCAGCCAAGCATCAATCCACACACACCGCCAGCCAAGCGCCAATCCACACACACCGCCAGCCAAGCGCCAATCCACGCACACCGCCAGCCAAGCGCCAATCCACGCACACCGCCAGTCACGCGCCAGTCCACGCACACCGCCAGCCAAGTGCCAATCCACGCACACCGCCAGCCAAGCACCAGTTCACGCACACCGCCAGCCAAGCGCCAGTCCACGCACACCGTCATAAATTTTTTTTAAACAAGAAAGAAAACACAAACAAATTGCAACTAAATACAAAACTATAACTACAACAACAACAGCAGTAACTGAAGACATCATTCTATTGCCAAACGTTAAACTGAACTATATAAAACCATACAGACCAGGCAGTACACTATTAGACTCATGGTTGCTCCCAAAAACTCTTTTGAGTGTGATACAATCTGAAACATGTGGGCACACACAGCCCAGGATTAGAAGGACAATCGGCACAGTGCATACGACTCTCCTTCCGCACACCTCTTCGCAAGCAGACTCTACATCTCTTACAGGGATTGTTTTTTTTGGGCGTGGGAGGAATTAAATCAGGAAAGTGGTGATCTTTCAATCTAGCCACATCCTCCACCACTCCAACTCTAGGAACACTTGCCTGTTCCACAACAACAAGGCTGCCTATCACAGACTTCTGAAACTGAACAAAAGTCAACTTTGACGCAGGAGAACACTCCTTGAACACAACAAAAGCATTGAAAGTTGCTAAATTGAAGAGATGGATGGCCAACTTCTTATGCCAAATGTAAGCCTTACGAATAGCAGTGTAAGGTTCCAACCTCTGATCTACTCAATCAACACCACCCATGTGCTTATTGTAGTCTAAAATGCACACAGGTTTGTGCACTTCAGCAATCTGACCCCAAACAGCCACATCTGAAGTACTCTCATCATGGATGGTAGTCAGCATGTACACATCCCTCCTGTCCACAAATTTCACAGCTAGTAGTTCATCACTACGCAAGGAACTGCACTGTTCCCTCTGAAGTTTTTTGCAAACAAGCTCTTTTGGATAACCTTTACGGTTAGAGCGGATTGTGCCACAAGCAAAAGTGTCCACTTTGAACAATTCCTTAAACAATTGCACAGCAGTGTAGAAGTTATCAAGGTACAAATGGTGGCCTCTGTTAAACAGTCCTCTAGCAAGATCCCACACAATTTTCTCTGAAACTCCAAAAGTGGACAGACAACCAGGGGGTCAATAGTGGAATCCCTACCAGTGTACACACGGAAATTAAAAACATATCCTGTCCTACTCTCAGACAACATATACAGCTTAATTCCATAACGTGCCCTCTTGCTAGGAATGTACTGCCTAAAAACCAAACGGCCCTTGAACAGGACCAAAGACTCATCAATAGATATTTCTTTCCCTGGAGTATAGATCTCTGAAAATCGATCTACAAAGTGATCAAGAACAGGCCGAATCTTAAAAAGACGGTCACAGTCAGGGTGATCTCGTGGCAACGCCAAAGCATTATCAACAAAATGCAGCATCCGAAGCAAAAGTAAATACCGATCACGAGTCATAATTGCAGGAAATATGGCCGTTGCCATCAAGGGACTGGTAGACCAGCTTCCTTATCAAACCCATCAAGAAAGTCAAACCCAAAAACTTCTTCATCTCTTCCAGATTTGTGGGAGTCCACCGGGTAGCTCTAGAGTGGGGCCTAAGTCTGGCACTGTTGTCCCTCAAAAACTGTTCAGCATACAAATTAGTCTGCTCAACAATCTCACCCAAAAATACATCATCCATAAACAACTGAAAAAACTGTATAGGCAAAAAATGTTCACAATCCACTCTATACCCTGCATCACCACTAAAGGCAGGCAACACCGGCTGCACCATGTTTGGATCAACCCAGAGTCCAGCACTTCCAGTAGGAAGCCTAGCAGCCTCAGGCTGCAATCCAGATGCCTCTTGCACCATCGGTACAGCAGTGTCCTCCTCTAAAACAGGCACTTCATCTGCACTGAGAGTAGCTTCATCCACACCGAGAGTAGCTTCATCCGCACTGAGAGTAGCTTCATCATCCGATGATTCCATGTGGAGAGAAAACTCACTGCCTGAATCTTCCCCTCCCTCCTCTCCCTCAGACGCACTGTCAGTCTCATAATCCTGCTCAGAGGAGATTCAAGAAGCATACCAACCACCTGCTGAGCAGTCCTTCTACGGCTAGCCATAATGCTTACTAATAAAGGTAACTTGTCAAACAAGTCAACAACAACAAACCCTTTCTAAAAAAGAAATAAACAAAATGTAGCTTTATCACAAAGACCTATATACTCCAACACTATACCACTCACTTGCCAGAAGCAGCTAGACTCACCACCACCTACTCTGCACAGACACAGTAAGGATCGAGAATATCCCACTAAAAAGAAAAAGAAAAGAAAAGTACACATAAGACAATGCAAAACACATCACAAAGAATTTCATGCTCAAACCACTAACTAAATATGCAGCCATTATGAAACCACTAACAAAAAAATTCATTCATGCATGACAATAATACTCATTTGGAGTAAATACAACAAAAAACATTTTCTTACCAAAATAATGCAAATACGCAAAACTGCAGAACAACCACTGCCAAAACCGCCAACAGGAATCAAAAGCTTTACACTAGAATAAAAAGGAGAAAAAAAACATTACAATCACATATGCAAATAATGCACACAATCCACCTTCTAAGCTAAGGGGTAGGTGGCCCTAAGAGTATAAATAAAATATTCACACCCGTAAAAGGGGAGCAACCCTTGCCCTTGAGGCCACTCACCAACACAAAAATTTAAAAACCCCTGTTGTCTAGTGGCTTCTGGCCCCTTGGGAGCAGATGGGCCTAAAAACATACTGCTGATCTGCCACCCAAAGAGGGCAGAAATGGTTACAATCATCCTCCCATAAAGGGGAGCGACCCTTGTCCAAGGGGCTACTCCCCACAAATTAATCCCTGGTGGTCTAGTGGGGGCCACTAAAACAAATGGCAAGATCTGCCCCCCTAGGGGGGTGCAGACAGCCAAAACATATTGCCCCCAAAGGGGAGCCACCCTTGCCCAAGGGGCCACTCCCCACAAATGAATCCCTGGTGGTCTAGTGGGGGCCACTAAAAAAAATGGCGAGATCTGCCCCCTAGGGGGGCGCAGACAGCCAAAACATATTGCCCCCTAAGGGGAGCGACCCTTGCCCAAGGGGCCACTCCCCACAAATTAATCCCTGGTGGTCTAGTGGGGCCACTAAAATAAAAATGGCGAGATCTGCCCCCTAGGGGGTGCAGACAGCCAAAACATATTGCCCCCAAAGGGAGTGACCCTTGCCCAAGGGGTCACTCCCCACAAATAAATCCTTGGTGGTCTAGTGGGCCCTATTTATAAAAAAAATGGCGAGATCTGCCCCACCAGGGGGGCAGACTGCCAAACACATTGCCCCGAAGGGGAGTGACCCTTGCCCAAGGGCCCACTCCCCACAAATGAATCCCTGGTGGTCTAGTGGGCCGATTTTTAAAAAACATTGCTTCCGAAGGGGAGTGACCCTTGCCCAAGGGGCCACTCCCCACAAATAAATCCCTGGTGGTCTAGTGTGGGGCCTATTTTAAAAAAGATCTGCCCCCCAGACAGCCAAATACATTGCCCCGAAGGGGAGCGACCCTTGCCCAAGGGGCCACTCCCCATAAATACATATGTGCCAGTTTTTTTTTTTTTAAAGCGCGATCTGCCCCCCAGAGGGGCAGACACCGCCAAAAAAACATTGTCCCCAAAAGGGGAGGGACCCTTGCCTAAGGGGCCGCTCCCCTGCACACATTCAATCAATTACAAAAAAAATTAAAAATCCCTGGCGTCTAGTGGGCATTCCTGCTGCACGATCACCAGGAATGCTCAAAAGGGGCATCGGGGGAAAGGAAAACCCTTTCCTTTCCCCCGATGCCTCTTTTGTTTCAATCCCCCCCTCCCAGAGGCAAAACTCACCTCTTTAGTTCCGGACGCGCTGGAAGCAAATGGCTTCCAGCGCGTCGGGAAACAAAGGGAAACCTCCAATGACGTGGAGGGGGGGGCGGGGGGAGGCAGGGGAAGGGCTTCCCCTGCCTTCCCCGGTGGGGGCACGACGATCGGCGTCCCACGGGGGAGCGCCAGCGCTTCCCCCGTGGGTGGGTGCAAGGACGGCCGGGAGCCACCATGAGCACACGCCCACTGTGTGTCATGACGGCTCCCGGCCGTCGTGAGCACTGAAGGGGTTAAAGAACAGAATGCCGCGCTGCAGGAGATAAATCAACTGATTACACGCTCAAAAGGAGGTTCATTCAGCTGTGAATTCATGTGGAGTCCAGAGTGAAAAATATTACGGAGATAAGGAGCAGAGCGCCAGCGATAATGCGGCTTTCCTACTCTGCCTCCATGTGGTCATAAGATTAACCAGGCTCTTCCTCGGCGGCATACAGGTACTCCATGCTCCACTGGCATGGCACTGGAAGCTTTCCATGCACTGGTACTGGTCCTGGTTTCAGTGACAGCAAAGTGGAAACCACCCTAGCTGCACAGCACTGTACTCACACTGAGCTCACAGTAGGCGCTGCCCTCACTGCAATAAGAACCATCACTTCTCCCCATTCATGTGATCCCTTTTCTCTCACTTTAATTGGCCCACTCTCTTTTTCTTGTTGTATTTCTCCTCCCGTCTTTCATCCCCCTTCTCTCTCCTGTTGCACATCTGTCCCCCAGAGCACGCCCCCTGCTCTAACAATGTCTGCCTTTCTCTTCCTGTGTGCACCTCAAACACTGCAGAGCATACATGTTAATTTCCACAAACATACACAAACTTTTTTGTAGGCTCCATTTATTTATAAATCTAATCAAAGTTTATTGATAATTTAATGTATTAATCTCCAAACCACTCTAAGAGCTCAAATACCACGTTCACTGCCAAATCTACTGCCACACTTATAATCACTGCCACACAGTCCATTGCAGTATTATGCAATAATACACTGCATGGCTAAACACTTATCAGGTCCCAAAGGCGAGACCGATTGCTTTGCAAATGCTTGTTTCAAATATGCCAGGAGAGGTGTTGGGGACAGACAACAAAGTGATCACCCACTGACTTTGGTGAAACGGAACCAGCACCCCCACTTTAAAAATAGTTCCCAGCATCACTGCAGGCTGTTCATGATTTGACCGCCTTTGGCTGACCTGGTGGTTTCTCTGCAGGACATGATGCTCTACTCAGTTGTTAGGTAAAGTTGCTCACCGGTGGGCATTGAGGCAGTGGCCCAGAACTACCACTTTCCAATGGGCGCTTCGGCAAAGTTATCGGGCACTGTGTGCATATTAAACTTATCCTTTTAGATATATGCTTCATAGAGGTTTAGTGTTTATGTCCAGCTTACCAAATCTTAAACCATGTGCTCTCATGCAGGTAGCCTTAATAAAATAAACAAAAAACTAATATCTCTTATCTTTATACACCCCGCCCGTATTTCTTGACCAATTTATCTTTACTCAACTTTTAGTACTGACCAGTTCTGATTCTTGATTTGGCAGAGGAGAGGGGTCGAGATCCTATCCTCAGATCAGACAGCTGACACCCCCATAGTAGCTTTAAAGACATCATTAATGGGAGAATTACAATGAATAAAACAAAATTGTAGCAAAGACAACACTTTTGCCACAACAGACAATGAACTAGTTGATCGCTTAGCGGTAAGGGTGTATGAGAAAACACAACAAAAAACTATAGCTAGGAAATAAGGAATAAACCACGCCAGACCTTACTACTACCAAAAAAATAAACCACAGGACAGAGAAGCAGACAAAAAACAGATGCCATTCACTTTCTTACTGACCTTCACATTGGACATCCCATCATTAGGAAAGTACTAAAATGACCGTGACAACTCCTAAGCAACAATCCCTCTATTCAGACAAACACAAATACTTATCCACAAATAGACTTTTATCGCATTAAAAATCGAAATCTGAATATATACTTTGCAAATTAGAACTTTTGGATCAAAGGAAAACAAAAATGACCTTCTTTCAGAAACCACAATTGTAGCATTTGCAAATTGGGCATGAATAAAATCAAGGAATTCGCATTAAGACAAGTCTCAGTTCTCAAAATTAAGGACTGGATAAACTGCAAAAGCAAATTTGTGAACTACATCATCCAAAGTCTTTGCCACAAACTTTATGTGGGAAAGTCCATCATACCATTACAAACAAGGATTCAGGAACATTAACACGATACAGGTGCTCCACTCAGGGAACATTTGAACTTGGAACACCCCCACAATAACAAATTAAACGTTTTTGGATTGGAACAAATCAAACAATATTCAAGAAGAGTGAGGTGATGGAGTGTGAAACTGTAGACAATTAAAAAAGTAAAATTAAAGAGTCCCTAAATACAGTAAAAAATCAATACACAAAGAATACCAATCTTAACTAATACTGGTGGTTATACAGTTAGGAAGACATCACTATAATACCATGTTGAGGAATCAAAGTATATCATAAAAAACAGCAAGTTTGCATATAATGTTTATTCAATACATTTATAAAAAGCAATACCATAAAAACATTTCATTAAAAAATATAATATTAGGCAAATTATCGTAAAAACATCATATCAAATACATAATCTTGAGAGCACAGATATCAAATACATAAGCTTGAAAAAACAGTTGTTGACGCAGCGTTTCGGTGAATACGTGGAATAGACACCTTCTTCAGGACAGTTTTCTACATAACCAAAAACATATATTTAGTATAACACATTGACTCCACAATTCTATTTAACAATCATAATTATATTTTCAAACAATTCTCCAATATGACATTTTATATCTCCTATTATAACCACAACAGTAAAATCTAGTATTCAAAACTACAATTTTTCGGATTACTTGAATTAAAAACAAAGATAACAACCTACCTAACAATTCTGCAGACGATGTTAGCATTTGATAAAACTAACACATCTGGTGGTTACCCTCAGTCTGAATTAAGAATCTTGAAGACAGGAGATTAGTGATATTCTCCTCTTCAAAAGAAAGCCCTTACATGAACAAGGAAAAACATTTTTTATTTTTCAAAGTGCTGATTGCAATAGTAAATCATACTAAACATAAAAATTAACAATTAAAATGGCATACCTTATGGTGCAAAAAATACGTTCTGTAGATATGTATACTGGTGCCACCGTTGTTTGGCTAGGGTCCGGGTGCTAAAAAGCCAAACCATCAATATTTAGTATTATTACTAGTATTGTACCCAGAATTTAAAGTCAAATAAAGAACCCATCTTACCTAATGTAAAGGAGCTGAATATTGCCAACCGATGTAGGATTTATCAGTTTCTACGATTTGGGCTGGTGTGCCACTTATTAAATACGTTGTCCCACAGGTGGGTGGATCTACAGCCAATGGTCCTGGCCTCTTATATATCACCTATAACAGGATATTGCTTGATCAGTATTGCAATTTTTTGTCCAAATTGTTGGGCATGCAGGCATATACTATTATAATCCCTGTTTTATAAGGCCCTAGTCTATCAACCTACTGTCTAAGTAAGCCCTCCGTATTGGTGTCTAAGGAGTAGAGGCTGAGAAGTTATTCCAGCAATAGATAGACACTATGCTGATATGATATTACATAATTAAACACACGAATATATCTAAAAAAGGACCCTCACTCCTCATATCTAAAGATGTAAAATTTGAATAAATATCTCAGCCATAGTTAACCAATATAAGCAATGCTTATGTGATTTACAAATTGCAAATTGCACCACATCATATAGCAACTATTGGTATGCCGCAATTAGTATTGAACTAAATGTAGATCATAGCTCCAAATTAATAGCATTTTAAAAAATATATAATAACTTTATGTTATTATTAAAATACGAATATAATTATCAAAAGGAAAAGCCAACTACCCGTTGGATACCCTCTAAACCGCCGTGCTGCTTATTTACAGCTGTTTTACCTAATGTCGTTGTTTAATGGCATAACGACGTACGGCAGAAATACCCAATATGGGGCCAGTATGTAATCGGCTGTGTGCCAAAGAACCATCACACCATCTAACGAGATACTGCTAATGCCAGGAATACCAAAATCGGCAAGAATCACTCATATGCTAACACATATATGGCCACATGAAGTGCCGATGTCGGCATAACCACAAAATTGACTTTTATCCTTGTTGAAAAGCCCAAATTCTAGTAAGCTAAGAACCGCGCCAGATCAGCACCCTAGTGAGGAACGTAACATACCTGATACACGTAACACGGCCTCCCTGCAACCAGTATACAGCTTCCGGGTCAGGATTCATGAAGATGTTCCTGCCGGGGCTGTTAAATACACCTCCTTTTTCTACGTCATTAATATGCACAGATCACGTGATGGTGACGCACACTTCATCCTTCATGAATTCTACTTGAATAACTTTATTAGTACAGTTTAAAAACAAAGGGATCTACTAAATTTCACAGTAAATAAAAATGTTTCAGCCGAAGCTAATTGCAAACGCCTCCTATTCATCGTAAGTACGTATAAATTACGTGATTAGTACGTATAAATCTCGTTACTCTATCTTCCACGGATCAATTTTAAATAACATTCTAAATAAAATAATAATCACGCAGAGAGATACCGTTTACCCTAACAGTCTATTGTGAGTTATACAGGTATTCTACCCATGATAAGAACCAGCGTCTATATTGTATTATACTTTAGGTGACCGATTGATATCGTGAGCTATCATTTAACCTCACGGTCTATTGGACAATATTAAATGATGCAAACCCGCGTCTATATTGTATTATACTATAACCTGACATCATGGTTATCACTAAATTTAATCATATTGACGACAACCTAGATGGGTCGAGGCTCATACTAAGAACTTAATAATAAGCCTATATGCAAATTATGAAAATATTGATTGTGTTCTATACTCTATACTTATCAGTATAGAATTGCTATTCTGCCAAATTCTATATCCTATTATTGTTATTATATACCCAAATGGGATCAAACAAGAGTATTACATTTTTTTAAAAAGTATCTAAAGTTATTTCTATAGAATTGCCACAAAAGCAAAACTATGTGTCAGAATAAAAATGAAAAAAATGCAGTTTCTTGCTGAACAACCATCTATATCCATTATTATCGTCAAAAATCCCATTAGCAATTAGGCAGGAATATACTACGAGTAAGAAAGAAAAATATCAAATGTCATTAATTCCTACTCATAACTAAAGAGTTGCTAAGAATGTCATCTCTACATCTTATTGCTACTCATGGCTAAAGAGTTGCTCAGAAACCTATATGTGAGGAAGAAAATACAGCTCAAATAAGTCTCTCCCAATCCTCTCTGCTGTTAAGCCCTTCCCTAACAGTGTTAAGGCGGGACATATAAAATTGTTCACGTTTCTTTCTTTTGGAGGTCATATCACCTCCCCTAGAGTTCATATGTACTACCTCAAGACCACACCACTTGAGATCGCCAATCGTGTGTCGTTCTTTAATCCAATGTTCAACAAGTGGAGCGCTTTTTTTGTTAGTCCTAATGGCTGACTTATGCTCACATATTCTTTTCTTAATTTCCCTGGAGGTCTCGCCAACATAACCAAATTGGCATGGGCACATGATCAAGTATATCAAATTTTTAGTATGACAATTAATGAAGTTCTTGATTTTCATGGTAACTCCATTGCAGGATACAGAAGCTCCTTTTTGGATATTATCACAGTTGGTGCATCCTCTACATGCAAACGTGCCAGTTGGTAAAGGTGCATTATTGATGCATAGTTGATGGTTGACTTTAGAATCTCTATAGGTATGTACTAAACAGTTTCTTATTGTGCGATTGCGCCTAAATGAAAACATGGGTTTAGGTAGAATCTCTTTCTTCTTATTAGTAATCAGATGCCAATTTCTGTTGATAATATTTTTAATTTTGTTACTAATATTGCTGTAGTTAGTTACAAAAATTAAAGGCTGAATCTCCGTTTTGGTTTCTTTATGTCTGCTTTCAAAGAAAGACTCTCTATTAAAATATTTGGCTCTCTTGTACGCATGTCTAATTAATCTCTTCGGGTAGCCTCTAGATAAAAACTTTTGGGTCAGTATCTCTGCATGTTTATCATAATCTTTGATAGTGGTGCAATTTCTTTTAAGCCGCAAAAACTGTCCAAACGGAATATTGTCCTTTTGACAAGAGGGATGATTACTCCTATAGTGTAGCATGGTGTTCCTGTCGCTCTGTTTTGTAAACAGTTCGACATTTAAGGTTCCCTCAACATGCTTAATAATTACATCCAAAAATTCACATTCCCTACTACTAATATGAGACGTGAAATTGAGGTTAATATCACCCAGATTCAACCACTGTATGAATTCTTCTAGATTTTCTTTTGTTCCAGTCCAAATAAAAAACACATCATCGATGTATCTCGACCAATGTGAGATATTCTCATAAAAAGGCGCCGCTTGATTATAAATATGGGTGTCCTCAAACTGGGAGACATACAGGCAGGCCAGACTGGGGGCACAAGTGGCTCCCATGCTGGTCCCCTTGGTTTGTCTATAAAAATCATTATTAAACAAAAATATGTTGTTTTTTAGTACAAGCGTAACGCAGTCTACTATGAAGGTAGCATGGGCACTGAGATCAACTCCCTCTGTTGTTAAGAGGTTTTCAACCATACGTATTGTATTATCTTGCGGAATATTCGTGTACAGTGCCTCGATATCTAAAGTTACCAAAAATTGTGTTTCTGGATTAAAATCAAGATATTCTATTTTATGGATAATTGAGGTAGTGTCCTTAAGATAAGCCTTCTGCTGTATCACTAAAGGTTGTAAGAACACATCAGCATACTTACTAAGAGGTTCAGTTAAGGAATTAATACTGGAAACAATCGGTCTCATCGGGGGGTCTTCCAGTTTTTTATGTACTTTAGGGAGACCGTATAATGTGGGTATAGTTGGGTCTGTGTTAAGAAGGAAATTGAATTCATCATTACATATGACCTCATCTTCTTTAGCTAAATTTAACATATTTTTAATCTTATTGGCTAATGTGATCCACTCCTCTCTGCTTGACTTTTGGTAGTGGTCATTATTATGTAGAAGTGCATACATCCTCCTATTATAATCATCTGTTTGCATTACTACAATACTACCACCCTTGTCTGCGGGTTTAATGGTCAAATCATGACACTGTTCTAATGCGTTTAGGGCATGTCTTTCCTCGATGTTTAAATTATTCTTCACCCAACTTTTTTTATTGAGTAGATCATTGATATTTTTATCAACTATCCGTTCAAATACTTCAATGTCCTTACAAACTAGATTGATTTGGGGTGTCCAAATTGATTTGGGTTTCAACCCTGATTTATTAGTAATCTGTAATCTATCCTTATCCTCAAAAAAAGCATTGAGTCTAATCTTTCGAAAAAAACATTGAAGATCCCTCTCTAGGTTATATCTGTCAACAGGGGAAACAATGGCATATCCTAACCCTTTTTCTAATAAATTAACCTCGTCCTGTGAGAGGTTTCTCTGTGAGAGGTTAATAACTGGGGCCTTGTTTACTAATCCCATTTCTTCTGACTCCTTGTATATGGGCGGTGTTGAAACTGAGGTTGAGGGTTGTAATTGCCCCTCCCTCTCGGCCTTCCCCTTGATTGTCCAAAATGTGTCTGTCTTTGTTCTAAAAAAGACAAAATACCAGGTGTTGGTTCTTTCACCATAGTATTACGGTTATCCATGTTCATATCGCTATCTGAGTCCGAACTCGTATATGAGGCATCAAAAAATCTCACATTTTTTTTAGGAAAGTTTTTGGAGAGAACATTTTTAGTTGGTTGTTGCCATTGTCTCCGATTTGAAAAATCCTCCCTTGGTCTATCATAAAAATCCTTCTGGAGGTAAGGGTACACATGTTCAAGATTGTATTTAGAAATATCCTTCCTCAGTTTGCTCGATTTCTTATTCACTAAGTAATCTTTATAGCCTGAAATATCTCCCTGAATTTGCTCAAGTTTCTTTTTGCATCTTCAAGGACTGTGTTATCTTTCAGCTTCTGTTCTAGCTCATCTATTTCTCTTTTTTCAATGATGAGAACTTCATGTGCTGTTTCAATAATTAACAACATCCAGTCACGACTACAACGGTTGGCTATAAACGTCCAATTTTCAATAAACTTGTGATGTTTAATAAAAATACCAGCTTCATTATTGACTTGTAAACCTCTGGATATAGTACCCTTTTTACAATATTCTATGAGGAAGTCTGCGTGTAATTCAGTCCTTATGACCTTCTTTTTGAGATTCCAAAGTATTTTCCATTGTTCCTCTTCGCTATTGTCTAGTGTGACTGTAGAGATATTTTTGGTGGTACCATTGATTATTTTATCAAATTGGTCTTCAGAAAAACCATATGTTTTTAGACCTTCCATTTTGCCCTAAAGTTCTTTGGGCAAAAAATAGCAATAATAATAATATACCTCCCCAGCTAACAAGCTGTACATAAAGTAAGAAAACCACAAGGGAGGTCCCCTAAAATCCAGTCAGGGACAGGGTGAATATATGTAGAATTAAAAAGTCCCTAAATACAGTAAAAAATCAATACACAAAGAATACCAATCTTAACTAATACTGGTGGTTATACAGTTAGGAAGACATCACTATAATACCATGTTGAGGAATCAAAGTATATCATAAAAAACAGCAAGTTTGCATATAATGTTTATTCAATACATTTATAAAAGCAATACCATAAAAACATTTCATTAAAAAATATAATATTAGGCAAATTATCGTAAAAACATCATATCAAATACATAATCTTGAGAGCACAGATATCAAATACATAATCTTGAAAAAACAGTTGTCGACGCAGCGTTTCGGTGAATACGTGGAATAGACACCTTCTTCAGGATAGTTTTCTACATAACCAAAAACATATATTTAGTATAACACATTGACTCCACAATTCTATTTAACAATCATAATTATATTTTCAAACAATTCTCCAATATGACATTTTATATCTCCTATTATAACCACAACAGTAAAATCTAGTATTCAAAACTACAATTTTCGGATTACTTGAATTAAAAACAAAGATAACAACCTACCTAACAATTCTGCAGACGATGTTAGCATTTGATAAAACTAACACATCTGGTGGTTACCCTCAGTCTGAATTAAGAATCTTGAAGACAGGAGATTAGTGATATTCTCCTCTTCAAACGAAAGCCCTTACATGAACAAGGAACATTTTTTTTTTTTCAAAGTGCTGATTGCAATAGTAAATCATACTAAACATAAAAATTAACAATTAAAATGGCATACCTTATGGTGCAAAAAATACGTTCTGTAGATATGTATACTGGTGCCACCGTTGTTTGGCTAGGGTCCGGGTGCTAAAAGGCCAAACCATCAATATTTAGTATTATTACTAGTATTGTACCCAGAATTTAAAGTCAAATAGTTTTATCAAATGCTAACATCGTCTGCAGAATTGTTAGGTAGGTTGTTATCTTCGTTTTTAATTCAAGTATTCCGAAAAATTGTAGTTTTGAATACTAGATTTTACTGTTGTGGTTATAATAGGAGATATAAAATGTCATATTGGAGAATTGCTTGAAAATATAATTATGATTGTTAAATAGAATTGTGGAGTCAATGTGTTATACTAAATATATGTTTTTGGTTATGTAGAAAACTGTCCTGAAGAAGGTGTCTATTCCACGTATTCACCGAAACGCCATGTTGACAACTGTTTTTTCAAGATTATGTATTTGATATCTGTGCTCTCAAGATTATGTATTTGATATGATGTTTTTACGATAATTTGCCTAATATTATATTTTTTAATGAAATGTTTTTATGGTATTGCTTTTTATAAATGTATTGAATAAACATTATATGCAAACTTGCTGTTTTTTATGATATACTTTGATTCCTCAACATGGTATTATAGTGATGTCTTCCAAACTGTATAACCACCAGTATTAGTTAAGATTGGTATTCTTTGTGTATTGATTTTTTACTGTATTTAGGGACTTTTTAATTCTACATATATTCCCCTGTCCCTGACTGGATTTTAGGGACCTCCCTTGTGGTTTTCTGACAATTAAAAAGGACTCCACAAAGATGCAGAAATGCACTTTGGTTACAGGATGCTTAGTGATGCCCTCTAAAGCACAGGAGAGTGAACTTATCTTGAAGTTGGAGGCAATTCAAAGAGGACTCAACATAGATGCAGAAATGCACTTTTGGTTACAAGACATTTAGCGATGCCCTCCATAAGCACTCTCTTTACACGACTCCTTGAAATAGTTCAAGTCCATCTCACCCTCTCTACCTACCTCATTGTATGGAGATTAACAGCATGACTTGTTACTGATTTACATACTTTTCGCTTCATTTTCCTATGGTAGAACATCAGTGCTTCAATGCAATCACTACAATAATTTCTCCACATAATTAAGGTAACATGAATAGTCAACTTTTGTGTATCCTTATTGTCTCTAGTTTATACAATACGAATTGGACTGCTTAGGGTGTAAAATTAATCATGGACATCATGAACAGTCAAATTTAGTGTATTTTCATATGCTCTCTAGTGCATACATTATAAATAGAATATGGTTAGGATTTTATGCAATGTACACTGTATTTTCATAATGTTATCGGCCGTCAAGCTGCTGGACAACTGCTATCACAGATCAATATGATCAGCAAATGCTTGGTCCCAAAAACCACTGCGTATGACCATACAACTACAAATGGAAATTCTGGGCTCCACAAATAAAGTACGACCATAAATACACAACAAGATTGTGGCTCCACCATCCTTTTCATCCATTACAACGTTCTCTCATGATTTTTGTAAATTCATAAGCATTATTTAGGGATTCACTAATATTATATTATGATTTATGATATTGTGATCTTACACATCTAAGGGTCACTAATGTATAATGATTCACTGAGTCATGCTCCTAACCATACTATTACCTCACAAGACTTTACAAAATGGCTGCTACCTGCCTATTTGTTGTTTGCAAAAGTATTTATTTCTTTGATCTCCTGTCTCCAAAATACTATTGCAAAAAGATCTCACACCAAAGCAATCAACTACCTTCTTTTGCTTGAAATTCAATAATACCTTTCTCACTATTAAGAGTCATACTCCATTACACACTTGCCTACCTTACTGAGTTCAGTATTTCTCCTTCCAAACAACTGACATCTTACCCTCTTTACCTTTCTTTAAAAGGACCTGCCTCCTGCTATACACCCAAAGAGAACGCGATACAGTTAGACGACTGCTACAAAGTGATTAGTTTGAGGTAAGCACTCGGGGAGAACAGTGTTTATTACAGTGTTGAATCCTTTCCAAATTGTATCGTTAAAGTCTTTGTATCTGCTCCAGCTTTTTCCCACAGGACCTATACCTTACCCTCGACTATGTGTAGCCTGAACTAATCATCGTCTAGAGGTAAGCTTTGACCACACCCTGTCACCACACCTAGTTAATGTTACTTATGGACAATTGTTTTTACCATGTATATATTCCTTTTTTACAGACTGCTTAGTTCACCATAGCCCCCTTGTTATTTATTAGAATCTACTTACCACCATTGCCATGATGACAACATCTTGAGACCTATTGCTCCACTCTTAACTGTGAATACAATCTTGGTAGGTGTAATATCTTTAATATAACTTAAGCCACACCCTGGCCAGGACTCATTGCACCTGGAGGGGTTTTCGCCCTACTTATACTACATCATATAGTTCTCAGTTCTTGAAGCAAGGCGATATCAGGAATAGTTCTCCTCTCAGCATGAATGGATTATAAACAACTTAGCTGTATGGCTGGATAGTACCCTTGACTTTATCTTATTATTTTCCTTATTTGCTTTGACTGACTGTTTACATTACGTATACTGTTTTACCTATAAGTAGTACTTTAAATATCACCTATCACATATCAAGTTGGTCAGGTGGCCATCATTCTAATAAGTTTAATTTAATCTGCACGGGTACCTTTAATCCTATTGCCTGCTCTCACACAACACTATGATGGACACTGAACCTGGACTAAACCAGGAATAAAGAGATCTACTGGTCTCTCTATGTGGACCACTTAGTATGCCCCAGTTCTCTGAGCACAGTTTGCAGTATTCACAGCACAGAGGGATGGGTTTTTAGAATCCATATTACTTATTGATTTTTGGTCATTATATTAACATATTTGTTTATTTTTGTTTTCTCGTTCATATTTCTCCTCCTTTTATCAATATATGCATTATTTCTAATATTTGAATTGCATTTGTTGAATAATATATGTGTACTTGCTTGATTATACAGCCTTGAAAAAGCCCCAGGCCTGCAAGCTACTAAGCGGTGAAACATGTGATGGCTGCTAAATCTCACGCACACCAATATCTACCTAAATAAACTTATTTGTTTAAGATTATGAATGAATTACATTGTATCATTATCTGACAGAGATCACTCTCATGCTATACAAAATTCTATGATGTATAAAACATAGTCTGCCCTATCTCTTTCAAACAGTTCTTATTCTTCTCGACTTCTCTCGCGACCTGACTTGATGTTCTATCTCTCTCTGTGCCAGCATCTACATGTTTACCTTTCTAAACCCTCCTCTCTATCTCTGTTTTTAACCTCCACACACTTCTCTCTGCACATCACCTATGTTTACATTTCACCTCCCTGTATCTGCTTCTCCTGTGTGTCATCCTCTTTTCTTTCTTTACTGCACATCTTTGAGTCTGTCTCTATCTCACTCCTTTCTCAGCCCTTTTTCTCACTCTTGACTCTATACTTTATTTCCCTCTACCTCATCTGTCATTAACCCCTGACACTATTTGTCTCTTCCAGCACCTCACTGTACCTCTGTACATATGTTCACAAACCTATCACACCGCTTCCTCTCTTTTTCTTCATTTATCACAGTTTCACCACTCTTACGACCTTACACCTTTCCTGCGGCCTCTCTTGCTCTGACTTTACCTCTTTTTCTCTTTCATTATCTCCTTGCTACCTCCCTCTCTCTGCGCATCTTCTCTATTTCAACTCACACTCTCTGTCTCGCCTCTATCTACCTCACTCTCTCTTTATATATCTCGCTACCTTAACTCTATCCCTCTCTAACTCTCACTCTACACTCACAATTCACTCTAACTCACCCTTTTTAGGTCTCGGATAGGCAGCGCATGCGCTGCCTCTCCGAGGCATCAAGTAATCTGTATATGTGTGGAAACTCCACCTACTCCACCTCTTGGCTTTTAATTGGTTTCTTCGCTTGTCTGCTTTATTTTCGTGGTTTTTACAGGCTAATGCGCTTTCTAGGTCATCCTCTATTTATTTGGGAACGCCTATGCAGCACCGCCTAACTACAATAAACATGCTGCTAGTGAAATTAAGTGTTTGTCGTGGAA